>JAPQWV010000065.1:2400000-3000000 GCA_027422505.1 Craterostigma plantagineum | reverse complement strand
AAGATGATTTAAGACACGTTGATTTGTTCCATTGAGTTACAGTATTTACAGTATTGTTTTGGTAGCCTCAATGAGGTAATATGAGCTCTTCTTTGATATTCTTTCAGCATTCAGTGTGGTATAACATGTGTGCAATTTACTTGAGGAAAAAAAATGAGTTTGAATTCGCAATACTGACTATCTTTTTCCATACCTGCATTTACAGCTTCTACGCTCAATGTATTGTACAGCAGCTTAAACTCGCCGCAACAGCTCAGCAAATGGACGGCCAATGGCGGCGATCCATGTGGCGATTCGTGGAAAGGGATTACCTGCGATGGCTCGAAAGTCACCGAAATGTATTACCACACTAACTACATATTTATTTAATTAATCTGATTTCCATTTTTTGCTTTCTTTCTTCCTTATTTTTCCTCTGCTTTTTTCAGAAGAATATCTGGGCTACAGCTCACTGGGAACACAGGGTTTCAGCTCGATAAACTAACATCTGTTACTACTTTGTAAGGCAGTAAGGAAATACAAAAATTTTGAGCTATATTAGTTAGTTGTATTCTATTCTTTTGATAGTATGTTCTGTTCTTATGGGCTTTGCAGTGACATAAGCAACAACAATCTTGGGTATCAGATTCCTTACCAGCTTCCTCCGAACGTTCAAACGCTGTAAAGATTGATTTTTCAAAGCATAAATCTTGAGCCCATTTTGAGATTTTTTCTGTCCCGTAAATGTTCTTTTAAATGCGCAGAAATCTCGCTGGAAATGGCTTCGGCGGCGGCGTTCCATATTCCATATCGATGATGAGTTCTCTGAAATACTTGTAAGCATTTTTCTCCCAGGCCCGAAACTTCTTGCGGGGAATGTTTCGTTTAAGAGGATAACTATTCTTTACCATTGCAGGAATATGAGCCATAATCAAATCCAAGGCCAGGTGAATGCCCAATTCAACACTCTCACTTCACTCACTACGTTGTAAGATATTATTGCCTTTCCCTAGATTTGATTATATGTTTCTTCATAGTATGAGGATATGAACCTTGGGTGGTTACTTTTTTTTTTTTCTCTCAATTCTTGATTCAAGCTATACATTCTAAATCCATTCTTCAGGGATTTTTCGTTCAATAACATGTCTGGCAATCTTCCTCAGAGTTTTTCGTCATTGACGAGTATCACAAACATGTAAGTCGAACGCCATATCACTTAACTGTTCACATTCTAGTTAGATCTTTAATGACCTTCTTATGTATATGATGAAGGTACTTGCAAAACAATCATTTTGCGGGGACCCTCGATGTCCTTGCTAATCTTCCACTCGATAACCTGTGAGTTTTTTTTCTTTTTTTTTCGTTCTTACAGTTTATCAGGCCTTATAAATCATCCATTTCTCAGCTGTTTCTATTCGTTTTTTCCTCGCTCATAGGAATGTTGAGAATAATCAGTTCACTGGCTGGATTCCTACTCAGTTGAAAGGCATAAACTTAAGGTAAGTTATCATCTCTTTCCACCTCCAATGATGTTAGAACACTGACCTATACTTTCATATCACTTTACAGAGCGAGCGGTAATCAGTTCAGTAGTGGGCCCACACCGCCGCCGCCACCTGGCACACCGCCGGCCACCCGCCCCAGTAGGAATCACAGATCGGAAGGAAATAATAATTCAAACGATGGATCGAATTCAGAAGGAAAGAGCAAGTCAAGCATAAGTGGTGGTGCCATTGCTGGGATTGTCATATCTTTTTTCATCGTTGGTGGCTTCGTAGCGTTCTTTATCGTAAAGAGAAGATCAAGAAAGCCATCTTCTGACGTCGAAAAGCACGCTAATCAGCCCTTTGCCCCTTTTTCCTCTCAAGAATCACAAGGTAAATGGCAATTTCTTGAGATCCATGCAATGATTTGCCAGGGTAAATGCTCATCTTCATCAATTTTTTTTGTTGCATTTTCTTCAGAGGTAATCAAGTCTGCAAGAGCTTCATCTGCAACTAGTGTGAAAGCATTTGAAGTCCCTTCGGCGATTAGTCTCAAACCTCCTCCAATGGAACGCCACAAATCCTTCGACGAAGAGGACTTATCAGTGAAGCCTATCGTTATCACTCCTCGAAAACCGAAGACTGCTCCAAGTAATGTGAAGCCCTACTCAGTAGCAGATTTGCAGATGGCTACTGATAGTTTCAGCCCTGATAATCTTATCGGCGAGGGATCTATTGGGCGAGTCTACCGTGCTCAAATGGACGAAGGGAAGGTACATTTCTTCCAACTTTTTCTGTAAGCATATAGCACGATCGATCTTTTTGGTTAAAACTTTACGGTATAATAGCAGATTCTTGCTGTCAAGAAGATAAATTCATCCGTGCTATCAAATTCTGACGATTTCCTAGAAATCGTATCAGAGATTTCCAAGCTGCACCACCCTAATGTAACGGAGTTGGTAGGCTACTGCTCTGAGCACGGGCAAAACTTGCTTGTGTATGAGTTCCACAAGAATGGCTCTCTTCATGAATCCATGCATCTCGCCGATGAATACAGCAAGACTTTAACGTGGAACACTCGGGTTAAGATTGCTTTAGGTGCTGCTCGGGCGCTAGAGTAAGTCACAGCACAAAATATTGTAGCGATTTCTGTTTTGAAACTTTTTCTTCTTTTAGTATACAGAGATGCTTTTTCGACTTCTATTCTACCTTTTTCGCTCGAATGGGCCTTTTCTGCAGGTACCTACACGAAGTCTGCTCGCCCTCGGTTATCCATAGAAACTTCAAATCTGCAAACATTTTGCTCGACATGGAATTCAATCCCCACGTTTCAGATTGTGGGCTGGCCAGGCTCGTCCAAGAACCCGACCAGGTGGTACATGTGATTCCATATATCATATTTTTGCAGTCGTCTTCATAAAATCAAGATCAAATTCTTTCAGTTAAAAAAGATCAACGATTTTCATCCCTCAAGAAGCTTCTTTTACGTATTCTTTTTGAAGGCATATGGCTACAGTGCGCCAGAAGTTGGAATGTCAGGCCAATACACGATAAAGAGCGACGTTTATAGCTTTGGCGTCGTAATGTTGGAGCTTCTCACGGGGCGTAAACCATTCGATAGGTATTCATCAGCATATTCTCTTTACTCAAAAAAACATTTCTTACATCACAATCTTTACTCAGCACAAGGCCAAGATCTGAACAGTCCTTAGTTCGATGGGCGACACCTCAGCTGCATGACATTGATGCCCTGTCTAAAATGGTCGACTCCGAGCTAAAAGGACTTTACCCCATGAAATCACTCTCACGTTTCGCAGACGTTATTGCTCTCTGTGTCCAGGTAACTAACTAATCTACTAACCAAGCCAATTTCTTTATCTTTCATGTTATTTCTATTATCTAAGGAGCGTTGTTATTACGGCGACTTTGTTCTTGTTTAAGCCCGAGCCAGAGTTTAGGCCGCCGATGTCTGAAGTGGTGCAATCGCTGGTTCGATTAGTGCAGCGAGCGAATATGAGCAGAAGAACGTTTGGGACCGAAGGTGCTACGGCGGCTCGAAGTGGTAGTGGAGATGCCGATGACTATACTCCATGAATAAATTATTGATTGTTGAAGCTATAAAGAAAATCAAATTCAAAAAATGGGAATCTCAAAGCATATTTGGACACTTGCATGGTGAGGTTCTGCATTTCATTTGTAAAGAGTATGTGAGAGAATATATGGACTGCCTTGGTATCTTTCTTTTTGGGTACTATTTCTTGTCTGAGAAACTTCTTCAGTGTTGATACCACTTTTGACAGTTCTACCTTATGTTCTTAGATTGCAGAATCATAATCTATATGAAAAGCTTTAAGCTCTGATAGAAAATAGAAGAAAAAACCCAACCTTCATAGACATAAACTCAAGAAGACATGCAATGTTTTCTCAACTGAAACTGATGGGATTACAAGGGCAGACAAAGAGTACGACTGAACACAAATTTAAGGTTGCAAGAAACTCTCAGCAGTGAATATGTTGTTGAAAGCTTGAAATGGGCAACAGAGGCACTAATTATAAACCATATATTTAGGCGTTGCACTGAATTTCTGATAGCCTTTGATGACTTTGTTGACAGCATCTAGAAAATCTTTCTCAGTCACAGTCTTCCTCCTCGCTCGAATCGCATACATCCCAGCCTCTGTGCACACGCTTCGAATGTCGGCTCCTTATATAGGGGAAAGCAGTTTAAAATGAGTGAATTTCGAATATTCGGCAGAAAGTTAATAAACAGAAGGTAAAAACGGAAGCATTTTGGTATGATGGGATTTTGTTATTATGGACAGAGAGAGAGAGATACGTAAAAAAGCAACTGGTTGTTCATACCAGTTGAATTCGGGCAAAGACGGGCGAGAAGTTCAAATCGAATATCTCTTTCGCAATTCATCGTGCGGGTATGAATCTTGAATATCTGAGTTCTACTTTCGAGGTCGGGCAGCCCAAACTCCACTTTACGATCGAGCCTCCCTGGACGTAAAAGTGCTGGATCAAGAGTATCGGGCCTAGAAAAAGCATAAACAAGCCATTATTAAAGAGGTATCAAGCGATATTGGAATTAAAACTGAAGTTGTAAATAGAGCGTTATCCAAATTTGATTTAGCCTTAGAAAATAAATTTACTTATGTCGATATTTGTGTTCTTCAGTTTATTCGGGTCTTATCAAGTACAATTACAAATGCACCACTAACTTTCAAATCACAAGTTAAATGAAAACCTATGCACCGTTAGTTTCTTTCTCACATAAACACAAGCCCCTTCCTATCAATTTCTTGAGAAAAAGTGAAGAGACAAAAACGCTGAAATCCTGGGACCCCAAAAGATCTCATGCATGTCGAGTGCAAATAATTTGGTCGGTTGATCTAAACACACAAACAATAAAGAGAAGAAAATGACGACTGACCTGTTGGTTGCCATGAGAACTTTGATGTTTCCACGAGCATCGAACCCATCCAACTGATTAACAATTTCAAGCATTGTTCGCTGAACTTCATTGTCTCCACCCACCCCATCATCAAACCTAGCACCTCCAATCGCATCTACTTCATCAAAGAACACGATGCAAGCCTTTTTCGAGCGAGCCATCTGACATGAAATTTGAGTAGAGTAAGTAAACACTTCCGAAATGAATTAAGATATACCAAAGAACTAGTAAGGATTCGAGTAGAATGCACCTGAAATAGTTCACGAACCATCCGAGCGCCCTCACCAACATATTTCTGCACAAGCTCACTACCAATAACACGGATGAAACACGCATCAGTCCTATTGGCCACAGCTCGGGCCAGCAGAGTCTTGCCAGTGCCAGGAGGGCCGTAGCACAAAACACCCTTTGGCGGATCAATTCCAAGCTTCACAAATTTTTCGGGATGAAGCATGGGCAGCTCAACAACCTAGAAATATCAATTATAAATGTGCAAATAAAAATTAATGCAATTTTCGCAAGTGCGTCAGCTATGATCAACCAATCAACAATAAAAATGCTAAGAATTCAACATGACAAACCTCTCTCATCTTCTCTATTTGCTCCTTGCATCCTCCAACATCGTTATACGTAACATCAGGTTTCTCTTCCACTGTCATCATTGTAACACTGGGATCAATCTTTGGTGGCAGAGGAATCTGAATTTGATACTTATTCCTGTCAACACTGCAATAAAGAGATACATAGAACTTCATTATACGCCATATAACTACCAAAAAACATTCTTCGAAGTTCAAATGGATTACTAGTAGATGTATGGCATTTATTAGTTTTAAAAATCAGAAAAAAATGGTAATATATGGGCCTATGGTGAAACCACAGCAAACTCATTTAATTAGTCATAAGGTGAGAGATAGCACACCCGACACGCATCCCTTCTTCGATGTCAGTTGGCGAAACTTTATCTCCCAATCCAACAACAAACTGCAGTGATTGTGTGCAAAATGTAAAGAAACTCACGTTTCAGTTATCAGTAACCACACAAGTCCAGAATAAAAGGATTGAACGTCATTCACGAAGACAAGACATTCACAAATGCCACTCCGAGGAACAATTACGGAAAAACTCTATAAATGGCGAATTTCAAGGTAATAATATTACCTTAGCAATTTGCTTAACGTTGATAACATATTTGGCATCTTCGGTGTTCGGATTAATTATCTTTGTACATCTGGCAACCTGAACACAAACAAATACATCAGTTTTAAGGTAGAAACAACCAAATTAATAAGAAAATTCCATAATCTATCTACAAAAAATATACCTGAAGAGGTTGTTCCTCCTGCATCATTTGCTTATCAGATACAAGATCCCATTGACTTGGAGCAGCCAAACCAGTGTCTGATTCCTTTATACCTATCATGAGTTACAAAAGAAGCAATTTAGCATCACTTGCATGAAACAACTACAACTTCATCACATCATGTATTTTTGGCAAAGCAATTAGTTTTGAAAAAACCAAGGTCAAACCATCGGATACCTAACCACTGGCGTTAAAAGGAACATATATTTAATAAAGGTAAGTACCACATAGATCATTGATCTTCTTGGCCATCTCCTTGATCTCCTTCTCCACTTTCTTTATGCTATTCGAGTAAGGACCCAAGCCCTGCACATATATTTATACCATGAGCTTCAACAGAAACGATATTTTAGAACCCAAACACTTAATATTAAGAATGATACACGATCTTAACAACGTAATTTGAGCTAATTAATACTCAGTGCTTTCATATTCAGGTAATGTACTCAGCTTCCTAGATCCAAGCCAGTAAGACCCAACCAGCAAGCAACGTATTGATCCGAACTCTATTTACAGGTACGCCCCAAAAACCAATCAAAACTTCCAAATGCATAAGACAGTGAGATTCCTTTTTTTTTTCCGAAATGTCCCGATAAGAGTAATAGATAAATAAATCAAAGATCCCGATTATCACTTCAAAAAACGATATACACAGTCCCAGACATTCAATTCCAAGACAAACAGCAAGAGAGAATTAGGGTTTTATAGGAAAATATAAGGAAAAAAAAAAAAGAAGAGGAGTTTTACATAGGTCTTGAGGAGGGCAATATCGTCTTCATCGAGAGGCTTAGGGTTCTTCTCGTCCTTGATCTCATCTTCAGGTTCAGGAGCCATTGTCAGAAAATTCCTAGCTTTTTCTCCAACAAAAGTAGCAGGCGAGCGAGGCCTAAATGTTTGTTTTTTCTTGCAGAACAAGGTGCTAGAGAGAGAGAGAGAGAGAGAGAGAACAATGTGGCGCGGGCCGGTCATCGTATAAGCCCAACCCAACTTATCCAACGGTTTCTAGAAGCCCAGTCCAATAGCTCTTCCCAAATACAAATTAGAAATACTCTATTAATAGTTGAGAAATAATCCCAACTAAAGTTGGATTTATTTTTAGGCATCGACTTACCTACCGAATTGGGTATAATCCATCTCCCAATGAAAGTATAACATGTGTTTGTATGTTTAGTGAAACACACGTATGTGTGTTTTAACATGGTATGTATTTTAACATGATTGGGGGTAGGGTGTAATGTGCCATTTATCGTTTTTTTAGTGGAGTTAGGTTATAACTAATTGGGTAGGAAAGTCAAATCGAATCTGAACGTCACCGTCCGACTATAGAAAACTCCCAACTTCTAGTCGGGCTTTATATCTTGTCTGATTCATGTGACGTGTCCCAAATCATTTAAATTCACTTAAGACATAACTACATGAGATTTAAACATGTGATTAAGAGGCTTTTTGAAGCATTTTTTTTTTCTTCGAAAAAGGGCATCTGACAACACCACACCGTAGTCCTACATTTCATCTAAGTTCAGTCTAAATCTGAACTCTATGCTTTGGCCGAACAAAATAGTATAAATTGAGGTCATAGAAAGAACAAAACATTGATAGTCACCAACATAGCAAGCACATTAGCACGAAAAATCTCAGGGAATAACAAAAGAAAATGGAGCTTCCGTTCCTTCTGCGTCGAATAAAGAATTGGATCGAGTATAGAAACACATCAGCATATTTACGAGGCGAGGATGCGTGGTTTCCACAAAAAAATTCTACTCGTCTTGCGCAATAAAATTTGGCAGTTCGCCGTGGCACAAGTACTCGTCGCACAGTGAGGCCGATCCCCAATCCTTGCGCAACCGCAATATATCCTCCGTGAAAGTAGACCCAGAAGATCCAATAAATACGGTGGACAAAGCACATATAGTCTTATCCAACATTGCCTCTACCTTCACCATTCGAAAAAATCACAGCTGTGAGTAATATAAAATTTGCAGTAGTTATTATGACTCTGAAAGTTCTAACAACGTCTCTTTCTTTTCTTTTTCTTTTGGCTCCAATAAGCATATTACGAAGTTAGAGACATTCTAGTCTAGGTTATATATACACAATCTAAGGTATATATCAAGAAAAGCGACCCCTCAGGCATAGGTGGTTACTAAACTGTTAAGAAAAGAAGAAAAAAGAATGAGCCCACCTGTGGATCTCCCTCAAGTCCATGTCTGTACAACAGCGCGTCCCATTTTTCTGCTGAATTACGGGCTGGCCTTTGAACAAGAGGAACGGTCTTACCGTTCAATACCACGAGCGACTGCAACAAGCCAGTTTCACTTTCTGCAGCATCAGTGGAGAGATAGATGACTGGGGCGTTGGCCTTTACAATCAATCGGTTGATGCACTCCGCAGCTTGAGGGATGGGGTAGAAGCAACTTGGTTGTTTGGCGTTGCTGGAAAAAAGAATCATTCAGAAATTTCGAGTTAGGTGGTATATGGAATCACAGTACGATGTATCAGAGACCCGAATGTGAAAAGAATACCAGAATTTCAAGAAACCATGGCGCCGAAAGTGAAGCGCGATAAAGTCCCTTCCCAAGAATGTTTGGATGAACCGTTGAGCTGTGAGGAGAATGAGATTGCTGGGCTCGATCAAAGTCTTGCATTTGTGTGCGATTGGGCCGCCGGGCTGCATCACCCAATCCCTGTCCACGTCAGCGAAGAAAACATCCCCAATAGCAATCACATCATCGTCTGAAGAAAACTTTGCCAAGACATCTTGGACGCTCTTTGGGTTCGGTTTCTTGACATCCTCTTTCCACACGGACTCTATTCTACTCATGGAAACGCCCAGGGCTTTCAGTTTCTTAACGCGTTCGTCGTCCATGTAACAGGGCTGTGGAGAGGAGAAATAGCACATGAACTTGTCGATATGCAGGCGATGCTTCCTAGCCTCGGAGAATTCGTCGAATGTGACCACAACTTTCCTCCCCAAACACTTGTTAATATGCTCTATGTCCAACACGTGGTGAAACTCATAATCGACCTTTGGACTAGGGATCACGAGAACCCGACCAAGCAGCGCTGCGAAGAACATGTGCTTCTCCAGACAAATCAAGTGATTCGACATTTGCCCAGAGACACAAATTGCAAACAGATACTTGTTTGATTTAGGCTTCCAATCTATGGTCTTCCTCTCAGACAGCTTCTGATCCACCTTCCGACACATACCCCAACCCACATCCGTGTAGTTATCGCTCGATCCAACAAAACCTTCATTCTCGTGCGTTGACAGCAAAACCCCTTGAATTTGCTTGTTCAACGAAATCTGCATAAAAATCTGCGATTTCAATTCGTCCAGCATCGAATTCGGCGTCAATTCCACTCCATTACCACCAACACTGCTCGAATTTGAGATACGGCTACCATTCACCGAGCTAGAATCTGATCTTTGAGTCGACTCCATGTAATTCCAAATCTTCCGAAACTCAATCTCCTGCGATTTAAGCAAATACAGAGCTCTCAACTCCGATTCACGCATCCGACTAACCGACGCACTCTCACCACCACTATCCCTAACCGCAGGGACGCGCATCTGAAACAAGCTCTTCAAATCCGTGGTAAAATACAGCAGCAACACAACGACGGGCAAAAAAATGGCGCAAAAATACCCCTTATTGATCTTCCGAGAAGCTCTCGAAACCCTATCCCTCAGACTATCGTCAATTTGAAAAGTCGAGCGATGATTTGACGCCTTCGCAACGTCGTTCTGGGCGATGAGGTTCTCGCGATCATCTTCTTCATCCGAACACTCTCTCTCCATCGTAAGTTCCTCCTCTCTGTCCACAAACACGGCAGAATACTGCAGTTTATGGTGGAATGCATTAATTTAAGGGAACTTCTCCTGGGAGGGAAAGGAGTGAGTAGTAAGAAAAGTGAGCGACACTCAAACGAACAGCAGTTTTAACTAACCCATCATTCGGAGAAGAAAGCTCGTCGGTGATAGATATGGCTCAATTACAAAATAATACTCAATTTATATATTAGTTCAACTTTCATCCTCAACATTTCACTCTCATAATTTATTTCCCCCATTCTTATAAACTTGCGTCTTAAAGTCAATTTCCCCCATTCTTATAAACTTGTGTCCTAAGACTATGATTATCCATGACCTCCACAATCGGTCATGAGAATAAAATATTAATTTCTCTCTTCTCCACATTCAAACCTACACCTCAACAATTTTCATACTTTATCAACAACCCAGCACAACCCATAATATTTATATTTTATAATTATATTTAGTAGTATTTGAATGTTTGAAAATAGATTACATTATTTGATATAAAATTTAGAAAAATAATATGAATTATGATGAATTATAGAATGTAATAGAGAAATAGCTAATTTGAAATTGTGACTCAAAATGTAGCAATATTAGTCTCCATTTGTAGAGGAAAAAAATCATACATTTTGGTAAAAAAAATTTAAAATAAATTTTTAATAGATAATTAAATGTATCATAGGGTTGCAAATAGGGTGGTAAACAGGTCGGGTTGGGTCACCTTCGGGTTCGAGCCGTATAAACGGGTTGATCCCTCTCGTTGAATGAATGGTAGAAGAAGGATGACCTTTTTTGTGATTTTGTTTTCATCAATGGAACTTTGGTATAGAAAAAAAAAAATCATCAAGGAGAAAAAGCAACGAAAGAAACATAGAATTGTAGCTTCAATAGAAAATATTTAATAGGCCACCACCATCACATTCATACATATAACTTGGAAAAAAACTACTATACTATACAGATACGATTCCACACATCAATAATTTGAAATGCTCGCACATAAGAAAGAAAGAAGCTTCATCACCTAAAGACAATTAATCAATAATTGCCTCACTTTCAAGTATTCCGTTTTCCTTTTCCCATCCAAAATCAGAGAAGCAGAGGCAGAGCCATTAGAGCAGCAAAAATGAATAGAAGCAGCAAGAACAACCAAGTAGGCAAAGAGGTTCTCCTCCGTGGGTCGATTTTCGACTCCTTGGGCGCTTCGCCATTCTTAAGCTCTTCTCTGTTTGGGCGCTTTTTTAGCGTTGGCTGAGAGTTTTCTTTGGCGATAGGTTGTTGCGCTGCGGCTTCTTGTGCTGCTGCTTGCTGCTGCTCTTTGTATTTCTCGACGTACTCTGGGAAGAGTTTCTTGAACGTTGGACTGTTTATTTGTAAAAGAATAGTAAACGGAGAAAATGGAGGTGAAGTTATGTTCTACTCGGCGTAAACTGAGAAAACGCAACCATAAGAACCATATGGGTTAGAGAAGGAAGAAAAAAAGAGGACAGTATTTGGTTAATGATGCTCACTTTTTACAATTGAATGCCAATGAAACCTTTGCAAGCTTCCGTTTCTCGTCATCTGTGGTCGAGACGCTGCCAGTGGTGGGACTATCGTCTAACTGGAAAAGATATTGGAATTCGTAAGTTTTTCTGGCCCAAAACGAAGCATAGATACACCCACACTCTGATTGGTGAAATCATAAGAATACTTTGATCATTTGAATAAAACTCACCATAAAAGAAAGGAGACCGGTAAGCATGCTGCGCACAGATGAAATGGTAAATAAGTATTAATACTAGAAAAACCGGTAAGAGTTATATTAATATCAATTATGTCGTTATACACTTAGGTGCTCACTAGTCCTTACCTTGACACCGACCACATAGGATTCCAGGTCTCTGGGTGAACTGCACATTGAAAATGTAAGAAGCTTGGCATGATAAAATCATTGGGATGAAAAGAATGGGGATGATAAGAGAAAAAATATGGCCAAAAGTAACTATGAACTTACAATCAGTCATAGAGAGGCATATCTTCTTCTGTGTTATGAAGCGTCCATTTGGGGTTGTCATGCTACAAAGACGTAAACCAATATGATGGACAAAAATCACAAATGTAGTAGCGAACAGTTTTAGATGATTATGATGTGCTACATGCTTGGCCTGATCCAATCATACCTTATCCCTGGAGGTTTAAATGGGTATTCTGGCGGAAATTTTATCTTCCCATGGTAAAATCCTCCTTGACCGATCAACGGTGGTATAAAAAATAATTACAAGGAGAAAAATAATCAGTTTTCATGAGTAAATGCCGAATGAGATGGAAACAAATAACACCATAGGCAGATCACGAAACTAACATAATGACAACGGACAAGAACGAATGTAACTCATCATGAAAAAGATAATTAATTCATCTGCAGAGATTTCAACCTAATACAAAGAAAAAAAAAGATACCTGCAAATGGTGTTCCTTGACTTCCCTCCAATACATAATCTATCACATATTAAAACAAAGACATATTTACTACAAGATGATTAGAGGTTAAGATGGTACACATTGACAAAGTTTAGGTCCAGTCAACAACTTCAGACGACGTCTTCAACGAAATAAAACATAGCAGGAAAAGACAGCATAGTCCAACACAGATAGCTACGTATACATACAAAGAAAATAAAGAAACAAGAATAAACAACTTACGCCACTCAAGAATATCATTTGGCAGAGGGCGTGCGACGACATTGGGAACAGGCTCCTGCAAAAGTAAACATTCACATGCTAATCAGGAGATAAGAATTTACATACTTGAAAAAGTTTCCAGATAAAATTTTTCCTGGATGATTTTAGAATATATAGAAACTACTTTTAAAATAATTATAATATAGTGGACTCAAATGGCTACCAATCACTAGGCAAAAGAGCATAATCGAACTATTACACGAAAAACATGCACTGGGTTTTTTGACTGAGACAATAAACGACTCACTTTACAGAGAGCTCTATATTCCTTTTGCAGGCGCATCACACATCCTTTTTCAGCCATTCCCGGGTTCTCAACAAGTAGATACAACACTAGAGGAAAAAAGCAATTATGCAATGCTCCCTGAGGAAAAAGGAAAAAGAAATTCAGTCCAACTTGCCTGCAATTCATCATATGCAATATAACCCGGATGAGTTTATTATAGCCCACACAGCTAACATAACTTACACGTAACTCAACAAGATCTCAATCAGTCGGAAAGTATAAATTTCCAAAATCGAGGCCAGAAATCTAGCAATTTCGATTGGTTGTGAACTAGAGGAATACAAATCTCGGTGAGGCAAATAACATTTTCCTAACTCCGTTCCAAATTCCGGTTTCTTTGACAAGCTAAGATAGAAAATGGAATCACCAGAAAAAGAAAAAGACGAAATTGCAAATATCCTTCCAAAGCCAAATACCACAACAGAGAAAACTTAAAACAACATATCGCCAACCACGTTAAGAAAAAAAAAGGAAAAAAATTAGGATCATCCAAACCAGTAAAATCTAGATCGAAAATCGGCGACAACCTACCACTAACTGAAAAACAACAATTACAGAAACAACAATCATAATGATACCCTCGCAAACCGCGAAAACCAAAGGAACTTCAGCTGATCAGTGATTATCGCCGGAGCAATCCAGCTCTTCGAAACGATCAACGTCGATCTGGATTTTGGGGCACGTGACGATTTCGCTCTATCCTCTCTCCCTCTTTGGGCTTATTTTTTCCAAATATATCGTCGTTAAAAAGACAGCAATATCCCTGTGGGCAAAAAGGTAGTAAAATGACTAAAAGGACCTTATAGCAGGCCTATTTTGATCGGCCCAACCCAATTTTACACCACTGAGGCCCAATTATTAAACGTCATCTTAATAAAAGTAGTTAATTTAATATTGACTACCATTAATGGTCATATAATGAAGATTGAGTTACATATATCAGCTTTCTTCTCGCCCGAGTTGGTGGAGTTTTGTCAGTAATGAAAGTGTCATCCATTTGAATCGGTGGGCTGAAGAAGAATCAGTTTGTCAGTTCTTAATCGATCCATTCTTTTGCGTATTATACGTACGAATGCGGAGGTTTGCAGCAGAGAAATCGAGGCAGCTTTTAGCTGGTCAAGAGAAACCAAGTTTGAGCTGTTCGATGTTTCAGCGTCTCGCCGCTCCTTCGCATCGTCGATGTCCATCGTCTACGTCTTCGCCTGCATTTGTGTCGCGCGGTTTCTGCGCTAGTGCTAGCGTCGATTCGACAGCTTCCGTGGCAGTGGATTCTGATTCTTCAGCAGCCCCGCCCCTTACGATCGACACCATTAATCCCAATGTGATTTTCTTGATGGACTTACATTTTCAGCATGTTTTCATCTTTTTTCATGGGCGGGATTTGGTCAGTTTCTGAGTGTAATTTCATCGAAAGTTTCTTTTTTTTTTTTTTTTTATGTTCTTCAAGTTATGCCTGATTGGTTCTTGGTATTGTTTGCACTTTCAGAAGACGTAATTTTTTAACTTTGCTTATCGTTCTTTCATTCCTTGTATACTTTTCTACATACGTGCTTCAAGTTGATTATGTGTACTATGTGGGCCGTAACTACGGTGGATTGATTGATGGCTGCTTATGTTGCTTGCCATTAACTTCAGCTTCTGCGGAGTTTATGATAGTAGCTCTAGTTAGTGTTAGTGATACTCCGACGAATGATGCTCGTTTTAAACCAATGTTCATTTGACTAGTGCTTGGAGAAGTACGAGTCTCATAAATTCTATTTGATTTGCTCACAGGTTTTGGAATGCCAATATGCTGTCCGTGGAGAAACTGTTACTCTAGCTCAGGTAACTGAATGTACACGTTCAGGTTATTACGATTTTGATGCAATCTTTTTTTAGATGTTATTAATCATTTCCGATTTGCAACAGAAATTGCAAGAAGAACTGACTCAGAATCCTGGACTACATCCTTTTGACGAGGTACCTGGTATCTATGTTTACTATGTGTCAAGGAGACCTGCTTGTCATTATTGTTTGAGTTATCTGCCAGTGTGTGTTTGTGTGCACATTTGGGCTATTATACTCATGAAATCATGAATTTTCTCTGTGTAGGAATTCTGAAACTGTGATCTTTTGGTAGAGCTAATAATGACTGTTTTTTCAGGGTGAAGCTCTTTGCTGAGCCCATCATTGAATGTGCCTATCTCTTTGCTTCTTGTTGCTGCAGATACTCTATTGTAATATTGGAAACCCGCATGCGCTCGGCCAGCAGCCAATCACCTTCTTCAGAGAGGTGAGTATACGGAGTTTCTGTAATAAACTCCTATTCCCTTTTACTATCTTCGCTGTGGTTTGTAACGGTTAGCTCTATTCCTAGGTCCTTGCTTTATGCGACCATCCTGCTCTTTTGGACAGAGCTGAAACGCAGAGTCTATTTAGGTTAAGCTCGCCAAGAATCTTTACCTGATCGTCGTGTTTCTGACAATTCAAATGAAAGAAATTCCAGTTTGCACCTATGCAATTCATTTAAATCTAATGTCTTTGCAGTGGTGATGCGATAGAACGAGCATTTCAGATCTTGGATCAAATTCCTGGAAGAACGACCGGGGTTTACAGTCACAGCCAGGTATTTCGAAACATTTCCCGAATAAAACTATTTAACGCCTAAAAGCCCTTTCACAAAACAGGGTATCGAAGGTTTGCGTCATACGATTGCTGCTGGCATTGAAGCTCGTGATGGATACCATAGTGATCCAAATGATATTTTCATGACTGATGGTGCAAGTCCTGGGGTAAATCTCTGTGTTTCGGAAAAAAGAAAAGAAAATGATTTAGTATCTTTTTAACACAATCCCCGTTATTTTCAGGTTCATATGATGATGCAGATGCTGCTAAGGTCGAAAGACGATGGTATTCTTTGTCCCATACCTCAATATCCTCTGTATTCCGCCTCTATCGCCCTCCATGGAGGCACTCTTGTATGTTTATCCTTTCATGTCTTTGAGGGAATCTTCTGTTTTGGTCTTAGAACTGTACCTAAAATGGTCTCTATTCGATTGGTTTCTTTCTTTCTTAAGGTTCCTTATTACCTCGACGAAGCAATGGGTTGGGGACTTGAGATTTCAGAGCTTAAAAACCAGTTGGAAGCTGCCCGATCGAAGGGTATCTGTGTTAGAGCCCTAGTGGTTATAAATCCGGGGAATCCCACAGGACAGGCAAGATGTTGACATAATCTTGAAGATGCTTGATTCTTATCTTAATTTTTGTGTAGTAATTTCCTTTTGAACTTTGTATCCAATGCATCTTTCATTTTTGAAGGTATTGTCGGCTTGCAACCAAGAATCTATCGTGAATTTTTGCAGGGACGAAAAGCTCGTTCTTTTGGCAGATGAGGTGACTTGGTTTTCTTAGTAAAATATCACCATCCATCGATTCTTTTATTCATATTTGATTAATAAATGTCGATAGGTTTACCAAGACAACGTTTACGTCCCCGACAAGCAATTTCACTCGTTTAAGAAAGTCGCTCGGTCTATGGGATATGGAGAGAAAGACATCTCTTTAGTGTCGTTCCACTCCATATCAAAAGGTGTATATATATATATATGTGCTTGATATTCTGCTTCTTTACATTCTACTGAAAAATCGGTGAACTTTATTAGGGTTCTACGGAGAATGTGGGAGGAGAGGAGGTTACATGGAAGTCACTGGTTTTAGACCCGAAATAAGAGAACAAATATACAAATTAGCATCAGCCAACCTCTGTTTTTCTAACATAACTGGTCAGATCCTCGCAAGCCTCGTCACGTGCCCTCCAAAGGTTTTCGACTCCTTTTCTTTTTTTCGTTTGTTGTTCAGCGATCTAATGACTTAGTACTGATGTCTAGCATAATCGACGTTTGCAGGTGGGAGACGAATCGTACGAATCTTATTTATCCGAGAAAGATGCAATCCTCTCGTCCCTTGCAAAGCGTGCAAAGGTAGTAAATCCAACTCATGTACCCATCGATCGTATGAGAGCACTTCACCATACTTTCTAAACGGGGATTATCGATAAACCTCTACAGATGCTTGAAGAAGCAATCAACGCCCTCGAAGGAGTGACGTGCAACAGGGCAGAGGGAGCAATGTACCTTTTTCCCCGTATTCATTTGCCTGAGAAAGCCATCGAAGCTGCAAGAGCTGCGAAAAAAGCGCCCGACGCTCTCTACGCTAACAAACTGCTGAACGCCACTGGGATAGTCGTGGTTCCCGGCTCTGGCTTTCGACAGGTAATCAAAATATACTCTTACAAAAACTCAAAATCGTAAAAAAAAAAAAAAAGAAGGAAATTTACGAGTTTCGTTTGATCGTTCGTTGCTTACTGTATTGTGTGTTAGGTCTCGGGGACGTGGCACTTTAGGTGCACGATATTGCCTTCAGAAGCCAAAATGCCTGCAGTTGTGGATCGTATGAGTGAGTTCCACCGAGGGTTCATGGATGAGTTCCGCGGTTAAAATCTGTGCTTATTTAGCCTTTTTAAGTTGCTTGAGAACTATTTAGAAATTGAGGTGATAAGTGTTTTCTTGTACAACATTTTTCTGTTCATGATGACATGCATACAATGCCAGTGCAACTCAGTGTCCAATTACAAAAATCTAGAGTGCAATGTCTTAAAGAGGGTGACATGAATACCAAATTTTTTCATGCTTCAACCATTCAAAGAAGGAAGTCAAATGCTCTCTTGAATTTGGAAGGAAGGTGTGGAAGCGTTTGTGACTCCTTTGAATCCATTGTGGCTGAAATTTTTGGATACTACCGGGAGTTGTTCACTTCCTCTGTTCCATCTTGCTTGGATGTGATTTGTGACTTAGTTTTGTAACTGACACTGACTTATTTGTGACTTATTTGTGACTTCCTCTGTTCCATCTTGTCGAGGCCCATATTTGTGAAATTTTGTTATTATATACATACTTAGACACTGACTTAGTTTTGTAACTGACAAACATAGTGATCCAAAATCGAAAATTGGTATATTTAGTGATCGATTTTTATAATTTTCCCTATTTTCAATCATATCTAAACCATTGAAGTCGCTTTGGTCTGATTAACTTCCGCAATTGGAAAATAAGACAACACTGAATGGCCGGTTAAGACAGACGTTTGAGGTTTAGGAGAAACTTAATCGCTAGTAATAAATGACCATCGACGTTAACGTAATTCACTTATTCCATTCGTAGGGGAGCTCGTCATAATTTGAAGCCACGCGTCATTTATTTTGTACAGGTCCGAAATTGATTTGAAATAAATTGTGGAGAATATTTGAAAAATCACTTTATAAAATTACAGATTGACAATGGGTATTTCTCTTAATATACTTTATGGTTTTTTTTAAAAAAAATATCTCATCAAATAATAGCCACCATAACCATTAACCATCAATTACTTACTTATCTCTTAACTTCAGTAGAATCGTCAAACAAACACAGAATTAAATCCGAAAAAAGGAAAGAAAGAGTCACACCACTACAAAACTTCAAAGCAGATGAGTTTTTTCAGTCCGATATCTTTAGAATTTGGCACTCATTTTCTTTCGCCGTTTCTTTATATCCAGGATAAAACTTTCCTTCAATGGAGGAAATCAACTGCACCTGCAACGAAAATCCTGAATTCCCACGGTTATCTCATTATATTTGAGCAGAAAAGCCTCAAAAACCGATTCATCGATCACTGAGAAGCTCCCAAATCTTGATGATGATGAGCATTATTATTTCCACCGTTGTCTCCCTGAGAATGATCAAAAGACGCCATATTCTCATGCTTGTGATTCTGTTCTCTAACACCCCTTACAACCTCACCAACGCCAAGAAAATCCCTGGTCAATCTCCCATCTCCTGAACCATTGAAAGCACCAGTAGTAATTCTCCCGCCATCGCCGAAGCCCATGTCCTTGTTATTACCAAGAAACAAACCTCTGTATCCCTGATCATCCATGATCTCTTGCCCGTGATGATCGCGGAAGGTTGAAGACGAGCTTCCAGCGTTATTGTACATCGCCATAAGGTCCTGCAAATTATGTCCGCCGCTGCTATTTTGGTCGTCTTGGCTGAAGAACAACGGCGTCGGAGATGGTGAAGGATCAAAGCTGCTGTTTGCGTTGTCGCCGTCGAGGTGAAGAGAAGTATCGTTATTGCTGGGAATATAGTTCGATGATTTTCCGGCGGCTGAGAACGTTCTGAGGAGGTGATCGGATTTATTGGAGGTTGTGGTGGAACCCATCTGCGCCGCCTTTTGCAGAAGGGCCGTGGCTGACATGTGGGCTGAGCTGCCGCCGGAGCATTGGACGGCGGCGGCGGCGGCGGCTTGTGGTGGTGTGCTGTACAGAGATGGGATTGGCGTGCTCATTACAATATTACCTGCGTATATATATATATATATACAACATGAAGAGAAAATTAAAATACATAAACAATAATGAAGACCCATTATTATATTTATTTAGTACCTGACGAGAAGATATTGGGTTCATCACGGCCACCACCAGCGCGGTGGTTCTCAGCCTCAATTCCACCGCAGCTATCAGCACTGCTATTAGGATAAAACCCTAAATTAAAGAAGCTCGCCATGGATGATGAAGACGAGCCATTATTGGGATTAGTACTGTTGTTAGGCATCTGAGGAAACTGCATTAGTCCATGAAAGGACGACGACGGCGATGAATAAGGCTTATAATTATTATTACTCCCCAAAAACCCATGTTGGGAGAGTTGACTTTCTTGTGGCTGAAGAAACAAGCTAGCAGAAGAAGGTGGAAGAAGAGTACTCAGCGGCTGATGAAATGGTGGGGTAGGAGCTCGAAAGGAGGACGACGATGGGCAGATTAGGGTTTCGATCTGTGGGCCCAGTCGGAGGATATCGTGGCGATTGCGATCTTGGGGAGCATTATTTATGCCGAGGCCTAAGAGATGGCTCCCAAAGGAGGCCGCGGGCGACTGATGATGGACGATTCGAGTGCGTTCTTGGGCTAATGCGTCGCAGAATGCTCGGTGAGTGATGAAGCTATCGCGCCTGAGATAATTAAAGAAATTTTTATATGTAAAAAGATTGATGAGTGAGTCTTTTTGCATGCTAGCAATAAAGAGGTTATTATTGTTGGACGTGTAAAACAAGGGATATATGTATGAGCAAGGTGTGATGCATCTACTATGTATCTAATAACACCTACTACATTAGGACATATAGGAGAACCTTATTGTAACATATAACATGATCACTGCAGGGAAATAATAGGTGTGATAACTCGTGGGATATATATGTAACATGAGAGATATCTTTTAGAAACGATGCAATTGACTTGAGGATTTTTAGGTGTAGAATCGGTGATTCTTAAGGTCAACATTCTGTCATTAAAATGATACGTATATCCATATACTAGGAGCATACATAAAATACTCCAAAAATGATAAATCAAGTCAAGGGCCGATGATGGTTTGCAGGTACTGAAAAGCTTACCTCGACATGAACATGGTACAACAATGAGAGAGAGAGAGAGAGAGAGAGAGAGAGAGAGAGAGAGAGAGAGAGAGAGAGAGAGAGAGAGAGAGAGAGAGAGAGAGAGAGAGAGAGAGAGAGAGAGAGAGAGAGAGAGAGAGAGAGAGAGAGAGAGAGAGACGTTGGGATTGGGATCGAATTTTTGTCTATGAATATTATCATGAAAAACGTTTACTGCAAAAAGAGTGCCGCACAGACTCTAAAGAAAGTCCATGAATGCAATCCACAACACTAGAGAACAAAACCTGGAATATTTTTGCTTTACATGTCGCTTACTCGCTTGTAATAATTCTTGAAAAGAAAAAATGTGGTGGTTGGGACGGATTTCCCAAGAAGGGTTAGATTCTTGAAACCCCAGGAAAAAAAAAATTGATATTTTTTTTCAAAAAAAAAAAATTGAAAGGGAAAATATACAAAATATCAGGTAACGGGTGTGGTTTTACAGATCATCAGATAAGTAAGTTCACGTGAAGACGTTTTCTTGACAGGCTAATGTCCAAAGAACAAAACGAAAGATAGGGAAAAAAATTAAAATGAACGGAAATTTCAGAGAGACAACTGATAGACATGGAAATAGATTCGTGTGAGCTTTTGCCAATTTTGAGTGACTGTATGAGAGAGAAAATGTCTCTCGGACACATATTCAGTATATGTACGAATTTTCTCCTAAACCCGTGATGAGATTACTCTCTTTCCTTGTGCAACTCATCAGTTATCACTCAGACAAAAGAATCTTAAAAGGCTCTAAACAGTCCAAGAATATATTTCTACAGAGAGTAAATCGAACATCATTAAATGGATACGAAATGTTTTTACCTGGAGAAAAGGGTGCCACAATCACATCTATACTCTCGAGTACCACAAGTCTTGGAATGTGCTTTCCAATCCGATTGAACAGCATATTTCTTCGAACATCTTTCGCATTTATATTTCTTCTCGCCATGCTTCCTCGAGTAATGCTTCTTGATGCCCGTAAGGTCACCCAGGGCTCGGGTCGGGTCGTGGTGCGGGCACGTGGGTTCGGGGCAAAGATAGACTTTCCTTCTAACCTCTTTTGTTTTCTTCTGCTTTAATTTCCATGGAAGGTTGTGTCCCCTTCTGTGAAGCTGAAGGTTTTGTTCTCTCTGAAAGCCTTTATTGCAAACCTCACATACGAATCTGTTTGTTGCCATTAGGGTCTTGGGAGTTAGTGCGATGACCTCTGCGTCTTGAACTGAGTCAAGCCAAATTAAGACAAGAATTAATATTAATAATGAAGGCAATACATCACATACAAATGGGTGATATGAATAACACCAGCACAGCTTCATCACACATGTATATGCTGACAAAAGAACAGATAAATAAAAGGATGGATATATATATGAATAATACACATGAAGATTAAATTCCTTTTTTTTTTTTTCTCAATCAGACATGTAGCTTCACATCTAACGTACTGCCCTTTGACATATAGGTTTGGTTAGGAATTACAAAGAAACATATTAAAGCCAAGGGCTTTTTTGGTACTTGCTTGTATTTCCAGGTTGGTTCCTTTTTCTCTTGGTTGAAGAAGATTGAGCTTGATGAGCAGCAGCAGTTTGTGGAGATGAGTGCCGAATCTGTTGCTGAGAAATCTGATTCTCATCTTCGTCTTGGAAAGCTGATGAAGAAGAAGAAGCTTCCATGCTTATGAATTTATTGTAAGCTGCTGATATGTATAAATTATAATCTCTGAAAACCTGTTGAAAACCCTCTTTTTTCACCTAATCTCTCTCTCTCTCTCTCTCTCTCTCTCTCTCTCTCTCTCTCTCTGAAATACAAGAATTAGAAACTGAAACCCTATCAGTGAACTGAATTCATCGAACTAAAAAGGCTTTTTGTATGAGATGAATATAACCAAAACAGAAGAGGAGAGAGAGTCTAGCAGGCCATGGTTTTCTTACTTATCTGTGGAGATGTGATGCTTGTTTTTTCCCTTTTCTGCCTTTGTACCGCTGTATTTTTATTTTTTTTTCTTGCTTTCAGTGAAATGAAATTTTCGAAAAAGATAAGGTCGTCTGTGTATTTTTGCTTTTAAATCATATTTCCTCAGTTACTTAACTTTCTTACATCATGCCCGAATCCTGTTTACGGTAGATAAGAAGAATTAAATTCGAAGTATGGTAATTTATAACTATATAATCAACTAAGTTAAGTGAGATTCAAACACATAATACTTTTAAGTTTTTAACATGCGAGACATTGATTTTACATTACCCATCTCGGAAAAACCCTTTGCTGGTCGAGAAATATTGGAACGCGATCGACATATATAATGCCAAATAGAGATATTATACTATACTTATTTACGATCATATAGTTAATTTTTATATAATCTCACACCTTCATTCCTCACCCGTCACACATAATACACACCGTAACGTCTGTCAAAAAAAGATAGCCTTCGTTTTCATCGATCCCACGTCCAACTGTGTGAATCGTCATCATTATTATACATATATGTATATCTATTATTATCATAGTATATATATATATATATATATATATATATATATATATTTTTGTGTGGGTCAACCGCCTGAAATTACTCGCTATTTTATTTTTGTTTATTCATAAAGTATACAGCGTATATTCTTCACTCGCTCTAAGACAAGCATACCCTCGTCACCTTTCTTTACTTGATTCTCTCGGAGAGATGGAATTTAACATTTAAGTAAGCATCTCCTTAGTCAAATTTGTCCAGATTCGATTGTTACTCTTCTTCGTAACATATTATCATTGGTTAAAAATATATATTTATATCTGACCTAATCACGAAGCTCTGTCGTCTAAAGTTTGTAGACTTCGATTACTTTTTTTTTCTTTTATTTTTCTTTTTGCACTAATAAGAATGATGTTAATATGGGCTGGAATGGCGAATACTGAGAAGTTAATGCGATGACATAAGCCCCTCAATGAACTTAGGGCCTTATGCTATATTAAAGAGACAACCTAAATATATTCAACAAAGGCAGCTTCTCCGTATGTGATCTTGTTGCTTACATCGATTAATACGCATTTCACATTAATATAGTATACGATGTGATGCATGTAATAACAAGAAATGGCAAAAGGGCCGTTTTGTATTCTCCATAAATAAACTACTCGCTGTATATTGAGATATTCTCTTCCAATGAAACATAGTTTCGAAGAATGCATGCTTATCCTTTTGTGGAACCATGAAAAATATCAAAGTTAAATTTTACAAACAACGTTGTAAAGGATCTTGAAAGTATATATAAACAGGAAAAAGCTATAAGCACAACTCTTACAGCAAGATTAAACTGACATCAAATAATATTCCATTCATGCGAGCCTTCTTCAACGGTTCTTATATGGTGTAGAGGACGGCTTCTAGCTAAAATAAAAAATTCAGAAGTTATCATTTTGTGATTATATAATAATATGTTTAAGATGCAGATAATTCATACCTATGTTTTATTTTTCATTTCTATATGTAATATAGATATTATGTAGATACGATGTACTTATATAAATTGAGCCCATTTATAAAAATTAGAATTTTCTTTTTGCATATTGAATTATTTATCTTTATATATCATCGTTTGTGCTCTAATAAAAAACCGAACGCAAAAATCGCTCCTTTTTTGACACATCGACATTTTGAGTCCAAAGTTGTTTGACGCGCCGGCTAGGAGTGTGCTGTAGAGGATCCAATCGGACACCGTTTCGGAAACCCAACGCCGAGACACAATCAACCTCGCCGCCGTCGAAGTTCGCCTCTTTTACATCGATTTTTATTTAGGGTTTGGCGGTTTTTTTTTTGCTAGAATGGCCGGTTCTAGTGTTCCGGCGGAGCACTACGAGCTGAGTTCAGCCGCCGACGCTGCCAACTCGTACATCGCTACGTCCCTTAACGACCTCAATTCCGTCGATGACGTGGCTGGCACCGCCGGAAACGACGTCACGGACGATAACGACGACCGATCCTCTGCCGTTGTTAGTTTTGTGTACTTAATTTAATGCCCCATCTCTTGTTTTTTTTGCTCCACTGTTTGTGCTAGTTGACTGTGTGACCTGTCTGAATTTATCAACTGGAGAATATGGCCGTGGGTTTTTGACCGAGTTTGGCGGAAAAGACAATTTCTTATCGTAGTCCGCTTATGGTGCTCGTCTTGCTTCAGTTAGTAGCATAAGCTGATATTGATAGGTGTGTAGCAAATTGAGGGTGTGCTGGGAATGCTTAATGTGAAACTAGTCTTTTGAATCTTTAATTATTTTTCCAAAGATTCAAATTTTTTCATTTTATGGTTATTGCCTCTTTTGATAGATTCTATGTTATTAATTGTTGTGGTATGTAATACGTGCTTGAACCACCGATGAACTTATTGAACTGCCATTTCTCTTCAATCTCAGGAGACTTTTTTGTAGTTGCAATTGAGATTTTCCGTTGTAGAGTAGGACAAAGAGTAATAATCATTGAATCGATGCTTCCTTTTCTTCGCTGATTGCTTGATTTAGCTTCTTTTGGCTGTCTTATTCACGCTGCCAAAAAAACCCATGAGGACTTTAACACCCTGTTTGTGTTTTCTTTGCTTTTCAAGTTGCCGACTTAGTGGGCTGATTCTTGTAGGATTGCATGCATGAGCCATACCAAAGATCATTACCAATTCATGGCATGGGTGTGGAGGATGATAGAAGTAGCCTTGAGAACAATGCATCTTCAAGTGGACAATACTCTATTTTGACCAACGATGGTGATGCGATTTTGTTTTTACGTAATAATCATCATTTGTTATGTATGTGCATATAGCTTCCTGTTATCTGAAGTCAATTTTATGTCCTTCTGAACCAGATATTACGCCAATCGAAACAGCACGTGCAAGATTTTTGGACATCATCGTGGATCATTTCGTAGAACCTCATGTTGTTGAAGTGTCAGATTATGAAGCTGAGTATATGGTGCAGCCATCACCGCAAGATAAAACAAGCAAACGGAAGTCCAGGGAGAGCCGATACGAAGGAGATGCTCGTTATGCTTTACCTTTAATGTATCTTGCAAATTTGTATGAAACATTAGTCCACGAAGTCAACATGAGACTAGCTTCGATGAATAGCATGCGCGAGAAGACCATTGGAGTGGCTCTCGAGGCAGCTGGTGGATTGTACCGAAAGCTTGCAAAGAAATTCCCTAGGAAAGGTATCTTTCTTTTTGCTAGTGTCGTTTATTATTGCGTTGACTTGCTATCGTTTTGACATGGACTTCTAACATAATTTCCGTTGATCTTATGCAAGCAGGCCCATGTACGTTTAAAAGGAGGGAGCTTGCTACATCTTCCGAAACAAGGTCAAGATTTCCCGAGTTGGTGATTCAGGAAGAGAAGCGTGTTCGATTTGTGGTGGTTAATGGATTGTCTATCATTGAGAAACCAACAAAGTTCGGTATTGATGACGCCGAATGGTATGTTACTTTCTAGCATCGCTTATCTTCGTTGCAATGCTGGGCTCAGACTATTCGTTAAAGAACATAGTCTGCGGTGCCTTTCACTCTTGACCCCCCAACTGCTCCACCATGCAAATAGGTTCAAGAGATTGACGGGACGAAATGAAGTTTCTGTTTCTGCTAGAGACTACAAATTTTATGCTCCAAGACACAAGTATAGGCGTGTTGCATCGAGTTCCATCAGTTACCCTGGTTTACCTGTAAGTATGCATATATATATGTGTGTGTGTGTGTGTGTGTGCTTCTGTAAAGTTTTTCTGTGTATGACGGATCAAAATGCCTGCAGGCATTTCATAGTCCTGAAAATTCATCTTCAATGGCTACTTCTCATGGCTATCGCCCATCGAATGAAGTGAGATATTTCTCTGTGCATCAATTCTCTGGCAGCAACAATGAGCTTATTTATTACCTGATATTGAGTTTTCCGACGGTTTCTCCCATGATATGAATTTCTAATGTGCTTTTGCATAATCTTGATCTTCTATCTACATCGACTAAGCAGAATTCTGAGCAAACTCAACCAAAGCAACACATGCAGCCTTTGGCCCACCACGTTCAGTTCCATCCTCTTCACCACCAAGGCCATCACCATATGGGCCAGAGCTCACATACATCTCATTTTATGCACAATCAACAACAGTGTGTTCCTCCAACCCAATTGTCTGAAATTCCTCTTGTCCATCATCAGCCATCAGCCATCAACCAACACATTTCGTGCCTACAGTCGATTAGTCATGTAGGTGGGCGTGTGCACATCATGGTGAGAATT
The DNA here is from genome assembly GCA_027422505.1 of Craterostigma plantagineum. Classification (NCBI taxonomy): domain Eukaryota; kingdom Viridiplantae; phylum Streptophyta; class Magnoliopsida; order Lamiales; family Linderniaceae; genus Craterostigma; species Craterostigma plantagineum. The sequence continues at coordinate 2,973,121 of JAPQWV010000065.1, read as the reverse complement.
CACTTCTTTTAATCTCCTCCTCATTATTGTTTCTTTTTTCTCTTTTTCCCCTCATTTTGTATCCATCGATCTGTTTTGCGAACAAAAAACACTTTCTTGTTTGCTTTCTTTTCAGCCAACTAGTCCTGCAAAGTTTTGTGACGAATGTGGAACTCCTTACCTCAGAGAAAGCTCGAAGTTCTGCTCTGAATGTGGTACCAAGAGATTAGGAACCTAGCTTGTTTATGTAAGTCAAATGTTGTTGTCTTATCTCCTCTTTCTTTCTTTCTTTCTTTCTTTCTATGTTCAATCTTTTTAACTATGCTCTATAACCTAGGTAGTTAACGTCAGATGTGTATCGATTATCAAAAGCTGAGAATAGTGTGTCTCTAATTGGATTTGTTCTCTAATGGATCTCATTGTTTATTGATATGACACGTTTTCTTACTCGAATCATTGCCATGCATGAAGTTTTCACTTATACAAATTCTCCGGAATTTTTATACATAAAATATGTAAATGATGAAAATGCCTGCCCATTTTAATATTGATGAATGATGCGAGCGACAATATGTAAAACTAATATATCAGAAATTATCTATTTTCATATTTTATCTTTTGGGTCAAAAAGGACAAAAAAGAAGTGGTATGAATTGGAGTGGACAATATGACAAGTGAAGACACTGCGATGCTTTGTCTTTATACATAGTTAGCTGGAAGGATTGACCAATTATTTTGTCTCATATATACATATTTCATATATGTATCTGCTCAGAAACGTAGACTCGGTAAACCCTCTTGTTATTTCAAATGTCGTCGATTATTACAAATCGACGAAATAATGAAAAGCTTCAACGGAGGATGAAATCCTTCCTTGCAAGAAAGAAATATTGTCCCCATTAAAGCAATCATATGTTATTAATCCGAAATCAACACATTGATGTTTGTACATATTCTGAAAACATAATCGCACCCCACTCAGATTCAGAATCATCAATCAATAGAGCAAACTAAAACGCTCCTTTTTCCTAGCCCGTCGAATGTCAATGATCACTACGATGTTAGATGGCAATTATTAATTATTTCCATTAAAAAAAATCATCTATCAATTCCGAAGAACCATTAAGCCGGCGATACATGTTTGGACATCCACTACTTCAATATTCAACTCAACGCATTTAATTTCATTTTTTTTACAACACCATTCACGCAAAAACCACGTCCATCCATCCCTCAATTTCCCAAAAAAACACGCACAAGTAATCCGTCAAAAAAAAAAAAAAAAAATTTCTACTCTCCCTCCTCGTAAAAAGGCCAGCCATAGCACAACACCAAAAAAAAAAAAAGAAAAAGGTTTCACAAAACAAAGAAGAGGCAACGTTGTTGCAGAAAACAAGAACATGAGGCTATGGCAAAAAGCCTCTTCCTTGTTAAAAGACCAAAACAGCCTATGGCTGGCCAACCTTTCTCGCCGAACAGCCCTAAGACACCCTGAGATCGAAAGGGCCGTAATTCGAGCCACGAGCCACGCCGACGATCGCAAGTTCGACCAGCGAAACGTTGACCGCGTCTGCGAATGGATTCGCCTTTCGCCCCTCAATCTGAAGCCCATCTTGTGGTCCGTTTCCAACCGAATGGAGAAGACGAGGAATTGGATCGTCGCCCTGAAGGGACTCTACCTCATGCACAACGTCCTAAACAGTCGAATCCCGTGCGTGCGAAAGATTGGCAGGCTTCCCTTCGACCTCTCGGATTTTAGGGCTCGGAGGGACGCCAAGGCCTGGGCTTACGACTCGTTCGTGAGGGCTTACTACGCCTTCCTCGACCAGAAATCGACGCTCATATTTCAGCACACGGAGGAGAAGAACGGCGGGGAAAGCGGGTTTTCGATCGCGCACGAGCTCGTTCTGCTGCAGAAGCTTCAGGGGCTGATCGACCTTTTGGTTCAGATAAAGCCTCATTTTTCGGTCTCTTACAGGCCGTTGGTTCTCGATGCTATGGACAGGCTTGTGATTGAGATCTACGACATTTACAGCAGAATCTGTCGCGGGATTGCAGTCGTTCTGATGAATATTTATTCGGGCGGGAAAATCGAGGCTGCGATGGCGCTGAGCGTCGTCAAGAAGGCTGTGCAGCAGGGCGACGATCTGACCGTTTATTTCGACTTCTGCAAGGAAATCGGAGTGGTGAATGCTTCCGAGTTTCCTGGGATCGACCGTCTGCCCGAAGAAGGGATTCGAGAACTCGAGCAGATCATCGATGGGTTGAATTTTGATTCGTCGGGCGCCGTAGGAGGAGCCGAGGTCGAAGAAGAGAAAGCGATAGTGGTCGTGGGAGAAGCTGCGCAAGAAGTTTGTAATAAAGAGAACTGTCTGCTGAGGACTGTTATTACGGATAAGTGGGAGAGATTCGATGACGGCGGTGAAGAGCTTGCGGAGAAGAAGACGTCGAATAACCCCTTCGATACGCCTTTGATCGATTATCAAGTGCAAGAGTATAATAAGCAAGAATTGCCTGATCTGATCATCTTGTAGTTTGTTTGTTGTTTGTGAAGGATATTTGAGTTCATTCAATCCCATTTACTTCTTTCTCATCTTCTTCAAGCACAGATCCTACAAACCCCACAGCAGATGAGACGAGTATCAACTGAAAAGCAAGATTAATCTTCAAAAATAAATAATCCATCATCCTTTCTTCCCTTACAATGGACTCAGATTGCGTGATAATCATGTCTAACGGCCAAAAATTAAGTCTAAGCTAAAGCATGATCAGATCAGAAAGGTCACGTGAACCGACATTATCTACATATACGTTCGCAAACGGGGCTTCGAGTTAGCAAGTGATGTCAGCTCATTGGGGCGTAAACACTTTGACGATTCTTACTTCCCACGAAATCTCTGCCCCTTTTAAGAAAATCACAGAATCTATCGAATCACAACAAACTTGTTCGTACCGTGTTTTGCCCAGTAAGTCCTCAGGTCAATAGGGTGGTTGGCAAAGTCGTGACCTTCTGAGGAGAGTTTTTCCAGCACCTTCTTGAAAGCACCTTGACTCATTTTACGACCAGCGATTCTCGCCCCGCGCCTCTTCGTACTCATAGGCAAAGGGTAGACAGATATGGTCGTCGTACAACAAGCGCTTTGCCAACCACCACAACCCCATCTATAACACTGCTGTGGCGTACCAGTGCAAGAACAGACAGGTACAGGCATATCCGAAATGTCCATATTAACCCCATTTATGACCATGTCCATGCTCTTTTTCTCCCTCTCAGCACGGCGAGGAGGTGGATTATTACCATTTCCCTGAACTTTCCTGGGCCTCTTTCCCTTTGGGGCTTTAGTATTGTTCGAAGAAGAACCCAACTTCCTTTTGGTGGCCCCCGATTCTTTTCTCACTGTTGGATCTTCTTCCTTAATGCTTGTATCGGGCTGAGGCATCATTTGCATCGAACGGTGATGGGGGCTCGAACTTGAAGGCTCGCCAAGAAGAGGGTTGGTGTAATGATTCGAAGGGAACATGTGCAAGAACTTATCGCGGTGATTGATCCAACTGTCTTGGACGTAGTCCATGTGATTGATAAGCGGTTCTGTCTTAACACGGTCGCGGGGATGAAATGCACCATTTGCAGGAATCACTATGGAATCTTGGCGAAAAGGTTTTATGTCTCGCTCTGTTACGGAAGACATGAGCTGAAGGCCGAGGCTGCCTTTGAGTGGAGGTTCATAGTATCCCCAATTTCTCAAGTTGTCATCGTCCATTAGAGACTACAGAGAAGGGGGAAAAAACCTTAGAATTATCATGCAAGGCATTGGCATTCCTGATTAATATGTTTACGCAGTACTATGAAGAAATCGAAGAAGCAGAATCAATCAATGTAGTTAACAACATACGAGCGTAAGAAAGACACAAAAGAATGATCTAAAAATGAATAAACTAAACGCCTCTAATAAGCTAAAGATTTCATGGTTGAGCTTTCAAGCGGTTACAAGTGAATTAGCTCAAGGTAGTAACTGGCAGGGATTGCATTTCCAAAAAACATCACAGAAACAAAAACCAATTTCAGAAAAAAACAATCAACGAATTCAGAGAGGCGTTGCCTGGAAAAGGAATCAAGGCGAGGCCAAAATAGGAATCTTATTAATCATTCAAACCCTAATGCAAAACGAACATAAGCAATTAGGAAAAAAAACAGATCCTTGGTAATCGTAGAAGCCCATGTACAGATCTGCCATATACACTACAGGGCCACGAAAAACACAAATCGAAAGCACCAATTAGCAAGCGCGTATAGATATTTTGTTTCAAATTAAAAATTATATCTTTTCAAATGTTTCAAAGCTGTCACGTAGGAAAGAGAAGCAAGGAGAAAACCCAATAAAACTCCGAGATAGGTTGAGATTCAATGAGAGAGAACACTCACGCCTTGATAAACAGCTCTGAGGTTCTTTTGATCTTTTCTTGAGAGAGAGAGAGACAGAGAGAGAGAGAGAGAGAGAGAGAGAATGTGGTGTACCCACCGAGTTACAGATTTTTTTCACATTTAATTGAACAAACAAAAAAAAGTAATTTGGGCTCATCTTGTTTGGGCTGAATATGGGCTATATTGTCGCTTATCGAATTTGGGCTTTGGTGCTGGGCTCAATTCTTGACATATAAATAAACAAAATTAAAATTAATTAAATCGAATATCCATTTCAAGATCAGATTATACTAGTGGACAGAATATATATTGAAATAATTTAGGTTTAGTTAGGTACTATACCATTTATTAAAAACAAGTGCGATAGAGACGAGTCGTTTTGATTCTATTCATGATGGGATTTAAAATTGTTTACGTAACAAGTCTCTTTCATTTCATCTTTTCCTCTTTAACGTTTATGCTCTCAACTTTATCATGATTTAAGTGCCATTTGGAGCACTCCTCGAAAATAGAATCTTAAGAACAAAAAAAACTAATTTTATAGTTTATGTCATTCTACAATGAAAAAAATAATACTCTCTCGTCCCATTAGTTTGACATTTGGGCTATAGCACGATTTTTAAGGAACGGAATATTTTAATAATATAGTACAGTTAAAAAGTAAAATAGTACACTTTAAGAAACTGAATATTTTAATAATATCGTACAGTTAAAAGGTAAAAAAAATGTATATTTTGACTGTCTTTTAACAATATTTATATTATTACATTGATTGTTTGTGATAGTTTTTTGCTAAAAAATGAAATGTACAAAAGCTAGCGGGCCCAGTAAAGCAGTATACAAAAACTAATGGGACGGAGAGAGTAACAAATTGTCTTGAAGCATTGACATCGTCGATGGTAAAGTGATCGTGGCATGATTCTACTTAACTACTTGACTAACTTACATAAGAATGGGAGTATTGGATAGTTAATGGGTCTTTTGATATTATGTTAATCGATTACATGGGTAAGTCATTTGTTTGCTATACTAGGATTTTGTTGATATTGTATTTAACATGTTTGATATGTGTGTATTAATTATTTGTGTAATGACGTAAATTGTGTTTGATAGATGTGTCTGAAGTGTGTGTAAGGTGTGTATGATTTGTGATACACATCTCATGGCCATCTATACAATCACATCATACGAGCCCTATGTATAGCCATATTAGCAGCTCACATGCAACCTCGTGTTCGTACAGTCGACTAGATTGCGATGTAATAAACAATAGAGATCACTCACTTAAACATTGTACAAAAGAACTTAATGTAGTAACGCAATTAAATACTAAGTAAGTTTAGGGGCTCAATGCAAAATCCACATTCCTTCCACTAAGCTAATTGTTTACCTACACGTTATCAGCGGTAGTTGATTTAAATATAACGAATGATGTGAGAAAATCTTTCACCAAATCTAAATTGCATTATTCTAAGTAACTGGCGTAATTAGTGGGCTAATGCTTTATTTCGGTCCGCGCTGGATCCAACTTGTCTTGGAAAAACATGACAAGCCACACTAATAAGCTGATAAGAACAGCTATCTTGAATGCAATAAAACCCAGCTCTATTTAAATAATAATGTACGTATATTACAAAAAAAAAAATTAAATAAATAAAACACACAGACACACACAGTGGTCCTCCATAAGAGATAGTATAGAGTACTGCTTTGTGGGCGTTGCATGGGGACAAGAAAAGGGTGGTGAAACATGTGTAGTTCTGCACTGATCTGAGCCTCTTCTGTGTGTTTTGAATTGGCTTTAATTTGCTGCAAAGGGCCAACAAATAATAATATAATATAATGTTTTCCTTTTTTTTTTTCGACCACTCAAGTGTCATATATATGGTTCTCGGCAGAGGCATGGGAATGAATATTTATGGAGTGGGGAGGATATGGGACTCCTAATTATTGTTCTCTTTCTACAAATTTTAATAGTTCTAATATAACTAAAGCAAGAATTTGTTTCCAACAGTAAGTCATATTTTCGAACCATCGAATATGATCAGTTTATGATGATTATTTGCTATAATTATATATCGAGGTGTTTCAAGAATTTACTTTTGCGAAGATGCTCATTTAATGAATATTATCCAACCATTATTCTTGTAGGATTTAAAAGATTGTCTTCGTAAATAAAGGCAAGAAAACTATATATTATTCCAGGGGTTGTAATGATATCAACGTCGGAATAAGAATAAAGCGAACTTCATTCGTTGAAACCTGCTAATGATAAATTTTATAAATAATCAAAATATTACTTAAACATCTAAATATCAAATAATGATAACAGTACTTACCACGTATGCACTAGTTTGTGTCTTCATGACAAGTTGAGCTTGCATTGCCATTACGTACACTGCAGTGGGTAAAGTACATTAAATTCACTAAATTATTATATATATAATAATCGTCTGTATTGTATTGCTTCTTCTTTCTCAGTTTGATTCCATTTCCACATTTGCTGAATGACGACAGTATTTAAAAAAAAGAACACACAGACAAAAAACAGTCTCCATCAAATGTACAATCTGACCACCACCACCTTTCTCTCTCTTTCTCTCCATCCCTAAATACTCTTCACCACAACTGTCTGCGAAAGCCTCATTTCATATGGAGAAAGAAAACTTCTTTCACACCATTTTGGGCAAAAACTAGAGATCTCTAACCAACTCTCCTGCACGATCTGTCCTTTCTTTGACAAAATCCCTGCAGATTTAAGGTAAAAGACACTTCTCTTCTCTTTTAATGATCATACTTGTTACAAGTAAAGAAAAATCATCAACTATATCATGCCTGAGATTCTAATCTTTGCTCTCGTGGAGCTTATTTCGAAGCTGGGCTTTCTTGATTATGAATTTTAAAATCACACGTTCTTGATGAATCTTGAATGAGAACTGTTGATGGGATGTTTTTCTTTTCTGGGCAGTTGTTTTGTAGTTGGGATAATGATTTTCTTGATCTGATGAAGTAACTCGTTGGAGATGATTCTTGGCAGCAGATTTGTCTGAAAATCAACACTTTTTTATCATCGTACGATTGCCATAAGATGCCTTCTCCAAACTTCAACATGGATAACCAATCTGAAGAAGAATCAGAGGCCACAAGCCAATTAGTAGCAGCAGCAGCTTCTTCATCATCATTCCAAGACCAATCGATGAACCCCATGACTTTAGACCTAATGCTAGGGTTCGAAAGCCAAGCCTCCGACGAGCCGGCGGCGGCGGCGGCGGCGGAAGAATCTAACCACCACCCACCTCGAAGCTCACGGGTCTTCTCCTGCAACTACTGTCGGAGAAAATTCTACAGCTCCCAAGCCTTAGGCGGCACCAAAACGCGCACAAGCGAGAAAGAACCCTAGCGAAGAGGGCCATGAGGATGGGCATCTTCTCAGATCGATACGCTAGCTTAGCTTCTCTTCCCTTGCACGGATCTGCTTTCAGGTCTTTAGGGGTCGAAGCCCACGCCGCCTCGGCGGCGGCTCAGACAAACAGTGGGTTCGTCGTACGAGGTGGTGCTAGGTTTGCCGAGCAAGGATGCTTTGCTGGGATGCTGCCGCCGCAGATATACGTTGAGTGCGAAGAAGCTGAGTTCTCTTGGCCGGGGAGTTTCCGACAGGTTGAAACTGGCGTCGGGCTTGGCCCGGCGGGCCGTACTGCTGATCTGAATTTTCAGATGACGGTTCAAGAAACGATGAAAAGCCCGGCGGTTATTGATCTGAATCTGAAATTGTGAGGATGTTTGTTTTCTCATTTTTCTTGGTTTTTTTTTGCTCTGAATATTGTACAGAGATGGGATTTGAGTGGTCGGCAGAGATGATGATGATCATCATCATCTGCGTGGGCTGATCTGCGTAAAAGTTTATTTCTTATGGTCATCACTATATCTCATGTCTCAAGTAAGCTTTTGCGTTTGTCTGAAGTTGGATTGGGCTGTAAAAGCGAAACCATGCAATAAAAACAGCCCAAAAACGAGCGAACTCTTTCACATGACAGTTTTCCCAGCAGAAAACGTCAATTTGATTCGACGAATACGTTTCGGCAAAAGGTGATAGGAAAATGAGATAAAGGGTACATACAATCAAATGGATAGAAAGAAAGATGACGAAGCATATTTCTCTCTTTAAGAAGGAAAAGTAAGAGATGCAAAAGGCAGGTAAAGAAAGTCACCTCAGAAAGTTTCGCCCACGCACTGCAAGAAAGTCACCTCAAGAAAATGCCTTTGCGGAATTCCTGAATCTTAAAGTCCTCTCTGCTAAAGATGATAACAGAAAACAAGTTAACCTTTTATCAGGAACTATTTTATGCATTTGACAAGAATGCCCTCCCAAGCCTATCCCAGAGGGCCAGAAAGTTTTCCAATTTGGAAATTGAATAAGAAACCACAAATTACTAAATCCTTATTCGTGAAGTAAAGGTCAATTTTTTTTTTTTAGAAAAAGGGCTATTAATAAACAGTCTAATCAGAAAGGTCAATTGAATACGCTCGATTGCATTAAAATTAGGGGAAATTTGCAATCAGTCCCCAGTTTGTAAGTTTCTAAAGGGTTCAGTCCCTGTCAGAGATGGAATTAGTTTAAAGGACCACCTTTTTGAAAATTGCAGAGATAAGGACGAAAACTGTGTATTGACGAAATTACCCATCCCAACATATTGAACTAGTCGTTATTTTCCGGCGACTTTCCGTTATGCTTTTAGATTATATTGTTATCAATGTCTAGAGAAATATTATTTTCCACACTTTATCTGTTACTACGTTGCAGAAAATTGTTATCGACAGCGTATTTATTTTACGAATCTCGTTTTACAGTGAATCGAGGTTGGAAATTTCGAATGCCCACTAACCAACCAATTTGGGCGTGTAATGTAGGATGTATTGTGGTATTGACGAAGCAAGATGTAAGATGTGTATGAGTTTTTATCTTTCAATTTAGGGTTCTAATATGCGAAAATAAGATGAAATCAAAGAAATTTTTTGCACCGATTACATCTTGTACGTACAAATTCGAAGTACCCATAGTATGGGCACCTCGGTGCGGCTCATTATTTGCTCTTTCGTTCGACCTTCATCTATCAATTTCGCGAAAATACGAACGACCCCAATAATTGGGTATTTTTTTATTGTGTCCAAATTGTTACTCGAAGTGCCAAATCTGTTACCTTTTCCGCCAAAATCGTTACTAGATCTGTCAAGGCCGTTATTAAACGAGACTTAATTGTTACCATGTGTGGTGTTCTAATTTGCGAAAATAAGATGAAATCAAAGCCGTTTTTGGTAACGATTACATCTAATATGTATAAATTCGAAGTACCCATAGATTGGGAAGCTCGGAGCAGCACATTATTTGGTCGTTCGTCCGACGTTCATCTTTTAATTTCGCAAAATACGATCGACCCCAATAATTTGGGTATTTTTTTACTGTCATCAAAGCTGTTACTCAGTTTACGAAACTCGTTGCTATGTCTGCCAAACCCGTTATTTAACTGTAATTAATTGTTATCATGTTTAGGGTTCTAATTTGCGAAAATATAATGAAATCAAAATCGTTTATGGCAACGATTACATCTAATATGTATATAGTCGAAGTACCCAGAGTATGGGCAGCTCGGTGCGGCACGTTTTTTGCTCTTTCGTCCGGCGTTCATCTTTTAATTTCGCGAAAATACGATCGACCCTATAAAATTGGGTGTATTTTTTTTTCGTTTTGGCCGATTTGTAGAATTCTCAGGATCTGTTACTAATATATGCATTTCTGTAACTATGTTGGCAAAATTTGTTACTAAATTGTCGTGAAATTTCGAGCGGGAAACAAGAATGAGATGATTTTGGGCGGGAGTCTAAATTTTATCAAGCATAGATTATCTGTCACCCAATATGTGTAAAACTGTTACTAGTTATATGTTTATATGTTACCAGAATTATCATAGTTTGTGAATTAGGGTTTGTGATTAAAATCATAACCTAAACTAATATATTTTTATCTAAAACTTCGTAAATTGATATATTTTAGTGAATGTAGCGTATTTACAATATAAAATTTGAAAATCATAAAGTAATCACATATTAAATTGTTATTTTGACTATGTATTCCGTTACTCGTGTTGTGTTTCCTTGTTACCGACATATCAATTTCTGTTATCTTCTCCTCTTCACATTGTTGCTGATCACTGATAAACTGTTACTGCATGAAATCAGTAAACAACATAGGGTTTGTGATTTAGATTAATTGAAGATGTCATTAACTTTGTTGAATCACTTATGTTAGGTCGACCATTTGGATTGTAATAAACAACTAATAGTTCAGATCCACAACGTTTTGTGTAAGTAGAATCAATTTGGTAGAATCATGATCATCCACTCAAGAAGAGTTCTACTTGTTTTCATACTATATACTACAATTTCTTCAATTCCAACACAATCTCCACGAAAATCACAATCTAAACCAATATATTTTCATCTGAAACTTGGTAAATTTATATATTTCGGTGAATGTAGCGTGTTTGTAATATAAAATATGAAAATAATAAAGTAAACTATTCACATATTAAATTGTTATTTCGAGTAGGTAACCTGTTACTCGTGTTGTGTAACATTGTTACCCAACTGTCAATTTCTGTTACTTTATCCTAACAAATTGTTACGAAACACAGTTACACTGTTACTGCAGGAAATCAGTAAACAACATAGGTTTTATGTTTATGATTATTGAAGATGTCATTAACTTTGCTGAATCACTTAAGTTAGGTCGACCATTGGATTGTAATAAACAACTAATAGTTCAGATCAACAATGTTTTGTGGATGTAGAATCAATTTGCTAGAATCATGATCATTCTCTCAAGAAGAGTTCTACTTGTTTTCATATTATATACTACAACTTCTCAATTCCAACACAATCTCCGCGAAAATCACAATCTAAACCAATATATTTTCATCTAAAACTTGGTAAATTCATATATTTCGGTGAATGTAGCGTGTTTGTAATATAAAATATGAAAATAATAAAGTAAACTAATCACATATTAAATTGTTACCCCAATATGTATGAACAGTTACTCAGAATGCATAAAGCGTTACCCGGAATGAATAAATTGTTACCCAGGGTGCATAAATTGTTACCCAGAATGCATAAATTGTTACTTAGCGAGCGTTTTATTAGCAAAAGCTTCAATCATGGGACGCGTCAAATTTCTTCGTGATTAACATCAATATTTTCATTGAATATTAAGACCCACGACCAATTTCACCTTATTCGGTCACTAAAGTCCAGATTTTCCTTGTTTCAACGAGATTTTCGAATTGCTTTTAATACATTATTCCATTATAAACTTCAAAAAATTTCATTGATTAGTGACACCCATGGGAAATTATCACCGATTTAACCTTATCGGTCATAACGTCGAGATTGAGCCGGCTTTTAGTTCGTAAATTTTGGTCTTCGTTGAACGTGATTTGTGCATTCATCGTTTGGAAGAGACGGCATAGTGTTACCCAGAATGCGTAAATTGTTACCCAGTATGCATGAACTGTTACCCAGAATGCATAAAGCGTTACCCGGAATACATAAACTGTTACCCAGAATGCAAAATAGCGAGCGTTTTATTAGCAAAAGCTTCAATAATGGACCGCGTCAAATTTCATCGCGATTAACGTCAATATTTTCATTGATTATTAAGACACACTATCAATTTCACCTTATTCAGTCATTAAAGTCCAAATTTTCCCTTGTTTCAACGAGATTTTCGAATTGCTTTTAATACATTATTCCATTATAAACTTCAAAAAATTTCATTGATTAGTGACACCCATGGGAAATTATCACCGATTTAACCTTATTCGGTCATTAACGTCGAGATTGAGCCGGCTTTTAGTTCGTAAATTTTGGTCTTCGTTGAACGTGATTTGTGCATTCATCGTTTGGAAGAGACGGCATAGTGTTACCCAGAATGCATAAATTGTTACCCAGTATGCATGAACTGTTACCCAGAATGCATAAAGCGTTACCCGGAATACATAAACTGTTACCCAGAATGCGAAAATTGTTACTTAGCGAGCGTTTTATTAGCAAAAGCTTCAATAATGGGCCGCGTCAAATTTCATCGCGATTAACGTCAATATTTTCATTGATTATTAAGACACACTATCAATTTCACCTTGTTCAGCATAAAGTCAAGATTTTCCCTTGTTTCAACGAGGTTTTCGAACTACTTTTAATACATTATTCCAATATAAACTTCAAAAATTTTCATTGATTATTGACACCCATGAGAAATTATCATCGATTTAACCTATTTGGTCATTAACGTCGAGATTGAGTCGGCTTTAGACCGTAATTTTGGTATTCGTTGAAGGTTGTTTTTTCTTCAATCGTTTGTTGAAGAAGATGGCATATGGGTGTAATTTTGGTGAATGTGAGGGATAGAAAGGTCATTTATCATGAGGTTGGTCCTTCAAACTAATATTTTCAATAATTAGGTCCTTAAAACTAACGTGGCATCTGACAGGGACTGAACTATTACTAAAACTACAAACTAGAGACTGAATGCAAATTTACCCTTAAAATTACGTACGATACACGTGTTTCACAAGGCAGGAGTTTTTTGGGTTTTTAGATCTTTAAATAGCTCAAACGAAACAGCGCAAAGGTTTCACCTTTCCTTCTTCTCAGGTCACGTTCAGATCTGGAACTAATATCATCAGCCAAGCGTCAATGATCCTAGCCCATTAATCACGATTTCGTGCGCAGTTTCGCGGAATTTGCGAATTTTTCTCTCTATTGTAAGTCCATTCGCAAGTCGCAGGACGTAGACACCTGTGAAAATGGCAGGGAAATCCGAGAAAATTCCGTCCCAATGGTACAACCCACAACAGCAGCATCATGAGAAAGATGGGTTCTTGATGTGGCTGAGGGGCGAATTCGCAGCTGCTAATGCGATTATAGACGCTCTCTGCCACCATCTGAGGGCCGTCGGCGAGCCCGGCGAGTACGATGATGCCGTCGGACGTATACAGCAGAGGAGGCATAGCTGGGGCCCGGCGTTGCATATGCAGCAGTATTTCTCGGTGGCCGAGGTTTTCACCGCCTTGCACCAAGTGGGTTGGAGGCGCCAGCAGCAGCTGAGGGGAGGTAGCAGAAGACTCGCCGGGGGTGGAGGGCAAAAGGGTCATTTTAACGGGCAGGCGAATGGCGGCGGTGGGCCGCCAAAGGATTCTTCTGCCGGCGAGGCTCGCGAGGTTGGTGGCCAAAAGGTCCGTTTCGGCGCAGAGGCGATTGGGAATGGGACTGAGAACGATGGCAAGAAAGGTGTGCGGTTTGATCTTGTTTTCATCTTATTTTCTGAGTATGGTGTGTGTTTGATTATTGTCTGCAATTGTTGCTCATAAAAGTGATAGGAGAATGCAATGGAAAAGTGGCTTGCTCGCCGGCATTGTCTGAAAACTCACACACAACAGAGATCGGAGGTGATTACACGAATCTGATATCATCTTTGATCTTCTCTCTCTCAAATAGTTCATATGGGCTCTTTTTCTCGTGTAATTTTCTCAGGATCGCTCCTCTCCGAATCAGCCCAGCAAGCGAAAAAGAATCGTGAGATCGCCCCAAAAACTTTCATAGCTCCCGAGATTTTCGATGGAAAATCAGTAATACAGCTTTCTTCCTCTTCTTGGACACTTCTTTTTGTTATCTTGCTATATGTCGATGAGTTAAATCGTAAGTTTCTTTCTTTAAAACGCTTCGATCGATAGATTAATGCAGCTGAAGGAATGGAGCTTTACGAAGACCTATATACAGATTCGGAAGTTTCTAAGCTTATCACACTGGTGAATGATCTGAGAACTGCTGGTATCAAAGGACAGTTGCAAGGCAAGTCAATATATGTTGCTTAAATGTTTACAAATATGACATGGTAGTAATAATCAATGTAACAATCTCTCTTCCTCGTATCGCCATGACAGGTCAAACTTACGCCGTGACAAAGAGACCTATGAGGGGCCATGGAAGAGAGATTATCCAACTAGGTTCGCCTGCTACAGATTCGCCCCGCGAAGATGACGAATCATCCTCTTCGACGTCGAAAGGCTCGTTTCTTGCTTTTAATATCTTTTATCGTTCGATCAGTTAATCTTTCTGTATTTCGGGGCATTGGCACATAGTTTACGTTTTGCAGATCAGAAAACAGAGCCCATCCCGGACTTGCTGATGAACGCCATCGAATCTCTACTGTCCAAAGAAGTTCTTGCCACGAAGCCCGATACGTGCTTCATCGATATCTTCGGCGAGGTTGCAAACTACGATGAAGCTAACAAAAAAGTTGGTTATTTTTTTTTTTTAAACACTCGATTTTTTCGTAGGGCGATCACTCGCACCCTCACGTGTGGCCGCGGTGGTACGAAAGGCCCATCTGTACGCTTTTCTTGACCGACTGCGATATGTCGTTCGGTAAGGTTGTTACATTCGATCGGCCCGGGGAATATCGCGGGGCCCTCAAAATCTCCCTATCGCCCGGGTAAGAGAATGAACCCATATCTCGAAAATTCAGAGTACTTATTTCTTCTCTAAGGCAATTTTTTCCTCCTCCCTCGTAAAAAGGTCCGTGCTCGTAATGAAGGGCGGGTCGGCCGATTTTTCGAGGCACGCAATACGTTCGATGAATAAGAAGCGTATGATCGTCACCTTCCTAAAGTCGCTGCCGAGGAAAGCCAATCCCCGCGTTCCTACACAGTGGGCCCCACCGCCGAATCTCGACCGTCCACAGATTTTCCAACAGACGCCTGGGATTGTTTATCATCAAAATTCGCCAGTTTTGCGTGTTTCGGGGACGGGAGTTTTTATACCGCCGAACAAAATGGAGAATAACGTCGACGCCGATGATGATGTTTCGGGCGAATCGGATGGTACTTCCCACGAACATTTTATTGGGAAATCCATATGAGATGAGAGCGGTGATGAAGATCAAGAAAAATCTTGATTCGGACAGTTTTTTGGCTAATTAAATTTGAGGTTTAGAAGGGGATGTAAAAAAAGAGCGGCTCTTTTCTCACTAAACGGCTTGAGCTTTCTTTTATGATATGATATGACATTATCTGCTACACTCCCTTTGGATGAGAAGAAAAAAAGATTATTTCAGCTGAATTTCATATTTTAAATTTATGAAGCCAAACAAAAAATCGTTATCCATTTCAATTATTGTTGTGGTTACATTACATGTCGTTGCATTGCAACCAAACAAATTTTAAATGCTCGACCACCCAGAAAAAGGTATTCATAATTTGCAACCATAAACATTTATGGCTTCATAAATAATATTTTTACGTTACGAATTATTGGTTCACCAAATCTTTGGTCCAAATTGATATTGTCTTGTTGCTGGACTATATAACTGATGAATGAATGATTTACATCTGCACTTGTCTAGAATTTGTCCCTTGACATCCATTATTTCGTAGCTGTAGTTTCTACTCATATATTTGGCAATTCAAAGTCGAGAAGTCGATAGATCCCATGCACGAATCGCAATTGCAATAATTCTTCGCAATTAGATTTACTTATTACAATGAGATTACAATAATTATTTACTCAGTCACGTGATTGACGGATTCTGGTCACGCACGACCAACTACATGAAATATTAATTAAGGAATCCCATGCATAAGCGTGCACGAAAAGATCCAACAAGTCAAAAGCCACTTGAAAAGGAAAAAAATATATATATTTATACATAAATATTATAATATTCTATAAAGGACGCCGTGATTTCATATATACCAAGACATTTAGAACCAGAAGAAGCGGCGCCAAATCCGCCAAAATGCAGGCACGTTTAGACAAAGATGAAACATATAATAACTATTATATAATATCATCTTCTTACACTAATAAACTCATATAAAAAAGTCGAGTTCCTAATAACAAGACTAACAACCCCTTTCCAAAAGAAACAATAATTTAATTCGTTTGCCGAAAACGATTAATAAACAACCGCGATCAGTAGCCAATGAGAAGGAAGAGAATAGCAGAACAGAACCAGACATTCAATATCTCCTGCCAACATTCTTTAATGCACACACCTAAACCTAAACTCACTCATTAATGAACTCATGTAAGAACATCTTCAAGTATTTTATTCTATTATTTTTTAAGCACCACTAAACATTTAATTCGAATTCCACTTCAAAAAACAGACATCCCAAAAAAAAAAAAAAAGAAGACGATTAATTACTCGACAAAGAAAAAAAAACTTAATTACAAACAATACAACTAACGCCCAATTTCTCATTGACGAAGAAATATGCTTAACACAAACCTTAAAAAAAAAACAAATTCATACAGTTCTTCCCATCAAGCAAGCACAAGCAATACACAAAATCAAACCTCAAACCAATCAATCAATCTCTTTCTCACTCACCTACCATCGGCCGAAGTAAACGAATCCGCAAATCCCGCGGGCCGAGTGGGTATGCTCGTCTGCGTATTATCGCCGCTCCCCAAATACATCGAGCCCATCGTCGAGCCACTCGAGCCCTCGAGCGCCTGCCATTTCTTAACGGCTTGGGGCAGGGTCATGTCATAGTCGATCCCATACAGATCGTCAGGGTCCATGGGCTCGGCGGGCCTCCACATTTCGGCTAAAGAAGACAAGACGTTGACCGCGTGGCCCATGTCGGGCCTTTGGTACGGCTCGCGGGCCGAGCAGTGGCCCGCAAGCTCGGCCACCGTCTCGACGCTCGCTAGGGTTTCATCGTCGAGCTCGATCGTCGGGTCGATGGCCTTGCGGAACGTCTCCTTGTCGACGAGCATACGCCTGAACCACGGGACCAGGTGCTGGCTCTCCTCGGGCTGGGACTCGTCTAGGGCTTTTCGGCCCGTTATCATCTCCATGAGGATTACGCCGAAGCTGAACACGTCGATCTTAGTCGTCACCCGACCCGTCACTGCACGAGAATTTTTTATGTTTTTTTTTTTGCCGTGAGTTGGATAAAACAGACTGACCGACGTCACTCCGAATTTAAAAAACTTGAGGGCTAATTATTTTTTCGATCCTGCAACTTAAGGGGGCGACGTTACGTGGACTAAGAATTTCGAAGGTCGCACTATACGGACGATAACTATCAAAATTAAGCAATTTATACGCTAAAAAGCCTATTATCTAGGGTTCTGGCGGATTTCAAACTTAAGCAATTTTCGGAAGAAAAATTGACGTACAACGTCCGTAAATTGCTTAATTTGAAAGTTATTAGATTATAATGTCACCCTCTCAATTTTCGGTCCCTATAACGCCACGCACTAATTACAAGACTGAAAGAATAAATAAACCAAAAAAAACTTAATTACCAGCATATTCGGGCGCGAGGTACCCGAACGTCCCGGCCAGTCGAGTGACCACCGAGGCCTTACCATCTGGGGCGAGACGGACGAGCCCAAAGTCTGCAACCTTAGCCCTCATATCGTCCCCGAGGAGGATATTCGAGGGCTTGAGATCCCTATGAATGAAGCTCTGCTGAGCCAAGCCGTGGAGGTACTCGACCCCACGAGCCACGTCCAAGGCGACGGCGACCCTCTTCGTCCACTCGAGGGGCTTCAATCCCTCGCGGCTCCAGTCGAACAAGAACCTACTCAACGTCCCCCGAGGCATGTATTCGTACACCAGGAGCCTTTCGTTTCCGTCGAGGCAGTACCCTAACAAAGCGACCAAATGCCTGTGCCTCACTTTCGTAAGGACGGCGATCTCCGACTTGAACTCGTCCAGTCCCTTCTCGCTCATCACGCCCGACTCCATCCTCTTCACGGCGATCTTCGTCCCGTCGTGGAGCTCCCCCTTGTAGACCGTCCCGAACCCGCCCCGGCCGAGGACGTTCTCCTCGCCGAAGTTGTTCGTCACGTTTCTGAGCACCTGAATGGAGATCACCATCGTCCCCGCCTCCGCTATGCGCACGTCGTGGTGGGACCCGCCGCCTGCTGCTGCCCGCCAGGCTGTGGGCCACGCTCGCGGCGACCGTGATCTTCGCGGCTGGGTCGTCCGAGCCCGAGTCGTGGGGATGGACGACCACCGCGTGGGGAGGCTGGACTCTGCTCTTTCGCTTCTTGAGCCTATAGAGGAAGAAGGAGAAGACCAAAACTCCGGCGAATGCGAGGGCGGCGACTCCGCCGAGGACGGAGCCCACCACCGCGCCGGCCGCCGGCTTCTTCCCTCCGGCGCCGGAGCCAGCTCCGGCGACGGCCGTGGAGTTGTCGCCGCCGGCTGCCGGAGGCGGACCGTCCTTACCTACGTTCGAATTCCCGGCAGTTTTGACGTCGACGGAGCTCTTGAAAGACGGGATTCTCCCGAATATCTGATTGTTCGAGACGTCGAGCTCGACCAAGTTCGGGAGGGTCGTCAGCTCGTTAGGGATCGGCCCGGTTAAGTAGTTGTCGGAAAGGATCAATCTCTGTAACGAGCCAAGCTTTGCGAAGCTCGGGGAAATGGAGCCGGCGAGGCCCATATTGTGAAAATTCGCCACCGTTACGTTGTTGCCTCCACTGCTGCAAGTGATTCCAAGCCAAGAACCATCGCAGGGATTATTGCCCTTCCAACCTTCTGCAAACTGGGCAGGGTAACCTACGCTGCCCGCCGATTCGAGCAGAGCCTGCACCTGGGAATCGCAGGCCTGCCCGGGATCGGGCAGGCAGAAGCTGTTGCTGCCCGGCTTCATATCGACTTGAACGCCGGGGGCGAACGCGGGCGTCTCTCCTTGCAATAAGTTGTTCGTCAAGTTCACAACCGCGAGGCTCTTTAGACCGATTAGAGAGGGCGGGATTGGCCCTGTGAACCTATTGTCTCTTAAGCTCAAGTTCTGCAGCTGAACTAAGTCTGTAAAGTCGGGCAATGGGCCGGAGAAGGAATTTCCGTGAAGCCAAACGTGGCCTAAGGAGGTCATGTTCTGAAGGACGTTGATGCTGCCGTTCAATCTCGAAGAGCCCATCTGTCCGTTGAGCCACAGCGACCCGATTGACGACCCGGAAAGTGACGCCGGCAGGGGACCCGCGAAGCTGTTGAAGGACAGATGCAGAGTGGTCAAACTAGGGAACCTGTCCGGCCCGAAAAAGTCGGGTAGAGGCCCGGTCAGATTAGCGGAATTGGCGGAGAAGACTTTCAGGCCGGCGGCGTCCTTGATGCCGGCGGGTATGACCCACGCTCGAAACGGGTTGTAGTCCATGTAGACGGTGCTCAAGGAGGTCGTGCCGTCGAAGAAATCGGACGGCACGGAGGTGAAGTTGTTGTTGCTGACGATAATCGTCTCCAACTGGCTCAGGCCGGCGAAGCTCGGCAAAGGGCCGGTGAGTTGGTTGAACTGCACCTCAAAATCCTGCAATTCCGTCAGATTCGCGATTGTTTGCGGCAGCGGCCCGACTAAGTTCATGTTCTTGAGCTGGATTCGGGTGACCCGACCGTCTCTGCTGCACTGAACGGGTACCCATTTACACGGGTTCGGATCGGTGCAGCCAGGCGGGTTGACGGACTTTTTCAGGGCCTGAAGAACTGCGGCGTCGCCGTCTGAAATGGACTGAGAACGAACGACATTGAGCGATGGAGATGACAAGAGCAAGCATATAGACAAGAGTTTGAGCGTAATTGAAGAACCCATCTGTTTAGGACAGACAATCGAAGGAGGTAACAACTACAAAAAAAAAAGGTTGCCTTTTTTGCTGTTGGGGGTTTAGGTTACTGCCATGCGATGATGAACGAAGGGTTGTTTTTCTCACGAAAGATGAGAGATTTCGCAGAGGAGAATGTGTAAATTGTAAAGAAGATTTTCTTCAACTCCTTTTTTTTTTCTTGTTTTATATTTTAAATAACGTAAGAAGGGAAGACATTGGTAGCTAACCCTAAGGACTAAGGTAGTGAGTGGTGAAGGCAAAGAAAAGGTGTGTGCGTGAGAGAGAGAGAGAGAGAGATAAGAGGAGTACAGCTGGCAACGTGCGTGTGGGCCCCTCGTTAATCACGGACAATAATAAACAGTAGTTAAGTTACGAAATTGCTCGGACGAGGTCGTAAAATAAAAGAGTCATGTAACGCAAAATAATATGTATATATATATATATATGTATTCTTTTTGCACGTAAAATTGGTTAGTACTTTATATTATTTCGATAAGGCTAGTTTCTTTTCCAGTAAGGTCAAACTTTGATTGTGGCTCCTCAAAAGATGGTTCTCGAGAATTGCTCAAATAGGGGTTAAATGGAAAATGGTGTGGTGGTTCGAATTCATGAATTACTCTATCATTGCATTTATTACCATTTATATGTCCGATTTATCATATTAGTTTAATATAGAAAATGTACTTATTAGAAACTCGATATGTAATCGATGAGGGTGGGGTGGATGATTCAATGCTACATTTTCATCAGGAAATCACGGATTATGTTCCCCCTCTAAATTATAGCCCAAAAGCTCGCCATATAACGCACGCAACCCAAGGACAAGAGCCCAAACTGTAATCATAGAATATGAAATATTACTTATTTCCCCAGAAAAGCAAACACAAATATTACAATACATCAATGATCAAAGGTCACAATCCCCATGGCGCCAAAGGTAAGTTAGGACACGACACATAATAATACGAATTCGCTGCTATTTGGCGCTGATAAGAAGGGAAAAAACGAGTAGTTTGAATCATCATCCCATATGGATTATTATTATTATTATTATTACATGGCTGCATTTGCTGTAATGAATAATGATCTTCTTCCATCAAAGAAGCTTGAGCTTCCAATAGTTCTTCCCATCCAAGGCTCGAATCATCATCGCCCTCTTTCTTAATCAACGGCTCAATTTCAACGTCATCCTTCGCCACCCATCCTCGACAATCTCCATCGTCATTCGTAGCCTCGCTCGACCAAGGAGACGACTGCCCATCTCTCAATTTCCACACCCCATCAATAATAAACGATTCCATCGCCCGAACTTGAACGCTGGGAATACTCTCTATCAATGGATACTCGTGAGAATAGCCCATATTTCTGCACCATTCGTAGAACTGACAAAGATGGTTGGCTTGTATATGCTTAAGGCCTCTAATAATAAGCTGCTGCTGTAAGAAGGCAGCTGAATCATACTGTCCAAAACCACAGCCATCTCTCTTTTGAAATTCTCGTAAAAATCGAAGCTTTCGCATAAAATGTGCTTCATCGCAGACCGAACGAGGAAGCTCTTTGCTGCTTCGCTGAAGGGCCTGGATTCTATTACCCTATCGATCATGCTTTGCAGTTGGCGTAAGATGCCTATTGTTCTTTCCAAGTCCTCATTTTTGGGCTCTTTATCTGACTCGCTTGTAGTAAAACTAGGCGTGCATAGGAAATTAGGGTTTTCTTCATTGAATGTTAAAGTAGAATCGAATTCCAGGGTTTCGCCGAGCAGCCCAGCGTACGCTCTTACAAAAGACGAGTAGTCCTCAGAATCCGTGGATGAGCGGTCGCGGAAGTTGCAAGGATCGAGGGAGATCGAACCGTTGGTTCGAGCCCATAGCAGCGCGGCTCGCAGTGGCTCGATGCCTTCGTGGACCGTTGTTCTTAGGAGACGGTGGAGTAGTAACAAGCACTTTAGGGCAACCCTCCATGACCTTGTCTTCGAAAATCGTCTTGAGATGCTTACTGCGAAGGCACGGTAAGAAGAAGAAGAAGAGATCGAGAATACGTTGAGGAATTCTTGGACGTACTTCTCTTGTAAGGGGAAATCGTCGGGAGAAGTTGCCTTCACGACCGTTAAATCGAGGTTGCAGAAGCCTCCTAGGGTTAAGATCTTGGCGTAGCTGACGCACGAGTGCTCTTTTATGGAGGTTAATGATCTTCGTATCCTCCCTTGCATTGTTATTATTTTTTTTTTGGTATTAATCGGATATTTTTTGCATCGATAATGATCCCAAGACTTGATCGGCTTTGCGTTGTGTTTGTATATGCTTTGGAATGGGATGTGTTAGTTAGGACAACGTTTGCGACAATGGGAACGGAAAGTGCGAGGAAAGAAACCTTTTGAAGGTTTTGCCGTAAGACGTAACGAAGAAGACGACGGAAAAAAAGTTAATTCGTTACGCTCGCCGGCGATCATGTCGAATTTGACGGAAAGGAGCAATTTTTTTGCATTTTTGGACATGGATTCTTTAAAAATTAGTCGTCATTTTACGGCGACTAACGAACAAAAAATAAAGTAAAAAGTGAGAAAAAAAAATACTACTAATAAATTTGCGCTTCAAAATGGGCCTCGTAACCAACAATACAGTATACACATTCAATTTAGTCCTACTACTACTATATTTATAGCCCAACCCAATATAGGATTATTTATTTATTTTGTAAAAACACACAGAGACAAGCACATTATGGCCCACCTTTAATTTCGATTCCATTTTCAGGTCAGCAGTGAAGCGCAACGCAGCTCAAGTTGTCGGAATCCAAGCCAAGCAAGCGATAGCCAAGAAAGAAATTCCCACAAATCATAAGCGCAGGTATCTCTCTATCTATCTGCAGAAATCAATTTCACTGCATGCATTCGATTGATGTGATGGGAGGCAAATAGTGGCTCTTTCTTGCCCCTCAACTCAACCCCAAGAGGCTCAACTTGAAGAGTCTATAGAGTCGTCGTCCCTCACTCACTAGCTGCTATGTTTATATACATACATATATATATATATATATATATAAGTGCTATGAAAACCTATGCTCTGTGTCTTCTTTGGATACATCCATTTTGTTGTTAAAGCTTCGTTCTTTCGTCTTTTCCTCTGACATGATAATACGCAGATTGTGAACTACTACTACTCAAATGGAGGAACACAATTTAGCGCAGACTGACTAATTAGCTTTATTCAGTTTTGATTTGAGCGCATCTCTTCCTCTACATATCATATCAACCTCTCGCGACATCCTCGTCCTTTTTTTTTTCTTTCTTTTTTCTTTTTTCCTTTTTTACTGCTCTGTTTGCCTTCTATTCAATAGTAGCGCACCACTTTTTGGACCTGAGAACAGTCTGCTCTGACAATGGTTTAGTGGGCTAACTAACTATTCTCTATTTAATATAGATATTAATTGTCAATTATTTATTTTTAATCCAATAAGAACCAAATATCTGATGATAATCATTTCAAAACGGTAACGTTTGCCAAATACATATGTTCGGTATGTGCAGTTTACTTACTATCAATTGGCTGTTCTGTTTCATTTTGATAACATTAGGTGTAGATTAGATATTGATGGCTACGTACGTTTATTAATAAAAGGCTGCCCTACTTCCCTACGATACGAACGGATTATTTATTATTACATCATTATCTATGTCGGTAAGAAAGTCACTCGAAATTTCACATTGACATACGACTGTTCTTGATTTTTTGCACTCCATTAATGTTTTCGTTATTTCTGATTTTTGTATTGATCTTGATTTTTTTGGGTTACGCATTTCAGTCCTTGGAAAATATGATAAAAAAAAAACGGATTCCGCGTTTGTGTGAACAAAAAGAAGCTAAGATAAAAAAAAAAATATATGACTTGACTTGGACAGTGTCTTCTTGACTTGTTCTTACTCTTTGTAATTTTTGTCCGTAAAATGTAAAGTGACACCACATAAATAAGACGTCGATACGATTCACCTCAATTTCGTGGCATGGGATTGTGTATTACAGAATGAAACAAATATATGGAATTTTCGAAGATATTCCTAATTATTAGCTTGACCACGTAACAAAGGAAAAATCGAAAGGATTAGATTTCCACAAAAAGGTTCTCTGATGACATTTAATTCCCTTGAAAATTTTAATTATTGGCATAAAAATGTTGACTTCATATATTAAACCTTGACCCGTTTTTTAACCGAATCATCTTATTAAAAATTGCAAATAGAAAAATCCAAAGCAGCCTTCGTCATTCATCCCCTTGAACATGCAAAATCCGTTCTCTATTTTACCTTATTACATAGTTCATGGTTACGAATAGGAACGCAAGAGGGTTCCCCCAATAAAAGACACACACGCTAGGGACACACAATGGTACTTTTAAATAAATCAAATATATGTAACTAAAAACAGTCCACTTCATGGCTATAAACCAAGAAGAGGGAATGATTCAAACAACATGAAATTCCCCATAATTACCCTCTCTCTCTCTCTCTCTCTCTCTCTCTCTCTCTCTCTCTCTCTCTCTCTCCCTACAAAATTCCACATTTCACCCATTCTCCCTTCGTACTTCCCATATATAAGATAACAAACCCTTTATTATTTCCTTCTGTCCTAGAAAACACGCACATATGTTATAGATCCCAAGTGAGACAAAAAGGAGAAAAGATCATCATAGTTTTCATTACAACACAAGTACGATGAACGATCAGACTATTGTGAAGAGGGCTCTCTCCAGCCTCGGCAAGGGGTTTGACCTAACCTCAGATTTTCGACTCAAGTTCTGCAAAGGAGACGATAGGCTCATCGTTCTTAACGAAGCAGACACGAGACAGCTTCAAATCCCGGGATTCGGGTCGTACGATAATGTCTCCATCGACATAAAATGCGATAAAGGAGATCGAACTAGGTATCGATCAGACATCCTAGACTTCAACCAGGTAATATAAGAGTACTTCGATCCACAAGTTTGATTTTCTTTTTTTTTTTCTTTTTGCTGGCCTCATTCATACGTACGAATCGTCGTATTTTTTTTCAGATGTCCGAATTATTCAATCAGAAAAGCGCGGTGTCAGGAAAAATACCGTCGGGCTTGTTCAATTCGATGTTCGGGTTTCATAGCGGGTCGTGGGCCGTGGATGCTTCTAACACGAAGCATTTAGGGCTCGATGGATACTTCATTGAGCTTTTCAGTGTTAACGTCGAAAGATATCCTTTGGTTCTTTCCGATGAAGTGAGAAACGGTGTTCCTTCTACGTGGGATCGATCCTTCTGCTCTGGCAAGGTAATAATATTTATTTCAGTATTGGACGTAACGCATTAAATAATTTTTTAATTTTTTTGTTATAAAAACTGGAATTTTAGCAGTAGATCGTATCGTATGATAGGAAATGGCATCTTAATACTGTTGACTAGACAAAATAAATTAAAGAGCACCTCCATATGACCGAGTCTTTGATGAGGAAAACTCGCACACATTACCTTTCATTGAAATTGAGTACATCTGTATTTAATTATTTATTGCGTGTGAATGTGGAAAAGTATACTTTTCAACCATCTCTTGGAATTTTTAACATTAAATAAAAAAAAAAATAGTAAGAGGCATGCACGACTTATGTACTACTATATCGGGCTATTTGCATATGATTGCTCAAATATTTGACAATGGTATTATCCATCTTACTACGATAGACTTGCATTTTTATTCAATTTTAGCTTAGGTAAGATGGTTGGTAACCCGTAGTTTCAAAAGGGTTGACATTTGCACCGATGAGGATGACTAAGATATTGAAATTTCATCTAGTATGTTAGTCAGATATATTATATTATATTTAAGAAGAACGAGTCAATCAAATGGCCGGATAACATGCAAACCACCATGATAGTCGTCGTGTACCATTTGTATAACATTCATTAATTTTTATTTCACTCAAGTCGCAATCTAAATCCAAATAATCAACTCTCATACATTTCTAGAATTTTTTTTGGGGCTATTAAAGTTCATGACCCTGTTAAGTTTCATTTAGATTTAAGGATCTGTTAGAAAATTTTTAGGGCTAAGGACCCGATTCACTTAAGTGTTTTTCAGTACCACTTCATGGACATGTAGTAACCACTTCGTGGACCTGCAGTACTACTCCATGGTTCTGTAGTACCAATTTATTGTTTGCATTAGCACTTCATTGTTATGCAGCACCACTTCTGTGCTCTGAAATAACACAAAACCGTCGTCCGGTACCAGTTCATGTACACTGTATAACACAGGGTCCTTACCTCTAAATTTCATACAAATCGTGTCCTTAACCAAAAAAAATTTCTGACAGGTTCCTGAAACCTAACTTAAAACATGTTTTTGGACCTGACACGTAATTACACCTTTTTTTTTTAGTAATTACGTTTATTTAATTTTTACTTTGTGTCAGATTTATTGAGAAATATGGAACACATATCATAGTAGGGCTGAGCATCGGCGGAGAAGACGTGGTTCTCGTTAAGCAAGAGACATCTTCCAACTTAGAGCCGTCGCAGTTGAAGAACCACTTAGACAACCTCGGCGATCAGTTATTCAACGGCGCGTGCACGTTTTCTCCAAATCAGTTCAAAAATAACAAACAGCACAAGAAAAAGGTCAATAAATACTTCACTCTTGTATCTTTTTAAATTACACTTTAAATTAATCTACGCTGAAAAAAATCATTTTTTTTTCCCAGTCCCCGCCAGCCTTCGACGTCTTCGACCCAAATCCCCTCCTCAGCAGCTTCGCTTCGATAACCACAAAAGATGTACGTATTTTCATATCATAAGCAGCCATTTGTAGACTTTTTTTTGAAGCTTTGACCATCTCATACGACGTTGTGAATTTAATTCAACTAATTGCAGGGAATAAGTGTGATATGTTCAAGAAAAGGCGGAGATCCATCGGTGAGCACACACTGCGAATGGCTTCTTACAGTTCCATTAAAGCCAGACGTAATTCACTTCAGCTTCATCCCAATCACCTCACTGCTCAGAGGCGTCCCTGGCAAAGGATTCTTATCCCACGCAATTAATCTCTACCTTCGTTGTAAGTATTTTATTCAATCTCTCTATTTGTCAATATTCGCTGTCTATCTTTTATTACATTATTTGATGTAAATTGATCGATGTCTACAGATAAGCCACCTTTGTCGGAGTTGCAGTACTTCCTAGACTTTCAGGCCCACAAAGTATGGGCCCCAGTCCACAGCGACCTTCAATTGGGACCACCAAGAAATAAGACCCTTTCCACCCCATCCCTCACCTTCAATCCCATGGGACCCAAGTTGTACGTAAATACCAGCCAGGTAACCTCTAATTGAAATTCTACTAATAAAATAATAATTGAAAAAAAAATGATGTTTATCTTTTATATTGATCAACTTACATATAATTCATGAAAATAATAATATAGGTTACGTCGGGGAATATTCCGGCGACGGGCATGCGCCTATTCCTCGAGGGGATGAAATGCAACAGATTAGGGGTACACCTCCAACACTTGGTGAACCATCCCGTCCTCTTTCAGGACAAGATCGTCGAGCCGTCGGTCCCGCTGTGGCGCGGCTCGGAGGAGACGGTCGGGACCCACCGATACTTCGAGCCCGTCCAGTGGAAGAGGTGCTCGCACGTGTGCACCGCTCCGGTCAAGTTCGACCCGGGGTGGTTCGATCGGGACGGTCGTGACGCGGTCTACGTGGTCACCGGGGCCCAACTGCACGTCAAGAAGCACGACGGAAAGACCGTCCTGCACCTAAGGTTGATGTATTCCAAGGTCGGGGGCTCCTACGTTGTGCAGTCGAATTGGATGCATTGCGCCTCGGAGGGCAACACTGCGAAGGCCAGCGGTATTTTCTCCACCATAAGTACGACCTTGGGCGGCGGCGGTAATGATTTGGACAGGGAGAGGTTGTCGCCGGAGAAGATCATAGTGGACTCAGGGGTTTACCCTAACGGGCCGCCCGTGCCCGTCCAGACGCAGAAGTTGGTTAGGTTTGTGGACACTTCGCAGATGTGCAGGGGCCCGTCGGATAATCCCGGGTATTGGGTTGTGAGTGGTGCTAAGTTGGATGTGGAGAGGGGGAAGATTTGTCTGAGGGTTAAGTTTGCTTTGTTGAACTTGTGTTGATATCAATTTTTACTTTTTTTTTTGCAAAAATTGAATTTGTTTTTTTTTTTTTTTTGCAACAATGTGGTAAGGGGCTGTGACTCTTCTATAGTTGGTTGGGTCTGATCCATAGAAACGATCCGGTCTTGCCATATATGGATATGGGATGGGCTATATAGAAGTTGGGCCTGATCAAACAGCCGGCCCGTTATCCTCGGTTGCGTGATCGTCCAATGTCATCTTCATTATTTGTTATTCTCTTTATACTAGCTATCATGCACACCTCACACGTGCAATCAATAATTAAATTTAAAATAAATGTTTTTAATAATTTAAATATGAAGCATTATGTAGTGGTAGTGGATGAAGTTGGTGGTTACATTTTCGTACAATAATTTTATTATTTATTGTTTACTTTAAATAGAATATATTATTATTTTATTAACTAGAAATTTTACAGACCAAATCAATTTGAATTGACATCAATTTGAATTGACAGGTTGTATCCACCCTGACCAATTATATAATAGTATAGATTATATTCCACAGCTAGTTGGTTTTAATGAGTATATATTCAATTCAAGCATCGCGGATATAGATATTCATTTACTTGCAACATAAGACTTTGCTGTCATATATTTACAATAAATGGATAATTAAATAATTTGCCACACATGACAGAATGTCTGATGTAAGAATGTGATAGATATCCAGCGCCAAAAATATCTTGCATTACAAGAAATATCAAGGTGACGTGGCTTAGCGTGAATGGGTGGTTCGGCGAAGATATTTTCCAACAAATATCATTTCCACGCCATATCTTAGCTTAGTCCCCCACGTTCCCACTATTGCTTGCCCAGGACTCGGTATTTAAATTACAAAACTACCCTTCATCCGATTATTTTTATATTTGAAAAGAAGTAATAGAAGTTTGCGCATTAGAACCGAACCGACCACTCACTAATCCTATGTTTTTCCCTACTTTTGAAACTTTCGTAGTATTTGGACTTAGCTATTGGACGAACATTAATTATTTTACTTCGATTCAAAGCGAATAACTTTACTTTTTTCATTGATATAATGAGAATTATTGACGGTGTCGCACTTTTCATGGGTGTATGTTTACAAAACTATTTAAATGTTAACATTATTTAAGTAAGAAAAGCTAACATCTTCCATTAATGTTTGCCCCTCCAACAAAATTATCTCAATGGCAAAGATGTAAATAATGGAAGAAGAACGCCCAGTTTGATAGCACGAATGAAACTTATTTCTAAATTCTCGCGAAGTTTCACTTTCAAAACTCGCACACAGGAAAGTACCAGCTTGAAATTCAGCATTCTGTTTTTAGATGATTTTGATGGATTCATCTTCGGAAGAAGAAGAGGAGGAGGAAGAAGAAGAGGGCGAACAACACGAAATGTACCGTAAGCGGCTGAAATTCGACGGCGGGACAGACTTTACGGTAATGGATCAAGACAGTGAGGACGATGAGCCGCCGTCACCTGCCGGCGGCGTCGAGCGATTTTTCTACGCACCAGCTTCTGTTCCTGCGTCGATCGTGGTGTCGGACGCTCTCGAGTTCGATTTTCCTATCATCTATGTGAATAGTGTGTTTGAGCTGTCAACTGGATTTAGAGCCGATGAAGTGCTTGGACGAAATTGGTAACTACCGTTTTATTTCCGATCGTATATGTGAACTCTGTGGGTGTAGATTCTATATTTACTTCTCTTTGTGAGTGCTGAGCTGAATCTCTTGGGGAACGATTTTTTTCTTTGATTTTGGAACCTTGTAGACATTGTTATTTGGCGTTTGGTGTTTCGAACGGCGATAGTGTGCTTCGATTGCTCTCTAATGGCTTGAGAATGATATTGCTATATTTTTTTGACTTACTTTTTCACATTGTCTCTCTAAACCTCAGCCGATTCCTTCAATTCCGAGATCCATCCGCCAAGAGACGCCACCCGCTGGTAGATCCGGCGGTGGTCGCCGAGATCCGGCGGTGCCTCGACGAAGGCGTCGATTTCTACGGCGAGCTCCTCAATTTCAGAAAGGACGGCACTCCTCTGATAAACTCCCTGCGCCTCACCCCAATCCACGGCGACGACGGCGTCGTCACCCACGTCATAGGCATCCAGGTCTTCTCCGAAGCCAAAATCGACCTCAACACCGTCTCTTACCCAGTCTTCAAAGAAAAATCCCACCACCACCACCACCACCGCCATCCTCAGAACAAAGACCTCGACGAACTATTCCTATCAGACGGCAAAACCCATCTACCACACAACCCGCGGAACCCGACCCAAGAAACCCTCTGCTCAATCCTTCAGCTCTCCGACGAAGTGCTCGCCCAGAACATCCTCTCCCGCCTGACCCCGCGCGACGTCGCCTCCATCGGCTCCGTCTGCAGAAGGATACGCCTCCTAACGAAAAACGAGCATGTGCGGAAGATGGTGTGTCAGAACGCCTGGGGACGCGACGCCACGGGCCCACTCGAGCTCCTCACCAAGAAATTAGGGTGGGGCCGCCTCGCCCGCGAGCTGACCACCCTAGAGGCCGTCTGCTGGCGAAAGTTCACCGTGGGGGGAACCGTCGAGCCCTCGAGGTGCAACTTCAGCGCCTGCGCCGCTGGCAACAGGCTGGTCCTCTTCGGAGGGGAAGGGGTCAACATGCAGCCCATGGACGACACCTTCGTGCTCAACCTCGACTCGGCCAAGCCCGAGTGGCGCAGGGTCAGCGTGGGCTCGTCCCCGCCGGGCAGGTGGGGCCACACCCTCTCGTGCTTGAACGGTTCCTGGCTCGTCGTCTTCGGCGGGTGCGGCAAGGAGGGCTTGCTAAATGACGTCTTCGTCCTCGACCTCGACGCGAAGCAGCCCACGTGGAGGGAGGTCTTTGGCGGTTCCCCGCCCCTGCCCAGGTCTTGGCACAGCTCGTGCACTTTGGAGGGCTCGAAGCTCGTCGTCTCGGGCGGGTGCACGGACGCCGGGGTACTCCTCAGCGACACTTTCTTGCTCGATTTGAACACGGAGGAGCCCAAGTGGAGGGAGATCCCGACGAAGTGGGCCCCGCCGTCGAGGCTCGGGCACTCGCTCTCTGTGTACGGTCGATCGAAGGTGCTGATGTTCGGCGGGCTGGCGAAGAGCGGGCACCTACAGCTCCGGTCGGGGGATGCTTACGCCATCGACCTCGAGGAGGAGGAGGGGCGGTGGAGGCAGGTGGAGTGCGCCGGCTCCGGCCAGGGAGGAGGGGCGGTGGGGCCGCCGGCGAGGCTGGACCACGTGGCTGTGACGATGCCCTGCGGTAGGGTGATTGTGTTCGGTGGGTCGATCGCGGGGCTCCACTCGCCTTCGCAGCTTTTTCTTTTGGATCCTTCGGAGGAGAAGCCGTCGTGGAGGGCCCTGAACGTGCCCGGGCAGCCGCCCAAGTTTGCGTGGGGGCACAGCACGTGCGTGATGGGCGGGACTAGGGTTTTGGTGCTGGGCGGGCATACTGGGGAAGAGTGGATACTCAATGAGCTGCACGAGCTTTGCCTGGCGAGCCAGTGATATGATTTGGTGAGTCGAAGAATGGCGTTTGTTTCTTTTTGTTGTTTTGTGATGGATTTTGTGTCTATGTAGTAGGGTTTGTTTTTGTAGTGCTGTAGATAAGGAAGGTTGTTCGTTCTGGGTTGTTGTTTTGCACCTTTAAGAACAGAGCTTCAGCTTTCGTTGAACTGATGAGAGTTTCAGCCTAAGAGTCTGTATAATCAGTTATAGTAAAATCGAGTAAAATAAGTTTCCAAATGTAATCTCAAGTCACAGTGAAGATATAAATTTGCGCGATTCACCACTGAAAGACGAGTCTACGAGTCCGAGTAGACAGTTAAAAGCAACGTCTTCAACTATAATCATGATCACCCTTTTGGTTAGTAACGAAAATGAATGGAGTTGGCTTCGCAAATCTCATTATGATTATAGTTTAAAAGCATTTTTATTCGATTAACGCGAATGTTTTGCTTCGTTAGGCTATGATTAATCGGCGGTCCTATTTTATGTACATACATATATAGATGTACAATAATAGAGCGGCTGGGAATATTATTTCCAACAACAAATTATTACAACTTGACTTGGGAATAATATAAATACAACAACAACAACAACAACAATAATAATAATAATGTGAGAACAATACTGCGCAACTGAATAATTTAGAGGCCGACCATACTAAGAGAAGAAGCAACACCCAACTTGTGATTATAATGACCCATTGATCTTGATTTATGACTACGGATCATCGTAGCCAACGACTTCACCTTATTATTAAACTTGTATTTATTATAATTGGTAGCTACGTTCATCTTGGAAACAACCTTCGCTGGTTTATCGCACTCGTTCTTCAGTTGTCTACACTTCCTCTCCGTCGATAATAAAAGCGCAAACCTGTTAAAAAAAAAAATTAAACAAAATATTCCAAATTGGTCTGAAAATATATGATGATAGAGATATTCAAACGTTAGATAGACTTGCCTTCTAAGAGCATCCTCGTTGGTGCCGCCGTCTTTAACTGGCTCGGTTTGACCGGTCAACAAGTTGACCCTTGAGAGTGGACCATCGAGCAGCCTTTGTCCTATCGTAGCTAGTCTGTCCAAGTTATCTTTTGTCGCTACATCCACTGAATTTTCATCGCCAGATAGAGTATCGTCCTAATATTATTACATATGTTCAACATTTCCATTAATAAAAACGAGTTACGTATTCAAGAAAGCAAACCATTCTATATTGGCTTAATTATTTTTTAATCCTATATATTTAACTAGGCGGCATTTTTTAAGACACTTAATTTAAACGTGGCAATTATAGTACTAAAAGTAATAAAACTGTTGCAATTCAAGGACACATTCGTTATTGGTGGCAATTTTTAGTCCTCTTAACATCAAAATTAAAGCAATTTAACTTAGAAATCTAATGTTATTCCGGAATTTATACATGTGGAGCCGAAGATACTGAATTGGACTAAATTTATTTGTCCATCATCCAATTAAGCCCTACCTAATAGTCCAAGTTAGCATATGTGACGTCACGTGTATAAATTTCGAGCTGAAATGAGATTTATGACTTTAATTGTTCAAAACCAACTTTAACTTTGATACTTGCAAAAATAAAACTCGATCTTTTTACTCCAATGAAGCTCATTTTTTGTTTCTCATATGACGTAATGCTTAATTGGAGGAAAGATAAAATTAATTTAGTATAAGTCAAAATCTTCGGTGCCACGCGTATAATTTCGGGCTCAAATTTTATTTCTGGATTTTGGAAGTCCCCAAATTGCTTCAATTTTTATACTTCTAGGACTAAAATTGCCACCCGCGGTCCGATTTTTTAGACCCGCCAGTGGACGGGCTTTGGCGGGCTACGGGCCGGCCCGTTTTGAAAGGTCTAAGGTGTCCTTAAATTGCTACGATTTCGGTACTTACAGGACTAAAATTGCCACCGTTAGTTTAAGTGTCCTTGGAACGCAACGTACTCAAATATACAACTAAAAATATAATTAAGGCTTCTATATTATTACCTGAATCCTGAGATAGTTATCCTCGGAGTTCAGAGCTTGGAACAGCAAAGACGTATGGAAGTCAACCATATCAGCGCTGGCTTGGTTGTAAACATCGATGATAGGCGTCGCGCCGCCGTAGAACAACCAGTTGAAAATTCCCCACTTTGAAGAAATCTTAGCGTTGTACTTTTCCTCGTTCTTGGCGGCGCCTGTCCCTATAGATATCGTCAGAAGGCGGGGATATTCGATAGGCTTCGTTCGTACGAAGTCCACGTCGCTGTCGAACATCTGCTTCGTCACCTCAGTTATCGCTACCAAAGCCTGCAAATCATCAACAATATTCATATCATATATATATGTCTAATGATCCGAATGAGATAAAGATGTAATTTTTCTTACAGGGTTGTTTGCAGCGACGCCGCCGTCGATGAGATTATACTCTTTGGTTTCGCCGGTGGTTTCATCTTCTAACACGAAGGGGTGCCCGGGAAGATACGTAGGAGCAGCAGAAGTACCTATGCATATGTCTGAAAGCTTAGCATCCATTAGAGGCGTTCTTCTCGCCTGAAAAAATAAATCAAATGAGGCCCAAGAAATTAGAAGATGTGGGAAAGTTTTCAATCAAAATCTTTTATAGAAACTAATGAAGATTATATAATAGATGAAGGTGACCATATATACATACCTCGTAAGTCGAGAAAATCACAGGCTGGAGAGCTTTAATGTCGAAAGATGGAATAACGATGTTAGTGATGGCCTGGCTTAGCTTGACGTGACTCAGTTGGTCCCTCAATATATTATGGAGATGGCTTCCATCGTATAATGGTCCCACTAAAGACTTGTATAATCTCCCCATTGGAAATCTACTGCTACAGTTTGCATTTAATAAAACAGTTTAGCGATTAAACCAAATTAAAGAACACACGAAAAGAACGCGCTTTATGTGGCACCCGTTATGTGGTATTGATCTGTGGGCATAAACATGCCACATCATCGTCCGATATGTCGATCAATGACCCTTAGAATGTGTTAATTAGTGTTATGTATCATCTAACGTTGATGTGGCACGTCGACATGGCACGAATCAATGCCACACAGCACAGACAGGTGCCCACGTAAGGTGCTCACATAAGGTGAGCACCATAAAATTCCTCTATATATATATATATATATATATATATATGGCCAAAATATAATTTTAGGTCACTAAGTTCACATGTTTTCTTTTTTGGGTCACTATGTTTGATAATTGCAAAAATAGGTCACTAACTATGTATGTTAAAACAAATTCGGGTCACCCTTTCGTTTTTGGGTCACTAAGTATACGTGTTTTCAATTTTGGTTCACTAAGTATACGTGTTTTAAGTTTTTGAGTCACTATATTAAATCCATTTTCGCATTCACCAAAACATAGTGACCCAAAATCGAAGACATTGTATACTTAGTGACCAAAAAATGAGAGGGTGACCCAAATTTATTTTGACATATATAGTTAATGACCTACTTTTGCAATTATCAAACATAGTGACCCAAAAACGAAAACATGTATGCTTACTGTGTTTGGGGGAAGATCTTGGGACAATTTTCCATGTAGAACGGTGTGATATCTCTTGCAGCATAAAGGGGTCGATTGTTCTCGTCTGGGGAGGTGAGCATAGCCGTTACGAGTCCGCCGGTGCTTGTCCCGGAGATTACATCGAAGTAATCGGCGAGCCTTGCTTGTGCTCCGTCGAGCTCCTATAATCGCGCGCCGGCGGATGAAATAAAAATTCAGAAAAAAATATGAATACGAAAAAAGGTAATACTTTACCTGAAGCTGGGCTTCAAGAAATTCAAGAACAGCAGCAGGCAAAAGCCCTTTGATGCCACCGCCGTCGATGCTGAGGACTGTGATGAATCTCTCGTACTTTGGTGGTTGATCTGTTTGGCGAAAAGGTGATGTGCTTTTATTGCTACTGTTCTCCATTAGAGATTTGAAGCTTTGTTTGGAGGGTTGAAAGAGAAAGACGAACAATGGACGAAGACGATGGTGTACTTTCGATTAGATTTCGGAGATTTAAAGGACTACCTAAGTTATATGTAAAATTGATAAGATCATTCCTTTATATATATGAAGGAGATGAGGATGATGATGTTCCGTACCATCAAAATATAAAAATACGACCAAATACGAGTCTTCGATTGTTTATCCGTTAATTGACTCGCATGTACGCGTTTTGAAAACGAAGCTTTGTACCTACCCAATCATGGTAAGAAAAAAATAGGGAGATTTTTCGAGTAATTTGAAGCTCTCCGTTGATGTCCTATCATGCGTTTGAGATCCTCTATTCCACTTTCTTTATTCCACTCCGTATTCCAACGAACGAAAATCGTTACACTTCCCCCGACAAGTGTTAAAACACACGTAAACATCATTACACCTATGAATTTCATTATAACAAGTGTTTAAACAAAAAAAACCTTATTATTACGTATTTTTTTATTTAATATATAATACGATTTTTTCTACTCATATTAGAAAAATACGTAATAATGAGTTTTTTTTAAACACTTGTTATATGAAATTCATAGGTGTAATGATGTTTACGTGTGTTTTAACACTTGTCGGGTGGATGTAACGATTTCCGTTCGTTGGAATACGGAGTGGAATACAGAAAGTGGAATAGAGGATCTCAACCGCCACTTTCTGTATTCTGTATTCACTTTCTGTATTCCAACGAACGAAATCGTTACACCTCCACCCGACAAGTGTTAAAACACACGTAAACATCATACACCTATGAATTTCATTACAACAAGTGTTTAAACAAAAAAAACCTTATTATTACGTATTTTTTTATTTTAATATATAATACGATTTTTTCTACTCCATATTAGAAAAATACGTAATAATGAGTTTTTTTTTGTTTAACCACTTGTTGTAATGAAATTCATATGTGTAATGATGTTTACGTGTGTTTAACACTTGTCGGGGCGGTGTAACGATTTCCGTTCGTTGAAATACGGAGGAATACAGAAAGTGGAATAGAGGATCTCAACCGCCTATCATGGGCACTATTTTTCAGTAGAGATAATTCAATATCTGAGAACTAAATAACTCATTTTAATCTATAGACCACCATATATACTATCAATGAAATATAATAAACCGAACACGAGGCGGCCACCATAGACATCGATGCGTAATCATGTGCCACACGAAACACGATGTTGTATTAGAAAAAAGTATACCATGTGATACACTCGTCCATCATGAAGATAGATAATATTAACAATGAAAAAATAAATGATAAATTGATGGAGACGAAACAATAATATAAGCATAATCAATCGCATTTCTCCATGAAGTAACGCTGCTATGCTAATTAACTCTTCAGTTTCCTCTAGAAAATGATGTAACGTAACTAAATCAATATTATTATTGCTTAACGAGCTTTGCACAACATGCTGGAACGAAGTCTATCTAATTATACTAGTTTAAAGAAACATTCAACCATTAGTCTTCGTAGGAAATTATATGGAGAATTTTCCAAGCAATCCTTTTCAGCGTCATAATCTAAACTATTCAATTTACACGCGTGCCGCATGTAAAATACTTTTGAAATTTCAAAAGAGTAATATTTTTCAAAAAAAATTATAGTGCTCATCGCTGAAAACAGCATTTAAACTGTTCCAGCATTTAAAATGTGTTATTATCTTGAAAAAATACACGAGCGTAAAAGTTATTTTACAGCATTTAAACTGTTCCAGCATTTCAAAAGAGTAAAAATTTTTTTTCAGGCTGTATGTGTGGAGAAGAAGCGCCTCCTAGCCCGGCGGCGGATGGTCGTAATAATAAGCCAAAAATGTGTTATTACAAGAGCGAAAAATATTGGGGAGTTTGTGTTTTGGGTTATTCTTGCAACCGAACATGTATTAAGAAGGAAGGCTTCGTCGGAGGAAAATGCCACGGCTTGCGCCGTAGGTGTTATTGCTTCAGACCTTGCAAATAGAAAAAGAAAAATAATCAATTGTGAAATAATAATGTATATCCCATTCCCATGAGCCAGCTTCTTATTTGATGACGACTCGTATGTTTCGACATCATGGATGAAATGGTATGTTTGTCTAATATATATTACATACATTACGCTTTCCTTCTAAATTGTTCAAAATTGAGTTTTTTTATATATAGGTTGTGTTTGAGTTTCAAGCAACGAATTTAACGTTACATTTTACGCCATTTCATGACCAAATAACATCCTTTGTTATTATTTATGAATTAATGAAACTTATGTAAGAAACCCTAATAATAGTATACAGACACACACAACACACAACACACAAAAACTTCCCCCCACATTTCACTCGTCAAGATCATATAATAACGAACAAACGATCGCAACTCACTCCTCACCGTCGATTCACATCACAAAACAACACACAATCAACCCTTTCTTTCATTCATTTCAAGGACGATCAAAATCCATTAACCTTCACGCGAAAGAGCAAATAAACAACCCTAAAAAAAATTTGATCGTTCTTGAGAAGAGAAATCATGGGGCTCAAATCCATGTTCAACAGAAAGCAGAATCGCAACAGCACGTCGGCGAACCCTAACGAAAACGACAACCTATCCCCGCCGTCGATCAGATCGACGTCCCTCAACGCCCGTGCGAGGATCGAAGAAGAGCTCGAGCAGGTCTTCAAGAAATTCGACGTCGATGGAGACGGCAAAGTCTCAGCCCGCGAATTGGGCTCGATCATGGGAAGCTTAGGACACGAAATTGGTCCGAAGGAGCTTCGGGAAATGATCGTAGAGGTCGATTCCGACGGAGATGGATGCATAAATTTGCAGGAATTTGTGGAGCTCAACACGATGGGCGTTGGGCACGACGAGGAATTGATGGGCCTTAGGGATGCTTTCGAGGTTTACGACGTGGATAGGAACGGTTCTATCTCGGCGGAGGAGCTCTACAGTGTGATGAAGAGCCTCGGCGAAGAGTGTACGCTGGCCGAGTGTGCGAAGATGATAAGTGGGGTCGACGCCGACGGCAATGGATCCATTAGTTTCGATGAGTTTAAGGTTATGATGATGAAGGGATCGAGGCATGATGGCTTGGAAATAAAGATTTGATCTTTTCTTCTTTTTTTTTTTTTTTTTCTTTTCCTTTTTTTTTTCTCCATTGGGAAAACGAAACGGTGTGTTTGAAGGTGAATTGTGTTGTTTTTTTTCATTCATATATGTATGTGATTTATTTATGTCGAAATGGAGATGATTCATCGTTCTTTTAAGGGCAAATTTTTGTCAGGCCCTTGTCAGGGTCTGAACTTAGGTTTCAGGCCCTGACAAAAAAATAATTAGTTTTAAGGACCCGTAACATTTCATTGTTCTGTAGTAACACTTAATTGTCAGTAACACTTCATTGTTCCTCAGTAACACTTCATTGTTCATCAGTAACACTTCGTTTATTCTGCAATAACACTTCATTGTTCCTAAGTAACACTTCATTGTTCTGAAATAACACTTCATGTTCCTCAGTAACACTTCATTGCTCTGAAGTAACACTTATGTAACTTTAGGTCCTTATCTCGAAATTTGCGAAAATTAGGTCCTTTAAACTAATATGTTTCCGAAAGGGCTGAAACCTATTTTAAAACATTTTTGGGGCCTGAAACGTAATATACCCTTCTTTTAATTCACCTTTTTCGTCTCCTTGATTACACTACAGGCGCATATATGTAGTATTTAATAGAAATATAAAGGATTCTTCATCTGTTCGTACAATCGCAGAAATCAGTCATTATTGATTGAGAACCTTCATTATTGTAACTATTATCTGAGATCTACAGAGTATCTTCTTTCCTTCGAGTTAAATTGTGGTGCAAATATGTTAATGTGGATGTGGTGTTATCATCTGTTGTATATATGTTGTTATCATCTGTTGAATCAATACCATTCATTTCATTCAATGACATGTTTCGTTTATCTGATGCTTTTTTTTTTTTTCCATATTGATTGGTTTTACGGTTGATTTAGATGGCATGGCGGACCAAAAGGGAAGGGAATGCTGCTCAAATGCTTGCATTATGCGATTATTTCTGAAGACGGACAGAGCTGTATTATTATTATTATTGTATATATGCAATTTTTATGGATAAATAAAGTTTTCAAATTATATATTTTATTTTCCAATTTGGGAGTTCGCTTCCATGCTTATGAGTTATGACCAATGAATGATGGACATCAAGAATTCTATTACACTATAATCGATTGTGTTACGTATAAAACACAGGAAATAAGCGGTGACGGAAAGTCAAATGGTCATTACGTGCTCATCCGCTTACTTATGTGGTAAGATTATTAAATGATGATTAATTAATTTCTTCCGTCCTAAGGTTGTGCTCATCAGTCCCCCACCAAACCAACGACCAAATTAAATAAGAATCACATAAAAGTATAACATTGATGGAACTACAAACTTTTACAAAGCTCTTACATAAACACAATAACTGTGATGATAAATCGCTCATAATATATAACGAAGCACACGAATTTTGGAAACAACTGATAGATCAATCATTTATGCATCCCCTGTTGAACGACTGGAGCCATGATGATGCCCTTATTCTGCTTCTCCACGTTTCCATGCCACCCTGAAATCAAGAAAAGAACCCCACCATGAAAATATAGTCAAAATTATACAATATTAGAAGAAAAAGAAGAAGTGAATGAGGGCGGCGTGGTACCAAGGGACATATCGAATCCACGGTGCTCAAGCTCGCGATACTCCTGGCAAAGAGCACAGTACTCGCAGAAGCAATGGACTAAGCAATCGTTGCAGTGCGAGCCCTTCAGAGAGTAATGTTCCCTCATCTTAGATCGGTAGAAGCACGAATAGAGACAGCTACACCCAGTCACGCAAGCTATTAACGTGTACAGTGCTCCATTCACTCCACATGCTAATCAGAAAAAAAAGAAGTTATGCATATATATATTAGCCCACCAAATCGAATTAATTATAAATCATATGGATATATGTATTTGTGGAAATGGGGCCGTTGGAGCTTACAAGAAGATCCCTTGTCGACAACCTCGGCGACCTGTCCGAAAGTAATGCATGGGCACCAGCAAGTTATGCAGCCTGTGTACGTATGAAGTTATTCAAGTTTAATAAAAAAACTTGAGAATCATCATCTATAGCAGAAATCGAATTAAACAAGAAGGGGCTTTGGGGGAGAAAAGGGTTGGGCGGCTCACAGTTTTTGGAGTCGGAGAAGCAATCACATAGGCCGGTGGACCACTCGCCGTGGTGATGAGCTGCCTTGGCTCTATTAACTGGCCGCTCTTCCTTGTTGTAATAAGAGGCCGGCGGTGAGCTCACTGGGACGCCGATCTCAGGGGTGGTTGCCGGCGGGGACTGCTTTTGGTATTCCATTGATGAAAAAGAAAAAAAGTTGTGTAGAGGAAATATGTGAATGTTTTTGTGTGCGAGCGAAGAAGATAATGCTGTCGTGGGAGGGTTTTATAGCTGTGCCATGATTGAGTTGGGAATGAGTCAACTCGACTTGAAAGCTTTTTGTTTTTGAATAGTCTCTAACAAAGGCTCCCCTCTAGTGGGAAGGAAGATGGGACCAAGTTGATGATCATGTCTTTTGTTGATAAGGTTAACGCGTCTTAGATATTAGACTCGTACATAGCACATAGTAGTTTCCTTGCAGCTTCTCATTTGGTCGGACCGTTCGTAAGGGCTTGTTTTCGTGCCAACGGATTTTTTTTTTTTTCCTTTTTTAAGAAGAAAAAATCGGCGGCAGCCAATTTCTGCTTAGTCGCCAATTCCCTGCCGTCTAAATATGGTTTACGATTCAATCAAATGATTAACCAAAGGTTCCGTTCCGTGACATTCATTGAATTATCCTAATATAAAAGTTTGTACTTTTTTTTTTTTCGATCGACTGGAAAACCCCATAAACATTACGAGTCCACACCACACTCACATTTCTTATTCAAAAACAGCACATAGTAGCAGCAGCACATGGGTTGGGTTTTATTGCATCAGAGAGTGGGTGGATGCATTTCTTATCACATAATCATATAATAATAAATTTATGTAATAACGGTGGGCGCAGATCGGCCGGTGAACTGTTGCATCTTAGACAAGTGGAGAGCAACCTCGACCAAAGGAGCAAGTGCGTCCTGAGATTCTCTCCCAGTCTTGGCAGGATCTTTCTCGTACTGTTCTATGTACAGCCGTATCGTGGCCCCTTCAGATCCCGTCCCAGACAGTCGAAAAACCTGTTTTGTTGGGGAAAAAAAAAGAATCAATCGATCATCTCCGCGTTAAAGATTTAATTTCATTTGAGCTTTACCAGTCGGGATCCGTCTTCAAACAGATATCTGATGCCTTGATGCTTTGCTACGGAGCCGTCGACTGGATCTTTGTACTCGAATTCGTCCGCATGGACGACTTTGGACACGTCCTGGCGAACCCCCTTTACGATGCTGTGCAATAAAAACGAAACGAAAACGAAACGAATCCAATCTCAAGGGTCAGAAATAAATGCTTTGGTTGAGTTGGGGAACAAGGAAAAAGGAGGGAGCTTGCCTGTTGACTTCATCAAGAGTGGACTGCAGCTTCACCAGATAGGCCATGAGTTCTTTTGCTGCGCCGGCGTCGACGTTCTACGAAGATTATTTTTATTATCAAACGCCTTAGACAAAAGCATACGTGTGCGTTGTGCGTGCGTGGTGAAAGAGTTGGTACAACCTCGTAGTCGTATCTAGTGTAATAATGGCGTCCATATGTGGCCCAATGCTGGCGAACAATGTCCTCGACGGTGTGGAGTTTGTTGTTGTCTCCACTGAGGTTGTCTCTGTTCCTGTGAGCGAGTATGGACAGCCAAGCAAGAACCGCCCAGATTCCATCTTTCTCGCGGATGTGGTCTGACCCTGTAGTAGTAAGCGTGGCGTGTTTGAGCTAAATTTATTTATTTCAAGAAATAGTGTAATGTAGAAGGGATTTATGATGATTTTGGTCAGGTGCTGTTTCGTACCAGTTCCGAAACTTTCTTCACCACAAACGGAGCACATCCCAGCATCCATCAGGTTTCCAAAGAATTTCCACCCAGTAGGAACCTTAATTTAACACCAATATTATGTTATGTCTCCAAGGTCAACTGTTCGGAAAAATAGTAAAAAGTAGATTAAATAGCTCCAAAGAAGTAACCTCAAAAAACTTCAAATTGAGATTTTTAGCAACAACATCGAGCGCGGCCGAAGTGGGCATGCTCCTGCAACATTTTTTGACCAAAAGAAGTTTATGGATAAGAGGTATAAGTTGGTGAGATTTACACCTTCAAATGTCACCAAAAGCTATATATCTATAATTTCTATATAGAGGGGACAAAACTGCAAACCTAGCAACCCCTTTGAGGCCACCAGAAAAGTAAGGAATTGCACCGACAGCATTTGCGGCTATGATGGCAACGGAATCAGAAGGAGTCACAAAAAACCTGGGATGAAAAAATAGTAATTACTAAATCAATCAACCAAAACGAAAACTAAAATAAAAATTAATAAATTTACCTCTTTCCAAGAATCATATTACGGTCTGCATCTCCATCAGCAGCCGCTCCAAACTCAGGTGGTTCATCTACGGGGTTTGACTTGCTCAGACCCATACGGGCGACTAATTCTTTCGCGTATGTAAGATTAGGGTCGGGATGACCTCCACCGAAATCTTCCTGCAAGGATCAGACAAGAGGAAAATTAAGGATCGAGCAACAATGAACTCTGTTTTTGTAATGAAGAGAAACATGAATAAGAGCAAAAACAGATACCTTGGGAACACAGTTTAGTAATGAGCTCTCATTTGCACCTAGCTCTTCCACAAAGATCCGTTTAGCATAAGCTCCAGCGACTCCATGAAGAGCGTCATAACTGATAAATAAATATCAAAATCATGTAAAAGAATTTGATATCTAACAAGAAGTTACACGAGTTCAGGGGCACACCAGAAAGTGAATTTTGGAGATTTTAGCAACTTCTGGATCAAGTCGAAGTCAAAGATGGACCTGCAAAAGTATAAACATAATAAGTTGGCACATCAAATAAAAGAAGGCAAACAATAGAATCGATATTCGAACTGGAAAGAAAAGCATCGAATTTTAAAACAGTTTAACAATCGTACTTCATCAATTTGACATAGTCACTTGCTGAATCGAAGACATCAACATCAAATTGGCCATCTGGACCCGTAAAGCTTGTTACTCCTATTGTTCCAATATCCACCTGCAAATGTAATCTGATGAGTCTTTACCACAAATATATATTTCGGACATGTTGTATGTTTCACCGTCTGTAAACAAAGTTCATACATCAGGTAAGCCTTCTGCAGTTAAGTACTCCTTGATCGTAGTTGTGTTTGAGTATATTTTATCAGTAATTCCTTCGGGGGCAGGCCCACCATTTTCCATGTTGTATTTGATTCCAAAGTCCTACAAAAAAAAATTGATGAACAAGTAACATTCAATCAAACCATATGAGAGAAAAATAATGGTAAAATTGATTCGAACATCTACCTCATGAGGCCCTCCAGGATTGTGGCTTGCTGTAAGAATGAATGCTCCAGTTGCCTTAGAACCCTGTAAACAGTTATAAAATATAAAGGTAGAGGAAAAGTCTATAGAAGTTAATGATACTTTCGAATGAGACTATAATGTTGATGAATAATTTATCGAGTTGATCACTTACGTCTGCGCCCACTCTTTCACGAATAACT
The DNA here is from genome assembly GCA_027422505.1 of Craterostigma plantagineum. NCBI lineage: Eukaryota > Viridiplantae > Streptophyta > Magnoliopsida > Lamiales > Linderniaceae > Craterostigma > Craterostigma plantagineum. Next base: position 2,928,621 of record JAPQWV010000065.1, on the reverse strand, counting down.
GCCGATACAGCAGGGGTAGACAGCAATCCATTCTGACCAACCCAGACACGCCTTACTCCATTACCAGCAGCCATTTTGATAATGATCTGTGTAATAAGCACTGTTTGTACCGTATTTACAGAAATTGATGCATGAAAGGAAGCCAATTCATTGCTAACAATGAAAGAAAAAAATGACATACTAGCAGTAAGAAGAAAAGGAAAAATGCTACTAGCCTAGCTTGTTAAAACAAGAGAACTGACCTGGATAGCATCTTTCGAGAAGTAACGACCATCACCAGAGACAACAAGTGTTGCACCTGTAAAAATATTCCATCAAATTGCTAAAACAAATTCGAATTGAAAGCTTAGGTTAGGATGAGGTTAGTGAGTGATGAAAGATCTTGCTTACCTTTTACTTTCTGAGCTCCAAGAGCGTTGAATGTTGACTGAACAAAGTTTTCCAAGTAGTTTGGTTGCTTGAATACTTTAACCTGAATCATGACATCGACAAAGTAATCGATATTAGATCACTCGTGTTTAAATATTACATAGTAACAGCAGTAACAAAAACTAGTCTTTAATTAGCTTCCATCAACAATTTTTGTATTCTGAACACCAAACTGAGCATATCTCCATGAAAAAATATGGAAAAAAACGAAGCAATTTGGCTTGATCATGAGGCTTCATTGCAGTTCTTCCTTAAAATTATCTGGCAAGCTTATGAGCCTATCTCGAAGACACTTCAATCTCGATAAGATCGATAATGTTTTTCAATGTAACACTGAAGCTTAGAATCAACAATGATAAATCAATCAACATTAATCACCGAAACCAATGGTAACGTAACAATGAGCAAACTCGAGATGAGCATCGAGATCTCAACGACATGAAAATATAAAAGAAAGCCTCAAATCTTTATCAGAAAAGACGAATCAAAGATCAACAACGTGCCATTCATCATATCTCATTAAAACCAGCTGAGCGAGTAATCAAACAAAAATCGAGCATTCGTAAATCGTGAAAAAACGATAAAAAAATACGAAAACAACAGATCGCGAACCTTCTTTCTAAGACCAGAAGTTCCAGGTTTCTGCCCATCATATGGCGTTGTCCCAACGCTTCTAACCGCGAACGTCACCATTTTCAATAAACACCGAACAAATGAGACTGTTGCAGCACAAATGAAGAAAATAGTAATTGATTTTTGAGAACATACACACTATTCACGTAGAAACAAAGAAACTTCGAGAAATGGCTTACATTGGATTGGCAAGTGATAGGTGGCCTCTCGCTAGAGTGTCTATATGTTGCAATAAGGAAGAGAATAGAATTATATATATATATATATATATATATATATATTATTATAAAAAACAAAGCAAAAAGTAAAATGATAATGAAAAATGAGGTAAAGTTGATTATTCTACGACGCACGTAGTCTGCACTTTACGTTTCCGAACCGTGAGATCTCCGCTTTTAGCTAATTGTCGCAATTATTTCGTTCTTAATCTTTTGAGATAGATAAACATAATATTAGGAGAAATTATAGATGTAGTTAAAAAAAATCCCACCATCACTTTTTATAAATAAAAGAACAAAAGATGAATATTCTATATCTCATTTCCACTATATGTTCGGATATTCTATCTTATCAATCACATATTCGTGCCTGGCCACGACAAGAATGTATATATACAAGCATTCATTCGTTTCACCCAACACAAGGAATCTATTCGTCAATATCAAATCCGTAACATGGGCCCAGTCTAGCCCAATATCAAAATAGGCCCAAAATAAAATATATTGACATGGGCCCAGTTTACTGTTGGACTAAGTCTTCTATCCCCTTCTGGTAAAGAAAATTCAATTGCAAATAATAATATATTGACAATGTTGGAACTGTAATTCCACTCTAGAACTTCTAAACGTGTTCTTTTCTTCGGTCAACTTCTGTATATTCAGAATAGTCTACAACGTTATCTCTTTTAAGTTTCATATACTATATGAATGCTTTTGACAAATTGAATTTTTCGTAATTTGACTAATACGATCATGGCTGCAGAGTTACCTCTCCCCGTACGAATAACGAACACAAACTGTCTACATCACAATACCTTGATACAAAAAGGCCTATCGATTATATTAAGATTGAATTGTCGAACCAAGCCATTAATGATGTTGACAAACTTAAACGAAAAATGTTCCAAAATATTATTAGTTAAATAAGTACCAAAAACGGAATCACCCTTGAACAAGTCTTAGTCAGATCTCGCGCAAATGAGTTTAAAAAGATTAAAAAAAAAAGACAATAACTTCATTTAACTATACACGTACAAAGTTAATTTTTACTAGCATATATCTGATTTAATATGTTTCCAAAATGCTTCCATAATAATCTGCTCGTTATCAAATCATGAAGTTATTTAACCTTTGCTGAATTTCTCTATTGTACAATAGGACAAGCAGTCGTTGGTAAGAACTAAGAAGTAACAAGAAAACGTTTACTTCTCCAAATTATATCCCTTTATGCATGGCAGCTCATGCAACGACGCGTTTGCCGCAGCCAACAACGACCTCAACATTTTCACACTATTCCCAAACAGCCCAAAGCACTTCCCCCACAACTATAAATTCACTTCCATGCAACACAATTTCTCCATCACCAACTTATAATTCATAAACTAAAAAACATACAAATATTAATATCCATTAGTTCAATCTCCTCCGAGCTCGAAAAAAAACCCCCCGAAAAATGGGCAACTACAATTTCGTCGCCTTTGCCATACTATCATCCCTCCTACTCCTCGCTAACTTCCCCGACGCAGCAAAAGCGCAGCTATCCACCAACTTCTACGCCCAAACGTGCCCTAACGCGGCGACCATCGTACGAACCGCCGTGAGGCGCGCAATATCGGCCGAGCGCAGAATGGCTGCCTCCCTAATACGCCTCCACTTCCACGACTGCTTCGTCCAGGGATGCGACGCCTCGGTCCTACTCGACCAGACGCCGACGATACAGAGCGAGAAGCTCGCGTTTCCCAACATAAACTCCGCCAGGGGATTCGACGCCGTCGAGGCCGCAAAGAGGGACGTCGAAAGCGCTTGCCCAGGCGTCGTTTCTTGCGCCGACATACTCACATTAGCCGCTAGGGATTCCTCCGTCGCGGTAAGTCTAGGGTTTTCTTTCTTCTTATCTCTCTTTTTTTTTTCTCTCGGAGTGATCATAATATGTAAGTAATGACATCAAATTGTTGTAATATAGGTTGGCGGGCCGACGTGGGACGTGAAGCTCGGAAGGAGGGACTCGACGACGGCTAACCTAAACCAGGCGAACACGGACCTTCCTAGCCCGTTCTCCGACCTCAACACGCTCATCGACTTTTTTTCAAGGAAAGGGCTCAACACTAGAGACATGGTCGCCTTATCAGGTAAAAAAGAAAACACGAAAATTGAACGACCTCAATATAAGCTTAGTGGACTGCTCCATCTACGGTCTTCTCCCAATTGGTTTCAGAATGGAACCACAGCACATTGAGTTTATATGTTAACGGTTCTATATCTTTGGGTATAGGGGCACACACGATCGGGCAATCTCAGTGCTTCTTGTTTAGGTCGCGCGTGTACAGCAACGGGACGGATATCGACTCGGGATTTGCGTCGACGAGGAGACGTCAGTGCCCTCAGACGGGCGGAGACAGCAACTTGGCGCCGCTCGACTTGGTGACGCCGAACGCATTGGACAACAATTACTACAGGAACTTGGTACAAAGGAGAGGGCTTCTCCAGTCGGACCAAGTGCTCTTCAGCGGCGGGGCGACGGATAGCATCGTGACTGAGTACAGCAACAATCCTCGTGCCTTTGCCGCAGACTTTGCGAGCGCTATGGTTAAGATGGGCGATATCGAGCCGCTCTTGGGCTCGAGTGGGATCATAAGGAGGACTTGTGGTGCTATTAACTAATCTATAAATTGATGGGAGTTTTATTTGCAATTCTTGAACGATCCATTTATATTGTGTGCTTTTTTTTTTTTTCTCTCTTTCGTTTTTTAAATTGTAATGGCTTCCATTCTTTTTATTTTGTTGTCGTTGAATAAATAAAGTGGGGTTGAAATGATATTTTGATGTTGGTTTTTTGTTCTTATTATTTGATATTGACCATGAATATGCACTTGCATGCTATGTTTTTGTTTTTTCTTAGGTTGTGCAGGTTGAATATTCAGATTTGAATAGTTCAAAGCCTACTGACCGATTTCGATTAAATTGAGCGAAACCCACAATGTCCGAAATCAACTTTAAGCTAGAGATTTAGCACTTCTTATTACAAGAATCGAAACTCTGTGCTCTTGTTTCTTAAGTACGACAACAGAAAAGCAGAACTGAATTCAATGTCTATGAAAATGAGAGGGATCAGACAAATTGTCACATCACAACACTTTGATTTAACCTTCAACGTTAAATTTACAGCAACGTCACAACACTAATCATCAGTACAAACAACACTACACAAACCTAAATCCAAAAAATAAAACTCAAACCAGCTACTCAATCTTCCAAAGAGAGGGGAAACACAAAACAATCTCGACTCACTCAAGCCCCCACGGTTGTCTCCGCCGCTTGAGCCTTCACCTTCGGCGGCCTCCCACGGCCTCTCTTCTCCCCGGTCGGGGGCGGAGCCTGCTCTCCGGCCGGCTTCGGTGGCCTCCCGCGTTTCTTCCCAGCTACGCTCTGCTCTCCGCCATCGGCACTCTTCGGCGGCCTGCCGCGTGGCTTAGGAGGACCAGACGGCGCGGCGGCGGCGGCGGGAGCAGATGGGTCCTTGGGCTTAGGGGGTCTCCCTCGGCCTCGTCGCGGCGGCGCGTCTGGGTCGGGGATGACGTAGTTGTTCTTGATAAAGTTCAGCTGCCCCGCCGCTTTCATGCGGTTGAGGTGGTGGGCTAAGACTGTGTTATGAGCTTGAGGTAGATCGCCATAAGTGGCCTCGATTTGCTTGGAAATTGCAGATTTGTTCGACCCATTTGGGTCATTCAGCGCTTTGATGGCGTCTACGATCATCTATGAAGCATATGTTATCAAAAACTAAAAATCGATTTCACACAGGAAATTACAGCAAGAAATTCATAAAATAAAGGAACATTTAAGCATACAAAATCGAACCTCAGGGTACTGAGGCAAGTCGGGTGCCTGGGGTTGAACGTCGCCACCACCTTCAGCTGCTGCTTCAGTCGTCGCCATGTTCTTACAGTAAATTTGTTTTATTTCACAAAAAAAAAAAAACGCCAATGAGAGATTAAGAATTCAGGGACATCGGAATTGGGTTTCTCGAAAGAAATTGTTGGGTGGGCGATGAAAATTTTGTGAGATGGGGAAGGGTTTTTTAAAGCGAAGGAAGCAGATCATTACGTTTTAGGCTGGATCGAGAAAAGGAAAACAAAATTTAATTAGTAATTAAATAAAAAGAAAAAGGTTAAAAAGAGCGGAGAGGGTCGAGTGTTTTTTGGATCAAATCGAACGGCTGGGGGATGTTCATTTCTCGTGATATCCAACGATGGATGATATTTTGGAAATTCGTCCTCGGATCGATGACGTGGCAGGTGTGGTTTGGTTTAGCTCTGTGTCTGATTTATCCGGTGGCATTAAAGAAGGAAGGGTAATTACCCCGTGTGGTCATGTCCACTGGTTGTCTACGTTTCGCTGTCTGATTGGTCGATATCGTAAAGAGCTGAGGCTGCATCTTAATCAGGCGAGGGCGAGCTGTAGACGAATAATCCTTTGCCCTATTAAGTTTCAACGCAAACCGAAGGTACTACTTTGACCTTATCAAGGCTGATCGGTTCGAGTCAAATTTGGGTCCGGTTTTCGGATTTACGTATGCTTACTTCGATATCCGAACTATTTTAATTTAGTTCGCTTCGATTTTCATAATTGGGTCAGTTTTTTCGGTTCGACTTTTCGGTTAGAAATAAAGAATATATTATGAGCTGAAAATACATAAAACAATTTGTGGTTATTAAAAAACAAAGAAGATTTATAGAACGTGACACGTAGCAAAATAATTCAAAGGTCCGAAAAAAATAAAACATGAACATGGATCAAACTCTAACCAAAATATAAACAAATTGGTAAGAAGATACTATAAATTATTTGGGAGAAAAATAGTATTTGATTGGTGAGAAACATTCACCTCAAAATGAAAAAAAAAGTATATCAATAAAATTATACTTACTGTGTTGTTTAGAAAAACAAATGATTTTTGATATTTTTCTATTTATAATGTAGTATGATAATTTCAGTTCGTTTTTCCGGTTTTGTCGGTATGCCTAATCCGATATCCAAACCATTTTAATTTGGTTCGGTTCGATTTTTTACAATTCGCTTCGATTTTTTTCGGTTCCGGTCTTTTCGGTTCGGTTCTTTACGGTTCGGTCGGTTTTTTCGATTTTTCCATTAATTTGAACACCTCTAAGGCTGACGTGAAGTACAATTTTGACCATCAAAAAAAGAAAAACTTATTTAGCTAACATTTAAAATCTTCAGCAAAATGCCAATTACTATTTCCTCCCACTCAAATCTATTTCATATACAAAAGAATGAATATAAAAAAATCATCTAATATTTAACCAAGAAAGCCTATATATCACTTCATGGGTCGCTTCCCTTTAGGATCCGACCTGGAATTCATTGGATCCGATACGGTCACGCCCGACGACCCGCTTCTCGTATCCGTCGTGCCCGAGGATCCTGATTTATTCCCCGAAGTACCCGAGGACAATAAACTCGTCCTATGGCTCGACCTTCTGTGTCTCGACCCGGGATACCCGGGACCCGTCGGTTCTTCTAGAATGTTCCGATTCTTCGATAGCATTACAACCACACGGGCCATCTCGGGCCTCAATTTAGGGTCGGATTGGACACAGAGCAATCCGATCTGCACGCACATCGCCAGTTGTTCGGGATCGACGGTCGAGATTAAAGCGGGGTCCATCACTTCTAGGGTTCTTTGTTTCTTGTAAAGCTTGTAGACCTAAGAAATTCAAACAAGATTCGATTCATCGTCGGTAAAAAGTGGCGTAGTCAGAAAGTTTCTTTTAATATAACAAAGAGACAATTTCACTTATCACTAATTGGTTTTAGAACAAAGCTCTCAATTTCTAATATGTTATCAGAGCAGATGTTCACTTGTTATGCCTTAAATCATGCCATGATGGTGGTTTATGTCGATACTTTTATCACATATCGGATAATCCAGCTCAACCACTCAACTAAAATATCAAAGAGGCAAGGTTGTCTATCACCAATTGATTTTAGGCTGAAACCTTCAATTCTAATATCATTGCAATGTTTAATGACCGACGCCTCATATTTTATCACGGTGGTGCTCGGATTTCATTCTTACCCATTCGAGAAGGTTTCGGGAGTCGGGGTCTCGGTAGAAAGACGAATTCTTCTGCCCGCTGACGAGCTCCAAAACCACGACCCCGAAGCTAAACACGTCGGCCTTTTTAGAGAGGTTTCCGTGCGTGAGATATTCGGGAGCCATGTAACCGCTGCAGCAAAAAAAAAACATCCAAGTAACATATCAAGAGAAAATGTGACTGTATAGATTTTTTCAGGCTCAATTCCAGCCCAGACCAAAGCCCATATAAACTTGTGAAGTTCCTCTCTAAAACCAATTGGTAATAGAGGGAGTTAGCCCACAAGGTTATAAGATGATCATAATCTCTCTAATTATCCGATGTGGGATTGGGTTTGACACCAAACAGTGACATTTTAATCAAGATTCGGCGATAATATTTTACGTACTTGGTACCCGCGACGCGGGTTTGAACGTGGGTCTCGTCCTCGGGATAGAGACGGGCCATCCCAAAATCTCCGATCTTGGGCACCCATTTGTCGTCGAGCAAGACATTGCTTGCTTTAATGTCCCGATGAAGGATGCAGTAAGGCGCCTCGTCGTGAAGATAGAGCAAGCCCTTTGCGACGCCTACGATGATGTCGTGCCTTCTCTTCCAATCGAGTATTTCTTGTCTGTTGGAATCTTTCAACCAAGAACCAAATTAATGTTCTAAACTTCTACACTTGTTACTACTACAGATTTGTTAGAACGAAGCCATTGGACAGAAATCTACCAGAAACGAAATCAGATTGAAACTTACTGAAAAGAAGCTTGTCGAGGCTCTCATTAGCCACATACTCATAGACAAGAAGTTTTTCTCCGTCGGCGACGCAATAGCCAAGCAAAGTTACCACATTTCTGTGTTGGACACGCGCCAGCAGCTTTGCTTCATTCTGAAACTCTTTCGTGCCCTGAGAAGACTTAACTGAGAGTTTCTTCACAGCTATCACTTTCCCATCGTCCAAGATTCCCTAATTTAAAGAGAGACACACCAGCCCATAAATTAATTCACTATCCCATTAGGAAATCAAGAACAAAAAAAGAAAAGGAAAGAACTTTGTTGGTTCGAACCTTGAAAACTGGACCAAACCCTCCTTCGCCGAGCTTGTTAGAAGGGCTAAAGTTATTGGTAGCGGAAGCAAGCGTTTTGTAAGGAAAGTTCTTCCGTTCTTGCGCTGCAACCTTTTCCAAGTCAACCTCAATTTGATCTGCAGTTTGTAGAGAAGAAAAAAGGAAGGCATGAAGAAACAACAACAGCAGTTTTAACTAAGGATTTGTGTATGATTCTCGGAGCATACCTCTACTTGAGCTGTTGCTGGATGTAAATGGCTTCATAAACAGATTCTTGAAGAAACCCTTTCGATTATTCATCTCATGTTGATGTATGCTATTGTGGCGTTTTTTTTCGGAATAATTACTTGCAACTCATATGGCAACTGTGGAAGACGATGACCTTTTTTGGTTGCCTGTTGTTTGTTTCTCTTCATCTTCGTATTATTATATTTTTATTATTATTACTGTTCACATCCTACGTGTGGACTTACCTCGCTGTCTTGGAATTGACTTTTCATATTAATATGTTAAAATAACGAGTCAAACATAATTTGGGACCTAAGTGGCTACCTAAAATAAAATTTAAAGTTTGGGCTTGGAATTGGACATGAAAATGCACTCCTTTTTCCATATACAAAAGTTCCTGAATGGGCAGGCCATTACTTTGTCATCGGTTTTTTCCAATTTCATTTCAGGAATGGCAAATTTCTTCAACTGATTCAGCATTATTAATGATTTATACTCTTTAGACTCTAGAAAATATTGCCTGAATCAATTTACATGGTAAACCAAAACGCTGTAAAAAAAAAAAAAAAAGACAACAAAAGATGGATATCTCATCATCCGCAAGGTTACAGCAGCCGAGAATTACATCAAACAAACACTGATGGACTGACTTGACTCTATGCTCATAAATAGTACACAATTTTAACTTGCCATGGCACATTCATTGCTCTATTATTTTTTTAGATAAGGAAGAGAAAAAAAAAAACTCTTTTCATCAGCCGAAAAAAGCGGAGAACTTATCCCAATCCATCGACTCGATGTTCGGAGACCAAATCGCAGCTCCTACAGCTAAGACAGCGAAAGTTAAGACCACAGTCTTCATGCAGCTGCGACCACTCGACATCTTCGACGATATTGCTTTGCAATATTTATCTGATTCCTTAAACAGGGCTTGGCCAGAAGTATCCACCGCTCCACCGCTCAGCACTTTCTCGTTCTGTGCATCGATTTAGCATATATTATCAACCCCATAAAATTGCAAGACTGAGAAAATGGAGTTTGGATTTAAGGTTACAGTTTGTCTGAAGCTCTTGAGAGTTTCTGCAAGTGCTTCGAGAGAGGATTGTTTTGGGGAGTGTTCTTTCCAGTTATCAGCGAGTTTCCCCAGGACAGCAACGCTTGCCTCGATGTTATCAGCATATATCTTGTCCTGATCATTTTGTGGCGCGCAATAAAGGACTAAGTTCTAAAAGAAGTAGGCGAAAACCAACAACTGAACCAAAAAGGAAGAAATCTCACCCACTGCTTGTAGCACTCGGGGCTCTGGGTCAAACTCCATAAGAAGATGCTAGTTGCTTCTTCAGTAAGGCCTGGGATCCCTGCAAGTAGCCAGTTTTCATGTTTATTCGTCGACATTCTTTGACTATGCAAATGGAATAGTTTAGAAGGATGGGGTAAAAAAGTACCTTTTCCAGCTGCATTGATAGCTAACATTTGTATCTGCTGTGCAACTTGCTTCATCGCTTTGCTTCCAGGAGCACCAGCGAGTGCAACATCCTTGAGAGTTGGATAGATCTGCTCAAATCTTTCGGTTGCCTAAAATACATAAGTGACCGATATAAATATATGTGTGTGTGTGTAGAAGATACAATGTAATTGGCCAAAATATGTATCGATGTAATGTAAATATGCCTGGTGTATCTAACCTTTACTCTAGCAGAAGCTGCAGGAAATGTAACATGCAATAACAGTTCAAGGGCTGCGGGCGGGATTAGCCTCTCTCCTTTCCTGACAGCGTTGCTTACCAATATACCACGAGCTTTTGGTGTGGCCAGAATTCTATCACATGGACACGTTTATTACATAACTTAAACCAAACTCAAAGGATGCTAAGAGAGATGAGAAAATATAAAAAGAAACCTTTCGCTGGCTGCAAAACCAAGTCTCTTAACAGTGGATTAGACCCCGATTTTCCTCCAAGCAATGGCAAGACAAAATGCGACCAGATGTGTAATCCCACAGCCAGATCTCCGTGAGATGCCTACAACGTTTATCTTCAGCTTGGATTCAAGAAGAATGAAAGAAAGCATTCTTCGTTCACAAATTAAGTAGAGATAAACCATGTATCTAGTCGCCAAAAAAACCCACCTGAACTATCATCCATACAACAACTGGAAGCTTTTCACACCTTGATACTTCGAGTTATCCCTCAATTTTGGCAAGGCAATGATCATTGAGTCTGGTTTTCGACGTAATACCATGGCCAAAACCAAGAAAATGGCAACCTGCAACATCAACACACATTATAGTAAGTGCTGCTGGAAAATGGAAAAAGCACTTTGGAGTCGAGTCTATGAGATCGTCACCATGCGTGGTATCTGAACATATGAATTATCCAATTAACGCTAGAAGGAAACGAAAAGATATACAAGAAAGATCGGATACATCCAGCTAGTACAATCCTAATTGCTGAAGCATTTAGAAACTGAAATATTTGATTGATCTACCTGGGACTTAGAAGACACTGGCTGCTGAGCTCCCTTCTTTGAACCCTTTGATCCCGGCTGCTGTGTTGCCAGGTCTGCAAGAATGCAATCCAGCGACCAGATAACAAAGTTCCCCAACGGCTCATGGGAAAGCTGACTGATCCATTCAACTGACGTCTTGTAGACAGGTTCAGATATGTAAGAAACAGGCACCTGTCATCGGAGACAACCATTAAGAAACACGTATCCACAAAACACATTAAGATTAACCTTTAGAGAAAACCAAATATAATATATCGTGCCCAAATATATAAAATCGTGCAATTCAACCATTTCGAAAATATCATAATCAAATCCAAGCATTAACTAAAATTGTGCTTACTCAAAAACAAAATAAAAGCGTGATGTCACCCCAACATGTAATGCATCAGTAAGTTGTTACAACAACTTATGACATAAGCGCCATCAAAAGACAAACCTCAAAATGCTTACAACCAAAAAAAAAAAAAAAAAAAAACTAACTCACATCAGCAATCTTGGCCACAGCAGACTCCCTGAACATTTTCACCCATGGGAACTGAGACGCGCTGACACCAGAAAAAGCACGCCCAAAGTAATCCGCAAATCTCATCAATTGTATATCCTGCTGCTCCTCATAAGACTCCTATCACCAGAAAAAAATAATTAAATAAATCAACCCCAATCTAGAACCAAACAACCTATAAACAATCACCATAATCCATTTTAATCATATATCAAAATGATCAAGTTTAATATTCGTCTAACTTAGATGCCAAACAGAAATTTTATAAATAGAACAGAAATCCACCCCCAAAACTATCACTTTAATCCAAATCAATTGAATTGGATATCAGATCGGATATCAAGAAATTCTGTACCGAAATGCTTGACAGGAAAGCCGCAAGATCATCAACGTCGATCTTCGATGCTGCCTCAGCCACCGTAACCTTGGGCTTCTTCACCTTCTTCGGCTTTTCCTTCTTCGGCGCTTCATTATTATTAGCCCTAGCCTCACCATCGCTGGTGACATCACCGTCGTAGTCGTAATCGTCATCTCGATTGCTCTTCCTCCTCGATCCGATGCCAAAATCGTCATCTTCATCGCCGTAGACACCCGACGCCGCACGCTCGGCCTCCAATTTGCGCCTCCTCTCCTCCGCGTGCTTCTCCAAGCCTTTAAAAACGCCGTTGCTATTACCCAGAACGGCCGATCCATTAGATGCTGGTTTCTTCTGCGGATCGGAGGACGACGGCGCCGTCTTGTTCTTGTTGCGCTGCTTCTTGGCGTAGGTCACTTTCTGCCATCCGTGGTTGTTGTCGTCAGAGGAGAAGGTCCCAACGTTTGACTCGGAGATTGATCTGTCCTCTTCCATTGCAAAATTGATTGGATTTTCTCGAGAGAATTGTTCTTTTTTTCCTTTCCCTTGAAATGATTCGGAGATCTTTTAGGAGAAACGCTTTGGAATTTGAGGTGAGATAAAGTCGTGGTTATATAAGCTGAGATCGAGATCGTTGACTGGTAAGCGAAAATTGATCTTGGTCAATTACTATAATGACCTTATTACTTGATTATAGTCAACTTGCCTGTTTGTGAAGACAGTAAAGCACATTTAATTGATATTTCATTCATTTAATTACTCATAAAGTTGGGAAAATGTAGGAGAATTAATCCAATTTCACCGTTTGAAAGACAATACTTATATGATAGCCTATATTTTTTTTTTTATAAAAGAAAATCTTACATTTACCATCTTCGAAAATCAATTGGACTTGGAAAGCTTTATTTCAATTCAAGCCCAATAGTTATTTCGCTACTTTTTTATTTTATGCTAAAAGTTCAATAATCAATTCCCTACGCGGAGGCCCAAATTCCTAAAATTACCGAAGAAAATAGCTTTTTGTTAATATTGAAATTGTCGTACGTATCAACCATGGAACGAATACGTACAGTTTACATTCAACTTAAAACTGAATTTAGTCTTATATTGTACGCTATCGTGACATAAATACTAGATTTGAATCAAACTGATTTAGTCGGAATAAATAGACCATTATCCGGATAAAAGTAGCGTATATAGTATATAACTTAAATAGCAAATTTTCCTGACTTAATCGCTCCTATTTATAGCAAAACCCGTATATGTATTGAGTCATGTCACGTGTGTCACTTTTCCCTTTAAAGCTACTATTTATTTACTAATTATATTATGATTTAAGAAATAAATTCAACGTTACGTAGTAATTTTCTCGTTAACCACTATGAATTGACTTTACCAAATGAATGCCGAAAGGTAAACAATAAGTTTTGAGCCACGTGGCAACTACACGTGTGTGGATCATCGGTTCCACGAAGATGAATGAAATCACGAATACACCCACGCTCTTCCTGGCGAATATACACACGCGCGCCAACATTTATGAGTTTATTTTTATTTGCTTGAATTATACAATTTGAAATGAAATTTTTGCACAGTCACGTTAGACCTAAAGACGATCAAATTGCATCGGTGTTGTTAATTTGGAATAAAGCTTTATTTTGATATCGTTTGACAACTAATAAATCTGAGATAGATATTATTATTAAGTGCTTGACAGACAGCAGAAAATGTTCTTGGTTAAATCCACTAATAAAGTAATTATCTTTGGCCTTGGATTCTGATAAATATAGCCTCAGCCTCAGTGCACATACATAAAATTGCTCAAAGTTATCACGAGATCCATAAGATTAAATATTTAATTAATTGTCTGTTGCTTTTAATTAATAGGGCAGCACATTTTCAAAGATTAACTCAAAATTTAAATAAAAATTTGAAATTTCTTTTAACTTTGAATTATAAAGATTATATAATCACCATTAACATTTTGCACAGTCTCCTTTTCTTATATATAATTAAATGGCCGGTAGGGTAGCTCAAGTGATTAGGCTCAGTATATTATAAGATGAGGTTAATTAGTAGCAAATAATAAGGTTTAGATTAGATTTAGAGACGAGACGTGTGATACTTTCGTATAAAAAAAAAATAAAGATGACTTGGTCATAGGTTGCGGCGATAACATACAAACACAGCAGTTCTTTGAAGCATCTAAATCTTTTTTTTTTTTAAAATAGTTTTAAATTAGAGTTAATTGTCTACTGTTAGTGCCAAGTGTAAAAACAAATACAACCACACAAATTGTAATTTTATTTCTTGCGTTCTTTATAAAGGGTCGCGGTCTGAAATACAATCAACTCTCAAATAATAATCATACACATATATATATGCACAAACAAATCACTGATGTGATAATTTCAAAGAAAGAGAGAAGAACGATGAAGAGAGACCATTCCTATCACCACCGCTACACAAACAAACAAGCGACAGCACCAGCAGCACCACCATATGGAGCGGCGGCGCTTCCTGCGAAGCCTCCGGCGACGGAGACGGCGACGACCTGTTCGCCGCCCTGGGGTACAAGCTACGGCAGTCCGACATGGCCGACGTGGCTCAGAAGATCGACCAGCTAGAGCAGGCCATGGAGCATCAGGCGGCGGCGGCGGCTGAGTCCACCGTCCACTACAACCCCTCCGACCTATCCACGTGGCTCGAGTCAATGATAACCGGCCTGAACCCTAACCAAGACCCATACCAGCACCCGACCCGCCGAGCTATTCGGGTCGGAACTCTTCTCCATACCAGGAAAAGCCGCCATGCCAAACCCACCTCAGAAGAAGCTCAGAACCGAGGAGGAGGATCCGATTCCGACGCGACCCGTCGATCATGGCCGACCCATGGTCATCGTCGACTCTCAAGAGAACGGCGTAACGCTGGTCCACAGCCTCGTGGCCTGCGCGGAGGCCGTACAGGGACAAGACTTGGCCTTGGCCGAAGCCCTAGTGAAAAAGATTGGTTTTTTAGCCGCCTCCCAAGTGGGCCCCATGAGAAAAGTCGCCACCTACTTCGCCGAAGCCCTAGCGCGGCGTATATACAAGCTTTACCCAGCGGCCAACCCCAAGATCTCGCCGTCGACGACGTGCTTGAGATGCACTTTTACGAATCTTGCCCATACCTCAAATTCGCTCATTTCACGGCCAATCAAGCGATTCTTGAAGCTCTCGGCGGTAAAAGCAAAGTCCACATAATCGATTTTGGGATCAAACAAGGCATGCAGTGGCCGGCGTTAATGCAGGCCTTGGCTCTCCGGCCAAACGGGCCCGCCGAGCTTCCGTTTGACCGAATCGGCCCGCCGTCGCACGACAACGCCGACCACCTCCAGCAAGTCGGTTGGAAATTGGCCGAATTAGCCCAGAAAATCAACGTCGAGTTTCAGTACAGGGGATTAGTGGCGAGCTCCTTGGCCGATCTCCACGAGTCGATGCTGGACATAAGGGAAGGCGAGGCCGTCTGCGTGAACTCGATATTCGAGCTCCATCAGACGCTGGCGAGGTCCGGCGGCGCCGACAAGGTGATGCGGGTGGTGAGGGCTCTGTCGCCGGAGATCGTGACGGTGGTGGAGCAGGAGGCGGACCACAACGGACCCGTCTTCTTGGACAGGTTCAACGAGGCGCTGCACTACTACTCGACGGTGTTCGACTCGCTGGAGACCTGCGGCGGCGGCGGCGGCGGCGGAAGCAGCAGCACCGGCGCGGACGCGGGGGATCGCGATAGGCTGATGAGCGAGGTTTACTTGGGCCGTCAGATCTGCAACGTGGTGGCGTGCGAGGGTTTGGACCGAGTGGAGAGGCACGAGCCGCTGGAGCGGTGGCGAGTCCGGTTCGGTTCGGCCGGGTTCGTGCCGGTTCACATGGGTTCGAACGCCTACAAGCAGGCGAGCATGCTGCTGGCGTTGTACGCCGGCGGGGATGGGTACAGAGTGGAGGAGAATAGGGTGTTTGATGCTTGGGTGGCACACTAGGCCGTTGATTGCCGCGTCGGCGTGGAGGATGATGGGTTGAGAGGAGAGGTGCTCTTTTGTCGAATTTGACGGCGCGGCGGCGGCGGACGGTGGTGGCGGACAGATAATGGAAGGGATGGGTCCCACAAACTAGTGTAGTTAGCATTGTATTTGTAGCTCAATGTCATAATGCTTTGACTTCTGTTTTGATGTTCCACTTTGAGCGATCGGAAATTGTTCGCTATCGTTTACTTCTGATCTTTCTTTTACTGATTGTTATCAATTATTATTATTAATTATTATTATTATTATTATTTTGTTAAATTAGGAACAATAATAGGCGGTTCCATCGTTTATAGGAACAATAATTATGCCGTCCATTGACACAGATCTATATGACCCCTAAAAAATTAGTGCCACACATAAATACCTATAAATTACTGCATCTTGAGAAAATCGATTTTGTTTTTGTATTCTACAGTTCAATGGCCCAACTTCCAAACATATGATTTAATAAAATAACTACCCATGTGTCAAAGTTTGTGTACCATTCTATTTGAGCCGGACTTTTAGTGCCACTTGCAATATAATACAATATCCGTGAAAAGATATCTAACCAAAATTTAAATTACAATTCCCTTGTGAATTTGATTCTACACTCAAGTCAACGTATAATGCATTTCTTGGCAGTGGATTAATCCCGACCTATTTATCATCCACATAAATTACAGTCAATATATCGCTTGGGGATTACTCGATTCTGTTGCTACGTTCATCTTGGAAACAACCTTCGCTGGTTTATCGCACTCGTTCTTCAGTTGTCTACACTTCCTCTCCGTCGATAATAAAAGCGCAAACCTGTTAAAAAAAAAAAATTAAACAAAATATTCCAAATTGGTCTGAAAATATATGATGATAGAGATATTCAAACGTTAGATAGACTGCCTTCTAAGAGCATCCTCGTTGGTGCCGCCGTCTTTAACTGGCTCGGTTTGACCGGTCAACAAGTTGACCCTTGAGAGTGGACCATCGAGCAGCCTTTGTCCTATCGTAGCTAGTCTGTCCAAGTTATCTTTTGTCGCTACATCCACTGAATTTTCAACGCCAGATAGAGTATCGTCCTAATATTATTACATATGTTCAACATTTCCATTATAAAAACGAGTTACGTATTCAAGAAAGCAAACCATTCTATATTGGCTTAATTATTTTTAATCCTATATATTTAACTAGGCGGCATTTTTAAGACACTTAATTTAAACGTGGCAATTACAGTACTAAAAGTAATAAAACTGTTGCAATTCAAGGACACATTCGTTATTGGTGGCAAGTTTTTTTTAGTCCTCTTAACATCAAAATTAAAGCAATTTAACTTAGAAATCTAATGTTATTCCGGAATTTATACATGTGAGCCGAAGATACTGAATTGGACTAAATTTATTGTTCCATCATCCAATTAAGCCCCTACCTAATAGTCCAAGTTAGCATATGTGACGTCACGTGTATAAATTTCGAGCTGAAATGAGATTTCTGACTTTAATGTCCAAAACCAACTTTAACTTTGATACTTGCAAAAATAAAACTCGATCTTTTTACTCCAATGAAGCTCATTTTTTGTTTCTCATATACGACGTAATGCTAATTGGAGGAAAGATAAATTAATTTAGTATAAGTCAAAATCTTCGGTGCCACGCGTATAATTTCGGGCTCAAATTTTATTTCTGGATTTGGAAGTCCCCAAATTGCTTCAATTTTTATACTTCTAGGACTAAATTGCCACCCGCGGTCCGATTTTTTAGACCCGCCAGTGGACGGGCTTTGGCGGGCTACGGCCGGCCCGTTTTTGAAAGTCTAAGGTGTCCTTAAATTGCTACGATTTCGGTACTTACAGGACTAAATTGCCACCGTTAGTTTAAGTGTCATTGGAACGCAACGTACTCAAATATACAACTAAAAATATAATTAAGGCTTCTGTATTATTACCTGAATCCTGAGATAGTTATCCTCGGAGTTCAGAGCTTGGAACAGCAAAGACGTATGGAAGTCAACCATATCAGCGCTGGCTTGGTTGTAAACATCGATGATAGGCGTCGCGCCGCCGTAGAACAACCAGTTGAAAATTCCCCACTTTGAAGAAATCTTAGCGTTGTACTTTCCTCGTTCTTGGCGGCGCCTGTCCCTATAGATATCGTCAGAAGGCGGGGGATATTCGATAGGCTTCGTTCGTACGAAGTCCACGTCGCTGTCGAACATCTGCTTCGTCACCTCAGTTATCGCTACCAAAGCCTGCAAATCATCAACAATATTATATCATAAATATATATGTCTAATGATCCGAATGAGATAAAGATGTAATTTTCTTACAGGGTGTTGCAGCGACGCCCGCCGTCGATGAGATTATACTCTTGGTTTCGCCGGTGGTTTCATCTTCTAACACGAAGGGGTGCCCGGGAAGATACGTAGGAGCAGCAGAAGTACCTATGCATATGTCTGAAAGCTTAGCATCCATTAGAGGCGTTCTTCTCGCCTGAAAAAATAAATCAAATGAGGCCAAGAAAGAAATTAAGATGTGGGAAAGTTTCAATCAAAATCTTTTATAGAAACTAATGAAGATTATATAATAGATGAAGGTGACCATATATACATACCTCGTAAGTCGAGAAAATCACAGGCTGGAGAGCTTTAATGTCGAAAGATGGAATAACGATGTTAGTGATGGCCTGGCTTAGCTTGACGTGACTCAGTTGGTCCCTCAAATATTATGGAGATGGCTTCCATCGTATAATGGTCCCACTAAAGACTTGTATAATCTCCCCATTGGAAATCTACTGCTACAGTTTGCATTTAATAAAACAGTTTAGCGATTAAACCAAATTAAAGAACACACGAAAAGAATTTATGTGGCACCCGTTATGTGGTATTGATCCGTGGGCATAAACATGCCACATCATCGTCCGATATGTCGATCAATGAACCTTTAGAATGTGTTAATTAGTGTTATGTTTCATCTAACGTTGATGTGGCCATGTCGACATGGCACGAATCAATGCACACACAGACAGGTGCCCACGTAAGGTGCTCACATAAGGTGAGCACCATAAAATTCTCTATATATATATATATAATATATATATATGGCAAAAATATAATTTTAGGTCACTAAGTTCACATGTTTTCTTTTTTGGGTCACTATGTTTGATAATTGCAAAAATAGGTCACTAACTATGTATGTTAAAACAAATTCGGGCACCCTTTCGTTTTTGGGTCACTAAGTATACGTGTTTTCAATTTTGGTCACTAAGTATACGTGTTTTAAGTTTTTGAGTCACTATATTAAATCCATTTTCGCATTCACCAAAACATAGTGACCCAAAATCGAAGACATTGTATACTTAGTGACCAAAAAATGAGAGGGTGACCCAAATTTATTTTGACATATATAGTTAATGACCTACTTTTGCAATTATCACACATAGTGACCCAAAAACGAAAACATGTATGCTTACTGTGTTTGGGGGAAGATCTTGGGACAATTTTCCATGTAGAACGGTGTGATATCTCTTGCAGCATAAAGGGGTCGATTGTTCTCGTCTGGGGAGGTGAGCATAGCCGTTACGAGTCCGCCGGTGCTTGTCCCGGAGATTACATCGAAGTAATCGGCGAGCCTTGCTTGTGCTCCGTCGAGCTCCTATAATCGCGCGCCGGCGGATGAAATGAAAATTCAGAAAAAAAATATGAATACGAAAAAAGGTAATACTTTACCTGAAGCTGGGCTTCAAGAAATTCAAGAACAGCAGCAGGCAAAAGCCCTTTGATGCCACCGCCGTCGATGCTGAGGACTGTGATGAATCTCTCGTACTTTGGTGGTTGATCTGTTTGGCGAAAAGGTGATGTGCTTTTGTTGCTACTGTTCTCCATTAGAGATTTGAAGCTTTGTTTGGAGGGGTTGAAAGAGAAAGACGAACAATGGACGAAGACGATGGTGTACTTTCGATTAGATTTCGGAGATTTAAAGGACTACCTAAGTTATATGTAAAATTGATAAGATCATTCCTTTATATATATGAAGGAGATGAGGATGATGATGTTCCGTACCATCAAAATATAAAAATACGACCAAATACGAGTCTTCGATTGTTTATCCGTTAATTGACTCGCATGTACGCGTTTTGAAGACGAAGCTTTGTACCTACCCAATCATGGTAAGAAAAAATAGGGAGATTTCGAGTAATTTGAAGCTCTCCGTTGATGTCCTATCATGCGTTTGAGATCCTTATTCCACTTTCTTTATTCCACTCAGTATTCCAACGAACGAAAATCGTTACACTTCCCCGACAAGTGTTTAAAACACACGTAAACATCATTACACCTATGAATTTCATTATAACAAGTGTTTAAACAAAAAAAACCTTATTATTACGTATTTTTTATTTTAATATATAATACGATTTTTCTACTCCATATTAGAAAAATACGTAATAATGAGTTTTTTTTGTTTAAACACTTGTTATAATGAAATTCATAGGTGTAATGATGTTTACGTTGTTTTAACACTTGTCGGGTGGAGGTGTAACGATTTCCGTTCGTTGGAATACGGAGTGGAATACAGAAAGTGGAATAGAGGATCTCAACCGCCACTTTCTGTATTCTGTATTCCACTTTCTGTATTCCAACGAACGAAAATCGTTACACCTCCACCCGACAAGTGTTAAAACACACGTAAACATCATTACACCTATGAATTTCATTACAACAAGTGTTTAAACAAAAAAAACCTTATTATTACGTATTTTTTATTTTAATATATAATACGATTTTTTCTACTCCATATTAGAAAAATACGTAATAATGAGTTTTTTTTTGTTAACCACTTGTTGTAATGAAATTCATATGTGTAATGATGTTTACGTGTGTTTTAACACTTGTCGGGGCGGTGTAACGATTTCCGTTCGTTGAAATACGGAGTGGAATACAGAAAGTGGAATAGAGGATCTCAACCGCCTATCATGGGCACTATTTTTCAGTAGAGATAATTCAATATCTGAGAACTAAATAACTCATTTTAATCTATAGACCACCATATATTACTATCAATGAAATAATAAACCGAACACGAGGCGGCCACCATAGACATCGATGCGTAATCATGTGCCACACGAAACACGATGTTGTATTAGAAAAAAGTATACCATGTGATACACTCGTCCATCATGAAGATAGATAATATTAACAATGAAAAAATAAATGATAATTGATGGAGACGAAACAATAATATAAGCCATAATCAATCGCATTTCTCCATGAAGTAACGCTGCTATGCTAATTAACTCTTCAGTTTCCTCTAGAAATTGATGTAACGTAACTAAATCAATATTATTATTGCTTAACGAGCTTTGCACAACATGCTGGAACGAAGTCTATCTAATTATACTAGTTTAAAGAAACATTCAACCCATTAGTCTTCGTAGGAAATTATATGGAGAATTTTCCAAGCAATCCTTTCAGCGTCATAATATAAACTATTCAATTTACACGCGTGCCGCATGTAAAATACTTTTGAAATTTCAAAAGAGTAATATTTTTCAAAAAAAAATTATAGTGCTCATCGCTGAAAACAGCATTTAAACTGTTCCAGCATTTAAAATGTGTTATTATCTTGAAAAAAATACACGAGCGTAAAAGTTATTTTACAGCATTTAAACTGTTCCAGCATTTCAAAAGAGTAAAAATTTCTTTTCAGGCTGTATGTGTGGAGAAGAAGCGCCTCCTAGCCCGGCGGCGGATGGTCGTAATAATAAGCCAAAAATGTGTTATTACAAGAGCGAAAAATATTGGGGAGTTTGTGTTTTGGGTTATTCTTGCAACCGAACATGTATTAAGAAGGAAGGCTTCGTCGGAGGAAAATGCCACGGCTTGCGTCGTAGGTGTTATTGCTTCAGACCTTGCAAATAGAAAAAGAAAAATAATCAATTGTGAAATAATAATGTATATCCCATTCCCATGAGCCAGCTTCTTATTTGATGACGACTCGTATGTTTCGACATCATGGATGAAATGGATATGTTTGTCTAATATATATTACATACATTACGCTTTCCTTCTAAATTGTTCAAAATTGAGTTTTTTTATATATAGGTTGTGTTTGAGTTTCAAGCAACGAATTTAACGTTACATTTTACGCCATTTAATGACCAAATAACATCCTTTGTTATTATTGTATGAATTAATGAAACTTATGTAAGAAACCCTAATAATAGTATACAGACACACACAACACACAAACACACAAAAACTTCCCCCACATTTCACTCGTCAAGATCATATAATAACGAACAAACGATCGCAACTCACTCCTCACCGTCGATTCACATCACAAAACAACACACAATCAACCCTTTCTTTCATTCGTTTCAAGGACGATCAAAATCCATTAACCTTCACGCGAAAGAGCAATAAACAACCCTAAAAAAAATTTGATCGTTCTTGAGAAGAGAAATCATGGGGCTCAAATCCATGTTCAACAGAAAGCAGAATCGCAACAGCACGTCGGCGAACCCTAACGAAAACGACAACCTATCCCCGCCGTCGATCAGATCGACGTCCCTCAACGCCCGTGCGAGGATCGAAGAAGAGCTCGAGCAGGTCTTCAAGAAATTCGACGTCGATGGAGACGGCAAAGTCTCAGCCCGCGAATTGGGCTCGATCATGGGAAGCTTAGGACACGAAATTGGTCCGAAGGAGCTTCGGGAAATGATCGTAGAGGTCGATTCCGACGGAGATGGATGCATAAATTTGCAGGAATTTGTGGAGCTCAACACGATGGGCGTTGGGCACGACGAGGAATTGATGGGCCTTAGGGATGCTTTCGAGGTTTACGACGTGGATAGGAACGGTTCTATCTCGGCGGAGGAGCTCTACAGTGTGATGAAGAGCCTCGGCGAAGAGTGTACGCTGGCCGAGTGTGCGAAGATGATAAGTGGGGTCGACGCCGACGGCAATGGATCCATTAGTTTCGATGAGTTTAAGGTTATGATGATGAAGGGATCGAGGCATGATGGCTTGGAAATAAAGATTTGATCTTTTCTTCTTTTCTTTTTTTTTTTTTCTTTTCCTTTTTTTTTTCTCCATTGGGAAAACGAAACGGTGTGTTTGAAGGTGAATTGTGTTGTTTTTTTTCATTCATATATGTATGTGATTTATTTATGTCGAAATGGAGATGATTCATCGTTCTTTTAAGGGCAAATTTTCTGTCAGGCCTTGTCAGGGTCTGAACTTAGGTTTCAGGCCCTGACAAAAAAATAATTAGTTTTAAGGACCCGTAACATTTCATTGTTCTGTAGTAACACTTAATTGTTCTGCAGTAACACTTCATTGTCCTCAGTAACACTTCATTGTTCATCAGTAACACTTCGTTTATTCTGCAATAACACTTCATTTGTTCCTAAGTAACACTTCATTGTTCTGAAATAACACTTCATTGTTCCTCAGTAACACTTCATTGCTCTGAAGTAACACTTATGTAACTTTAGGTCCTTATCTCGAAAATTTTGCGAAAATTAGGTCCTTTAAACTAATATGTTTTCCGAAAGGGCCTGAAACCTATTTTTAAACATTTTGGGGCCTGAAACGTAATATACCCTTCTTTTAATTCACCCTTTTTCGTCTCCTTGATTACACTACAGGCGCATATATGTAGTATTTAATAGAAATATAAAGGATTCTTCATCTGTTCGTACAATCGCAGAAATCAGTCATTATTGATTGAGAACCTTCATTATTGTAACTATTATCTGAGATGTCTCTACAGAGTATCTTCTTTCCTTCGATTTTGTTAAATTGTGGTGCAATTATGTTAATGTGGATGTGTGTTGTTATCATCTGTTGGTATATATGTTGTTATCATCTGTTGAGTCAATACCATTCATTTCATTCAATGACATGTTTCGTTTATCTGATGCTTTTTTTTTTTTCCATATTGATTGGTTTTACGGTTGATTTAGATGGCATGGCGGACCAAAAGGGATGGGAATGCTGCTCAAATGCTTGCATTATGCGATTATTTCTGAAGACGGACAGAGCTGTATTATTATTATTATTATTGTATATATGCAATTTTTATGGATAAATAAAGTTTTCAAATTATATATTTTATTTTCCAATTTGGGAGTTCGCTTCCATGCTTATGAGTTATGACCAATGAATGATGGACATCAAGAATTCTATTACACTATAATCGATTGTGTTACGTATAAAACACAGGAAATAAGCGGTGACGGAAAGTCAAATGGTCATTACGTGCTCAGCCGCTTGCTTATGTGGTAAGATTTATTAAATGATGACTAATTAATTTCTTCCGTCCTAAGGTTGTGCTCATCAGTCCCCCACCAAACCAACGACCAAATTAAATAAGAATCACATAAAAGTATAACATTGATGGAACTACATAACTTTTACAAAGCTCTTACATAAACACAATAACTGTGATGATAAATCGCTCATAATATATAACGAAGCACACGAATTTTGGAAACAACTGATAGATCAATCATTTATGCATCCCCTGTTGAACGACTGGAGCCATGTTGATGCCCTTATTCTGCTTCTCCACGTTTCCATGCCACCCTGAAATCAAGAAAAGAACCCCACCATGAAAATATAGTCAAAATTATACAATATTAGAAGAAAAAGAAGAAGTGAATGAGGGCGGCGTGGTACCAAGGGACATATCGAATCCACGGTGCTCAAGCTCGCGATACTCCTGGCAAAGAGCACAGTACTCGCAGAAGCAATGGACTAAGCAATCGTTGCAGTGCGAGCCCTTCAGAGAGTAATGTTCCCTCATCTTAGATCGGTAGAAGCACGAATAGAGACAGCTACACCCAGTCACGCAAGCTATTAACGTGTACAGTGCTCCATTCACTCCACATGCTAATCAGAAAAAAAAAAGAAGTTATGCATATATATATTAGCCCACCAAATCGAATTAATTATAAATCATATGGATATATGTATTTGTGGAAATGGGGCCGTTGGAGCTTACAAGAAGATCCCTTGTCGACAACCTCGGCGACCTGTCCGAAAGTAATGCATGGGCACCAGCAAGTTATGCAGCCTGTGTACGTATGAAGTTATTCAAGTTTAATAAAAAAACTTGAGAATCATCATCTATAGCAGAAATCGAATAAACAAGAAGGGGCTTTGGGGAGAAAAGGGTTGGGCGGCTCACAGTTTTTGGAGTCGGAGAAGCAATCACATAGGCCGGTGGACCACTCGCCGTGGTGATGAGCTGCCTTGGCTCTATTAACTGGCCGCTCTTCCTTGTTGTAATAAGAGGCCGGCGGTGAGCTCACTGGGACGCCGATCTCAGGGGTGGTTGCCGGCGGGGACTGCTTTTGGTATTCCATTGATGAAAAAGAAAAAAAGTTGTGTAGAGGAAATATGTGAATGTTTTTGTGTGCGAGCGAAGAAGATAATGCCGTCGTGGGAGGGTTTTATAGCTGTGCCATGATTGAGTTGGGAATGAGTCAACTCGACTTGAAAGCTTTTTGTTTTTGAATAGTCTCTAACAAAGGCTCCCCTCTAGTGGGAAGGAAGATGGGACCAAGTTGATGATCATGTCTTTTGTTGATAAGGTTAACGCGTCTTAGATATTAGACTCGTACATAGCACATAGTAGTTTCCTTGCAGCTTCTCATTTGGTCGGACCGTTCGTAAGGGCTTGTTTTCGTGCCAACGGATTTTTTTTTTTTTTCCTTTTTTAAGAAGAAAAAATCGGCGGCAGCCAATTTCTGCTTAGTCGCCAATTCCCTGCCGTCTAAATATGGTTTACGATTCAATCAAATGATTAACCAAAGGTTCCGTTCCGTGACATTCATTGAATTATCCTAATATAAAAGTTTGTACTTATTTTTTTTTTCGATCGACTGGAAAACCCCATAAACATTACGAGTCCACACCACACTCGCATTTCTTATTCAAAAACAGCACATAGTAGCAGCAGCACATGGGTTGGGTTTTATAGCATCAGAGAGTGGGTGGATGCATTTCTTTCTTATCACATAATCATATAATAATAAATTTATGTAATAACGGTGGGCGCAGATCGGCCGGTGAACTGTTGCATCTTAGACAAGTGGAGAGCAACCTCGACCAAAGGAGCAAGTGCGTCCTGAGATTCTCTCCCAGTCTTGGCAGGATCTTTCTCGTACTGTTCTATGTACAGCCGTATCGTGGCCCCTTCAGATCCCGTCCCAGACAGTCGAAAAACCTGTTTTGTTGGGGAAAAAAAAAGAATCAATCGATCATCTCCGCGTTAAAGATTTAATTTCATTTGAGCTTTACCAGTCGGGATCCGTCTTCAAACAGATATCTGATGCCTTGATGCTTTGCTACGGAGCCGTCGACTGGATCTTTGTACTCGAATTCGTCCGCATGGACGACTTTGGACACGTCCTGGCGAACCCCCTTTACGATGCTGTGCAATAAAAACGAAACGAAAACGAAACGAATCGAATCTCAAGGGTCAGAAATAAATGCTTTGGTTGAGTTGGGGAACAAGGAAAAAGGAGGGAGCTTGCCTGTTGACTTCATCAAGAGTGGACTGCAGCTTCACCAGATAGGCCATGAGTTCTTTTGCTGCGCCGGCGTCGACGTTCTACGAAGATTATTTTTATTATCAAACGCCTTAGACAAAAGCATACGTGTGCGTTGTGCGTGCGTGGTGAAAGAGTTGGTACAACCTCGTAGTCGTATCTAGTGTAATAATGGCGTCCATATGTGGCCCAATGCTGGCGAACAATGTCCTCGACGGTGTGGAGTTTGTTGTTGTCTCCACTGAGGTTGTCTCTGTTCCTGTGAGCGAGTATGGACAGCCAAGCAAGAACCGCCCAGATTCCATCTTTCTCGCGGATGTGGTCTGACCCTGTAGTAGTAAGCGTGGCGTATTTGAGCTAAATTTATTTATTTCAAGAAATAGTGTAATGTAGAAGGGATTTATGATGACTTTGGTCAGGTGCTGTTTCGTACCAGTTCCGAAACTTTCTTCACCACAAACGGAGCACATCCCAGCATCCATCAGGTTTCCAAAGAATTTCCACCCAGTAGGAACCTTAATTTAACACCAATATATGTTATGTCTCCAAGGTCAACTGTTCGGAAAAATAGTAAAAAGTAGATTAAATAGCTCCAAAGAAGTAACCTCAAAAAACTTCAAATTGAGATTTTTAGCAACAACATCGAGCGCGGCCGAAGTGGGCATGCTCCTGCAACATTTTTTGACCAAAAGAAGTTTATGGATAAGAGGTATAAGTTGGTGAGATTTACACCTTCAAATGTCACCAAAAGCTATATATCTATATTTCTATATAGAGGGACAAAACTGCAAACCTAGCAACCCCTTTGAGGCCACCAGAAAAGTAAGGAATTGCACCGACAGCATTTGCGGCTATGATGGCAACGGAATCAGAAGGAGTCACAAAAAACCTGGGATGAAAAAATAGTAATTACTAAATCAATCAACCAAAACGAAAACTAAAATAAAAATTAATAAATTTACCTCTTTCCAAGAATCATATTACGGTCTGCATCTCCATCAGCAGCCGCTCCAAACTCAGGTGGTTCATCTACGGGGTTTGACTTGCTCAGACCCATACGGGCGACTAATTCTTTCGCGTATGTAAGATTAGGGTCGGGATGACCTCCACCGAAATCTTCCTGCAAGGATCAGACAAGAGGAAAATTAAGGATCGAGCAACAATGAACTCTGTTTTTGTAATGAAGAGAAACATGAATAAGAGCAAAAACAGATACCTTGGGAACACAGTTTAGTAATGAGCTCTCATTTGCACCTAGCTCTTCCACAAAGATCCGTTTAGCATAAGCTCCAGCGACTCCATGAAGAGCGTCATAACTGATAAATAAATATCAAAATCATGTAAAAGAATTTGATATCTAACAAGAAGTTACACGAGTTCAGGGGCACACCAGAAAGTGAATTTTGGAGATTTTAGCAACTTCTGGATCAAGTCGAAGTCAAAGATGGACCTGCAAAAGTATAAACATAATAAGTTGGCACATCAAATAAAAGAAGGCAAACAATAGAATCGATATTCGAACTGGAAAGAAAAGCATCGAATTTTAAAACAGTTTAACAATCGTACTTCATCAATTTGACATAGTCACTTGCTGAATCGAAGACATCAACATCAAATTGGCCATCTGGACCCGTAAAGCTTGTTACTCCTATTGTTCCAATATCCACCTGCAAATGTAATCTGATGAGTCTTTACCACAAATATATATTTCGGACATGTTGTATGTTTCACCGTCTGTAAACAAAGTTCATACACCAGGTAAGCCTTCTGCAGTTAAGTACTCCTTGATCGTAGTTGTGTTTGAGTATATTTTATCAGTAATTCCTTCGGGGGCAGGCCCACCATTTTCCATGTTGTATTTGATTCCAAAGTCCTACAAAAAAAAATTGATGAACAAGTAACATTCAATCAAACCATATGAGAGAAAAATAATGGTAAAATTGATTCGAACATCTACCTCATGAGGCCCTCCAGGATTGTGGCTTGCTGTAAGAATGAATGCTCCAGTTGCCTTAGAACCCTGTAAACAGTTATAAAATATAAAGGTAGAGGAAAAGTCTATAGAAGTTAATGATACTTTCGAATGAGACTATAATGTTGATGAATAATTTATCGAGTTGATCACTTACGTCTGCGCCCACTCTTTCACGAATAACTGCCGATACAGCAGGGGTAGACAGCAATCCATTCTGACCAACCCAGACACGCCTTACTCCATTACCAGCAGCCATTTTGATAATGATCTGTGTAATAAGCACTGTTTGTACCGTATTTACAGAAATTGATGCATGAAAGGAAGCCAATTCATTGCTAACAATGAAAGAAAAAAATGACATACTAGCAGTAAGAAGAAAAGGAAAAATGCTACTAGCCTAGCTTGTTAAAACAAGAGAACTGACCTGGATAGCATCTTTCGAGAAGTAACGACCATCACCAGAGACAACAAGTGTTGCACCTGTAAAAATATTCCATCAAATTGCTAAAACAAATTCGAATTGAAAGCTTAGGTTAGGATGAGGTTAGTGAGTGATGAAAGATCTTGCTTACCTTTTACTTTCTGAGCTCCAAGAGCGTTGAATGTTGACTGAACAAAGTTTTCCAAGTAGTTTGGTTGCTTGAATACTTTAACCTGAATCATGACATCGACAAAGTAATCGATATTAGATCACTCGTGTTTAAATATTACATAGTAACAGCAGTAACAAAAACTAGTCTTTAATTAGCTTCCATCAACAATTTTTGTATTCTGAACACCAAACTGAGCATATCTCCATGAAAAAATATGGAAAAAAACGAAGCAGTTTGGCTTGATCATGAGGCTTCATTGCAGTCTTCCTTAAAATTATCTGGCAAGCTTATGAGCCTATCTCGAAGACACTTCAATCTCGATAAGATCGATAATGTTTTTCAATGTAACACTGAAGCTTAGAATCAACAATGATAAATCAATCAACATTAATCACCGAAACCAATGGTAACGTAACAATGAGCAAACTCGAGATGAGCATCGAGATCTCAACGACATGAAAATATAAAAGAAAGCCTCAAATCTTTATCAGAAAAGACGAATCAAAGATCAACAACGTGCCATTCATCATATCTCATTAAAACCAGCTGAGCGAGTAATCAAACAAAAATCGAGCATTCGTAAAGGGTGAAAAAACGATAAAAAAATACGAAAACAACAGATCGCGAACCTTCTTTCTAAGACCAGAAGTTCCAGGTTTCTGCCCATCATATGGCGTTGTCCCAACGCTTCTAACCGCGAACGTCACCATTTTCAATAAACACCGAACAAATGAGACTGTTGCAGCACAAATGAAGAAAATAGTAATTGATTTTTGAGAACATACACACTATTCACGTAGAAACAAAGAAACTTCGAGAAATGGCTTACATTGGATTGGCAAGTGATAGGTGTCCTCTCGCTAGAGTGTCTATATGTTGCAATAAGGAAGAGAATAGAATATATATATATATATATATATATATATATATATATTATTATAAAAAACAAAGCAAAAAGTAAAATGATAATGAAAAATGAGGTAAAGTTGATTATTCTACGACGCACGTAGTCTGCACTTTACGTTTCCGAACCATGAGATCTCCGCTTTTAGCTAATTGTCGCAATTATTTCGTTCTTAATCTTTTGAGATAGATAAACATAATATTAGGAGAAATTATAGATGTAGTTAAAAAAAATCCCACCATCACTTTTTATAAATAAAAGAACAAAAGATGAATATTCTATATCTCATTTCCACTATATGTTCGGATATTCTATCTTATCAATCACATATTCGTGCCTGGCCACGACAAGAATGTATATATACAAGCATTCATTCGTTTCACCCAACACAAGGAATCTATTCGTCAATATCAAATCCGTAACATGGGCCCAGTTTAGCCCAATATCAAAATAGGCCCAAAATAAAATATATTGACATGGGCCAGTTTACTGTTGGACTAAGTCTTCTATCCCCTTCTGGTAAAGAAAATTCAATTGCAAATAATAATATATTGACAATGTTGGAACTGTAATTCCACTCTAGAACTTCTAAACGTGTTCTTTTCTTCGGTCAACTTCTGTATATTCAGAATAGTCTACAACGTTATCTCTTTTAAGTTTCATATACTATATGAATGCTTTTGACAAATTGAATTTTTCGTAATTTGACTAATACGATCATGGCTGCAGAGTTACCTCTCCCCGTACGAATAACGAACACAAACTGTCTACATCACAATACCTTGATACAAAAAGGCCTATCGATTATATTAAGATTGAATTGTCGAACCAAGCCATTAATGATGTTGACAAACTTAAACGAAAAATGTTCCAAAATATTATTAGTTAAATAAGTACCAAAAACGGAATCACCCTTGAACAAGTCTTTGTCAGATCTCGCGCAAATGAGTTTAAAAAGATTAAAAAAAAAAGACAATAACTTCATTTAACTATACACGTACAAAGTTAATTTTTACTAGCATATATCTGATTTAATATGTTTCCAAAATGCTTCCATAATAATTGGTCGTTATCAAATCATGAAGTTATTTAACCTTTGCTGAATTTCTATATTGTACAATAGGACAAGCAATCGTTGGTAAGAACTAAGAAGTAACAAGAAAACGTTTACTTCTCCAAATTATGTCCCTTTATGCATGGCAGCTCATGCAACGACGCGTTTGCCGCAGCCAACAACGACCTCAACATTTTCACACCATTCCCAAACAACGCAAAGGCACTTCGCCAACTACTATAAATTCACTTCCATGCAACACAATTTCTCCATCACCAACTTATAATTCATTAACTAAAAAACATACAAATATTAATATCCATTAGTTCAATCTCCTCCGAGCTCGAAAAAAAACCCCCCGAAAAATGGGCAACTACAATTACGTCGCCTTTGCCATACTATCATCCCTCCTACTCCTCGCTAACTTCCCCGACGCAGCAAAAGCGCAGCTATCCACCAACTTCTACGCCCAAACGTGCCCTAACGCGGCGACCATCGTACGAACCGCCGTGAGGCGCGCAATATCGGCCGAGCGCAGAATGGCTGCCTCCCTAATACGCCTCCACTTCCACGACTGCTTCGTCCAGGGATGCGACGCCTCGGTCCTACTCGACCAGACGCCGACGATACAGAGTGAGAAGCTCGCGTTTCCCAACATAAACTCCGCCAGGGGATTCGACGCCGTCGAGGCTGCAAAGAGGGACGTCGAAAGCGCTTGCCCAGGCGTCGTTTCTTGCGCCGACATACTCACCTTAGCTGCCAGGGATTCCTCCGTCGCGGTAAGTCTAGGGTTTTCTTTCTTCTTATCTCTCTTTTTTTTTTCTCGCGGAGTGATCATAATATGTAAGTAATGACATCAAATTGTTGTAATATAGGTTGGCGGGCCGACGTGGGACGTGAAGCTCGGAAGGAGGGACTCGACGACGGCTAACCTAAACCAGGCGAACACGGACCTTCCTAGCCCGTTCTCCGACCTCAACACGCTCATCGACTTTTTTTCAAGGAAAGGGCTCAACACTAGAGACATGGTCGCCTTATCAGGTAAAAAAGAAAACACGAAAATTGAACGACCTCAATATAAGCTTAGTGGACTGCTCCATCTACGGTCTTCTCCCAATTGGTTTCAGAATGGAACCACAGCACATTGAGTTTATATGTTAACGGTTCTATATCTTTGGGTATAGGGGCACACACGATCGGGCAATCTCAGTGCTTCTTGTTTAGGTCGCGCGTGTACAGCAACGGGACGGATATCGACTCGGGATTTGCATCGACGAGGAGACGTCAGTGCCCTCAGACGGGCGGAGACAGCAACTTGGCGCCGCTCGACTTGGTGACGCCGAACGCATTGGACAACAATTACTACAGGAACTTGGTACAAAGGAGAGGGCTTCTCCAGTCGGACCAAGTGCTCTTCAGCGGCGGGGCGACGGATAGCATCGTGACTGAGTACAGCAACAATCCTCGTGCCTTTGCCGCAGACTTTGCGAGCGCTATGGTTAAGATGGGCGATATCGAGCCGCTCTTGGGCTCGAGTGGGATCATAAGGAGGACTTGTGGTGCTATTAACTAATCTATAAATTGATGGGAGTTTTATTTGCAATTCTTGAACGATCCATTTATGTTGTGTGCTTTTTTTTTTAATTTCTCTCTTTCGTTTTTTAAATTGTAATGGCTTCCATTCTTTTTATTTTGTTGTCGTTGAATAAATAAAGTGGGGTTGCAATGATATTTTGATGTTGGTTTTTTGTTCTTACTATTTGATATTGACCATGAATATGCACTTGCATGCTATGTTTTTGTTTTTTCTTAGGTTGTGCAGGCTGAATATTCAGATTTGAATAGTTCAAAGCCTACTGACCGATTTCGATTAAATTGAGAGAAACCACAATCTCCGAAATCAACTTTAAGCTAGAGATTTAGCACTTCTTATTACAAGAATCGAAGCTCTGTGCCCTTGTTTCTTAAGTACAACAACAGAAAAGCAGAACTGAATTCAATGTCCATGAAAGTGAGAGGGATCAGACCAATTGTCACATCACAACACTTTGATTTAACCTTCAACTTAAATTTACAGCAACGTCACAACACTAATCATCAGTACAAACAACGCTACACAAACCTAAATCCAAAAAATAAAACTCAAACCAGCTACTCAATCTTCCAAAGAGAGGGGAAACACAAAACAATCTCGACTCACTCAAGCCCCCACGGTTGTCTCCGCCGCTTGAGCCTTCACCTTCGGCGGCCTCCCACGGCCTCTCTTCTCCCCAGTCGGGGGCGGAGCCTGCTCTCCGGCCGGCTTCGGTGGCCTCCCGCGTTTCTTCCCAGCTACGCTCTGCTCTCCGCCATCGGCACTCTTCGGCGGCCTGCCGCGTGGCTTAGGAGGACCAGACGGCGCGGCGGCGGCGGCGGGAGCAGATGGGTCCTTGGGCTTAGGGGGTCTCCCTCGGCCTCGTCGCGGCGGCGCGTCTGGGTCGGGGATGACGTAGTTGTTCTTGATAAAGTTCAGCTGCCCCGCCGCTTTCATGCGGTTGAGGTGGTGGGCTAAGACTGTGTTATGAGCTTGAGGTAGATCGCCATAAGTGGCCTCGATTTGCTTGGAAATTGCAGATTTGTTCGACCCATTTGGGTCATTCAGCGCTTTGATGGCGTCTACGATCATCTATGAAGCATATATTATCAAAAACTAAAAATCAATTTTCACAGAGGAAATTACAGCAAGAAATTCATAAAATAAAGGAACGTGTAAGCATACAAAATCGAACCTCAGGGTACTGAGGCAAGTCGGGTGCCTGGGGTTGAACGTCGCCACCACCTTCAGCTGCTGCTTCAGTCGTCGCCATGTTCTTACAGTAAATTTGTTTTATTTCACAAAAAAAAAAACGCCAATGAGAGATTAAGAATTCAGGGACATCGGAATTGGGTTTCTCGAAAGAAATTGTTGGGTGGGCGATGAAAATTTTGTGAGATGGGGAAGGGTTTTTTAAAGCGAAGGAAGCAGATCATTACGTTTTAGGCTGGATCGAGAAAAGGAAAACAAAATTTAATTAGTAATTAAATAAAAAGAAAAAGGTTAAAAAGAGCGGAGAGGGTCGAGTGTTTTTTGGATCAAATCGAACGGCTGGGGGATGTTCATTTCTCGTGATATCCAACGATGGACGATATTTTGGAAATTCGTCCTCGGATCGATGACGTGGTCAGGTGTGGTTTGGTTTAGCTCTGTGTCTGATTTATCCGGTGGCATTAAAGAAGGAAGGGTAATTACCCGTGTGGTCATGTCCACTGGTTGTCTACGTTTCGCTGTCTGATTGGTCGATATCGTAAAGAGCTGAGGCTGCATCTTAATCAGGCGAGGGCGAGCTGTAGACGAATAATCCTTTGCCCTATTAAGTTTCAACGCAAACCGAAGGTACTACTTTGACCTTATCAAGGCTGATCGGTTGGAGTCAATTTGGGTCCGGTTTTCGGACCTACGTATCCTTACTTCGATATCCGAACTATTTTAATTTAGTTCGCTTCGATTTTCATAATTGGGTTCGTTTTTTCGGTTCGACTTTTCGGTTAGAAATAAAGAATATATTATGAGCTGAAAATACATAAAACAATTTATGGTTATAAAAAACAAAGAAGATTTATAGAACGTGACATGTAGCAAAATAATTCAAAGGTCCGAAAAAAAAAAACATGAACATGGATCAAACTCTAACCAAAATATAAAACACCTTGGTAAGAATATACTATAAATTATTTGAGAGAAAAATAGTATTTGATTGGTGAGAAACATTCACCTCAAAATGAAAAAAAAAAGTATATCAATAAAATTATACTTACTGTGTTGTTTAGAAAAACAAATGATTTTTGATATTTTTCTATTTATAATGTAGTATGATAATTTCAGTTCATTTTTCTGGTTTTGTCGGTATGCCTAATCCGATATCCAAACCATTTTAATTTGGTTCGGTTCGATTTTTTACAATTCGCTTCGATTTTTTTCGGTTCCGGTCTTTTCGTTCGGTTTTTTACGGTTCGGTCGGTTTTTTCGATTTTTCGATTAATTTGAACACCTCTAAGGCTGACGTGAAGTACAATTTTGACCATCAAAAAAAGAAAAACTTATTTAGCTAACATTTAAAATCTTCTCAAAATGCCAATTACTATTTCCTCCCACTCAAATCTATTTCATATACAAAAGAATGAATATAAAAAATCATCTAATATTTAACCAAGAAAGCCTATCTATCACTTCATGGGTCGCTTCCCTTTAGGATCCGACCTGGAATTCATTGGATCCGATACGGTCACGCCCGACGACTCGCTTCTCGTACCCGTCGTGCCCGAGGATCCTGATTTATTCCCCGAAGTACCCGAGGACAATAAACTCGTCCTATGGCTCGACCTTCTGTGTCTCGACCCGGGATACCCGGGACCCGTCGGTTCTTCTAGAATGTTCCGATTCTTCGATAGCATTACAACCACACGGGCCATCTCGGGCCTCAATTTAGGGTCGGATTGGACGCAGAGCAATCCGATCTGCACGCACATCGCCAGTTGTTCGGGTCGACGGTCGAGATTAAAGCGGGGTCCATCACTTCTAGGGTTCTTTGTTTCTTGTAAAGCTTGTAGACCTAAGAAATTCAAACAAGATTCGATTCATCGTCGGTAAAAAGTGGCGTAGTCAGAAAGTTTCTTTTAATATAACAAAGAGACAATTTCACTTATCACTAATTGGTTTTAGAACAAAGCTCTCAATTTCTAATATGTTATCAGATCAGATGTTCACTTGTTATGCCTTAAATCATGCCATGATGGTGGTTTATGTTGATACTTTTATCACATATCGGATAATCCAGCTCAACCACTCAACTAAAATATCAAAGAGGCAAGGTTGTCTATCACCAATTGATTTTAGGCTGAAACCTTCAATTCTAATATCATTGCAATGTTTAATGACCGACGCCTCATATTTTATCACGGTGGTGCTCAGATTTCATTCTTACCCATTCGAGAAGGTTTCGGGAGTCGGGGTCTCGGTAGAAAGACGAATTCTTCTGCCCGCTGACGAGCTCCAAAACCACGACCCCGAAGCTAAACACGTCGGCCTTTTTAGAGAGGTTTCCGTGCGTGAGATATTCGGGAGCCATGTAACCGCTGCAGCAAAAAAAAAACATCCAAGTAACATATCAAGAGAAAATGTGACTGTATAGATTTTTGCAGGCTCAATCCAGCCCAGACTAAAGCCCATATAAACTTGTGAAGTTCCTCTCTAAAACCAATTGGTAATAGAGGGAGTTAGCCCACAAGGTTATAAGCTGCTCATAATCTCTCTAAATATCCGATGTGGGATTGGGTTTGACACCAAACAGTGACATTTTAATCAAGATTCGGCGATAATATTTTACGTACTTGGTACCCGCGACGCGGGTTTGAACGTGGGTCTCGTCCTCGGGATAGAGACGGGCCATCCCAAAATCTCCTATCTTGGGCACCCATTTGTCGTCGAGCAAGACATTGCTTGCTTTAATGTCCCGATGAAGGATGCAGTAAGGCGCCTCGTCGTGAAGATAGAGCAAGCCCTTTGCGACGCCTACGATGATGTCGTGCCTTCTCTTCCAATCGAGTATTTCTTGTCTGTTGGAATCTTTCAACCAAGAACCAAATTAATGTTCTAAACTTCTACACTTGTTACTACTACAGATTTGTTAGAACGAAGCCATTGGACAGAAATCTACCAGAAACGAAATCAGATTGAAACTTACTGAAAAGAAGCTTGTCGAGGCTCTCATTAGCCACATACTCATAGACAAGAAGTTTTTCTCCGTCGGCGACGCAATAGCCAAGCAAAGTTACCACATTTCTGTGTTGGACACGCGCCAGCAGCTTTGCTTCATTCTGAAACTCTTTCTTGCCCTGAGAAGACTTAACTGAGAGTTTCTTCACAGCTATCACTTTCCCATCGTCCAAGATTCCCTAATTTAAAGAGAGACACACCAGCCCATAAATTAATTCACTAACCCATCAGGAAATCAAGAACAAAAAAAGAAAAGGAAAGAACTTTGTTGGTCCGAACCTTGAAAACTGGACCAAACCCTCCTTCGCCGAGCTTGTTAGAAGGGCTAAAGTTATTGGTAGCGGAAGCAAGCGTTTTGTAAGGAAAGTTCTTCCGTTCTTGCGCTGCAACCTTTTCCAAGTCAACCTCAATTTGATCTGCAGTTTGTAGAGAAGAAAAAAGGAAGTCATGAAGAAACAACAGCAGCAGTTTTAACTAAGGATTTGTGTATGATTCTCGGAGCATACCTCTACTTGAGCTGTTGCTGGATGTAAATGGCTTCACAAACAGATTCTTGAAGAAACCCTTTCGATTATTCATCTCATGTTGATGTATGTTATTGTGGCGTTTTTTTTCGGAATAATTACTTGCAACTCATATGGCAACTGTGGAAGACGATGACCTTTTTTGGTTGCCTGGTTGTTTGTTTCTCTTCTTCTTCGTATTATTATATTTTTATTATAATTACTGTTCACATCCTACGTGTGGACTTACCTCGCTGTCTTGGAATTGACTTTTCATATTAATATGTTAAAATAACGAGTCAAACATAATATGGGACCTAAGTGGCTATCTAAAATAAAATTTAAAGTTTGGGCTTGGAATTGGACATGAAAATGCACTCCTTTTTCCATATACAAAAGTTCCTGAATGGGCAGGCCATTACTTTGTCATCGGTTTTTCCAATTTCATTTCAGGAATGGCAAATTTCTTCAACTGATTCAGCATTATTAACGATTTATACTCTTTAGACTCTAGAAAATATTGCCTGAATCAATTTACATGGTAAACCAAAACGCTGTAAAAAAAAAAAAAAAGACAACAAAAGATGGATATCTCATCATCCGCAAGGTTACAGCAGCCGAGAATTACATCAAACAAACACTGATGGACTGACTTGACTCTATGCTCATAAATAGTACACAATTTTAACTTGCCATGGCACATTCATTGCTCTATTATTTTTTTAGATAAGGAAGAGAAAAAAAAAAACTCTTTTCATCAGCCGAAAAAAGCGGAGAACTTATCCCAATCCATCGACTCGATGTTCGGAGACCAAACCGCAGCTCCTACAGCTAAGACAGCGAAAGTTAAGACCACAGTCTTCATGCAGCTGCGACCACTCGACATCTTGGACGATATTGCTTTGCAATATTTATCAGATTCCTTAAACAGGGCTTGGCCAGAAGTATCCACCGCTCCACCGCTCAGCACTTTCTCGTTCTGTGCATCGATTTAGCATATATTATCAACCCCATAAAATTGCGAGACTGAGAAAATGGAGTTTGGATTTAAGGTTACAGTTTGTCTGAAGCTCTTGAGAGTTTCTGCAAGTGCTTCGAGAGAGGATTGTTTTGGGGAGTGTTCTTTCCAGTTATCAGCGAGTTTCCCCAGGACAGCAACGCTTGCCTCGATGTTATCAGCATATATCTTGTCCTGATCATTTTGTGGCGCGCAATAAAGGACTAAGTTCTAAAAGAAGTAGGCGAAAACCAACAACTGAACCAAAAAGGAAGAAATCTCACCCACTGCTTGTAGCACTCGGGGCTCTGGGTCAAACTCCATAAGAAGATGCTAGTTGCTTCTTCAGTAAGGCCTGGGATCCCTGCAAGTAGCCAGTTTTCATGTTTATTCGTCGACATTCTTTGACTATGCAAATGGAATAGTTTACAAGGATGGGGTAAAAAAGTACCTTTTCCAGCTGCATTGATAGCTAACATTTGTATCTGCTGCGCAACTTGCTTCATCGCTTTGCTTCCAGGAGCACCAGCGAGTGCAACATCCTTGAGAGTTGGATAGATCTGCTCAAATCTTTCGGTTGCCTAAAATACATAAGTGACCGATATAAATATATGTGTGTGTGTGTAGAAGATACAATGTAATTGGCCAAAATATGTATCGATGTAATGTAAATATGCCTGGTGTATCTAACCTTTACTCTAGCAGAAGCTGCAGGAAATGTAACATGCAATAACAGTTCAAGGGCTGCGGGCGGGATTAGCCTCTCTCCTTTCCTGACAGCGTTGCTTACCAATATACCACGAGCTTTTGGTGTGGCCAGAATTCTATCATATGGACACGTTTATTACATAACTTAAACCAAACTAAAACGATGCTATGAGAGATGAGAAAATATAAAAACAAACCTTTCCGCTGGCTGCAAAACCAAGTCTCTTAATAGTGGATTAGACCCCGATTTTCCTCCAAGCAGTGGCAAGACAAAATGCGACCAGATGTGTAACCCCACAGCCAGATCTCCGTGAGATGCCTACAGCGTTTATCTTCAGCTTGGATTCACGACAAATGAAAGAATGCATTCTTCGTTCACAAATTAAGTAGAGATAAACCATGTATCTAGTCGCCAAAAAAACCCACCTGAACTATCATCCATACAACTACCGGAAGCTTTTCTGCACCTTGATACTTCGAGTTATCCCTCAATTTTGGCAAGGCAATGATCATTGAGTCTGGTTTTCGACGTAATACCATGGCCAAAACCAAGAAAATGGCAACCTGCAACATCAACACACATTATAGTAAGTGCTGCTGGAAAATGGAAAAAGCACTTTGGAGTCGAGTCTATGAGATCGTCACCATGCGTGGTATCTGAACATATGAATTATCCAATTAACGCTAGAAGGAAACGAAAAGATATACAAGAAAGATCGGATACATCCAGCTAGTACAATCCTAATTGCTGAAGCATTTAGAAACTGAAATATTTGATTGATCTACCTGGGACTTAGAAGACACTGGCTGCTGAGCTCCCTTCTTTGAACCCTTTGATCCCGGCTGCTGTGTTGCCAGGTCGGCAAGAATGCAATCCAGCGACCAGATAACAAAGTTCCCCAACGGCTCATGGGAAAGCTGACTGATCCATTCAACTGACGTCTTGTAGACAGGTTCAGATATGTAAGAAACAGGCACCTGTCATCGGAGACAACCATTAAGAAACACGTATCCACAAAACACATTAAGATTAACCTTTAGAGAAAACCAAATATAATATATCGTGCCCAAATATATAAAATCGTGCAATTCAACCATTTCGAAAATATCATAATCAAATCCAAGCATTAACTAAAATTGTGCTTACTCAAAAACAAAATAAAAGCGTGATGTCACCCCAACATGTAATGCATCAGTAAGTTGTTACAACAACTTATGACATAAGCGCCATCAAAAGACAAACCTCAAAATGCTTACAACCAAATTAAAAAAAAAAAAAAAACTAACTCACATCAGCAATCTTGGCCACAGCAGACTCCCTGAACATTTTCACCCATGGGAACTGAGACGCGCTGACACCAGAAAAAGCACGCCCAAAGTAATCCGCAAATCTCATCAATTGTATATCCTGCTGCTCCTCATAAGACTCCTATCACCAGAAAAAAAATAATTAAATAAATCAACCCCAATCTAGAACCAAACAACCTATAAACAATCACCATAATCCATTTTAATCATATATCAAAATGATCAAGTTTAATATTCGTCTGATTTAGATGCCAAACAGAAATTTTATAAATAGAACAGAAATCCACCCCCAAAACTATCACTTTTTAATCCAAATCAATTGAATTGGATATCAGATCGGATATCAAGAAATTCTGTACCGAAATGCTTGACAGGAAAGCCGCAAGATCATCAACGTCGATCTTCGATGCTGCCTCAGCCACCGTAACCTTGGGCTTCTTCACCTTCTTCGGCTTTTCCTTCTTCGGCGCTTCATTATTATTAGCCCTAGCCTCACCATCGCTGGTGACATCACCGTCGTAGTCGTAATCGTCATCTCGATTGCTCTTCCTCCTCGATCCGATGCCAAAATCGTCATCTTCATCGCCGTAGACACCCGACGCCGCACGCTCGGCCTCCAATTTGCGCCTCCTCTCCTCCGCGTGCTTCTCCAAGCCTTTAAAAACGCCGTTGCTATTACCCAGAACGGCCGATCCATTAGATGCTGGTTTCTTCTGCGGATCGGAGGACGACGGCGCCGTCTTGTTCTTGTTGCGCTGCTTCTTGGCGTAGGTCACTTTCTGCCATCCGTGGTTGTTGTCGTCAGAGGAGAAGGTCCCAACGTTTGACTCGGAGATTGATCTGTCCTCTTCCATTGCAAAATTGATTGGATTTTCTCGAGAGAATTGTTCTTTTTTTCCTTTCCCTTGAAATGATTCGGAGATCTTTTAGGAGAAACGCTTTGGAATTTGAGGTGAGATAAAGTCGTGGTTATATAAGCTGAGATCGAGATCGTTGACTGGTAAGCGAAAATTGATCTTGGTCAATTACTATAATGACCTTATTACTTGATTATAGTCAACTTGCCTGTTTGTGAAGACAGTAAAGCACATTTAATTGATATTTCATTCATTTAATTACTCATAAAGTTGGGAAAATGTAGGAGAATTAATCCAATTTCACCGTTTGAAAGACAATACTTATATGATAGCCTATATATTTTTTTTTTATAAAAGAAAATCTTACATTTACCATCTTCGAAAATCAATTGGACTTGGAAAGCTTTATTTCAATTCAAGCCCAATAGTTATTTCGCTACTTTTTTATTTTATGCTAAAAGTTCAATAATCAATTCCCTACGCGGAGGCCCAAATTCCTAAAATTACTGAAGAAAATAGCTTTTTGTTAATATTGAAATTGTCGTACGTATCAACCATGGAACGAATACGTACAGTCTTACATTCAACTTAAAACTGAATTTAGTCTTATATTGTACGCTATCATGACATAAATACTAGATTTGAATCAAACTGATTTAGTCGGAATAAATAGACCATTATCCGGATAAAAGTGGCGTATATAGTATATAACTTAAATAGCAAATTTTCCTGACTTAATCGCTCCTATTTATAGCAAAAGCCGTATATGTATCGAGTCATGTCACGTGTGTTCACTTTTCCCTTTAAAGCTACTATTTATTTACTAGTTATATTATGATTTAAGAAATAAATTCAACGTTACGTAGTAATTTTCTCGTTAACCACTATGAATTGACTTTACCAAATGAATGCCGAAAGGTAAACAATAAGTTTTGAGCCACGTGGCAACTACACGTGTGTGGATCATCGGTTCCACGAAGATGAATGAAATCACGAATACACCCACGCTCTTCCTGGCGAATATACACACGCGCGCCAACATTTATGAGTTTATTTTTATTTGCTTGAATTATACAATTTGAAATGAAATTTTTGCACAGTCACGTTAGACCTAAAGACGATCAAATTGCATCGGTGTTTGTTAATTTGGAATAAAGCTTTATTTTGATATCGTTTGACAACTAATAAATCTGAGATAGATATTATTATTAAGTGCTTGACAGACAGCAGAAAATGTTCTTGGTTAAATCCCACTAATAAAGTAATTATCTTTGGCCTTGGATTCTGATAAATATAGCCTCAGCCTCAGTGCACATACATAAAATTGCTCAAAGTTATCACGAGATCCATAAGATTAAATATTTAATTAATTGTCTGTTGCTTTTAATTAATAGGGCAGCACATTTTCAAAGATTAACTCAAAATTTTAAATAAAAATTTGAAATTTCTTTTAACTTTGAATTATAAAGATTATATAATCACCATTAACATTTTGCACAGTCTCCTTTTCTTATATATAATTAAATGGCCGGTAGGGTAGCTCAAGTGATTAGGCTCAGTATATTATAAGATGAGGTTAATTAGTAGCAAATAATAAGGTTTAGATTAGATTTAGAGACGAGACGTGTGATACTTTCGTTTCGTATAAAAAAAAATAAAGATGACTTGGTCATTGGTTGCGGCGATAACATCAAAACACAACACAGCAGTTCTTTGAAGCATCTAAATCTTATTTTTTTTTTTTAAAATAGTTTTAAATTAGAGTTAATTGTCTACTGTTAGTGCCAAGTGTAAAAACAAATACAACCACACAAATTGTAATTTTATTTCTTGCGTTCTTTATAAAGGGTCGCGGTCTGAAATACAATCAACTCTCAAATAATAATCATACACATATATATATGCACCAAACAAATCACCGATGCGATAATTTCAAAGAAAGAGAGAAGAACGATGAAGAGAGACCATTCCTATCACCACCGCTACACCAACCGAACAAGCGACAGCACCAGCAGCACCACCATATGGAGCGGCGGCGCTTCCTGCGAAGCCTCCGGCGACGGAGACGGCGACGACCTGTTCGCCGCCCTGGGGTACAAGCTACGGCAGTCCGACATGGCCGACGTGGCTCAGAAGATCGACCAGCTAGAGCAGGCCATGGAGCATCAGGCGGCGGCGGCGGCTGAGTCCACCGTCCACTACAACCCCTCCGACCTATCCACGTGGCTCGAGTCAATGATAACCGGCCTGAACCCTAACCAAGACCCATACCAGCAACCCGACCCGCCGAGCTATTTCGGGTCGGAACTCTTCTCCATACCAGGAAAAGCCGCCATGCCAAACCCACCTCAGAAGAAGCTCAGAGCCGAGGAGGATCCGATTCCGACGCGACCCGTCGATCATGGCCGACCCATGGTCATCGTCGACTCTCAAGAGAACGGCGTAACGCTGGTCCACAGCCTCGTGGCCTGCGCGGAGGCCGTACAGGGACAAGACTTGGCCTTGGCCGAAGCCCTAGTGAAAAAGATTGGTTTTTTAGCCGCCTCCCAAGTGGGCCCCATGAGAAAAGTCGCCACCTACTTCGCCGAAGCCCTAGCGCGGCGTATATACAAGCTTTACCCAGCGGCCAACCCCCAAGATCTCGCCGTCGACGACGTGCTTGAGATGCACTTTTACGAATCTTGCCCATACCTCAAATTCGCTCATTTCACGGCCAATCAAGCGATTCTTGAAGCTCTCGGCGGTAAAAGCAAAGTCCACATAATCGATTTTGGGATCAAACAAGGCATGCAGTGGCCGGCGTTAATGCAGGCCTTGGCTCTCCGGCCAAACGGCCCGCCGAGCTTCCGTTTGACCGGAATCGGCCCGCCGTCGCACGACAACGCCGACCACCTCCAGCAAGTCGGTTGGAAATTGGCCGAATTAGCCCAGAAAATCAACGTCGAGTTTCAGTACAGGGGAT
Source organism: Craterostigma plantagineum (assembly GCA_027422505.1). Taxonomy (NCBI): domain Eukaryota; kingdom Viridiplantae; phylum Streptophyta; class Magnoliopsida; order Lamiales; family Linderniaceae; genus Craterostigma; species Craterostigma plantagineum. Next base: position 2,884,346 of record JAPQWV010000065.1, on the reverse strand, counting down.
TAGTGGCGAGCTCCTTGGCCGATCTCCACGAGTCGATGCTGGACATAAGGGAAGGCGAGGCCGTCTGCGTGAACTCGATATTCGAGCTCCATCAGACGCTGGCTAGGCCCGGCGGCGCCGACAAGGTGCTGCGGGTGGTGAGGGCTCTGTCGCCGGAGATCGTGACGGTGGTGGAGCAGGAGGCGGACCACAACGGACCCGTCTTCTTGGACAGGTTCAACGAGGCGCTGCACTACTACTCGACGGTGTTCGACTCGCTGGAGACCTGCGGCGGCGGCGGCGGCGGCGGAAGCAGCAGCACCGGCGCGGACGCGGGGGATCGCGATAGGCTGATGAGCGAGGTTTACTTGGGCCGTCAGATCTGCAACGTGGTGGCGTGCGAGGGTTTGGACCGAGTGGAGAGGCACGAGCCGCTGGAGCGGTGGCGAGTCCGGTTCGGTTCGGCCGGGTTCGTGCCGGTTCACATGGGTTCGAACGCCTACAAGCAGGCGAGCATGCTGCTGGCGTTGTACGCCGGCGGGGATGGGTACAGAGTGGAGGAGAATAGTGGGTGTTTGATGCTTGGGTGGCACACTAGGCCGTTGATTGCCGCGTCGGCGTGGAGGATGATGGGTTGAGAGGAGAGGTGCTCTTTTGTCGAATTTGACGGCGGCGGCGGCGGACGGTGGTGGCGGACAGATAATGGAAGGGATGGGTCCCACAAACTAGTGTAGTTAGCATTGTATTTGTAGCTCAATGTCATAATGCTTTGACTTCTGTTTTGATGTTCCACTTTGAGCGATCGGAAATTGTTCGCTATCGTTTACTTCTGATCTTTCTTTTTACTGATTGTTATCAATTATTATTATTATTATTATTATTATTATTATTATTATTGTTAAATTAGGAACAATAATAGGCGGTTCCATCGTTTATAGGAACAATAATTATGCCGTCCATTGACACAGATCGATCTATATGACCCCTAAAAAATTAGTGCCACACATAAATACCTATAAACTACTGCATCTTGAGAAAATCGATTTTGTTTTTGTATTCTACAGTTCAATGGCCCAACTTCCAAACATATGATTTAATAAAATAACTACCCATGTGTCCAAAGTTTGTGTACCATTCTGTTTGAGCCGGACTTTTAGTGCCACTTGCAATATAATACAATATCCGTGAAACGATATCTAACCAAAATTTAAATTACAATTCCCTTGAGAATTTGATTCTACACTCAAGTCAACGTATAATGCATTTCTTGGCAGTGGAAATTAATCCCGACCTATTTATCATCCACATAAATTACAGTCAATATATCGCTTGGGGATTACTCGATTCTGTTGGAAATAAACTCACGCGAACACAGTGAACACGGTCTTGTTTTGTGAAGCTGAATCGACTACGGTTTCTGTAGCCTCTGTACTGCTTAAATAGAACTTTACATGGAAACTAATAAATGCCTACAATCAGGCGACTAATTTAGCCTACGCTAATAAGGAAAAGATAATGCAATCATATCCTAATCTAATCTTTTCCTAATCTAAAAATGGGATCACAAGGATTATTTCCTAACAATCTCCTCCTAAGCCTTGTGTCCACCATTGGTGTCGATTAGGCCGATCTTATCCCGTAGTTCAAGAAACTTGATCCTTCCAAGCGGCTTCGTCAGAATGTCGCCCAGTTGATCCTCACTTCTGATGAACTCTACACCAATCAAGCCTTCTTCTGCAGCTTCCCGAATGAAGTGGTATTTCACTCGAATGTGCTTACTCTGTCCGTGGAGTACCGGATTCTTGATCAAAGCAATGGCGGACTTATTGTCCACCCTCAACATTGGCGCTCTTGCTGCTGTTCCCTGCACCTCAGACAACACACGAGCGAGCCACAATGCTTGACAAGCAGCGTTAGCAGCTGCTATATACTATGCCTCACAGCTGGACTGAGCCACTACCTTCTGCTTCATGGATTGCCAGGTGATCGGGCTGCCGCTGAGGAAGAAAATTACGCCAGTTGTGCTTTTACTTGTATCAACATCCCCGGCGTAATCACTGTCGCTGAAGCCTGTCAGATAAGGCTCCTCCTTCTCCCTCCTGCCGAACCAGAGTCCCCAATCTTGGGTCCCAGCCACATAGCGCAGGATGCGCTTCACAGCTGCGAGGTGATCCTCGCGTGGATCCTCCAGGAACCGACTCACATAGCCGACCGCAAATGCTAGATCGGGGCGCGTGTTGACCAAGTACCTCAAGCTCCCGACGACGCTCCTGTATGCCGTCGCATCGACCGGCGGCTCTGTGCTGAGCTTGCTCAACTTCAGGCGCGGTTCCATGGGTACGTGACATGGGTTACACCCTGCCATGCCGCTCTTCTCCAGGATCTTGCCGGCGTAGGCACCCTGGCTCAGCGAGATCCCCCTCGCGCCCTGCTTCACTTCAATGCCGAGGTAGTAGTGAAGCAACCCGAGGTCACTCATCTTGAATGCGGTCGCCATCTCCTCCTTAAATGACTTGATGTCGTCGCCGTTCGAGCCGGTGATCACGAGATCATCGACATAGACCCCGATCACCAGCTGCTTGTCGTCGTTCTGCCTGATGTAGATGGCGTGTTCCGATGGGCTCTTCCTGAAGCCGAACGACAACAATGTGCTGTCCAGCTTCGCGTTCCATGCGCGCGGTGCTTGATGCAACCCGTACAACGCCTTTCGGAGCTTGAGCACCTTGTCCTCCTTGCCGGTGATGACAAACCCCGGCGGCTGCTCGACGTAGACCTCCTCCTCCAGGTCTCCGTTCAAGAACGCCGACTTGACGTCCATGTGGTGCACCTCCCATCCTTTGTGCGCCGCGAGGGCGATGATCAGGCGTACCGAGTCCAGCCGCGCCACCGGCGCGAACACTTCGTCGTAGTCGATGCCGTGCCGCTGTGCGTAACCCTTCACTACGAGGCGTGCCTTATGCTTGGACACCGCCCCGTGCTCGTCCCTCTTCACCTTGAAGACCCACTTCAAGCCAATCGCCCGTCGGCCCGGCGGGAGGTCGGCGAGAGACCACGTCCGGTTGTCCTCAATCGAGTCCATCTCCTCCATCATCGCCTTCCTCCAGCTGGGGCTGCGTTCCGCCTCGGCGAACGACGCAGGTTCGTCGGAGCTCATGGCGTGGAGCTCCTCCGTCATCAGTGCCCGTGGCGCGAAGCCAAGCGGCGAAGCCGGCCCGATGATGTTTTCGATCTTTCGAAACCGGAGAGGGGCGTCGTCGTCGTGGTCGGCGTCCAAGTGCTCGCCGGCCTCGCTCGGCGGTGAGGCGAACTCCACCTCCTGTGCCCCGCTGGATCCTGCAGGTACAGCTCCTCCACCACCATGAGGTGATGCCGGCGGCGTCAGCTCATCCTCCTCAGTTGTGGTTCCAGGTGCCTCCTCAGTGCCATCAGCCACCGAAGGTCCCTGGTTTACGATCGAGTACTCCACCGTGGACACGTCGTCGTTGCCGTTCGGCTTGCCATCGACCTGCACAGAGTCCCACTCCCACCGTGCTCCTTCGTCGAACACCACGTCGCGCGTCACGTGGACACGCTTCGTGATAGGGTCGTAAGCGCGGTACGCTTTGGAGCCGCGCTCGTAGCCGATGAAGATCATCTTACAGCCACAATCCTCGAGCTTCTTCAGATGCGGCGTCGTGTTCCGAACGTAGACGATGCAGCCGAACGTCCTCAAATGATGCACTGCCGGCCTCTTTCCATGCCATGCTTCGAACGGCGTCATGCCGTCCACGCTCTTCGTCGGGCATCGGTTGAGGATGTATATCGCGGTGGTCACAGCCTCGCCCCAGAACCAGCCCGGCAGCCCTTTCGCCTTGAGCATACTCCTCGCTGTCGCCACCACCGTCCCATTCCGTCGCTCGACAACGCCGTTCTGCTGCGGGCTGTATGGTGCAGTGTGTTGGCGATGTATCCCTTCTCCGGCGCAATACTCCGCAAACTCGATCGACGTGAATTCTCCACCACGATCGGTCCGAAGTGCCCCCAGCTTCAGCCCGGACTCCCCCTCGGCCCGTGCCTGGAGTTCCTTGATGGCAGCCGCAGCACGATCCTTCGTAGGAATAGTGGCTACCCACATATAACGGCTAAGGTCATCGACGAGCAACAAGAAGTACCTGTTGCCGCTTGGGGTTGCTGGTGTGATTGGCCCGCACAGATCGCCATGCACAAGCTCAAGTCGCTGCTTCGCAGGATACTCCGCTTTCTCCGGAAATGGGGTGCGCTTCTGCTTCCCAGCCAGACATGCATCGCACAGCTGGTCCACCTGTCCGATCTCCGGCAGTCCGCGCACCAGCTCCTCCCGAGCTAGCTTCCGGAGCGCCGCCATGTTGACATGGCCTAAGCGATCATGCCAGCGCCATGCCACCTCGTCGCCGCGCCCGCGCACCGCTAAGCACATCGGCGGTGCTATCTTGATCCGAAGAAGGTATAGACGATTCGCCTCGCGCGTCACCCTTGCCAACAGTTGACCGCCGAGCTCCCGAATCCGCATCACGCCATCTTCAATCTCGATCTTGTAGCGGACCTCGTCGAGCTGGCCAAGACTCACGATGTTCGTCGTCAACCGTGGAATGAAGTAGACGCCGTCGAATGAACGGAGCTCCCCGTTCTTGCACACAAAGATGACGGTGCCCCGCCCTTCAATCCGTGCCACCGAGTCGTTGCCGAAACGCACGGTGCCTCGTACCGCCACGTCGAGCTTCGAGAAGGCGGTCCTAGACCCGGACATGTGATTGGTTGCCCCCGAGTCCAGGATCCACGTCTCCGCCTCCCGTTCCTCTTCTTCTTCCCCGAGCTGCGCGAACACCTTCTCTTCGGGGATCTCGATCTGGGCCATGGACGACGTCGACGAAGTCGCCGTCGACTGCGGAGTCGGTGGGGAGAGAATGGGGGAGCACTTTGCGAGACAAAGTGAGGCCTCTTCCTCTTCGTGGACTGCATGGGCCTGCGCCTTCTTGGGCTTCGACCAGCACTCCCGGGCCCAGTGGCCCAGCTTTCCACAATTTCGGCACTCGTCGCCTGCGCGCTTGTTCGAAGTAGCCGGCCCACTCGACTCGCCAGCTCGCCCACGACCGCGCCCGCGTCGGCCGCCTCCTCTATTCGCGCCACGACCGCGTGAGTGGTTCTCCGCCTCTCGCTTCTTTCGTTGCGCGTCCCACTGCTCCTCAGTGAGATACAGCTTGCCCTCGTGCTGTAGTGACGCCGGGGGTCCATTCAACTCCTCCTCCGCCTCTTGCAATCGCCCGGTGAGATCGGCGACCGTCATGGTGGATGGATCGAGCAAGGTCTTGATCGCAATCGCGATCTGCTTGAAGCGAGGAGGCAGACTTCGTAGCATCTTGGCTACGATCTCCTTTTCCTCCATCTCCTCCCCTAACGTGGTGAGGTGCGCCGCCATGCCATTGAGGCGTAGCGCGAACTCCTCAACGGTCTCGCCGTCATTGAACGAGGCGAGGTCGAATTTGCGACGCAGCTGTTGCGCCGTTGCCTTCTTCACACGATCGTCCCCGATCCTCATGGTCGCGATCGCGTCCCAGGCCTCCTTGGCCGTCTCCTTGGAGCCGATCGTCGACACCATCTCGGGCGGGACCGCACTCACCAACGCATCGAGCGCCATCATGTCTTCCTGCTCATCGGCAGTGCCCTTCTCGACGGCGTTCCATAACGCTCTCGCCTTCAGCTTCACCTTCATCATGAGCGCCCAGTCAGAGTAGTTGGTCTTGGTGAGAACGGGGTAGCTATTCCCGCCGCCCACCTCACGAATCACTCTCTGGATCACGGTGCCGGAGGCATCGGCTTTCTTGCTCCCATCGCCTACGATCACGGCGCCGGAGGTATCGCCTTTCTTGCTCTCATCGTCCATGGTCCCTGGATGAAACTCGCTCTGATACCAGTTGTTGGAAATAAACTCACGCGAACACAGTGAACACGGTCTTGTTTTGTGAAGCTGAATCGACTACGGTTTCTGTAGCCTCTGTACTGCTTAAATAGAACTTTACATGGAAACTAATAAATGCCTACAATCAGGCGACTAATTTAGCCTACGCTAATAAGGAAAAGATAATGCAATCATATCCTAATCTAATCTTTTCCTAATCTAAAAATGGGATCACAAGGATTATTTCCTAACAGATTCCATTCCAATCATCATATATGGTATCTGATACATTTTCCTTAAATTCCAGTTATTTCCTAGATCACATATCAATTTAAACCCATTAATCAGAGTTTGGAGTCAAACCTAGGTGCTTAATCAAACTGATATAGTAGGCTAGCCAGCCCATTGAAATGGTTTAATTGGGCTTAATACTATTTCAAGTAATTTTTTCATTTAATAAAAACATGAAAAACGACCCCCAATGAAAATTATAAGCGGAATGACTCAGTTACTAAATAAAGAAGTCCACATCAATAACTAAATCCATATTAGCGTTTGGAAAATTTGACTGATGTCCCACGATTATTATATACTAGTACAAAAGTAATTTATTATTATTCTTTATTATTTATTTAAACGCGTATTACTAAGGAAAAGTGTCGGCTCTTCTAGATTTAACCTTTGCCCTAAACCCCTCAATATAAGTACCTTTTCAATCGCCAGAGTTCATTTCATTACCTATCCTCTCCTACAAGCGAAACAATATCATCTTCCTCACTCTAACGATCGTTCCCTTTCAGTGAATGGTGGAAGGCTCCAGCGAACAATTGATGGTCGTCTCCTCTTCAACAAGGAGAGGGTTTACGATTAGCTTCTGCTTCGGTTCATGCATGGAAGGCTGGTACTATCGGTGCATCGGAGTTGACCCTTGAAGAAGAAAAAAAATCCAGTCTTTACCCTACGATTGAGCTTTTTTTCTTCCGATTTCTTTTATTGGTTGGATTTCTTGTCGCTGCTGAGAGAAGTTGAAAATGTTTGTCTGCAAGCAAAAGAAGAGTCAGGCGGCGAAGGGCAGTAGGTTCTTGATTGCTGTGACGGTGCTGGGCAGTGCTGGCCCGATTCGATTCGTGGTGAATGAAAACGAACTTATTGCTTCTGTGATTGAGACTGCGCTGAAATCGTACGCCCGTGAGGGAAGATTGCCTATTCTCGGGTCGGATCTGATTGATTTCATTCTGTATTGCCCAACTGTTGGAACCGAAGGTAGTACCTACGTTGTTTTCTCTGTTTGATATGAATGACTGAATTTGTTTGTTGTTTATGTCTGCAGCTCTGAGCCCATGGGAAACGATTGGATCGGTTGGTGCCCGAAACTTCATGATGTGTAAGAATCCACAAGTCAAGAAGGCCAAGGATGATGATCCTAGCGTGGCTCGAAAGGGATCGAATAGTTGGAAGGCATGGTTCAATAAGTCTTTCAGTCGCAAGATATCCTCTCATTGATCTTTGCTTTCAAGCGAGAAACAGCTGTTGGCCATCTGCGGATGGCTTTTTCTCGTCTTTCGAGTGATGTTTGCTTTCTCAAGTGGTCCTTATTTATCATCAGTTTGTTGCAGTTATGGTGCTTTAGGTCTTTCGAATAATGTAAGAGCTTCTTGGTTCTTTCACTGCAATAAAAGTACCCTGCCTTCAGTTCAACCATTGCTTCAACTGAGATGCATCTTCCCATACACAGATGCTTATCTATCTCAATCTCTTGTCCTTATTCTTTTCTTACGGTTGGCTTTGCTGATACCTTGCGAAGTTCAATTTGAACTCTTCATTTATTGAAAAAGGGGCGAAGGGTACGGAATAAGAATACAGATTGAAGCTACTTTATAACAGCACCTTTTCCTTTTATTGCACCAAGCCTGTTAGGTGAACATGTGATTTTTCACGTTGTCATTTGGTACGACTGCCAACAATTGTGTCCCAATAAATATTGGTGTAAGATAAACCATGTGTGAAATTATGTCCCTTATCCTTGTGCAGTCTTCGTCATCATCGATTTGATCTAGAAAGATCTCTGTTTTCGAGGCAGGCACATGTGTGTCTTTTTCATCCGTAGAGGTCGTACCAAGTATGCAGATAAGATAAGAATTTATCGGTTCGAAATGCTTGTTGGCTTTTCTTGCAAATAATAACTCGGTCTTTTTTCACCCAATTAAATTTGCTTTCCTCAATTCCATGCTCGGGCGATAGAACAGTGACGACACTTCTTTAAAGAAAAACAGGGATATGATGATGCCCATGGTTTATTACTCAAGCCTGATCCAAATGTAATATCTTTTTCAGAATTCAACTACACCCACGTTGTAAGCTCATCGATCAAGCATAATAAAAAAAAAAAAAAAAAAAAAAAAAAAAACGAAACAAATCAAAAAGTGTACATTTCTTGTTGAAAAAAAAACTTTTTGTTTGACGAATGAAAGGTCGTGGAATTAGCTGTTGAAACGGTGTCTTCAAAGTGATGTTGGTTTTGGTTTATGTGTTTAACGGCCTGATACATATCGTAAGGGAGATTCTAACCTCCTAATTATGTTGGAAAGGAGGTTAATAACAAAGAATGTTCTTCATACACGACATGGAAATTGTCAGGCGAGTTTGTATGAATTGAATTGAATTGTATGTGATTGCGTCTATGTTCATTTAAAATATATTAACAAATAACCAAGTGGTCGTGCCGGAGTGGTTATCGGGCATGACTAGAAATCATGTGGGCTCTGCCCGCGCAGGTTCGAATCCTGCCGACCACGTATTTTAATTTTTTTTTTATTTTGTCACAGAAATCTCAAATAAAATCCAAATATACATAATTCGGTCACGCTTGCTTTTTAATTAATTCGTGGGTTGCTATGCAATCATATCTTTATTAATTTAGTCAGCTCTTAAAAATCACAACCTAACGCTTGATGTTGAGCGAGAATCGACAGCTCACGAAACTTTCTCCACACGTAAAAAATCTCATTGAATTGTTTGGTAGTAGTTATTATGATTAGTTTTCCTTCTATTAATTTGCTCGTCATTAAAAGCCCAACAATAAGGGCCACAGGCCCACTACTGCTCTGCACGTACTCTTGTAAGTTATATAATATGTTCGCCCCTTTTACTCGAACAAAGCTCACACTCTTAGCCTCCACGTCCGTCGTTCGCCGCCCTGATCCTCCGTGTTCCGCCGTTGCGGCCTACGATTCAACACGCGCGAAGGAATGCTTTTTTCCATTCAAACGAAGCAGCTTTTAAACAACACGAACAAGAAAACTGTCTGATTCTTACCAGCAACTGTAAGTATATAGTTGTCCCTGTTTCTTATTCTTCTTTTCCACTCGGTACAGATTTTTGCGATTCCAAACAGATTCTCTTGAGATGTAATGTCATTAATTCCATGAATCAACAAAAATCTGAGCACTGAAATGGAGTCTGTTATTCAAGAAAATGAAATTCTCAACAGTAGGCATGAGCACTACCTAAGAAACATGGCCGTGAGCTGTGCTTCTTTGTTTTGAATCGTCTTCACTTCTTATCGGCCGACGGCTTCTTATCTTTAAGGCCCACTTCTTCTTTAGGCTTATCTTCTTTCAGCTTCTTTTCTTCAGCTTCGATTTTAACCCCGCGCTCTTATCTTTACCGATGACGCTGCCTTCTTCTACAGGCCTATTAGCTTTCGACTTCTTTTCTTCAGCTTCGTTTTTCGATTCCAATTTCGCGCCTTTATCTTCAGGTTTCGGTTTCTTCGGTGGCTCCAAAACCTTCTTGCCTTTGTCTTCCTCTGCTTTGGGCTTCCTTTCTTCATTCTTTGACGACTTGTTTTCATCTTCTTTATTGGTCTTGGAGAAACCGAATTTTCTCATCAGATCCTCGAAGAACGTCTCCCTCGACGGTGGGGGGCTCGCTTTGGCGTTCGACGGCGAGGCAATGGAGAAAAGGCCTATCGACGCAGCTGTTAGGTTCATCATTTCACGCCTCGACGACCAAGTTTCGAGGTTTTCTTGCAACGTATTGGGTTTCAACGACTCTTCTTTCATCTGCAAAGCCACAAACTGTACTAGTAGTAGTAGTAGAGGCTGAACTTAAAAAGAAGATCAAATTCAAAATCGGTCAAACTATAAACAGAGCGGAAACATCTTCAGCACAGACACACTGCATACAGCAAAAGTTGAGACCTTTCATAATCTTCTACGCAGCAGTTAAGACTTAGAGATTGCATAGGAAAGATGCCCCTTTTTATTTTAATTATTTCAAGAAACTGCTAGGGTTTTGAAGATCCCATCCAGCCGCTAAAACCACACAAGCTAACAACTAGATCATGACCCTTGAGCTATAAAAAAGACAACGATGACAAGAAAAAATGGAACTCCGATTACTGAGAGGGAAAGAGTCAAACCTGAAGCGAAGAAGAACACTTTCTACTAAACGATATCGTTGCTTTCGAGGTTTTCGGGTCAGACCCATTTGATCCCGGCGGAGGAGGGGCACGGCAGGAAACTGGTCTGACGGCGGACATGGACATTTTCCGGCGAGGTGTGTGATTGGTTGTTGTTGGTAGGTGTAAAGTAATGAAGAGTGAGGTGCTTTAACTCGTGAGCCGTGATGAGAAGAGACCATATGTTGAACGAATAATAATTAAATAGAAAAATGAATAGCAAGCAGTACAGCACACGAGGAATCATGGTGCATTTGGGATTAATATTGTTTTGTTATTTTATTTATTTATTTTTTGGATATGTTAGTGACATTTATATTGAAACGCCGACAGTACACAACGGCTATATATAAAGGTTTCGGTTTCAGAATCATTTTGAACAAAGCACGTTGTAGATATAAAATCAAACTGATCATTCATTGCTCTCTAATCGATTAGGGTTGTGTCAAGTATAAAAGATTAACTGAATTTATATGCAATAATAATATTATAATATAATAATTTCAATTGCGATACATTGAATACCACTTGCTTCAATGTAACTCTATTGCAGTGATGCATCTTCTTAAGCAAAGGTATATATATACAAAGGTGAAGTGTGTTCAATACATAGTCTTGACAAATCAGCAATGGTTGCTTGGCTGTTCTTTAGGTTCAGAGCTTGTTCGACCTTGAACTTGAACATTTGTAATAACCCTTAAAAGTTTGTCATTTGATAGGTAATTTGATGAACGTATTAACTTAATTTGTCGTCCCATAAACAATCTGTTATGCTATGTTTTAAGTTTCATAAGATTATCTCGAGATTTTTAGATAACTATTAGAATGATTATTGTTGATATTGAAGCTCGAAAGAAGAAGATGATTAGATAGCATTATACTCAAAGAAGATCATATATCAAGGTTCCACAAAAAACAAAGATCGAAGATTGTATCTTGTTTCTTTTAAATATGACTGCGAACTTGAATCACATAAAACAGTTAAAAGAAACTTTTGTCTAGACCTCTTTCTCCATAAGAAGCAATTTAACACATGATTATATATATTTAGTTTAGCTTGAGATAAAGAGGAATAATGATTACCGTTTTCATAGCTGAATCGATCAAATAGAACTTGTGGAAGAAAGAAAGGGTTATGACGATAACATCGATCGATATCAGATAATACCATGAATTATCTACTAAGAAAGTATTAGGGTTATGGTTTGAGGAAAGATATTCGAAATGCTACTAGCTAACCAAAAGAACAAACCGCAGAAGAAATTCTTTAACTTAAGAAAGATATATTATTAATTAGGGTTTGTTTTCTAATAGAAGAGTCTCAAGGTCGAACTGACAATGAATCAGAAGTCAACAGCAAGATTGCCCACCTGACAAAACCTAGCATGGAAATCACTCACCTGTAATAATAACTCTCACGAGCTTAGTTTATACGAAGAAGATGATGAGAAGAGTTGAAACTTTGAGGTTCATATATGTGTTAGTGTACAAGAATTGAAAACTCCATTATTAAGGGCGTTAGGTTTTTATAGACCAAAAATTTTGACCGACGGGTGAAATACTTCTTTGATCCTTGGGAAACCTGTTTTTTACCCTGTTAAACACAAATGCTTTGTTGTTAGAGTATACATTTTCTTTTTTCTTACATTATTAAAATGGTCGATTTTCACTCTCCTTCATCACATAAACCCGACGATGGCCAACCTCATTCTCATCGTCATTAACAAAATTTGACAGATATATTGCTTCATCAGTCTTTCTTCTTCTCTTACATTTACGACCTGCAATTTAACCTATTTGGTGGTCTACATAGATAAATAAAAGCGAGACATGCATAATAATAATGCATCAAGAAAAAAAGAATATCTTTCGTAAGACTGACTATATGTGAGCAGCCGCAAGAGACAATAAATTACTAAAGCCATTATTACAATTATTCTATGTATTAATCTTTATAGTCATCTCCAAATGGCCATCACCAACTACCACGAAAACTGATATTTTTCACCAAACCATTTTCAGCACATAAAAAATTTCACCAACTACCTCGCTTCATATAATTAAGTTTCCATGTAATGTATCAATCGAAACGTGCATATCAGTTTCGTACTTAATAAAGTAAGATAAAATATAAAAAATATAAAAGAACATAGTGGCAAAGTAGTCCCTAAAGAAAGTGAAAGTGTGAACACACATAAACAATATGATGAAATAATAGTTGTTAGTTTATTAGGCTACTGGTGAAGATTTTTAAAGCATATTAAAGATTATTCGTTTGTTTGTGTAATCTGATCAGTAATGGAAACTTTTTCTAGCATCTGCTCTTATCATAACCTGCATTATGTAAGACATATTTGCATCTACTTTGAAATCTCGTGATATCCAATGTTTATACTTTTTTGTATCCTTTAGGACAAGGCTGCGATAAAAGAACCATACAGATTCAAAAACTATAAATTCAATTCTACAACAAGTTTTTCTTTACTGATTGGAAGACCCAATTCATGTCCGTACATACAACAAACAGAACACTTCCCGCAAGAATCAGACCAAACTTCTAATGTCTGCCCAATCAATAACCCGGAAAAAATCGTTCCACAGCACAAGAAGAACGCATAATCGCAGCCCATTTCCCAAAACCCGCCCTCATTCACCTGCAAGTGTTCAACTGTGAATTCCAATCGAGAATCGACTTATTCACACTTTCCTCAAATTTCTCAGCTCTTTTCCCCGGCCTAACAAGATTAACATCGCCCCACTGAGAGCAATGGTCCATTAGCCAACCCTTACGACCCGAGCACCAAATGCCAGGTGCAGCTGTGTTGCGCCTTCTCTTGAGGATTTCTACGTCGATCATGTCAAGGACGGGATCGTCTTTTTCAAAATGTCGGGCAAATGCCGCCCCGCTTTGCACTATGTCGTCGTAATCCGAGGGAGCGAGGAAATGGGGATCCATTTTCGGCGGGTCGTCCCACACAAAGTACCTCAAGTCTGTGTTTACTGTCTTGTTCATGAATTCTGGGGAATTGCAGATTAGTGATTGGAAGTAGACTTCTTGGGGAAAGACTGCGTTTGTGGAGTACATTAGCATGGTTCGGGGAAGATTTTCCCACCCAAAGATGCAATAATCGAGGAAAGATCTGCTTAAGAAAACCCATGGAGAGCCTGGATGATAGTTTGTTGAGAGGGGTGAATAATAATCCAAGCTACTCAACAAGAATTTAATCATGTATTATTTGACCTTCTAAGTTCAGAGAAAAAACAAATTTTGATTGAGGAACTAAATTTTCCTGAGTAAAATGATACCTGTAAAAACCTTGAAGGAGTCGGGCATAGGTCGTTTTTCAGTAGCATGAAAAATCTGGGTCCTCCTAGTAGATGCCTGGATCTACTACAATTGGTCGAATCCTTTGATTACTGTAAGAACATAACAAAGAGAGATTATGAAAATGAAGTGAAACTTATGATGAACTTATTAAGATCTTACAAGAAAGCAGTAAGGGATTGCCTAACTCTTTCCATCCCAGATCGCTGGTGTGATCGATGAAGTTTAAGTCTCTTCTAACCGACGAGAAAACATGAGATAAGTCTGAAAGAATCAGAGAGAGTGTAGCAGCAAATTAGCACCAGGCAGGAAAATGGGAAATACAAATGCAAGCATGTCACTTCAGCACATAGTAATGGAAATCTACTAAAAGTGAAATCTTTTAGGATTGCTTAGAATTGGCTCTCTTCAACACGAGCAAGAAACGCTAAGCCAGAGTTCAAAACAAGATATAATATCGAAGGCATTACCATCTTGCGTAACTAGAGGATAATCAGAGGCACTCAACGTCACAAACCAGTCCCATCCCTCCTCAACCTTCAACAAAATCGCCGCACCTCTCAAGACAGCGGCGATGTTCGTGGACACCATGTAAGCATTTCGATCTGGTTTTCCAATCACATCAACATTCTCGAACGCTCTAATAGCAGGAACAGTCTTAACCATAGCCCCTAATCTAAGCCTCTCGTTATCGCCACCATCATAAGATATATGCAATAAGTACCTATTCCTTGGATGATAAACAGCTAGCAACAATCGAAATATTCGATCAACATCGCCTTTTCCGCCGAACATGTAGTAAGCAAAAGATGAAGGATCACTGGGTCCGTGACGGACGGTTGAAGCAAAGAGCTTGTCCGGTGAATGTGATAAAAGCACCAGAAAATAGGGTAAAGTGCCATTTTTTATCAGCTACCTTTAGATATTGGTAAAACAAGACGCAGATCGATGGTGTGTCAATCAACAATAAGGGGAAAAAATACCCTTAAGCTAGCCCACAACATGGTTTCGAAGTAAGGCGGCAAATGTGAAGCTCAGGTGCCAGCATTAAATGGATAGCAAAGAACTGCAGATTGCAGGATACTGCAAAAATGTAAAAGGGATTACGTACCAAGAGATCTTCGTCAAATTACCGAATGAGTAATGAACCCTTTTTAGCATTGATCGAAGTGGGCTTCCTTCTGCTTTTCTTATCCTTATTTATGGATTTGAATTTCCAATCTGAAACCGTAATGGGATTAGGGTTCGATGACGGGGGAGGAAGAACACGTGTGAACTGAACAGAGGACACTGATTGAGAATAGAATGAAAGAAGAAACGCTACTTTTTTTTTCTTTCTTTTTCTTCAGTTTCTGATTATCTTGCATCTGAAATTTGTTGATTTAAGCTTTGATTTAGTAATATTTTCTCACAATTGTATTCATATTTAGCTTAGCGTAAACTTTATATTTAACAAATAAATAAATACCCATTTGAAAAAAACTTACCCGTCAGATTTTTTTTATATATAGGTACATAGTATAATAAATGTTTTGCAACCCGATCCACCGCGGATACGCCATACAACACATTTAGATACCCTATATCAACGAATTTTGGTACGTCGTACGTTCAGAAAATGGTACGCCGCATTAGCACATTTAATACGCCATCTTTAACAGATAAGGTACGTCGTACAAACAATTTAGATACCCTATCTCAACGTGTTATGGTACGCTATACACGCACATGAAGGTACAGCGTGACTGAAGAAACTGATAAATATTAACTCGTATCTGTAAAAATTTCTGACGTTGTAAAAAATTTAGTTAAATAGGTATTTATGTGTATATGTCACTAAATAAATCAATTTGCTAGACGAATAAATAAAGATTTAGAGATTTTCCTTCTACAAAGGAAAATTACAAAAGTAAGGTAAATAATAATAATAAAAAATATCATCTAGAAAAGAAGGGCTCTTCCATGATGGTGTCCAGCCCAGGCCGCCTCGATCGGCAAACCGACAACCGATACTTAAACTCATCGCCGCCTTCCAGACCCAATCTCGGCCGTTCATCTCCATCCTCCCCGCCCACCACCGCCGACTCCGCCGGGAGTATCCTCTTCGGACCCGACTTAGCCGCCGCAGACATAAAGAAGCCCGCCACGTCAGCAGCCGTGACGACGGAGTTCAACCTCCTCATGGGCACCATCACATAAAGATTTCCGAGCTCCAATTCTTCGTCGGCGGACAGCGGCGAGAATCTTCTGCCGATGGTAAGGGAATTTATGTTCGCCAAAAAGTAATCGGGACAGTCGAGCATGAGCTCGGCGGCGATCGTAGGGCCGCGGAACTGCCGGACTTCGCCGCGAGGGAGCACCACGCGCGCCGATTTTGACGATTTGGGTTTTGGGATTGGGTGTATGTAAGAGCACGACATGTAATTTCCCATGTTGTCGAGGATAAAAATCAAACCTTGAAATGATTTCTTGATTCGTATGGGTCGTTCGCGGTGGCTTGTGAAGGCTTTAAATAATAGAGATTTGTGTTGTGTGTTTCGTGGGAAATTACAGTAATTGTTTGTATGTGATGAGAATCAAGAAAGGTGGGTAATATCACACGATGTGAAAAATGGAAAAGTGATGTTATATAGTCTAAGATTTACGTTAGTTACTATCCCTCGGCTTTAATTTTGAATTCGAGCTTATCTTTTTCGAAAAAGATATTAACGGGTTGAGGAAATAATTTAGAACGTGATCATTGATGTATAATTTCTTATGTTTTGACTAATAGTCAACCTTGCATAGTATTAGGTTAATTTGTGATTACATGAAGTGGTTTGACGAGTTTTTTTTTTTTTTTTTCCCGGAAACGGTAGCTTGCATTAATAACAAAGATACAGGGGCTAAATAACCCAAAGGGTCTCTCCGGTGACACAGTATCCGGTAGAGAAACAAAGGCTCACAAGGAGCAATGCATCACGAAAACAAAATAACAAGCCGACAGAAAACGAAATAAACCTCGAACTTGAACCAAAAATCTATAGAACATACGACAGAAAAGGTTATAATCCAAATCTACAGTATTCTACATTATTTTTGCCCAGTGACTCGAGGTTATCATCTTCATCGGAAGAGGCTCCACAAGGGAGAATTGGCTCCACATCGGAAGTGGTTTGACGAGTTTACGAGGGCGTGATGTTCGGAAGCTGCACTTTGCTTTGTCATGATTAGCTAAATGGGTAGCAATATAATATTATATTGATAGTTTTTCAAAGTTTGAATGTTGAAGTGTCAACTTATTACAAATTAAGTTTAAAAATAACTAACACTATTGTTCAGTTTTGATGTTCCGTCCGTGTTAAGGGTGGCCGTGAGTTGTATTACATAATAAGGTTGGAAACTTGGAATAACGCAATATTTTTGACTGTTTCACGTCAGTGATTGACTTGGTTTTAATTAATATTTACCATTTTATGAATACAATACAAAGGTTGATTTACCGTAACTTTGAGTAAATCATAATTGTAATAACTCAGTTAGTCAACAAAGTCAACCTATATAAACGTGGAAAGTAGAGAATATCATGGGCAACCCCAACCTTGCGTTGCAATCACTCCGTAAAACATGAAAACATTGGAAAGCCTAATTTAATTAATCATTATGTGCTATTGTTCGGCTGATGGTTAATTAGTTAATAGTTCACCCAAATATATAACAACAAAACAAATATTAATTAATCTGTATCATCAAATATTCTTAGATGATGCTTAAGCGAACATTTCCCTCATTACAGAAAAACATGGAAGTTTGGAAGTCTACCAAAAGCCAAATGTAATTATTCCTGGGCATGACGACAATGCCAGAAACCAAATTATTTTGGACATCATAAGAAAGATCAAGTCTAACAAATAGGAACAAGTGCCACTTTTCTTTTATTTTTCATCTCTCTATTTCTAGGCAGCAGATTCCTTTGAAATCTTCTCCGCCTTGGCGATGACCTCGTCAATTCCTCCGACCATATAGAATGATTGTTCGGGGAGATCATCGTACTTTCCATCCAAAACTCCCTAAAATAAAATATTAATCAAGAATAGCAGCTACATCATGGACCAAATCAGACAAACAAAAAAAGGAAGAATATACAATTGTGCCAAATTGTCTATACAGGATATATGACGATATCCTCGACGAATAAGGAGCGAGTGCTACCTGGAAGCTGTTAATGCTCTCTTTTTAGGTCGACGTACTTGCCGGGAGCGCCAGTGAAGACTTCAGCAACATGGAAAGGCTGGCTAAGGAATCTTTGAATCTTACGAGCGCGAGCGACGGTCAGCTTATCATCTTCGCTGAGTTCGTCCATTCCCAAGATGGCAATAATATCCTGGAGATTCTTATAGTTCTGAAGAACTTTCTGGACACCTCGAGCAGTGTTGTAATGCTCCTCTCCCAAGATGTGAGGGGACAGCATACGAGACGTCGAGTCCAGTGGATCCACGGCGGATAAATACCAAGCTCAGAAATCTAGTAACATGTAATAAAATGAAAAGAACCATCAATGGTGAAAACTGTTTTAGCCTTTCGGACAATTGACTTAGACATGGGCATTGTAAGAAGACTTTGGGAAGAGTATCGACTGCTGTTAGAAGTCAGTCTATCGTGTCATTGCTTATGTTTAACAAAAACACACACATGTACATCCATGCATCGATAGGCAAGCAAATACCTGACGGGATAACACAGTAGTGGCATCCAAGTGAGCAAAAGTTGTAGCAGGGGCAGGATCGGTCAAATCATCAGCCGGGACATAAATAGCTTGGACAGAAGTGATGGAACCTTTTTTCGTCGTAGTAATACGCTCTTGAAGGCCTCCAAGATCGGTGGCCAAAGTTGGTTGGTAACCCACAGCAGATGGGATACGACCGAGCAGGGCAGACACTTCCGAGTTAGCCTATAAAAGTTCACGGCGAGTAACAAACGACTTAGCAAGGAACCTTAAACACTTCAGAAAATAAAGAATAAAGTAAATTTACTTGGGTGAAGCGGAAAATGTTGTCGATGAAGAGGAGCACGTCTTGCCCTTCAGCATCACGGAAGTGTTCAGCAACAGTCAAACCAGTGAGACCAACACGAGCACGAGCACCAGGGGGCTCGTTCATTTGACCGTACACAAGTGCGCATTACTTTCGGCCTGATCGTAAGCATATAATGTGAGTATCAAGCAGAAAAGGGTCAATACCACACCAATTTAACAGTTAAGTGAGGGTAATGCCGACCTGCTTATCACCTAGCTTAATCACACCACTTTCGATCATTTCCCTGTACAAATCGTTACCCTCGCGAGTGCGCTCTCCGACACCAGCAAACACGGAGAAACCACCATGAGCTTTGGCGACGTTGTTAATCAGTTCCATGATGAGTACAGTCTTTCCTACACCAGCACCACCGAACAATCCGATCTTTCCTCCTCTTTGGTATGGTGCAAGAAGGTCAACAACCTAGGATCAAAGAAAAACTTCGGTAAGAATCACGGAGGAAACTAAAATGAGCAGAACCAAATTGATTCTTGCATAACAAAAGAAAACCTTGATGCCAGTGACAAGAATCTGCTGTTCTGTTGCTTGCTCCACAAAGGCTGGAGCTTCACGGTGGATTGGTAAGAAGTGCTCGGTCTCTGCACCACAGAAACTTTTTATTAGCAGGGCAGCAACGATATAAAACTGCTATTAATTTAATGGAAAATCAACTTCACTCACTGAGATCGCCTTTCTCGTCAATAGGCTCTCCAATAACGTTATGATGCGACCTAAAGTAGCTCTACCAACAGGCACCTGTGACAAGATAACAGAGACCGATCACCAATAACTTCAACACGACTCTGAGATACACTCTTCAACAAATTCCCAGAAATCAAATCTCTATGTTATGGATGACCCTTGATATTATAACGAAACATACACATGGCAGCAAGCCACAATATGGATGGCATGGCATTGAATTCCAAACAACCCATCAACTAATGTAAGATCCTCACCAATATAATGATCAAAATAAAAACCCCAATCGGTCCTATCAAAATCAGATCTGAAGAAATTGACAGAATGAATGCCAAAAAAGGCAAAAGAACAACTCATTGTCTCACAGTAATTGGTGACCCAGTGTTCAAAACTCTCTGTCCCCGAACCAATCCTTCAGTACCATCCATAGCAATACACCTCACCACATTCTCACCCAAGTGCTGAGCCACCTCGAGCACCAATCTAATCTGATTATCCAGAACCTCCAACGCCGTCAGAATGGGAGGCAACCCCTCATCAAACCTCACGTCAACGACGGCGCCGATGACCTGGCACACCTTTCCGATCGCACCTTTACCAGTAAACTCATCGGTGATCTTACCACCAGAGGCCGGTGATTTGGGTGGAGGCGGTGGCGGCGCAGGAGTACTAGAGGCAGCTGATGAGGTGGCGTAGTGAGCTGCCACGCGGTGGAGAAAATGGCCAGCCGGCCGCTGAGCTGCCTTGGGCATCGGCGATCTGTGACGGAGCGCCGCGGAGGAACGCAGAAGCGAGGCAAAAAGCCTCCGTGAAGCCATGATTGATCTCAGATAGACTTTTGTGTTCTTCGTAGATGAGAGATGACGAAATAGTGTCCAGACAGATAGACAGAGACTAGGGCTTGTGGTGATGCTGTCAAAGAAATGGCGTTATGTTTCTTATTGGGCCTAATGATGACATAATTGGGCTGGGCTGAATGCCCACAATATTTATTCTTTATTACAATCTAAAATCCAACAAATATATATTAAAAAGGATCGTAAAATTAAGTATTTAATAAGAAAAAAAAAATTAATGTTTGGTACACTAAAGATCCAAGAAACGTCGAGCGGACAAGCGAATTTGGACAACGCTATTACAAATGCTCTCAGATTCCTACAGATCAATGGCTACAATCAACTTGAACTGTGTATGGTCATATATTCTTGAGCGGTAGGCAAGCATAACGCAGAGCTGAGTTGTCTCGACTTTGCGAGGAAAAAGGCGTCGGCTTGTAAGGAGAAATTTACTCCGTGGCCTCATTCGATCGAACTCTATCTCGGGCCTCTGTCATCTGAATCCAGTGTTTTTAAAAGCGTCGCGTCGCGCGCTCCATTGCGCAAATTTTTTTGAAAACGCTACGACGCGTAAAAAGGATAGCGTACGGACTGAACTATACTAATATTAAGTGGAAGAGAGAAGTTACTGAGAGACTGACATCTGACAAACATATTTTAGTTTAGTTTTCAATATTCAAACTTATTAGTAGTTCCACCCGATCATAAAAAAGTAAATTATTTAATGTACTTTTACATTATAAAAATAAATAAATTTATCTAATTTATTCTTTGTTTAATAATGATTAAAATGACATGTATCTTATATTTTTTGTTAGTACTGATGTCTCTAGCTTTGGATTTTTAAGACGCCAGCTAATAAAACCATCAGCTCAAATGACCATTATTCGAGCTTCATCTCCAACCAGAAATTCATCAATAAAATTTGAGGAAAAAAGATAAACAAATAATAGGGTCCTTACTTACTTACCAGATCATGAAAGCCGAAGGAATTGCAAGCCTCATAATGCCAAGAATATCATCGAAGGCCTCAACAGAAAACCCGTGAAGCTCTACTTGCAAGGAGAGAGCTTGATGTACAAAGCTAACAATACAGCATTTATCCAGTACGAAATTGCAATAGCTAGAGCAGCCCCCTTGCAAACAAATTCCAACTTGTACAAGAAAAGCCAACACATGAAGATATTTAGTACTGCAGTGATTCCCAAGATTATCATCACGGGCACAACATTATTCTGCGCCTGCAAGAATCTGATAAGGCACTGAAGAATCTCATAGGCAAAAAGAGAAGGTATCGTCCATCTGTTTAACTCATTCGCGACCTCCGAGATTGCAGCATCTTGTCCAAGGCTTAAGAGGATGAGCCAGTGTTGTACCATATTACTGCAAGAGGTACGCTTAGGGCTGTTAAAATCAAGACAGCTCTTTGGGTGTAGATGCCTAACATGGGGTGGTTCTCTGCTCCATAGGCTTGACCACATAGTGTTTCAAGTGCACTTCCCATCCCAAGGTAGTATTGGAGCATGTTTACTGCTATCAAGAGCTAAGCCTATCTACTGAATTGGATCATGTTTACTGCTATCAAGAGCTAAGCCTACCTACTGAAGCATGGGATGGAAAGTGCACTCGAAACACTATGTGGTCAAGCCTATGGAGCAGAGAACCACCCCATGCTAGGCATCTACACCCAAAGAGCTGTCTTGATTCTAACAGCCCTAAGAATTTACATAATATATATATATATATAATATATATATATATATATATATATATATATATATACACACATATAGTCACCAAATATAAAAATATACGAAGGAGCTGCGAGAGGGTATGTATTGCAAAATGCGAGCGCGATGATCAATCTCGAGGCGTACTACGTAGTGGCGATACTGGGGTAATTTTGGCATTCGTCTTTCACGTCGAAGGAATGGTGAGTCTTTATATATATAATACTTTTTTGGTGATTATATATAATATTTTTTTAGTGATTATATATATACACACACACACACACACACACATATATATGTCCGGCTTCCTGGATTACTTTCATCGTGTTCTCTCTGTTAAAGACTTACATATATATATATATATATAATCAGAAATGTTACGGTGCTCACCTTACGTGAGCACCATCCGTGGGCACTTGTTGTGTGGTATTTTTTTGTGCCAATCAACATGCCAAATCAACCCCCGATGGGTTCACTAATCCCATGTGTATGTTATAGATCAATAAAAAATCTCATCGTATGCTGATTTGGCGCGTTGATGTGGTTGGTGCTGACGAAGGTGCTCACGCAAGGTGAGCACCATAACATCACTCTATATATAATCACCAAAAAAATATTATATATATATATATATATATATAAATGTTCTCTATGGTAAAGACTTATATATATATATATATATAAAACCAAAACAATATTTTGGCGATACCTTGTGGGGTAATTTTGGCCTTCGTCTTTCACGTTGGAGGAATGGTAAGAAACGTCGAGTTCTTACGTTCAAGACACAAAGCGAGTTTAACTGTACACAATGTAATTATGGTTTTTAGCGAGTTTTATGGTTTTTACGCAATGTTATTATGGTTTTTTAGAATAAACCGGATCGGATACAGATAGTGGTTTGTCTAAAATCCAGGATATCCGCTGATATCCGATTTTTGGATATTCGATTAAAACTGGACCGGATATCATTTTTGATATCCGAAACGAATTTCGGATAACCGAAAGTCCCGATATCTGATTTTGCTCACCCCTATTTGCTTCTTTACTTCCTCTTCGAAACCATCCATGTCGCAGCCACCCCATGCTATGTGGTCAAGCCTATGGAGCAGAGAACCACCCCATGCTAGGCATCTACACCCAAAGAGCTGTCTTGATTCTAACAGCCCTAAGAACTTACATATTATATATATATATATATATATATATAGTCTCTTACATATATATATATAATATATATAGTCACCAAAAAATATTTTACCCGAGAAAAAAGGCGAACTTTGTCAAAAATACACGAAGGAGCTGTGAGAGGGTATGGATTGCAAATGCGTGCGCGGTGATCAATCTCGGTGCGTAATACGTAGTGGCGATACCTTGTGGGGGTAATTTTGGCCTTCGTCTGTCGAAGAATGATCAGTCTTTATATATATAATACTTTTTGGTGATTATATATATATAATATTTTTTTGGTGATTATATATATGTATATATATAGATATGTTCACTTTCTTCTGCGACGAAATATATGAATCGTTTTAAAGGATAAAAGAGCATGCTTACCAAGATGCAGAAGCCCGTGACAGAAGCGAAAGAAGTGCCCATGGAAGCGCCTGAGAGAGGTAATTCGCCGAGATGACGACGAACATCATGGGGATCACTTCCAGACAGTATTGGAGCATGTTTGTTGCTATCAATGGAAGAGCTAAGCTCATTGCTTCTTTACTTCCTCTTCGAAACCATCCATGTTGCAGCCAACTTCTTTGTATTCTCATTCTTCTTCGTGAGTAATCTGTGTGTTCGCAGAGCTAAATTCTAATATTGAATATAATGAATCAATCATTTAGCATAAAAAGAAATCCAGGATATGCGGTATTCAATTTATATTGAACAAAATAATTAAAAAAAGTAAAAAGTAGCATAAAAAGAAAAATGAATATTCAAAAAAAAAAAATTCTCAAAGTAGAATATTAAATATATATTATTAATTGCAAAAAACCTTGTTAGAAAATTGAAATAAAAAAACAACATAAAAACATCGAGACCAGCTGAGATCGTTTATACCATCTAGCATGTGTTAGGCTGCGTGTGTGTGTCATAAGAGAAGAGCAGAAAGTAGTACTAAGATGTCAGGGAAAAAAAGTTTCAACGTTTTTCTCCGAATTTGGAAGTTGTAAGCCAATACCTTATTTATAGTACTGATGTCTCTAGCTTGGATTTTTAAGAAGCCCAGCTAATAAAACCGTCATATCACATGACCAGTATTCGAAGCTTCATCTCCAACCAGAAATTCCTCAATAAAGTTTGCGGAAAAAAGATAAACAAATAATAGGGTCGTTACTTACTTATCAGATCATGAAAGCCGAAGGAATTGCAAGCCTCAGAAAGCCAAGATTATCGTCGAAGGCCTCTCTAGAAACCCGTGAAGCTCGACTTGCAAGAACGAGAGAGCTTGATGTACAAAGCTAACAGAACAACATTTATCCAGTACGAAATTGCAAAGCCAGAGCAGCCCCTTTGCAGTCAAATTCCAACTTGTACAAGAAAAGCCAGCACATGAAGATATTTAGTACTGCAGTGATTCCTGAGATTATCATCATGGGCACAATATTGTTCTGCGCCCGCAAGAATATGATGAGGCACTGAAGAATCCCATAGGCGAAAAGTGAATGTATCATCCATCTGTTTAACTCATTCGCTACCTCCGAGATTGCAGCATCTTGGTCCAAGACTGAAGAGGATGAGCCCAGTGTTTGTACCATATTACTGCAAAAGGTACGCTTAGGGCTGATAAAATCAAGACAACTCTTTGGGTGTAGATGCCTAGCATGAGGTGGTTCTATGCTCCATAGGCTTGACCACATAGTGTTTCGAGTGCACTTCCCATCCATGCTTCAGTAGGTAGGCTTAGCTCTTATAGCAGTAAACATGCTCCAATACTACCTTGGGATGGGAAGTGCACTTGAAACACTATGTGGTCAAGCCTATGGAGCAGAGAACCACCTCATGCTAGGCATCTACACCCAAAGAGCTGTCTTGATTCGAACACGAACAGCCCTAAGAACTTACATATATATATATATATATATATATATATATATATATAGTCACCAAAAAAATATTTTACCCGAGAAAAAAGGCGAACTTCACGAAGGAGCTGTGAGGGTATGGATTGCAAAATACGTGCGCGGTGATCAATCTGTGCGTAATACGTAGTGGCGATACCTTGTGGGGTAATGTTGGCCTTCGTCTTTCGGAATGATATGTCTTTATATATATAACACTTTTTTGGTGATTATATAATATTTTTTTGGTGATTATATATATATATATATATATATATATGTTACTTTCAGTGCGTTCTCTCTGTTAAAGACTTACATATATATATAATCACCAAAAAAATATTGTATATATATATATAACGTTCACTCTGGTAAAGACTTATATTATATATATATATATATTATATATATATAATCACCAAAAAAATATTTTGGCAATACCTTGTGGTGTAATTTTGGCCTTCGTCTTTCACGTTCGAGGAATGGTAAGCAACGTCGAGTTCTTACGTTTAAAACACAAAGCGAGTTTAAATTTATGCAATGTTATTATGGTTTTTAGCGAGTTCTTATGATTTTTACGCAATGTTATTATGGTTTTGTAGAATAAACCGGATCGGGATAGTGGTTTGTCTAAAATCTAGGATATCTGGTATCTGATTTTATATTTAAAAATAATAAAAAATAAAAAATAGTATAAAACGAAACTAAAAAAAATCCTCAAAGTAGAATATATATATATTAGATTGCAAAAAAACTTGTTAGAAAATTGAAATAAAAAAAACATAAAAACATCGAGATGCAAGTTAAAAAAAACAATGTGATGGTGTTGTATTTATTATTTGTTATGTAATTTTGAATTATAAATTCACATATAATGTCAGTTACTAAATGTAGAAATTCTTATATGAAAAAAATATACTTTTTTATTTAGATAAGAAATAAAAATGATTTTGAAAGAAAATATTAGAAAATAGAAGAAAAAATAAATTTGAAAACCGGATGCGGATATCCGCTTTAAATATCCGAATAAAGCGGATATCCGATTTTTGGATATTCGATTAAAACTGGACCGGATATCATTTTTTGATATCCGAAAATTTGGATATCCGAATTTCGGATAACCGAAAATCCCGATATCCGGTTTTGCTCACCCCTATTTGCTTCTTTACTTCCTCTTTGAAACCATCCATGTCGCAGCCATGTTTTCTCCTTCTTCGTGAGTAATATTGAATATAAATGAATCAATCATTTAGCACGTTACACTTATATATCGACACTTTACAAAACCCGCTGCAGTAAATGAATTATTGGATAGTTTTAAGGGAAAAGGTTACCAAACTATCAATATTTTTTTTTTGTATATGGTACCTAGTATAATGAAGTTTTTACACATAGATATCCTCTACTTAAATAGTGGTTTACATGGAAACTAATAAATGCCTACAATCATGTCACTAATTTATCCTAAGCTAACCCTAAGCCAATTACGGAAAGTAAATCACAAGGATTATTCCTACACATGCTACATTGAAAAAAGTACTCATTCTTACATTGATATCGCACGACATATTTAGGATTTAAGTACCAAAAAAATACGTAAGATGCTTGATAACACATACATGCAATCTATGCTGGCAAACCTCGGCACGTCCGCCTAGCAGTGTACGTAGCAGCCCTAATTTCGGCCTCGGAGGGCTCAATCATCGCAGCAGTTACGGTCTTAAGGCGGAGAAGTCATACGATACGTCGCAAGAATCATGCATTTGCTTGCACTGTCCGCTTTCTTGGATGGCTTTTAGTGCATTCTCCCTGGTAATATATATAATATATATATATATATATATATTATATATATAATCACCAAAGAAATATTTTACCCAAGAAAAAAAAGGCGAACTTTGTCCAAACAAATACGAAGGAACTGCAAGAGGGTGTGGATGGCAAAATGCGTGCGTGGTGATCAATCTCCGGGCGTACTACGTAGTTGCCCTTGTGGGGGTAATTTTGGGTTTCGTCTTTCACGTCGGAGGAATGGTAAGTCATTATATATATATATATATATAATATTTTTTGGTGATTATATGTATATATATATATAATATTTTTTGGTGATTATATGTATATATATATGTGTGTGTGTGTGTCCAGCTTCTTGGATGGCTTTTAGTGCGTTCTCTCTGGTAAAGACTTACATATAATATATAATCATCAAAATAATATTTTGGCGATACCTTGTGGGGTAATTTTGGCCTTCGTCTCCATGTTGGAGGATGGCAAGAAACGTCGAGTTCTTACGTTTAAGACACAAAACGAGTTTAAATTTACACAATGTTATTATGGTTTTTAGGGATTGTGGATGGGAATCATATGTGGGCTGTATGTCCAAGCCGTGGCTTGAATTGTCCTAAACTTGTGTGCCAATTGGGACAATGAGGTACGTGCTTAGATGTTTCACTTTTCCTGCGAAATATATGAATCGTGTTAAAAGGTAAAATAGCATGCTTACTAAGACGCAGAAACCCGTGACAGAAGCGAAAGAAGTGGCCATGGAAGCGTCTGAGAGAGGTAATTCGCTGAGATGACCGACGAACATCACAGGGATCACTTCCAGGCAGTATTGGAGCATGTTTACTGCTATCAATGGAAGAGCTAAGCCCATTTGCTTCTTTACTTCCTCTTCGAACCATCCATGTTGCAGCCAACTTCTTTGTATTCTCATTCTCTTCGTGAGTAATCTGTGTGTTCGCAGAGCTAAATTCTAATATTGAATATAATGAATCAATCATTTAGCACGTTCACTTATAATATCGACACTTTCAAAACCCGGTGCAGTAAAATGATTTTTGGATAGTTTTAAGGGAAATGGTTACCAACCTGTCAGTACTTTTTTGTATATGGTATCTAGTATAATAAAGTTTTTACACATAGATATTATCTACTTAAATAGTAGTTTACATGAAAACTAATAAAGGGCTACAATCAGACCACTATTTAGTCTAAGCCAATCATAAGCCAATTATGGAAAGTAAATCACAAGGATTATTCCTACACATGATACCTTGAAAAAAGTACTCATCCTTACACTGATATCGCACGGCATATTTAGGATTTAAGTACCAGAAAATACGTAGCGTGCTTGATAACACACACATGCAATCTATGTTGAAGTTTGTAATACAATGATTCGTGGCATATGGTCAACATTAGCCATATCACATATTTGAATAAACAAAATATGGTGAAGGAATGACAACCCTAAACAGTAGCAAATGTCTTGTAATTACTTTACTTGTGTTCTTCGATACACATCCATAGTACATAAGTGTCGGGGTGTGCGTAATTCGGTGTACCCACCGAATTTACAGAATTACCGAAAATTTGGTACAAAATCGAACCGAACCGAAAAATTCGATTCGGTATTCGGTTCGTAAAAAAAAAATTCGCTAAATTTGGTATGCCAAATTACCGAAATTTAAAATTAAAATATATTTTATATTATTAATATTGAAAATAACATTATAATTATATTATTATATATATTAATTTAAATATTAATGAAATGTTTATTATTATTATTTAAATATTCGGTAAATTCAGTATCTAAAATATGGTGTCGAAATTTCGGTATTCCGGAATTTCGGTTCGGTTGGGTACGTACCGAACGAACACCCATTGTCTCGTAATTACTTCACTTAGGTTCTTCGAGACACATCCATAGTACATAAGTGTCTCACTCGCAGTACATTCAACACCCACGTAATCTATGCTGAAGTTTGTAGTACAAACAAACATTCGTGACATTTGGTAAAAGTTTCAACTCAGTAGTTCAAGAAGTAGGACACACACACATACACGCACACACACACACATATATATATATATATATATATATAATCACCAATTAATATTATATATATATAAAGACTTACCATTCCTCCGACGTGAAAGACAATGGCCAAAATTACCCCACAAGATATCGCCACAAAAAATATTTTGGCGATACCTTATGGGGTAATTTGGCCTTCGTCTTTCACGTTGGAGGAATGGTAAGAAACGTCGAGTTCTTACGTATAAGACACAAAGCGAGTTTAAATTAACGCAATTATGGTTTTTAGGACTATGGATGGGAATCATATGTGGGCTGTGTATCCAATCTGTGGCTTTAATTGTTCTAAACTTGTGTACCAATTGGGACAATGAGGTACGTGCTTAGATGTTTCACTTTCTTCTCCGACGAAATATATGAATCGTGTGAAAAGATAAAAGAGTGTGCTTACAAGACGCAAAGCCAGAGACAGAAGTCAATGAAGTGGCCATGAAAGAGCCTGAGAGAGGTAATTCGCCGAGATGACCGACGAACACCACATGGATCACTTCCAGGCAGTATGGAGCATGTTTACTGCTATCAACGGAAGAGCTAAGCCCATTTGCTTCTACGACTGAGCAAAAATATTCAAAAATCGAATTCCGATCCGGTATCGATTTTCAAAACATGAAAAAAGGGATCCGGTTTAAAAACCGGATTGGATATCCGATCCGATTTTTTAGAATAAACCGGATCGGATACGGATAGTGATTTGTCTAAATCCAGGATATCCGGTATCCGATTTTATATATAAAAGTAGTAAAAAATAAAAAATAGCATAAAAAATGAATATTCAAAAAGAAAAAATCCTCAAAGTAGAATATTAAATATATTATTAGATTGCAAAAAACCTTGTTAGAAAATTGAAATTAAAAAAATATAAAAACATCGAGATGCAAATTAAAAAATCAATGTGATGGTGTTGTGTTTATTATTTGTTATGTAATTTTGAGTCATAAATTCACATATAGTGTCAATTACTAAATGTACAAATTCTTATATGAAAAAATATACTTTTTTATTTCCATAAGAAATAATAAATGATTTTGAAAGGAAATAATAGAAAATAGAAGAAAAAATAAATTTAAAAATCGGATGCGGATATCCCCTTTAAATATCCGAATAAAGCAGATATCCAATTTCGGATATCCGATTAAAACTGAACTGGAAAGTGGGTATGAACGTCGATTGCACAAGCGAATTTGGACAAGGCTATTACAAAAGCTCTCAGATTCCTACACATCATGGCTACAATCAACTTAAAATGTGTATGTTCATATTTTTTAGCTATACGTAAACAAAATGCAGAGCTGAGTTATCTCGACTTTGCGAGGAAAAAGGCGTCGGCTTGTAAGAAGAAATTTAATCCGTAACCTCATTCGATAGAACTCTATCTCGGGCCTTTGTCACCTGAATCACACTTACGATCCGTCGAATCGAACAAATATTCATCGCAGAAGAAAAAGAAACATCTGAGCATCGTTTATTTACGTACCTCGTTGTCCCAATTACTACACAAGTTTAGGACAATCAAAGCCACAGCTTGGACAGAAAGCCCACATATGATTCCCGTCCACAGTCCCTAAAAATATAAACGCGTTAATTGTACTCCCTCCGTCCCGCTAATTTTATCACATTTTTCATTTAGTGCGTCCCAATAATTATCACATTTCCTTATTTAGCAAAAAGCTATAACAAACAATCAATATAATAATATAAATATTCTTAAAAAACGTGTCAAAATATACACTTTTTACTTTTTCATGTACTATATTATTATAATAATGTCAACTTAATTTGCTTGCCCAGCAACTTATGTGTGAAAGTTGCTGGGACGGATGGAGTAATAAGATTCCGTAACTTTTGCTGCTTTTGTCTTAACGTAACGAATGCTTACCATTCCTCCGATGTGAAAGACGAAGGCCAAAATCAACCCACAAGGTATTGCCACGACGTAGTACGCCCCGAGATTTATCACCGCGCACGTATTTTGCCACCCACATCCTCTCGCAGCAGCTCCTTTCGTATGGATATTTTTCTTTTTTTTTTTAACAAAGTTCGTCTTTTTCTAGTAAAATTTTTCGTGAATCATTCGAGAATGATTAGGTTTTACCTGAAGAACGCACTGAAAGCCATCCAAGAAATCAGACAGTGCCAGTAAAGGCATGATTTTGGCAACGTATCGTATGACATCTCCCTCGTTGCTGTATAATTTTCCCCATACGCATCTGATTAGGACCGTAATTGTTGCGATATTGAGCCCTCCAAGGCTGAAATTAGGGCTGCTACGTAAACTGCTAGGCGGGCCCGTCGAGGTTTGCCAGCTCCCAGCTCGTTGGAAACTCTAGTGCTGTTGTAAGAAGAATCGAAGAAAAGGTTCGAAAGAAAATAGTGGAAACGAAAAAATCAAAAGAAAAAAACATTGGTATTTATTATGAGAAAACAAACAAACCTCACTGCAGCGCCGAGGACCGAGAGATCATGTATACCATCCAACATGTGTAAGACTGTCATAAGAGAAGAGCAGAAAAATGGTACTAAGATGCCAGGAAAAAAACGTTCAACTTTTTCTCAGATATTGAAAGCTATGTTGTATGAAAGCCAAGACCTATGGATAGTACTGACGTCTCTAGCTTTGGATTTGGAAGAAGGCCAGATAATAAAACAACCATCTCAAATGACCAGTATTCCAAGCTTCATCTCCAACCAATTGCAGGGGAATCATCAATATAAAACATAAAAAATAAAAAGAAAAATCTGAGGAAAAGAAACGAACACTTGAGCAGTTAACAGAGCCTATCCTCTTACCAGATCATTACCGCCGAAGGAATTGCAAGCCTCAGAAAACCAAGAATATCATCAAAAGCTTCTCTAGAGAAACCTTCGAAGCTCTCCTTGCAAGAAGGAGAGATTTTGATGTACAAAGCGAGCAAAACAGCATTCACCCAGTAAGAAATCGCATTCGCCAGAGCAGCTCCTTTGCCGCCGAATCCAAGCTTGTACACGAAAAGCCAACAAATCAAAATATGCAGTAGTGTAGTGATTCCAGAGCTTATCATCATGGGGACAACATTATTCTGCGCCTGCAAGAATCTGACGAGGCACTGAAGAATTCCATAGGCGAAAAGAGAAGGTATCATCCATCTGTTGAACTCATTCGCTGCCGCCGAGATTTCAACATCTTGTCCAAGGCTGACGAGGATGAGGCTCGTGTTGTACCATATTATCGCAAGAGCTACGCTTAATGCTGTTAGAACCAAGACAGCTCTTAGCGTGTAGACGCCAAGCATGTGTTGCTGCTTTGCCCCATAGGCTTGCCCACAGAGTGTTTCGAGTGCACTTCCCATTCCTAGCTTCAGTAGTAAGTAATTCAAAGTGAAAATTCTTGGTTTTCGGAATCATGTTAAAGGCGTAAAAAGAGCATTCTTACCAAGACACTGAAGCCCGTGACAGAAGCGAACGAGGTCGCCATGGAAGCGCCTGAGAGGGGTAATTCGCCGAGATGACCGACGAACATCACAGAGACCACTTGCAGGCAGTATTGGAGCATGTTTACTGCTATAATGGAAGAGCTAACCCCATCTGCTTCTTTACTTCCTCTGTGAAACCATCCATGTTGCAGCCAACTTCTTTGTCTTCTCCTTCTTCTTCGTGAGTAATGCTTAGTTCTCTATGAAGAAAACTAGCATCATCATTACCATGGCTGCTTACCTCTTTCATTTGTATTAAAGGATCTGAGACTTCGCCACCCATCTGTGTTCGGAGCTTGATCTGTACAGAAATTCTAATTTTGACCCTCACGAGTCACGAATCAATCATTTGGCAAAATACAAAACATATATTAAATTCAAGTGGTTCCCACAGTATTAGATGAGGAGAATTAATCATATTGTCAACATTAGCCACATCGCATATTGAATAACCAATATTGAAAAGGTATGACAACCCAAAAGTGTAGAAAATGTTTGGTAATTACTTTCTTTAGATTCAACACACATCAGCAGAGAATAGTATCTCAGTGTCTCAGTACATTCAGAGCACACACGCAATCTTATGCTGAAGTTTGTAATACAAACAAACATTCGTGATATTTCGTAAAAGTTTCAACGTATGAAATCATCGACCAAGGAGCTTAACCGTCCACGCAACCGCCCAAGTAAAGACCCATGAGAGGCCCAGCGAGAAGAATCTGTGTAAGAGGATCGGTCGAAGGCGTTAGAATAGCAGCTGCAACAACTGCACCTACGACCACATATCTCCATATCGAAAGCATTTGGTCAGACGAAACGAGCCGAGCTGGCCAAGAAGCAGCTGTATAACAGGAACCTGAAGAAGCAATGAGTAGGGTTTTAGATACTTTTCGAAATGTATCCAAACGAAAAAAAAAAACAAAAAAAAATTATGGATCTTACCTGGAAGGACAAGCCAGTACTGAACATCAGCACGAGGACGAACTCGAAATACTGATCGATAGAACAAGAGATTCGACGACTCCTTCTGCGTAACTGACAAAGAAATTCAGGGCCGCCGGAGTGAGGACATAGTAAGAGAAAGTTATGCCCGTGTAGAAAAGGATCGATGATCCTAGTACGATCGGTCCAAGAAATCTCCTCTCGGCCTTCGTCAATCCTGGGAGAACGAAAGCTATGATCTCATAGAGAATCACGGGGCTCCCTAGGAGAAGCCCACAGTATCCCGATACCTGCAAGAAAGGCGAAAAATGAACCACAGCATTGTCTAGATATGGATAATCCACATGGTAAGAAAGAGAAGTTCAGCATTGTAGGAAAAAATAGGTACAAACCTTGAGAGATGTGAAGAAGAATTCCCGGGCGCAAGTTGTAGGAAGCGCACTCCTTGCTCACGAACAGGGGCTTCAAGAAACATAATGAGGTCCTTGGAGAATGCAAAGCATCCAGCCATAGCAGCGCCGACGGCCAAGACAGACACGAAAATTCTGTTTCTCAGCTCTTCCAAGTGATCGTATATGCTCATCTCCACATCGTCGGGGAGGAGTTCTTTGCTTGGATACAGAAAGTTGTAAATGGAATTCCCTTCGTCGTCACTATCGTTGTTGAGGAAAGGATTCTCGACGCCTCATCGATAGATTCTGTTTTAGTTTTACCATCATCAATCAAAAAGGAGAAACTATGTATCATCACTACCTAAACAGTGCTATTGTATATTTGGCACAGTTACACCTTCCCAGTAACTCTTACCTCTATGAAATCTACAAAAATTTTATGTTTTTCCTCAAAACGTCAGCTAAAGGCCATCGCAACACCCCCAAATCATAATCAAGAACTCTACCAGCAAAAACGGAATCTTTCAACAAGACCCACAAAATATAGAATCCTAATATTACAAATTCGAAAGAAAATGGAAAAAGAAATAACAGATCAAAACGGATTTAATTTGTACTGTACCTGGTCTACTTTCAACAGCAGAACCAGCTCCGTTCAAATTCCACTGCCACCACCGCTCACTTCCCTTTGTTTCTCAGTGGCGTCTTCGACGGCCGAGCACACCACTCTGTTGAATTCTTGACGTTTGACAAAAAGGATTCCTTCGGCAGCTAACTCGAAGCAAATTTCTCGGCGATACCCTCGAGTTTAAGCACTTGAAAACGCTCGAAGTTGAGTTGCTAAGGCGTGGATTGTAATTAGAGCTCCTGTGCTCACCATCTTAATTTTTCAGTATCGTCTCGTTGAGCTTCTGAACTGCCTAGGCGTGGATTGATGATGGCGAGCTGAAACGCGATATTCTGTTTGGTTTGGGGTGGAGGAAACGGCGCGTTAGTATGAAAACAGTGGACTGTCTATTGTACGCCGCTCCGTGACTAAGCTGGCCCAACTTGCTTCACATCTTTAATCACCATCAGACTATGCTTCCTACTCATCACGAAGAACTGCGATCCAATCCTAAATTCCTCGAATTTCACCTCAGGGATCATAACATTCTCGCCCCTAGCATTGTACCTATCCCGCAAAAAGGGCTGGTCGTCAAGAATCTCAATATAGCTCTTGAGCCCATTACGTTTCCCCAACTTCCTCACATCAAATAAGAACGAATACAGGAAATTGAAAGAGTGTAGAGGGATGCAGTGCTGTGAAATCAACGCAAAGTACTCATTCGACCTATCGTCGACCATCGCATTGGAGATCAACCTACGGGCCGCAGAAATCAGAGTCGGGGACGACCTCTGCGTCCTTTTTCCTTTAATAATCCTATCCCTGAACGGCCCTTCGACGGAAGGCACCGTCGCAAAGGGTCGGCGTGGATGTATATGTTGTACAGGCTCGTCGGAGCTTTGTCGAAGAATCTGATCCATAGGGGTTGGAAATGGAGAGCAGAGTTGGTGAGGAACAAAAAGCGATCTTGGCCTGCCTCGGCATGGAATTGGTGGAGAGATGCGACTTGTGAGAAGGAGATGAGGGGATTTCGTGAATGTGAGGATTGCGGCGAACGTCCATGTGAATGGCTTTGTGAAGAGAGAGAGGTCGTCGAGCTCGTCGGTGAGGGTAATGTCGATCAGTGGTTGAGGGTGAATATGAGGCGCGAGGTAAAAGCACAGAGGTGGAAGGGATAGGAGTAGGATCACGGCGGGAATTACGGCGGAGGGGTGGCCGGAGAAGGTGGTCATGGCGGTGTCGGTGAGGCGATAGGGTTCGACGATGGGATGGGGACTGGGCTGAGGTGTTTTCTGAAGCAAATATAGGGAGTGAGAAATATGGGACAGATGTACGTATTCTAATTTTGTTTCACTTTATTTTTCTACCTATAAGTCTAAATTGCATTTTTTGGTATTTTTTGTTGAATAAAATAAAGCGTATGTCTCTGTCGTTAGTGATTGTTGTAAACACGTATGTAATTAGAAGTCTTGGGACTCGCATACAATTTGACATACACCTGTCTTTCAAATATTGCAGTACTATTGTCATCTTACGTACAAAATTGAGGAAAAAATGGAGATTTTTTATCTTTAATTGCTGATTATTAGGATGCTTGTACTTGAGTCGCATCTGTCACATAAAATTCGCTAGGAAATTGGGAGAATAAAAAAGCAAAGTTAATCTCAAGAACGAAATGCCACGTGACTGATGCAAAAGCATAACGAAAATGCCAATTGACATTTTTTTCTAGAACAGTGAACATTTGACAAGAATCTTAGGAAATAAATTATACATACTGACATACATAACAAATAAATTGCAGTAATGCAACAGAGATCTTACACGTACAAAGGACAGCTAAGTCATCAAGACATGCGAATCCAACGAGAAACCATATATTCAATTCGGGGAAAGAGAAACAATTGAAAGATCAATAGAAACTATATAACAAAGATGAGAAAAACACTCTCCTTCCACATATTAAATAAACGCTGATCAACAATATAAACACTCGGAAATAATTAAGACATACCAATTCTTAGCTCCCACCTTGTAGCATATTAGTGTGAT
This sequence comes from Craterostigma plantagineum, assembly GCA_027422505.1. Taxonomy (NCBI): domain Eukaryota; kingdom Viridiplantae; phylum Streptophyta; class Magnoliopsida; order Lamiales; family Linderniaceae; genus Craterostigma; species Craterostigma plantagineum. The sequence goes on along the minus strand of JAPQWV010000065.1, from coordinate 2,847,954 downwards.
CTCGAGTAAGTGTTTCCATAATCTTATTCTGTCCCAAGAAATGATTCATCGAAATAATTGCCCCTTATGTACAACGGCTGACTTAGACTGAAGCGTTCGCCTCTTTCTTATCAAGCTTCGCTTTGTCCTTTAAAGGCTTCGACGAACCAGTAGTTGTAACAGAAGTTTTGCCAACAGTTCGAGCTTCGTGGCTCAAGCCTGTTAAGATTAGAATGATCAAATTATCGATCACATACAAAATTGAGATACATGGCGTGTATTTGTATGGGGGGAGAGAGTCTAACCACTGTTAGGAAGAGATTGCCGTTTCATTGCTTGTTTATCAGCAGTAGCAGCAGCTTTAGACCTCTCCTTGGGATTGCTATGAGACCTCAGGCCAGTGTTTGGCTTTGAAATGGCTTCTTCACTCGACTCTTCGACAGACGGTTTGGGCTTCTTGGGCGAAGCAGAATTGTGGTCGTCTGAATGAGATGGGATCTTTGTATCATTTGATGTGTTAGAATAATTTGATGGTCCCTTGCCATTTGATGAGGCGTGTTTCCTCGCTGAGGAATTGAGATGAGGGGTGAGAACGTTCTTCTTAACATCGAGGATCCTTTCTCGTTGGTTTTTATGCCTTCTTTGGTGTTATCATCCATGAACCTGTTCTCCCATGGGCGAACAGCCATCCATCTCTCTAACCAGTTCCAACCCCAAGTGTTCTTATCGGGCTCAAAACTGGAACTTATAGCCGGTTGCCTCGACCCCGCTTGCCACTGCAAACATAGATTGAAGTTTATACAGATTTTCAAAGAAAGACTCACCAATTTTTTATTTTCTTGAAGTTTATACAACAGAAACTGGCAGTAGATTCGAATATCATAGCTACTCATGATACTATGTTTTAGATTATTTTCATAAATATACAAAGTATCCGGTGAAACTTCAAGAAACTAGAGAACATGTTTTTAACAGAAAGATTAAATGAGAAGTCGCCCACAATTTCCATTTTTATACCATATGATGGGTCGTTATTCGATTATGATAAAAGGTTGAGACATTTTGCATTTAGAAGATAAGCGTACTATATGAACTATGTCCCAGTTGTGCGGATACCTGGTTTGCTAAAGCATAGGCCATTGCTCTTTCACGCTTGGCAGCGGCTTCTTTTCTTTGAAGCAACTTGGTTTGAATTTCTTCAACAGAACCCACACGATCACACCACCCATCCTGTCACAGCAAAAACAAGTCACAGAACCAATCGGCAGTATTAGAACAAGTAAGCATGTGATGTGTAACACCGACAGGCTTTGATTAACAAAAAGCGATATCAGTAATTAGCTTACTTCGATTTCTTTAACACGGGCCTCCCGTTCGAGTTGTTGCTGAAGTTTCTGTTCCGGTGTCTGATTCTCTAATGCCATGCGGACACGCCTTGCTCGTACACGTGCTTGAACCCTTACTAAAGCTTGCATACAACGAAGTGTGATGGCTGCCTGCTTTCTTACTGCATGGCCCCTTACAAGAGCTTGTAGTCTCACCAATCCTTTTAATGCGCGTAAAGCTCTTCTAGCCTGATGGGATATGGACAGGGAATGAATAAAAAACAACGATTACAATAATGTGTCTACACAGACTTACTTACATACCAGAAATCCTCTAAAGGATGTTTGAATCTGTATTGCTGCCCATTCTTCTCTCTTATTCTGGTGAGAGAGCACTTCATTATTCACCTGGCGAGAAGTCGAAGGAGAACTCGCTGACTCAGATACCAACTTTACGTTGGCATCATCAACCACTGCCGTTCCGTGTTTATTCAACTCCTTTTCGAGTATGCTGTTATCAATTTCCCAGAATGCTTTCCTCGGTGGGAATCTTGCCGGTGCCAACAGATCTCTGCAAGTTTTAAAACATTCGAATATCTTGGAAGTGGAACTATCTAGATGCATAACTACCAAGGAAGAGAACAAAAGAAAGAAGACTAAACCGCCTACATTTTCATCCTTCTCTGAAATTTGTGATTTATCAGCTTTCTTCAAACCAAGCAACGTTCTGATCCATTTCTTGGATGAACCCATTTCTATTGGACCTGACATGCAAAGTAGTTGAAAAAAAGATAGCGAAGATATTCCATTACCATAAGAAGCAAATTTCGCTCGGAAAAGATTATCGCAGTATAGACACAAACAAGAAAGACATCCTTCCCAAAAAGTAAACAAACTTATTTGGCGCACGTTACGTAAACGAATTAGGCATTAGATGCTTTCAGTTCTCAAAAACTATTCCATTTCAATCACTGGCATAGTTTATCACAATGCATGTCTCGGTGCTGGCAACAATAAAGTCGCCTGAGGTACTGTGCAATCATTGCAAGCATCTTCCTCCCCAAGAATATAGATAAATTCGTTGCTGTCTAAAAATAGCGCAATTGGCCACTTTCAACTATTTTAATTAGAGTACCCAATTCATATTCAATCCCAATTCTCATTTGACTCAGTTCGTACATTCTACAATACAAGTGTAGCGGAAAGTGAGCAGCCAAAACCACAGTGCAAAAAGAAGCTAAATTGTGCTTCAACGTTTACCAGCATCTTAACCTACTTCCTTCTTAACCTAACCCAATAAAACAAGTACTTTAAGGTCAAAATAGAACATCCACTACAAAATAAGCTACATTTCAAAGATCAGTCAAATCCAGACTTCAACTTCCACGTCTGCTCAATCTACACGAAATGAGGTGAGGGTGAATGAGAACAAACCTTCGCTTTAACTACGCCTAATCACGAAACAAATCCCAAGTTTTAGCATTGAAGTAGGCAGCTCAGAGAATCCAGCGAGATCTGAAAATCTATAAGGGCAAATTTCCACCGTAGCAATCAATCACTGTGGAGAAGTCATCGGAGAGAAAAACAGGCGCAAATTGATCCAGCGTTGGCCCATTGTTGTACTTTGGGCTTCAGAAAAGGTACTGCCTTTTCGAATATTATTATCAGCACATTTTTAATTTAGAGTAATATTTTCAACTTTAAACTAATAATAAACTCATTATGAAGATTCTTTTCTTTTTGCCCCCTCGCTTCTCTAGCTATTTCGACATTGGAGACATTGATTTGTAAGAATTCAATTTGACTCCCGATTTAGCAGATATACATCTATGCAGAAGCACATTCTCGGTTCACGGTTCTGATGGGCCTGGGCCTGAAACTAAAATGGGCCTAAATGCTTTGTTGAGGCCCATTTAGCGCATGCGTTTATGTGGGTTGTGGCTATGAGAGCCTTCGAATATTGGGCCTATTGATCCATGTTTGATGTTTGCAAGCTTCTTACCTACCGTTGATAAGAGTATAATAACAATAATATATAGTTTAACATTATTAACAATATTATATTAATTATTTAAAACGAATAGTGTGTATATGATTGCAATTTCCCTATTATGTATGAGCAAAGAGGACCAAAAGCTAGTGAAATAGGTATGATTTGGTCCTAAGGCATGCAATTGTTTAACAAAGGGGCCACCAATTAGATAGTGCCCTTACATTCATCATTCTCAAGCTAACGTTGTCAAATAGTAGGAATTAAGAATGAATCGAATACACAATTAGTTTTTCTTATTAAGTTCAACATAATTTTATTGTCCTTTTACTAAGAAACAAAAAAAAAAATGTACTTTGCAAAGTAAGTCGTTCTTTACTTTCTTTCCCTTTTTTTGGACAAGACAATGGAACAATGTCAATGACTTCGATCTTATTGTCTCCATGCATGACCATAAAATGAAATGCCTTTATATACTTCATCAAGCATATGGGGATAATGTTTTATTACATTATTCGTCACTAATAAATGGTGATCATAGAAGGAACCATATGTAGAAGCTACTCACTTACCAATATCGAAAAGAATTCCTAAATAAACTCCATATAAGACTTGGTCATTATAATAATGTACTAAATGAAATTTTTATTTGCCGAGCTGTTCACCATAATCCGTCCATAAATTGAAATTATGTTAATATCAACCAAAGCTAATGAGTTTACGACACTATGATATATATTTTTCACGAGATTGGAGACATGATGAAGACAACAATATGAGGAAATCTTGACAAATCCCTTTTGTGTAATAAATATAGCTCGGTGGATTATTGTTGTAATAAGTCAATATTCTCAAGCTCAATGTCCATTGTGGCAAATCTCTTGATTTAAAGTAATAAAGCCAATGATAATTAGATGTATATATCTATGATATATTATACCACTCGTTTAATCAAATGTTTTAAATACAAGCTTGCTTTGCAGGTGCTAATAATTCGTGCATGTGACATTCCGACACATTTCTCGATCTTCGTTGGGAATAAAGTACGTCTAATAATCAGATAATTTCCCCGAGCAAGACTTGATTAGTAAATATAAATATTATTATGGGTTTTAAGTAAAATTGTGTATTTGACCTTCATATGAAGATATTAGGCGGTCAACATCGAGAGACTAATAGCATCGATTGTGGCTTCTAACATGAGATTTTATTATATCATTTATTCGATTTTAATATAACTAAAACCATTTAGATTTGGTAATTATTGCTCGTATTATGTACTAGTAACACTAACCACTTCTCGACATTATTAACTCGTAAATCTGACGTATGAATGAAAATAAGAACCCCTATATAAAAACAGTAGTCAACGGCTTTTAATAAGCATAGAATAACAGAAGGAAACATTATTATTTAAAAATATTCAACTTGATGTAATATATACATGATTAAAATGGTAGGTTTCCAGTAAAACATTAGCTTCGTTCAGATCGTTGGCACGAATGCATGTTTTACCAAACCCCACAATAAATAAACTCGTATTAGTTAATCGTAAACAATATAATTTAATACTAATGTAAATAAGTCTAATTTGGGTTGACCAAATACCAAGTAATTAAAGTAAGTAATCATATAATTATTTAGTCAATCCCAGCATGTAATTGTAAGAATCTTATTAAAGCAAGCGTGCATAACGATAAGGAGGGAAATAGGCACTGTTAATTAGAGTTCAAATAGGTTTTCGAACTTATCCTATTTTATATAATCTGACCTGTCCATTTAAATTTTTTTTTTTTTTATCAAATATGATGTACAAAGTTGACTATTCAACTTACACCAAAGGGTAATAACTCGCTTACTATGCACCTATTTTTGGGCTTTCTGTTAAAAATAATTAAACTTAATTGTGTTTAACACATTAACTAATAAATAAAATGATTTCGTCCGAGTGATAGGCCAATTGGGTCCAAAACTATCTCATAAAATCTTTATTAAAACAATAAAAATAAAAAACTTTTTGCTTGAATTATCCTCATATATGCCACTTCAATTATCATACTCCCACCCTCACCACTTGGTTCAACATGAATGTGAAAATCTAAAAACTCACTCTTTTCTTTTTTCGGGTTAAGAAAAAGAATGATGATCAACTTTAAAATATAATTATATTGCAACAAGTATCAGCTTTTCTCTGTCAAAATAAAATAATATAAGTGAAAATGAGAATTCTTGACTGAATCCAAATTCCCAAGATTCTCATGGGCAGTCCCAAAAACACACACAGACTGCAAACATACGCATTTCTGATTTCTGACTGTCCTCTCCTCCCAATTGAATATGTCGAAAAGACAATTACAAAATAAAAGAAAAGAAGAATAGGAAAGAAGATAAAAGAGAACACCTCAATGGCATTCACTGTAATTCAAGGCAAAGTACATGTCTGTTTCCATCGCCTCACCCTCTCATTGGTTAATCATCATCCCTTTTATTTATTTTTTTTCAGACAGTAGTTTCCCATAGCTAAAGCTAGGAAAAAAAAAGCAGACATCATAAGCATCATTTCACACTCCACCACCAGCACCACCACTACGAAGCATATTAGCACTCGACTCTCAGTGAAAGTAGAGTATTCTTAAGTTAGCCCATAAGTCGTTTCATCTCAAAGCTCGATCTTTTGGCTCAAGAATCCCATCAAGATTGTGTCTTTAGCGTTCTTACTTCCCCTTAATCTGTGCTTTCGCGATGGAGAACGTTGTTGCCGTGTTTAACTGCGAGCTTAAAGATTCTGGGATTGTGTAGGGGGGGTTTAGAGAAACCCTGATTATTTCAAGCTTTTTATGAAGCTATATTCCTCTTCTCATCTCTTTATTTTCGCCGTATTTTCTTCTCTACACCTCCTTGGAATGGAAAACGAAAGCTTCAAAGCTGTGAATTTGGACCCAGTTAGAAAAAGAAGTGGTGGGCTTAGGACGAAACAAGCAGGACGTGGCTCGTGTAGAGGGAGTTAGCTGAAGGTGTTCTTAGTTTTTCTTTTTCTTTTTTGATTTCTCCTCCGCATAAAAGAAGGGAAAAAGGGGGAAGATTTTAAGGGTTCTTTCCTTGTGTGAGGAACAGTAACACTCACATACGTAGTCCTCTGTTATCTCTGCCCTGTGTTGAATCTTTGCGCGTTCATACCAAGAATTTTAATATATTGCATGGTACAAATTCTACTGCGAGAAGTACTGCTACTAGTTTAAATCTCAGTTTTTTCGTCATGGGGTACTTACTGAAAGAGGCTTTGAAGACTCTGTGTGGAATCAATCAGTGGTCTTATGCTGTTTTTTGGAAGATTGGTCAACTGAACCCTAAGTGAGTTTGTTAATCTTCAAGTCCCTCTCTCTCTCTCTCTCACTCAGTTGTTCTTGGTGTTATTTGCTCTGTTTGTCAACTCAGTTTGTCTTGGAGAATCTTTGTAAGAATACGAAGTTTAGCCGATGCGTTCTTACAGTTTCTTCTTGATCTGTTTGTAGTTTATCTCTTAGTCCTAGTCACGTTTCTTAGATCTTTCTTTTTCTCGATCTCTGAGGTTGTGCACCATATGAGTTCATTCTTTGACAAATTCCCAGGAAATCAGCTGTCATATTTGATCTAACATGTATTCTCTGCCAGGCTTTTGATATGGGAAGAGCACTATCGCGGGCCAGAATCGTTTCCCGGGCTCGGAGAGGCACTTGTGAACGAAAAGCCCGAAATCCATTCGCAAGCAGAGAATCGAGCGAGCTTGCTTGTGGACAAGATGATGATGTATCATCATGTGGACGTTGTAGGAGAAGGGTATAGAAGTTCTTGACAAGCATGTTCTTAAGTACATGGTGTTCTTCGCTTATTCGATTTTATCTTTTCTCCCGCAGTTTGATCGGAAGAGTTGCATTAACTGGGCAACACCAATGGATCGCGTCCGAAAACTTCCATGGAGAAGCCTATCCACCACAAGTATAATCTCTCTCTCTCTCCCTCTCTCCCAGAAAACAAGTAGTTGAGAGATTAACAATGTAAATCTTGATTTTATAACAGGTTCTTGAAGAGATATTCGAACAATTCTCTGCTGGTATTCAGGTACTTCTTAATTACATACTCTTCTCCCTCGTTTTATTCCATGTTAGTTATATATAAATTTTGTGTTCTTCGTTCAGACGATAGCAGCCATACCCGTTCTTCCTCACGGCGTACTTCAGTTCGGTTCATACTTCAAAGTAAGTCCTGTTTTTCCCAAGGCCTACGTTTCATCAAATTTGCATTTCAGACACGGAATATAAGATCATCGTTTCGACTGATAAATCTCAGATTAAGGAGAACATGGGATTTCTAAACGACGTTGTCTCGTTAGTACATCAGCTCTCATATCTCGTTTCCCGACGCCTCATTCGTCGACGACTTCCTCAAATGATGACATGTCTCTCAAAGAAGATATGGAGACATCTTCGCTCATTTCTAGTCCTTTCAGTTACGTCAAGAACTCAGTCGAAAACCCATTATTCGAAGGTCAAACTGCGAACGTAAATGAGCTGTTCAAAGGTTTCATGGAAGAGAACGACGCCTTTTTCGACCATTCGATGGATGGCATCTTCGAAGCTTACCAAAATAGCCTCACATCAGAGAAGAATTTAGGCAGTGGAATTTCCTCTTCGAAGTTCTCGGACCACCTCTTAGATGCTGTGGTTTCTGGCGTTCTTACTCCCAAGGAGAACAGTGGCTTGTCTGAAACTACAGTAGCTAATAATCCGACAATTTCGTCCTCCTATGGGCAGTTCAATATGCAGACGAATGGGGGCATTTTGGGAATTCCCCAATGCACGTCGGCGGGGACGGTTAGTTCTTCCTCTCGGTGTAGCAGTTCGATTTACGATCCTAACTCGTCCCATAATAAGGGTAAAGATGTAAGAAAGAGTGCGAAGAAGAGGCTAAAACCTGGAGAAAATCCAAGGCCGAGGCCAAGAGATAGACAAATGATTCAAGATAGAGTCAAGGAGCTCAGAGGAATCGTGCCTAACGGGGCGAAGGTGATCTTCGTAATAATTCGAACAAAAAAAGAACGATTTTTTTGTACTTTTTTTTTACGTAATGGCTTTTTTCTGCTGCTAATTAACAGTGTAGCATCGATGCTCTCTTGGAAAGGACGATAAAGCACATGCGTTTCCTGCAAAGCGTCGCCGTCCATGCAAACAAGCTCGAGCAAACTACTGTGGAGGACTCAAAGGTATGAACTTGCGTTTTCGAACTATAGAAAAAAAAAATTAAAGAATATTTCTTATGATTTTCTTTTTTTTTGGATTTTCAGATTGACAATAACGGTTCGATTTCGAAGGATAATTTTGAAAAGGGATCCACGTGGGCCTACGAAATCGGTTCGAACTCAAACGTTTGTCCCATCAAAGTCGAGGATCTAAATTCGCCCGGGCAAATGCTCGTCGAGGTAATATGTAGTCAGAATTAAAGAAAAAAAGCATTTTCCTCGACTTTTCTGACAGCGTAGAAACATAATATCTTTCATTGCTACAATTCAACAGATGGTGTGTGAAGAAAGCGGTTCGTTTCTTGAAATAGCTGACGTAATTCGAGGGCTTGGGCTGACTATATTGAAGGGGACGATGGAAGCCATGAACGAAGGCGAGGTTTCGACGCGCTTCGTAATTGAGGTAGTAACAACACACACAAAGTTGCTGTAAAAGAAGCGAAAAAAAAATGTATATCAAGATATTGTCTTTTTTCGACAGGCGGGCAACAACAGAGAGGTGACGAGGATGGAAGTGCTCATTTCTTTAGTTCGAGTGCTCGAAAAAAGCTCGAAGATGACATCAGCGCCATGTGAAATAGAATCATCCTCTGTATCTATTGTTCAGTGAGGCTTCTATGAAGATGAAGAAGAAAGATCGGATCTTTGATCGATGAATCGTTTTTTTTTTTGTTTTTAAGTTTAGTTTTTGCGAAGATTGATATCGTTGGACATGTGTGCTTGTTGTGTGTTTGTATGTATGTAAGATTTCCATGTATTTCGCCTGCTTGTTTGTTCTTGGACATCTCAGTATTATCTGTACTGAAATAACACCTTAGTACTCTCTCTTTTGATTTTCTTTATTCCCTTTTCTCATTTTTTTGTTAAAAATAAGCACTTGAAATAATTTTCATTGTGGAAAAAGAAAAAAAAGAAATGGAAGGGTAGGGACGTGCGTGGATATTCTTGGCTTGAGACTTTAGTGTCTTGGAAATATTTCATTCATATAAGCAAAAGACAATAATAAGAATTTGATAACAAAACAAAAATCATGAGAATTCGAACTAGAGACGTCTAATTTGAATTTAGAATTCACTTGGACAAAATAATAGAAAAGTGAATCTCCATCAACAAATTAGTGTCGTATGGTTTTGCTTCAAAGCCAAGAATTTTTTTTTTTGTCACCCCACCAATCCCACTAGCCAAGAATTCGCTTTAATAAATACATACGTATATAAACACGTATTGAATTCATATTTATATCACACATTCTTCAAAACCATTAACATTGCAAAACTAAAGGGCCCCATAGAAAAATACTTGAATCTCATAGACGTCGAGCTCAAGCATCTCCACTTGATACCACACAATTTTTTGTTTCTTTTTTTTTCTTTAATAATATATGTAGGAATGACATTTATAAATAAGTTCACAAAGCACATCACCCATCTCCCTCGTCAAACCCTAAAAAAAATCCCATTTTATCTATACAATAAAACACAACCACCGCACATACTATGAGCGCCAAGGAGTGCGCCCACCACCACCACCACCGCCGGAAAATGCTCCTCCGCCACGTGGCGGCGGCGGCGCCGCCCTGACCACCGTCGTCCTCTTCACAGTCCTCCTAATCTTCCTCATACTAAGGCCCACAAAACCCCATTTTACCCTCCAAGATGCCACGATTTACGCCTTCAACTTCACATCACAATCTCCGAGCCTACTCACGACCACAATCCAAGTCACCCTATGGACCAAGAACCCCAACGATCGAATTGGGATTTTCTACGATCGAATCGACGTGTACGTTTCCTACCACGATCAGCAAATTACGATGCCTACCCTTCTGCCTCCTTCCTACCAGGGGCACAGGGACGTAATATCTTGGTCTCCTTTTGCGTACGGTAATAACGTCCCAGTCTCTCCTTACGTGGCTGAAGCTATCGACGAAGATCAAATTGCTGGAACTGTGATGGTCAACGTTAGGGTTGATGGGAGGATTAGGTGGAAAGTTGGGAACTTTGTATCTGGGAAGTATCGATTGAATGTGAACTGCCCGGCGTATATTAGTAGTAGCCATGGTAGGGGGAATTATTATTACGGTGGGAATAATAATAATGTAATGGATGTCGGCGGTGGTGTGATGAAGTATCAGTTGGCCATGGATTGCCATGTCGATGTTTGATTGTTTTAGGGTTTTTGTTTGTTTTGTTTGAAGAAGAAATAATGGATGCGTGTAGGTAATAATGTGTAATAATGACGTGGTTATTTTTGCATGCAAGCGTGTATTGTAGCTGTTTTCTTTTTTCTTTATTGAACTGTGTTTTGGTGTTTTATCTAGATTAATTGTTTGATTTATGTTTGTTATTATTGCGATTAAAAGAGGATTAGAAAGATCCGAACACGTATGTATCTTGTTAACCCATTAAAGATATAGCCGTATCCCCTACGAACTTCTCAAATATGACATTTTCTATACATTTCATTTTAAGATAAAGTTATCTTTTAGACTCGTGTGATGATCATAAAAATAATTACTTTCATTTTTATAGTTTCTTGGATATTGCGTGAACTTAAAGGCAAGACAAAGTGTGAATCATGGCTTATGTATTGCATGGAATTAGATGATCCTTGCACATATAATGCACACAGACTCATTCCATGATTTCTTACAAAAAGGGGACCTTTCAGTTACTTGCATACGTGAGAGATGACTCGAATAATCGAAACAATTACAGTTACAAAATACATAAATATAAAGCAATGTTATTTTCGTCTTTCTCCATACAAAGAAGTATTGAATATATAGAAGAAAAAAAAAAATCTATTAAACTGCGTCATTGAAATGGAATTTTTAAGGTTTAAAGAATAAAGTTTAATAGGAATAAAATATAATTTGAATTAAATTGCGTCATTAAATATTAAGCAAACTATATATAAAGTTTTATTCCGTTTTCGTTAATATATAATCTATACTTCTTGCACACTCAAGCCAAACGCATGTCCAATAATATATAAAATGCATCATATTATAAAATTAAAGTTCGACTAGTAAACATAATAATCTAAAGTAATGTATGATTTCCTTTCAAATTTATTAATTAATCTTTTTTTTCAATAAAGCTTAATTGACACATTAATTTAACAGTTTATACTAAGTCCTCAGTCTTAATAAAATAGGATAGATATGGATATTTTTCGTTGTGCCTTGTGAATTTCTGAAGAGTTGTATTTAAGACCAACTCCACCCGGCATGCAAAACCCATTTTGGGTAGAAGGAAGAGGTCCAACCGAGCGGGGACAACGCATAATGCGTTTTTTATTTTTTATTTTTCTTTTGAAAGCATTTTTTGCGTTTGCACTGTTCATATACTCAAAAGTTTGATAAAATTTGATTTTTGACCCATGTTACTTAATTATGTTAAAGTCCTATGGTAAAATTACATTTTCCACCAAAAATATTTTTTAATTATTTTCAGTCTTATTATTATGGTTTGTTATTATTATTATTATCTATTATTATTATTATCATCATCTCATCATTACTATTATTGTTATTGTTATTATTACTATTATTATTGCTAATAATTATTTTATCAATTTTTATGTGTACCTTTTATCAATTTATAAAAAATTATGCATTTTTTCCAATCGAATTAAATTAATAGTGTGGTCTAATATGTAATTATGACAAAATATGCGATTAATATAGAAAAGTTATAAAAGTTGATGGGAAAGAGAATATTCTAAAAATATTCTTTTGGGTTTGAGAATCAGTTTAATGGTTGGAGTTGAATTACTGTTTGATGTGACGTTTATTGCAAAATGAGTTTATAAATGGTTTTTTGTTGGAGATGATCTAAGCTTGCATGACAATAGAAATATATCATTACTTCTGAAAAATTCATCCTTCAATCATAATTCACAGGGTAGGGAACCAGTAACTACTGTCCATTTATCTGTTCATACAAAAATGAAAATATGTAAAAATCAAACAAAAATAGAAAAATCAAGAGACATTATATATATATATATATATATATATATATATATATATCTTGAGCAGCAACAACTTGCTATCTGTGACATCTCTGTCTTTAATCTATCTCTGCTCCAAATTCAAGACCTGAAATAAAATAGAGCTCATAAAATCTGCACAGAAACAAGAGGACTCAGATATATATCGATGGAATGCATTTCTTAACCTATCGCATTTCACTTACGATTAGCGCGGGCGGGCTTTCTTCTTTTCGTTTTCTAAAGCCTCGGTCACCTCCCTTCTCGATCGGTACCTTTTGCCCCACGGCGCGATATAATACTGCAAAAGCGAAGATATTTGACGAATATCAGCCAAGATTGATGCGTTTAATGCCTCATTGCACAAAATAATGAAGGTATTAATATGAGCATACGACGACATGAGAAATATGAAGCGCTAAAATGCAAATGCGACAAACTGCAGTAGTTATGCGATAAAAATAACAGACGATTGCATAGAAGATGCTTAGTTACAGAAGATTTGGGTAGTTCTTGATGTTTGTCGTTTCCATTACGAACCAAGAAAACCACCCATCGACTTGTACGTGGAAAAACGAATTAACGGAAGATCGATCGGCTCAAAGGGGGCAACTTTAAAAAAAGAAACAGTTTAAGTCTTTGACAACCTTAAACTTCCCAAAATGAGTTCGAATAAAGTAAAAACATCTTAATGGCAGTTTATAGATACACAGAACAGCTCAATGGGTTGATTTCTAGAGCTAAAACACATAACATTCCAACAATGTCACGCTCAAAATATGCTAAAACTTAAGGCCATTTCCGCTAAAGATCACTGCTGAACTCAATCAAGAATAACCACAAACCAATTCAATCCCACCATATATATATATATATATATATATGCTTTCAAAACGTGAAAAACGGAAAAAGAAAAAGCCTACTCGATCGTACGAGCCGCAGGTGGCGCCGCTGGTCCGAGCCCTCGTCTCCATTTCCCAATCCGCCGGCAGCCAATCGGGCCTCTTTGGGGGCTCCCTGGGCTCGGGGTGCGCCGAAAGAGGTGAAAGGGCTTCACCGTCGTTTCTCCCTCGCGGTAGAAGGAAATTGGGACGGCGTGGACGATTTCCCCCAAGTTGATGCCCGAACCGTCCGGTTCAACCCGATTTCCAACGGGGTCGGCGGAAGACCCGAATTGGGGCAATGGGTTGCTGGCGGGAACCGAGTTCGTAGATGGGTCGGCCATTTTTTGAGCAGTGCTTGGTTGAGGTGTGGGAGAAGTGAGGAAACTGAGGGTACCTGAGAAGAGAGGTGGCGGCCATTTATTCTGATTTGAAAAAGCTTGGATTTCAGAGATCTTTGACTCGTTTTTGACTTTTCATCATGTAATTTCCACTTTTATCACTGCGTAGCTGTTTATTAACGAGGAAACACGATTAAAGATAGGATCGGTGTAATTGAATTTCTTGATTAAGGTTCAATGTTCATTGCATTATTAGTTTATTACATCTGTATTTATTAATTATATTAATTGGAGGAAGACAATCCAATTCTGGTAACTTTATGAAGGAGAACTTTATTAATTGGAGGAAGACAATCCCACCATATATAAATCCAATTCACACCCCCCTAATTACTAAAATACCCCCCATATTAATTACTAAGTATTAAATAATGCATTTTTCCAAGTTTAACTAGTTCTTTATAAGTTATATTATCTCACATATTAGTTACATACACTAAAAAAGGAAATTTAACATTAGTACTAGCTTTTATTTTGTAACGATTTAACACAATTACATGTTTAGATTTATATCTTAATTCCTCGAAAAAAATATATATAATAATATTTGTATGTCAAATTATTTACATTTAGAATATCTATATTTAGCATTTTATTTATTTATATATAATTTATTCTGCAAGAAAATATATGTGACTGTGTGTCTCACTAAATCAAATATAAATTTTTTTTCAATAGTATTTGTTTAAGTTAATAAGATATATTGTGCTATATGATTAGTTTATTAGTTAATTATTAGTGTGTATAAATTTAAAAAATGAGCACTTTTTATAATAGAATGTAAAACTAGCGAGTACTTACATATATTATTATTAAAATGCAAATGTTATAATAATTAAATTAATACTATTATTATTGTTGAATTCAAGAGGGAAAGTAATTAGAGAAAATAACTTTAACAAATTTCATGTTATTTTAAAGAATTAAAATGGAAAGTATTAAATTACTAGGGGTTGGATAGCATTTTTCATCCCAAGGGGGTGTGAATAGTAGGACCCTAGATAAATATTGTATTGCTGCCATCTGCTGGATTTTTTCATTAATTACAGATTTCCTACATCTTTTAATGGAGATTACTTGTTTAATTATTTCTAAAGCTACGTTATTCGAATAGTTTTTTTCATTAATTGCAGATTAATCATATAGTACCAGGAGTTGGTTCCAATACCAAGATATGCTAATTACTAAATTAGGTAACTAATTAGTAATTATGAGTTTCGTATTTTATTGGGTCATTAAGTTTCACAATCAAAAATTAGATCACTAAGTAATGTAATTAATTTTATTTGGATCACTCCGGCGAAATTGGCGGAAATCCGACGTGGCTGTTGACGTGTCATTGATCACGTCGAATTTCGGATGTCGCTGTAAAAATTCTCCGGTGACCTAAATAAAATCGAGCAAGTTATTTAGTGACTTAAGTTTGTAATTATAAAACATAGTGACCCAAAAATAAAACGGCTAAATTTCTTTTTTTTTTCCCGAAACGATAGCTTGTATAAATTAACAAAGATACGGGACTAAATAGTCCAAAGGGTCTCACGGTACATCGCCAACCGGAGAACAAAGGCTCACAACCGAGCACAACACAGCCCACAAAGGGGCAAAACACTCCCACGAGGAGAGAAAAGGGTCACAAGGGACAAAAACCGACAGAAAAAAAAAACTCATAATCTACGACCAAGAACTAAAGAACCTATAACAGAAAAAGCTATTAAGCTTAATCTACGATACTCTTCATTTTCACTTGGCCTTCAATTTCTGAATTTTATCTTCATCGGACTGAGGCTCCACAAGGGAGAAAATGCTCACGACAAAGGTCGAGAGAGATGAAGTCCCACAAGGGAAACTCAAAACGGGCAACAGCGAGACGGCGGTGGATAGCGTGGCTGTAGGCTGGAGATGGGGCGGCGCGGCCTGCGGCGTGGCTGGAGGCTGAGACGGCACGACCGGCGTTTGGTTGGAGGCTGGAGCTAGGGCGTTGCGTTGCGGTGGGGCGGCGCGGCTGTAGGCTGGAGTAGGGGCAGTGCGGCGGGGTGGCGCGGCACCAGCGGAGGTGGGGATGGAGGTGAGCAGCAGCGGCACCGGCGGAGGAGATGGAGGTGGCATGGCAAGCCCGAAGAGGAGGTGGATCTGCGCAGCAGCGGCACCGGCGGAGGTGGACGCGGAGGTGCACAGCAGCGGCACCGCGGGCGGCGGAGGTGGAGGTGAACGGCAGCGGCGCCAGCTGGAAAGGTGGAGGACGCGCGACCACAGCGCCGGTGGCGGAGCAGGGGAGGCGGCAGTCCACAGGGAATTTTTTTTTTTTTTTTTAATATATATAAAGATCAAGAAAAATAAAGGGAAAACACTGAAGAAAAGAAAAAGAATGGCTCCCCCACCTCCATTAATGGAGGATGGGGGAGAAACCCACGTTTTTTTGTGTTGCTGCGCGAGGGAGAGAAGATGAGATGAGAGGAAACCCTAGAGAGAGAGCGTTTTTGAGTATTGTAAAACGGCTAAATTTCGTGACCTAATTTAGTAGTTTGGCCTCAATTCATTGATTTTACAGATGTACCCCTGATCTTTGTATGATAAAAGAAAAATGTCAGAGGGCAAATTCGTCATATGATCCTTGATTGCTGCTGCTGATGAACTGCTTCAATGGCATTAATGTCTCAGCCTATCTCGAAAATCCTCTCCTCACACTTCAGAGAAAAAGCAAATTATACTAAAAAAACACAGTCGAGAAACGCCATCACTACGCTGAAGGATAAAGACCCAATGAGCTCTATCATCTCTGCAACCGTATATATCACGAACCCAAGGCTCCATTTTGCCAGACGACGTCGTCTTTGCCGCAGAATACCTGCCGTGTTGTCCACGCTCAAAGCGTCTCCACCTGAGTGTAAGTGTCTCTGAACTGTATAACCCCTCTATGAAGATTCAGGACTTATTTTGGGGTTACCATCTGAATGTTTCGTTGCGAATTGGTTGAAGTGAGTGAATGCGTTGGAGATGACGTGTTGCTGGCTTTCGTTAAGGAAAGGGAGGTAAGCGGTGATTTTGTGGCCAGATTGTGTGATCAGCTTTGGCTTAAGGGTGTCATCGGCAGTTCTAGAAAGAATGGAAGCTTCGATGTGGCCGATGAAGATAATGGGGGTTTGAGTAGCTCTGTGTCATTGGATGAGGTAGATTTAGTAGAGAAATTTGCTTCCGTTTATTAGCAGTTGTTGTGGTTTTCCTCTTTTATTACGATGTCCATTCTTCTCGGAATTGTCATTTAGGGCAATGATGGAGAAACTGAAGGTGGGTTTTTGAAGTTGAAGGCGACTAGTGAGTGGTTATTGGGAGAGAATTCTGCCCCAGCTAATAAGAAGATGTCCTTGAAGGTTGTGTATACATAGTTTTGCACTTGCTTCTTTGATCAAGTACTTTGCCTTAGTATTCTGTTTTGTGGGACTTAGTTATTTATTCGGGTTTATTTGGAGATGAAGACATGATAATTGCAGAATATGGTTATTGCAGGAAGTCCAAAATGATAGCGAGAGAAGGAAAAGACTGAATTTCCTCCGATACGATGCTGTATGCGTAATATGATTCACATTTAACTAATACATGTATAACGATATTCAAATCTCTGGATTGCATTTGAATCTAAATGATATCTGACAATCTACCGTTAGAAAAAGCAATGATTACTAAGCAAGAAGCGTAAGAACAAATCTGGCAACAACTATGCACCATTTTCTCTTCGAAACTGCTTTCACAATCTTACTTGCTCCACTGTGTAGTGACTTAAAGATTCTTGTAATGCGTCGATGCAGCTGAAGAGGGAACTTCTTCTTTTGACAGTAGCCATTGGCACTGCTTGTAGTGGATACTGTCTTTTCACTCTTTCTCTCCAGGTAGTTTCAGTTTCGATCAGTATTTTAAGAATTGGGAATGCTTTTAATAACTTCCATGTACGTACTATTTGATCCTCCTATAATATATTCGTTAATTTTTGCGCGGTCACGACGATCAGTATTAGTTAGGGGTCTATTTTCTCATCATTTTATGCTCTATTCTTTCTTCATCTGTGATCAGGCTGCTCTGAGCTATGCTGTAGGAGTTTCTTTCAGGTTAATTCTTTTACCATCTTCTTATGATTTGCAAATGGCACTAACCATTATATTAATACTGCAATTTTCTTCTGAGACTTCACTACAATTAGTCAATTACGAACAAGAAGAACAAAACAATCAGTACATCATCACCAAGCTACACTGTTATTCATTGCCATTTTTCCGCTCATGTTATTCAACGATTCATGTTTATTCATCACAGCTGCTTGTACTTGCAACTGCTCTGTAAGCACGCCGACAACATATCAAGAGAAATGGTTCCACAGATCTTCACTAAAAAGAAGTCGAAGAAGTCAGTTTTTCCTTCTTTTCTTACTCTTTACTCTGCTCTCGCACACGCGATATTTATGCTAATTTTTATCATTTTTTTTACCTCAGAATCGGAATTAGAAGCGAAGATCTTCAGGACACATTCCAAAAGACGATCAAGGGCAGTGCCATCGCCCTCTCATCTCCAAGGCTAGTAATTCCTGCCGCAATATACGCCTTATGGGAAATCTCTCAGCATTTTACTCACGACATATTCGACTTTCAGGTACTAAATAATATTATAAACGAAGCCATGTTTAAGAAGTTAACAATGTAAGTAGGAAAAGAGGCGTAAATCGATTTGTTTCTTTGCGAATAATCCCCCCTTTTTTCTTCTGGGGTTAGCTTGTGCCCGCCATGGTGGGGCTATTTGCGTACAAGGCGGCCGCGCTTGTGCAAGTATATAGAGACAACGAAGACCTTCAGTTTATCTTTCCCGATAACGAGTCGAGCGACAGCAAAATTTAGTACATAGAAAGATGTTCAGCCAAGAGATGGGTTTATTCTTCCCTACACAAGTGGAGTAATAACCCATTTTCATGAAGGTTGTGACATGTAATTAGATTTTATTTACTTTTTTATCTTTTATTATGTGTCAAGCATTTAAGGCATTTTGGCTGGAGAATAGAGATGCTCACAAGTCATATGGGTAAAAAAAATGGCAAAATTGAAAAAAATATATGAGAGGGGTGTGTGATGAAGCCATAAGAATATTTTGAAGTTTGATGGGCCATTGGTGATGGGCTTGAGGCCCATAACGTGATGAAGTAAGCTTGGGCTTTAGAGAGATGGGGCAATGCGTTGACTTGATGTTTGACTCGCCATTGAAACAAAACTCCACTGAAAGAGCACAAAAAAAAAGGGAGTAAGAAATTGAAAGTAAAAACGAGGGAAGATGTCGAAAAGCAGAGTCGTCACTGTCTCGGCGCTGCAATTTGCTTGCACGGATGATGTCTCAACCGACGCACAAACAGCAGAAAGGTACAAGGCTACCAAGCGCTGATGCTCGTTCTGAGATTTACACTGGTGTGCGTGCGTGTTCCGTATGGGTGTTTGTGCTTCGATTTAGCTTGGATGTTGGTGCACCCTCCTATTAATTTGATAATTAGTTTGATAAAGTTTCGCTGTATAAATCGTGGTGGAATTATTTCTACAGCTAAAATTTCTTGGGAGATGTTAGTCTTAGTACGGTGTTATTGGCGGCTTCGTAGAAATCTCACGTTGTTGCCTCCGAGATCTTGGGAATTCTGTACCATCATCACGGTTAGCGCAGCTCAAGTCTCCCCGATAGGTTTACCAGGAGAAATTTTATTTCAACCCAGGCGACGCTGGCTTTAAGGTTAAGTACACCTTGTAATATAAATTCACCATACCCGATTTCGTTTTTCCTTTCGAAAAACTGAAACATGGATGGTGATAGATCAGGTGTTCCAAAACCAAGTTCGCCAAAATTGGAGTTGGTAAGATAATAACTGCACTTCTAACCTTACAATGCACCATTTTGTATTTTCGTTGACATAGTGATCCTCCTCCAAATGCGTTTACAGCGGGTAACCTTTCGTCAGACAACTGTCAAGGGAAGAATACAATTCCTTCGTCTCTTTTCAGGGATATGCTGGGACCAGTGGTTCCCCGAAGCAGCTCGAGCCATGGCTGTACAAGGTGCTGAGATTTTATTCTACCCAACCGCTATTGGGTTTAAACCTCAAGAACCAAGGCTTAGATTCAAGAGATCACTGGAAAAGAGTGATGCAATGTCGTGCTGGGGCTAATGTGGTGGGCTCTCTATCTGGCCTTGGTTTGCTAAAATCACCTCGTAATGAACTATTCATACTAAAAATGTGAAGAAAAGAAGGGATTCATTGATCGGTTCTAAATAATGTTGGGGAAGGGAACCGTTCTTTTGTATTTTCATGAACTTTTCTTATGCCTCATTACAGTCTCAGGTTCCTTTAGTAGCTTCTAAAGTATTGGGAAGGAGATAATTACGACGGAGCATGGGCAGAGCGAGATCACATTCTATGGAAACTCATTCATAGCAGGTACCAAATCGTTTGCTTGATTAGTTATCGTACTATTACACGAGTTCTTAGGTTTCAAACACGGGCGTGTTTGTCTCGAATAGGACCTCACTCGATCTCGATAAGATCTAATCAAATAAGGTCAAAGAGGTATAGCTGGGGAATATTCTGCGATCATCCCCAACGTTCCAGCGTAATTCTCTTTCGTTTTCGATAATCTTTTAATCTCTTTTTGTCAGAATATTACACGAGGATCTTTGGTATTATTTCGGAACCACAGAAAAATGCAGGAAGAAATTACATATACTGAGTGCAGGTGAAATCACATATATATGATGCGACTCAGTTGTAGACTTGTAGTCCATGATACATATCATCTGCTAACCTCATTCTACCCAGAAAAAAGAAAAACCAAAGAACAAAAGAACCATCATCATCATCCCATTTTCATATACACCACTTATTTGCATTACTTTACAAGGTATATGAATGAATCTCAATGAAAAAAAATAGCAACAATAAAAATCAAAGAAATTTACGCATGAATTATTCCCGAGGCGGTCAATGTAGTCGGGATTTATCGCAGTTATCGCAAAGACTCCTCGCTAGCGATCGACCTTCCGTCGTCGGCGTCCTCGTTGTCCGAATGCACTAAACTCATCCTAAGACGCCCGTCCTCGCGCCACGCGTGCATGAACTCGTCATTGCGAGCCGTCCTCTCCTCCTTAATAACAATTCTCCCGTCCCTTCTGTACGACCTCAGGCAAACCGATGGCTTACCGCTTATCCCGATGGAGGAGATGGGTGGAGGAAGTTTGCCGGAGCTCCTCCTTGCCGTCTTCGATCTCCTCCTCCTCGACGATGGCGGCCTATTTTTCGATCAGGATATGTTGAATTTTCTGATCAATTTTGTAACGACGGGACTAAAATTGAACGAAATTAAAAAGGACCCTAGTGAAAATTTAGATATTGCCAATGAGGATTTGGCTTAAAGGTCATGGTGGAGGCCTTAAAGAGGGTTAGTAGAACATGAGATTTAATTCTGCCCTCCCACAATTTCTTGAGTATACCCCTTGGATGTTATCCCATGAGGATATCGTTGTAAGGTGAATTAGAGACATATTCATCTGTTCCGAGGATTAGTTCCCCAATAGAGTGTGTGACGCAAACTCACCTCACTATTTAGGGTTAGAACATAGCTAGGTCGGGTGGGGACACATCGGGACAGAGAAAAAATTAGAAAATATTGGAACTCAATCCTCGACTCACGTGATTTTGTGGCTCCGGCAATGACCAGAAGACGAATGGTCGGAAAAAGAACCGTAATCATCGATTGTTGCGTGGCTACGATTGCTCGAGTCGGTGAAGAACGACGAGTCCGTCGATGTCGGGGTGGAGACGGCCGACGAGTCGGGGCTCGAATGGATGTACAGCTCGTTGTATAGCTCGTAGAAGCTCGGGACGGCGGCTTGATTGTGATCTTTTGTGGTGGTTATCTTAGGATTAATGTTCGTCGTTTTCAATGGTGGTAAGATTAGGGTTTGTTCTACGCCGCCGCACGCTGCTGCCATGGCGGCCGGAATTTCTTCTTCCTCCTTTTCTTTTCGGTTTTCTGTACAGATATATTACATTATAGGACGATGATGAAGATCATGATTGTTTGTGTGAGAGAGAAACTATCTTCTCTACACGCACTTATGGTTAATGGAGAAGGGCAAACGAAACACGGATAATATCAGACGGAATCGGATTTCTCGGGTTGACCCGAATTTGCGGAGGACCTATCACTAGAGCTGTTAACGAGGATGAATTCGGTATAAATAAGCGCTTGAAATTGAACGAGCTTTTATATTATACGCAGAAGATACGATGACGTCAATCTTGAGAAATGACGTGGCTACTCCTGATTGGCTGTTCACACACGGCATTCATACCGGTAAATCGCTGGCACTACGAGCGTTTTGTTTACGAAGTTGAGGGTAGTAGATGTAAAACGCTGTAACTGAGTTGAATAGAACCTCGATAAAACCCGAGCCAGGCTCAGTAGAATTCGCCGGTAGCTGAAATCCGATTTCCCAGCTGAAACCGAACCGAAATGTCGATCCACCCGACTTTGACCCGGTTTCCGGCCAACCAATCGGAGCAAGAGACGTGCGGCCTCCCCTGGGGTCTCACCCTAACTCCTTTCGCCGCGAATGACGAGAACGGCGTGCCGCCGGTGTACGGATCGGGCGGAGATCTCCTGCCTAGGTGCGAGAACTGCTGGGCGTATTACAACACCTACTGCGAGCTGGATCAGTGGGCTTGGAATTGCTCCCTGTGTGGGACTATCAATGGACTCTCGAATCAGTCTATAGCCAGATACTCGCTGCCGCAGTCTTGCCCTGAGAACACATCGTCGTTCGTCGACTTGGAGTTGCCGCGTGAGTCAGCAATTTTTCTATCGTTTACTGATTGGATTCGTGTATCTGTCTTCGAATTTAATGAGATGTAATTTACGAGCTGAGCCGACCTGCGTGGTTTGTTGAAGTGTGAACAGAAGCTTAGTTGTTGATGTGAATGAGTTAGTTGTGAATAAGGAGTCGTGAAATTGGATTGATCCTTTGGAATCACTGCAAAATTGTATTCATGGAATCAGGTTTATTTTGTAATAGAGCTTCAAGTTCTCTTTGAACTCTGATATGTTAATTGATTTGCATCAGTTTTATTGTTCATCATGTGGGGAAATTGAGTACTTACTACGTGGATCACGCGGCAGCAATTGCTTGAAATACCATGATGATCGTTCTACTTCGATGTCATTTTTCTAGTTTCCGTAAGACCTTGATTAGATGTAAATTTATGCAACCAGAAACAGATCATTGATGCATTTTTATATGTGATTACAGTGGATGAATCTGAAGAAATGCAGGCACGGCCGGTGTATGTTGCAGCGGTTGATCTCTCTTGTAAGATTGAGGGGTTCTGATTCCCGGGTTCCATTTCATAAACATGATATGTTTGTTGGCTTTTGCTTACTTCTATTCTTTTGTTTCTTTAGCATCTGAAGAGTTTCTGGAGCTTACTAAAAGTGCTCTTTTGGCAGCCTTGGAAGGTTTTCTTCTTATCTGTTCTCATTTTCTTTCATCAGTTACCTAAGGGTTTGTGTGGTAACGATTTTATTTCACTTAGAATGTAGTTTATCATAACCACTTTGGTTTTGATTAAAAAAATTGTTTTGTACCCATTTACGAAGCCAACGCACCTTAAGTATCCTAAAACTTGTTTTGCAGCTCTTGCCCCAGGATCGCTTTTTGGCCTTGCTACATTCAGCCATAAACTAGGCTTGTATGACGTTCAAGGACCCATCCCTGTGGTCAAGAACATATTTATTCCTCCAGAAAGTGATCTGACTATTGAGTTGGAAGATGTCATGCCATTGTTTTCATTTTTGGCCCCAGTATGGTTGTCACCTTTGACTTCTGAGTATATATATATATATATATATATATATATATATATATGTATGTCCGTGCGTGTGCGTGCGCGTGTGTGCTGATGCCTTCTCAAGTTGTTACGAATTGTGTAGGTTGATACTTGTAAGGATCGTATTGCGACAGCTCTGGAAACATTGAAACCGACGACTTCATGGGAGCGAACTACAGCTGCAGGTCAAGCAGTAGATGGAGTTTTAATTGGTGGGCGGGGATTTGGATCCGCAATGGAGGCTCTTCTCAAGTATTTGGGATCAGAATATGGGAATACGTATGCATTGGGTACACATGTGTTGAAATATATTAATATTTTAAATGATTGATAATTCCTTCATCCTTTCCAGAATTTCGGCCATTATTGGTTAATGTTCTGCTTCTGAATGTTAAGAACTGTCCAATGAGAATTCTCAATTAGTAGTAATTCTCAATTTCTGTGCAGCCAGAGTGTTTGCCTTTTTATCGGGTCCACCTGATTTTGGCCTTGGTCAGCTAGACACACAAAGATATGGTGAGCAGTATGCAAGTAAAGGAGAGGACGCAGATCTTGCTCTGTTACCAGAGCAAACTCCATTTTACAAAGATATGGTAATCTGTTGAAACAATAGAAAATCTTGTTTCTGATATCTATATATGATATTGATGACGATATGTGTTTCGCAGGCTGCTGCAGCTGTTCAAGCCGGTGTTTGTGTGGATATATTTGCTGTGACGAACGAGTACACTGATTTAGCTTCTCTCAAGTTTCTTAGTATTGAGAGTGGAGGCTCGTTGTTTCTATACTCAAGTACGGATGATTCGACCCTTCCACAGGACATGTGAGTCACACGTTTCAATCTACTATAAATTTCAAACCAGAGATCATACTCAGTTGTCACTCGGTAACTTTCAAGTAAGCAATAATTCAATTTCTCTCTGCAGGTACCGTATGTTAAGTCGGCCGTATGCTTTCAACTGTGTTCTACGTGTGAGAACTTCGTCTGAATTCAAGCTTGGCCATTCGGTAAGCTTTAGTAAATCATAGAAGTTCTGCTAATATATTGATCGTTCGTAATACCCGCCGTTTTTTTATGTTTTTCAGTATGGACATTTCTTCCCTGACCCAGAGTACGAAAATGTCCAGCACATTATTTGCTGTGACTCCTTTGCAACATATGCCTATGACTTTGATTTCGTGAATGATGTTGGCTTTTCCAGGTATATAGATGAAAGTAATTTTGTAGTTCTTTTATTGTCATTATCCACGAATGCGAGTGAACTAATCATATGCTTTTCCAAGATAATGTATTTGCGAAACCATTGAAATGACATAATGTTGTATTTCTCTAATGGAATAAGTTTGTCAGAAAGTAGATGATTTTTCTGCAGACACAGCAGGGAACGTCCTACGATACAAGTAGCATTCCAGTACACTGTGGTTGTCCCCCCTGAGGATCCTTCTATTTTGGGTTCAAGATCGGCAAAGAGGTGTTTTTCTCTTTTTCACATTTATCCTACCTTAAACATCTCCGATTGTCCAGTAGAGTAGTTCTTCATTGTATACTCTACTTATGCAGGGAAAAGTATACTTTAAAGAGGAGACTGAGGATTCGAACTGTACAATTTGAACCAGCTCACAATATAAATGAAATTTATGACAGCGTTAATCCTGAAGTTGTTCTTTCCATTCTTGTTCATGAGGTATACTCCTTAGCTCCTTTTATAACTGACTGATGCTCGGATTGTTAACTGTTAAGTATGATTCTCAACTTAGTCTCTTCCTAGATACAAGTAAGAACTTGGAATTACTGACCTTCAAGTCATCTTAATAAGAGGTTGATTGTTCAATCAGATGGTTTTATCCATTTGTATATCGTACAAATTGAAGACCTGATTCGTCAAACCCTACCTGAACTAAAATTCCTCTCTGGTCAAACTAACAATTTGCTTAACCACTGCTCACTTGTTTGTGTATGAGTTCTAATGATTTGTTAATCCTAATATCGCACCTCAGGTGATTTTGTCTTCTTTGGAACATGGAGTTCGAGAGGGAAGGATTTTATTGCACGAATGGCTCGTAAATCTCACTGCACAGTACAATGAGGCTTGCAAGATTGCTGAATACTCACGAGGAAGCTTAAACCCTTCTCAAGTCGATGTTGCCTTCACACAGTGCCCACAGCTTCAATCTTTACCTCGCTTAGTGTTTGCGCTACTGAGGAACCCTCTTCTTCGCTTTCATGAAGAAGGTGTTCACCCAGATTACAGAATTTATCTCCAGTGTTTGTTCAGGTAAAATGATATAGTTTATATGGGTGTGTATACTTCGAAACAGCGTAGAAGAGCACTTCAATGGTTTTATTATTAAAATAGTTATACTATCTTTTAACATGCTCTTGTAAGTATTTTGTTTTGCCTTAACTTTTATCCTTGTTTGATGCAGTGCTTTGGAACCATCTTCACTTGCCCATGCTATATATCCATTGCTGACTTCATATGAAACGCCCGATAAACAAGCCTTCCCTCGGCACTCCTTGAGCCGAGCAGCATTGCTTACAAGTGGTAGCCCGATATTTTTCCTGGACGCATTCACAACTCTCATCGTGTTCTATTCATCTACAGCCGATGCTTCACTGCCTTTTCCTCCACCCCAGGACTGTAAGTTTCATCAATTGTCGATTTCTTTGGTGAGATATTTAGTGGTATTCCGTTTGGTCTACTTATGTCATCATATTTCGACAAGTTAGCACAAGAGCACGCAGAACATTGATGTTTGTCTCTAAAGTGACAATGCTGGCTCTTTTCTTTCCTTTTGTTCTTAGGCCTTTTAAGAACCACCATCAACAAATTAAAGCAAGAGAGGGTTATTACGCCGAAGCTAATGTTTATACGTGGAGGTCAAGACGATGCATCGCCGTTCGAGAATTATCTCATAGAGGAGCAAGATGTCGAGGGGAGTGGATTCAATAGCGTGATGGGCTTTGTGTCTTTTCTTGATGAAGTTGCTCGAGACGTCGTGGAGTTCATGAGTAAGCCTAACGGCCATATCCGCGGATAGTGAGTGGTAAGGAAAGAAAATAAGAGAGCTTATATACTTCAGAACATGTTTACTCAATTGGTCTGTGGAGAAGTTGTGGGATTTAAGGATTTCTTACAACCATGTTTCATGAAAGAAGAAAGCTTACAGTTGTTATTGGAAGGATCCGTAGATGCAACGTTGGTCTATCTTGTTTTCTTGAATAGGTTGTTACGCAAGATAAAAAACAATCGTGATGCTTAAATATTTTTTGCCCTTAATTCTTGGTCTTTACTCGTTCTAGCAACATTCTATGTGTATGGTAGAGCTTATTTTGTGACTTAAAGCAGCTTAGCACCTCAAAATTCAAATAGAACAGCCTCCAAAACAATAAAGGCAAAATCTCTGATAACATTCTGACGGAGAGAGACCTCAATGCAATGAGCTTTAAAACAAGAAATAAGTTCTCAAAAGATGCGTTGTGGCTTCCCCATGGTGCTCTTCAAGTACAAGCACCTCACCTGTGTTGATTTCAATAATTAAGCATGTAATAAGCTTTTATTTTATGGTGTAGACAACTATAAAAACGAACGAACTGAAGGGTAAAAACTCACGTTCTGCCAATTTTTCTTCAAAAGTGAGACCAAGAAGTTAACGCTCATTTGAACATTCTGAAAGATCTGTTTCTCTTCCATGTCCAAGTTGCCGACCGCCACTCCCATGCAGAGCACCTTCTTCAACTGGAATTTGATGGTGGCTTTGGTTTCGTTCACCTTCGACTCGAGAGATTCTTGGTGGGTCACGAGTGTGGGAAACTTGCCTAAATCAGAGCGGGAAAATATAAAGTTGGTGTTAATTGCATTGGGACGTAGTATATCTTATATTTAACGAAACAATTTGACAAAAGCATATATCCATACATGCCTTGGAACCTATTCTAGTGAGATGGCTGTGTTCTAATGCCAAAAGGTGTTAATGGACTAGTATCTCCCATTGCCATTGGGTAGTGATGATTCATGTTTTACAATGTGGGATTGCAATTCTTAAAAGCATATTAATCGATTACCTGCTTTATTGAGACCAGGTCCCAGAAGACGTGGGATCTGCTTGATAACAGCTTCCGATGCCAAGAAAGCATGATACTTTTTCGCAAGCTTCTTAACCAATTTCTTGTTCTTGTTCAGCTTCTTCAATGCCTCTACATCCATAGACTCCAACCCAATTTTCTCAGCCTGCCCACAACACACATCAAGCAAATCGCAAAATGGTGCATCAATGTATAGATCCACATGAAAAGGTACGGTACAACACCTCTTCCACGTGCTGGGCATCACCAAGCATGCAGATCTTCATCTTGGGCCGGGGGATATGCGGCAACTTTACAGAGCCACTAAAACGCTTATCCTTCTGCGGATCATAATTTTTCAGACCAATCTGCAATTCAACGGTCTCGGTGAAGTTGCGTTTCTTCTCTTTAGAATCGACAACAATCTGAGAGATAGCTTCCCTCAGCGCATCACTCTGAAGCTTACTGCAAATCGCACCTCATACAATTATTCTCGAATCATACAATCAGCTTCCACCATCTCAATTCCAGAAACCGATTATCCCAAATGAAACAATAATTAACAATCTGACAAAACAAATGTTAAGCCCAGCCTAGTAGCACCTCAAACAAATTCCTTCATTTACTGCATAGAACGTTTACACTACCTCATGGCTCACGATGTTCGAATCTTCAGCTCTCCACTTCTGATATGCCAAACAGAGCAGAACAATAAAGAAACAAAATCATAAATCAGCTTAGTTAATGAACAAGATCACGCTATCTCAAGCTCAACACGAGGTAAAAAAAAAAAAGATTCAAGGTAGAAAAACCACCTTCGCTTGGACTCTACAGCTCAGTAGAAGTGAGTAATGAGGCGTTTGATATCCCTAAATGCGCGTAAAGAAAAACCCTAGGCGTCGTTACTTGTTGGGCTTTTTGGGCCTATAATTTCATTCGATACCAATAAAGCCCAACCGTTGATAAAAGCCCAATAGCTTAACCCAAAAAAAATTTATTAATTTAAGCACTAATTATTTTGCTAAACTAATAAAACCTCGTTTTTCTGGGAGCGCGGGAAAACAAAAACCTGGCGACTCCCTTTTTGCCGCATCTCTCACTTTGTTCTCTTCAATCAGAGTATTCATCTCAATTTCTGATCTAGCTAGAGAACAACTCAGAGTAGGTGACTGATTAATCCAATCAATCGACGTTTGGAGAGAGAATGAACAACGCCGGTAACGGCCGGAGGCGGTGGCGAAGAGATACGAGTACTCGTATATCGAAGAAGCAGAAGCTGATTCTGAGCGCCGAGGAACAATTAGAGTCGAAGCTCGGATATAGTCTCTATACTGAAGGCGAAAAACGCCTCGGCTGGCTTCTCACGTTTGCTTCGGTGAGTTTTACTTCGCTTATTCGGATCCACCTAGTTTTAACCTGTTCCGATATGTTTTTATGCTTTTTTTGAGCTTGTCCTGGAGAATTTGACTTGTTGATTTGTGTGTTTAACGTTAATAAGTCGTCGTGGGAGGATGAGGAAACACACAAAGCCTACAGTTGCGTGGATTTGTATTTTGTGTGTCAGGTATGAGCTTTATTTGTTGATGTTCTCAATACGCCCAATTATCTTCTCTCGAGACATTGTTTGATTATTTGTTTGTTGTCATTGTTTGATTGAAGGATGGGTCAACGTTCAAAGCCAAGTACAGGTTTCGACCCTATTTCTATATTGCAACCAAGGTTTGTGATTTTCGACTATGATGTTGCCTGAGATATTTCTTTGCCCGTCTGTCAACTGGTTGTGAGGTTTCCTTGATGTTGCGGTTGATAGGAAAAAATGGAAATGGAAGTGGAGGCTTATTTGAGGAGGAGATATGAAGGACAAATTGCAGATGTTGAAATTATGGAGAAAGAAGATCTTGATATGGTAAAGTAAAACTTATTTGAATTTTTGTCTGGTTGTTCTTTTTCTAATGTATACTAGATGACTTGAGAGTTGAGATAATATGCCTCGGTATATCAAATCTGCTTCTTGTACTATAAATCAAAAAGAACCCTCCATCAACTCCTAATTGAATTTAGGATGAAACTTACAACCTAGCATGTTATCAGAGCCATACAAATGTTTCTATACACATTTGGCTTGTCAAATGTTTTTTGGATGGAACCATCGACTTAACTATATAATATTAATATGTCATTTTTAATGGTGAAATGGCTCTCATCATAGTGCTATGAGCGGCTGCTGATTTTTTTTAGCCACGTGCTATTACTCAGATGAAGTTTCAAATGTTTACTTGCTTAATTTTTTTCGTTCAGTGAATTATCATTGCCTATCCTTTTCTAACAGTAATGTTGAATTCGTATCCAGAATGTACTGATCTGGACTGTCCATTTTTAACAGAAAAATCACCTGTCTGGTTTATGTAAACGTTACTTGAAGATAAGTTTTGATACTGTTCAACAACTGATGCAAGTAAAGAATGACCTGATTCATATTGTCGAGAAAAACCAAGCAAAATTGGATGCAGAGGATGCATACGAGTCTATTTTGACTGGAAAGACGTAATGCCCGCTCTCTGCTAAGTCTTCTTTTTTGGAGAAATCTTCTTCTTATGTTATTTTTTTATTTTCTTTGGCATAACTTTCTAAATCTTAATCTTGTTTTGGCAGCAACCAACGGCCCCAGGATTTCATAGACTGTATAAATGACCTTCGTGAATTTGACGTGCCTTATCATGTTCGCTTTGCCATTGACAAAGGTGACTAATTCAGTTTTTTTAGATCTATATACCTGGTGTAGTTGTTATTGGGAAAGAGTTGATGAAATTTGAATGTGTTTCCGTGGTCTTTTCACAATTCAGATATAAGATGTGGTCAGTGGTACGATATTTGTATCTCAAGTGCTGGGATTAATGTTGAAAGGCGAACTGATCTACTTCAACGGGCTGAAGTACATGTTTGTGCCTTTGATATTGAGACCACAAAGCTCCCATTAAAGTTTCCAGATGCTGAGTATGATACCATAATGATGATTTCGTATATGGTTGATGGCCAAGGGTACCTCATCATTAACCGCGAGGTAAACGTGATTGTTAATACTTATGTTTCTTTTCAAGAAGGCCTTTATTGCTTGCCAAGTTAAACATGATTGTTTTATTTCCTGTAAGCTTTCCATGTTTATGGAGTTTCTCAATCTGCAAGTTAAACATTCTCGTTCATGGCTAGACATCAATTACCTGCCACAAACATTGAGCACCGCTCAGATATTATTAGGTCGCTCTTGCAACTCTTTGAATTATCTGTGTTGTGCACTGTGGCCCACTTTATTTGTTTTACTGCATGCCTTTCCTTGATAAATTTACGTGTACTTATCATTTAGGTTGCTTTCAACTCTTTGAATTATACGACTTTTGCACTTTTGCCCACTAATATTTCTCTGCATACCTTTCCTTGATGAATCTACAAGTACTAAGTGTATAGGTCAACTGTTTATACTATTATTAGGGTTAATTATGTATGAGCTATTGCAGTGTGTAGGTGAAGATATAGATGATTTGGAGTATACTCCCAAACCTGAATTCGAAGGGTACTTCAGGGTGACAAACGTGAAAGATGAGGTAAATATGCGTGTAGTTTTCATATATTTTAATATTAGTTTATCAATGAATCGTAATTCATGACTATGAAATTTGCTGCAGAAAACACTTCTTAGCTCCTGGTTCGCTCATATGGAAGAAGTAAGACCAGGCATATATGTCACATACAATGGTGATTTTTTCGACTGGCCATTTGTGGAAACTAGAGCATCACATCATGGCTACAACCTAAGTGATGTACGTAACTGACAAGATCCGCCTCATTAAGTTTATGCCAGCTAAATTGTAACAAAATTGTTTGTTTCAATCCTCGCCCATGTTTACTGTATTTGAAGTTATTATATTCAATTAGATGTTGTGAACACCTCAAAGTTATGTGAATCTCTTGATTACATACATGCGATGGATTTAAAATTTTTTCTCATTATTCAGGGTAAGTTTCTCTGCTTGTCAATACTTATGATGATAAGTTCGCACCGTCATATGTTATGCCTCTTTATCTTCACATGTCAGTAGCCTCTTCTCTATGAATGGGAGGTAGACCAAAAGAACGAGGAATAAACCACTTTTAGGTTATTCTTGCGCTGGATATATATATTATCATTGTCATGGACGGAGATCTTTAGTAGCTTGTTCATCTGTTATAGAGTTTTATTCAATAGCTGGTGGGGTTGCATGCAAATCCTACTCTGGTAGTATCTGTGTCAGTTATATCTCCATAACATGCTTAAATACCTTCTACCTCTAAACTGCAGGTACTGGGATTCCAGTGTGACAAAAATCAAGGTGAATGCCGTGCCAAGTTTGCATGCCATCTTGATTGTTTTGCATGGGTTAAACGTGATAGTTATCTTCCTCAGGGCAGCCATGGCTTAAAGGTTATGTTTTAAATTCTTCTGTTTTTACTGGATATAAACGCTCCCATATTTGTGCTTTTTTTCATGTCTAGTCGATATTGATAATTATGATAAGATTTTCTAGATTATACTGTCCTTTTCCCGGTTCTCATGACACGTGAATTAGTGGTTGGGCTGGACTTTATTTAGAAAACTTGTCCTCTTTGATCAAGGAATCCTAATATTCTGTAGAATTTACTTCTGCGATGGAGTTTCCCATTCTATTCCTTCAAAAGTAACAAAGTAATATTCTGATCATTATTTGTTCCCAAGGATAGATTTCCGGTCTACTACTTTTCGGGCCATGTGGCAAAATAGTTGGCCGGTGGCGTGAATTTATGTATGGAATGCTTTGAACTGAAAGATACTACATTAATCACAGTTTCTTCAAGATGGTGCCTGAAGTAATTATATGGGAAGATTGCGAGCAGTTCATCAGCTTCAAAGCTCGTAATATTGTTTTGGAATTTTATTGAACCTGTTACATCTTTTGTCTATATGTTTTCTGTGATCTCTGAACCCTAATCCCCCTTCACAAGTTGATGAAGATGTCAATTCCTTCTACCTGGCATATATTGCGTGTCATGTGAAAATGTTGGGTGGTTTTGTATATCATTTACAGACTTGTCACTTACGAAGTTGTTTACTCTTTCATTTTGATACTTTAGGCTGTCACGAAGGCTAAATTGGGTTACGACCCGTTGGAAGTCAACCCAGAGGATATGGTTCGGTTTGCAATGGAAAGACCCCAGGTATCATTGATTTATCTTTATGGTTTTTGTTAAGCTAGGTTCATACAGGTATTTGTTGTATATGCAATTTCTCTTTAGATTATGAACATATTTAGTACAGTGAAAAACCCAGAATAATGCATTTTACTAGGTGGTAAGTGTTCTTTCAGTCCTCGGAGAATCACATTTTCTATAGCTAGATTTTGCACCTCGAGTAAATTGGATGCACTAACTTGGTTGAGATCTTCATCATGATTGTTCAATATTAAGACAATGAAATAATTTCTGATATTCTGCTACGGAAAGAGTGCTGTTTTTAATATGTGATACCCTCTTAATATCCTAGAAAGAATAGTCCAATGATACTTAATTAACCACCGTATCCATTTTTATGCTTCATGCAGATGATGGCATCCT
Source organism: Craterostigma plantagineum (assembly GCA_027422505.1). Taxonomy (NCBI): domain Eukaryota; kingdom Viridiplantae; phylum Streptophyta; class Magnoliopsida; order Lamiales; family Linderniaceae; genus Craterostigma; species Craterostigma plantagineum. Next base: position 2,814,518 of record JAPQWV010000065.1, on the reverse strand, counting down.
ATTCTGTTTCTGATGCTGTAGCAACCTACTACCTGTATATGACTTATGTTCATCCATTCATATTTTCGCTGGCTACCATAATCCCCATGCCACCCGATGAGGTGTTACGGAAGGGAAGCGGGACTCTCTGTGAAATGTTACTTATGGTGCAGGTGGATAGCTGAAGCATTAAAGATTTGTTCGATCTTGTTGATACTGTCTTAAAGTTATATCTCCCGGAATCAACCAATGCTTTTGAAATTCATTTACTGCGTTTTTGGCTCTTTTTTATCCCACAATGAATCAAATACAAAACAAAATGCAAGAGATTTACATGTACCTTCAGTTTCAGTTGATTTTCCCACATTGCTCCTTTTACTTATCATTTTATGCACACAGGCATATAAGGCTAATGTCATCTGTCCAAACAAACACCAAGCTGATCCAGAGAAGTTCTACAATAATAAACTCCTCGAGAGTGAGACATACATTGGGGGACATGTTGAATGCCTAGAAAGTGGAGTTTTTAGGTCTGACCTCCCAACTAGCTTTAAACTCGATCCGATCGCCTATGAGGTATCATCTTTGTTCACAAATCTCCCCAAACTGGAATTTTCTTCGCCGTCTAGACTGTGCTAAAAATTTTCATTATGCATGCTAACTATTTGGTGTCGGTTGGAGAATATATGTTGCACATTCTTTTCACCTGAATTGTTGATGATCAGTTTATATTGTTAAGTGTGATCCCTATGTGTGAAGTGTTGAATCCCTTGAAATGACTATTGGTCATATCCTTGCCTGTTTTAATTTTGTGGGTGGCTTTTGTCCAACATCAGCCCTGCTTATGTCTTGATTGATTTGGTACTACTGCTTGTGGAAGGGACTTCTCATCAATCAGCCTATCCCGGCATAAGTTAGTGCATGTGTTCTCTAGATGTTCCATATTATTTACCTCTACAATTTTCTGCATGGTTTGACATTCGTTGAAGTTGTAGGGTCTCCGCTAGCTTTTTATAATATTTACTATTGACTATTAATTTCTTACTGCTCCTTGAATCCCTGGAAGCCTTGTCAGCTTCTTAATTTTGTGCCTGAATTTCTTGCTTGGTTAGTCTTGTTAAATGTTGTGAAACTGTATATAACAGAAATTGATTGAGAACCTTGACCGTGACCTGCAATATGCTATTAAAGTGGAGGGTAAGATGGACATAGAATCAGTTTCAAATTATGACGAAGTCAAGAATTCAATCAAAGAAAAGGTACATGAATCCTCTTTTGCTATCAACGTTTCTGAGAAAGTAGATATGTCCATTGATCTTAGTATCACTTCATAACTTGGTTCTGATATTGTATATGGTAAATTCTACCTATCATGGAAGCCGTTGAGTTTCTCCTTGCATCACAAAGTCGCAATTGCACATTGTTTCCATACTGCATGTGCCAATGCAATATGAAACATGTTGTTGGTTGCATACTCAGGCATACGGTTACAACTATTGCATTACAAAATTCTGTTTTGATTTTGTGCTGCCCCATGATGTTCAGCTGGTCAGGTTGAAAGATGAACCAATACGAGAAGAGCGCCCTCTCATATATCATCTCGATGTTGCTGCAATGTACCCTAACATCATTTTGACTAACAGGCTTCAGGTGATAAATCATATATTTTTAAATCTCTTATAAAGTTTCAGCTGTACTTTTTGTTTGTCTTAAAGGGTAGAGCATGTGAATATTCGCCTGGCGTCATTGGATGACATCCTCTGCACCTCAAATCTGTCTCTGAGCCTAGTAGTCTATCTGTAGTACTGAACGTGAACACACTACGGCCTGATAACGTCTAATGGAATTAGAGTACAGTCGGACATGAAGTAGAATGAGAATATGCATAACTGCATGAGTCACCAATAAAACTAAATTCTACAGCGTCATTGTCAACTGTTTCGCCATAATCCCATATTTTATCATTTTTTTCATGTCTCTCATCCTCCTTTTCTCCTCCTAAATCAGATTTTTTCCCTAGTCCATTGTGTTAACAGCATGGAGGCTTCACATGTGATTGGAGCATTGATCATTCATAAATCTCTGCTATACAATTCAACTGACTATAGTTTCTTCTTTCCCTCAATTGCTAGCCACCTTCAATCGTTACAGATGAAATATGCACTGCATGCGATTTCAATCGTCCAGGCAAAAATTGCCTTCGGAAGTTAGAATGGGCTTGGCGTGGAGAGACATACATGGCAAAGAGAAGGTTTGGTGCGCGCCATATTTTGGATTATTTGATATGAGCCTGAATGCAACTTAACTTTACATCAACTTTTGTTTTACGTCATGCCAGTGACTACTATCATATCAAGAGGCAAATTGAATCTGAATTAGTTGACCGCATAAGTGGACAACCAGCGAAATCTTTTCTTGACCTGCCTAAAGCAGACCAACAGTTGAAGCTCAAAGAGCGTCTAAAGAAATACTGTCAGAAGGTGAATGACCTGGTGCATTCTTTTTTCCTTTTTATGCTAAGCCCTTTTGTACTGGCAACGTATATTATCTTTTGTCTTGTAGGCCTACAAAAGGGTACTTGATAAACCTGTAACAGAACTTCGAGAGGCAGGGATCTGCATGCGAGAAAACCCATTTTATGTTGATACTGTCCGCAGGTAACTTTGTAGGATATTTTCCCTCAGTCATTTGGATGTTACAGTCACAAGATCCTGTTTCCTGTGCAAGCTCTCTTTATAACAGAAGTTTCAGTTCCGATACCATTCCGTCTTCCCAACTGAGATTCTATGATCTTTGTTTTGCTTCAGTTTTCGAGATAGAAGATATGAATACAAGGGACTAAATAAAGTTTGGAAGGGGAAGTTGGTAGAGGCAAAGACCAGCGGGAATTCTATTAAAATCCAGGAAGCACAGGTATTGCAATGCCTGGGTCTTGGAATGTCACCATAATCGTTTAATTGGGGTTTATGGTCAAAGATCAACTTTTGCAGGACATGGTAGTACTTTATGATTCACTGCAACTAGCTCACAAGTGTATCCTCAACTCTTTCTATGGCTACGTCATGCGGAAGTAAGCTTGCAGTTCATGTTCAGTGTCTTGAGTTTTTAGGATAGACGATCCTCATAATATAATTATTCAGGGGTGCAAGATGGTACTCAATGGAAATGGCTGGTGTGGTCACTTATACGGGCGCTAAAATAATCCAAAATGCTCGGTTACTGGTTGAAAAAATTGGAAGGCCTCTTGAACTAGACACAGATGGTATTTGGTGTGTGATACCTGCGTCATTTCCGGAGAACTTCACATTTAAAACAACGTACGTTTTTTAACTGCTGATAATGTTCTTTTCCATGAATCGTCATGTACAATTTAGGCTAAATAAATTGTTCTTCGTCGTCATTATGTTGTGATCAAATAGTGCACTATTTGAGAGTTTGGGCTGCCAACATGCTTTTTTGTCTTCCAAAATATCTTGATCATATGGATTATACCATTTCTCAGAGACTCGAGGAAGTTGACTATTTCATATCCTTGTGTTATGCTCAATGTTGATGTGGCAAGAAATAACACCAATGATCAGTACCAGGTTTGTTGATTAATATTGTCAGTGTATTGAAATGTAGCAGCTTCAAATTTTTTTCCAATTCTATTAGAACTTTTGTTCCAGTCCTTGTTTATCAGAAGTAACAAATGATACATAAAAAAGCTAATTACAGCATTAATATTTCTTGTAGACGTTAAAAGATCCGCTCAACAAGACATACTCAACTCATAGTGAATGCTCAATTGAGTTTGAGGTGGATGGACCATATAAGGTAATTAATGTGATAATCAACATTCCAGTCCATCATTCAATAGTTCTTGATATATTTCTCGACTTATGATAATATTGAAGTGGTCATGGCTTTATGCTTGTAGGCAATGATCATACCTTCTTCAAAGGAAGAAGGGATTTTGATCAAGAAACGTTATGCAGTTTTTAATGATGATGGTACACTAGCTGAACTTAAGGGTTTTGAGATCAAACGTAGAGGAGAGCTAAAGCTCATTAAAGTTTTTCAGGTATTCCATCCAATCTGACTTCTATCAATTGATTTCTTTTTCATTGACATCTGTCTGCTTTTTTAAATATCCCCATATTGCCGAGCCATCTATCGTTGGCCTACTTTAAAGTAAATTTTCACTTATTCAAATATACATGCTGCAGACTTTCCAGTTACTATTCTATTTGTCCTTGTGAAGCTTAATATTTACCTATAGACCCTTAGTGCCTACTATTTTGAGGGAGACGAGATTGGATGCTAGCAGCTTCGTGTAATTCCTGATTTAAGGAATGCTTTGTTCTCCATCAACAGAGCCATATGATTGCATAAATGACTGGTAAAACAGTGCTTATGGGTTGTCCTAACTTTTTAATTGTTCTTACAGGCTGAGTTGTTTGATAAGTTTCTCCATGGGACAACTTTAGAAGAATGCTATTCCGCTGTCGCTTCTGTTGCAAATCGGTGGCTTGATCTGCTTGACGTACGTGATTTATTTGAACTCTTAGTCTGTTGCCTCAATATGCTTTATTCATTTTGTCTGTAAAATATCATATTGATGCATGAATGTGATACTAAATCTGTTTCCGGTTCGAGGTACTTCTTTCCTTTATAGTTCCAATAAATAAGTTTCATCTGAAGTTTAATTCATAGACTTAAGCGGTTCCACTAATAATTATCGGTCTAGGCAATTTAATTCTGTGGAACTAATTCATGAAATAAATGATAAACCAGAATGAGGGAGAAGATATTGCGGATAGTGAACTTCTTGATTACATCTCGGAGTCGAGCACAATGAGCAAGTCGTTGGCTGATTATGGTGAACAGAAGTCGTGTGCAGTGACTACAGCTAAACGACTAGCTGATTTTCTTGGGGATGCAATGGTTAAAGACAAAGGGTTGCGTTGCCAGTATATTGTTGCATGTGAACCGAAGGTATAATTTGTTTAACAAGTTCTCTGAGAAAAACTTCCCGGCGATCCGAACAAGACATTTGTGAAGAGACTTTTATTTTTGAGGTTGCCTTTTTGGACTCATGACGTTTTTATCGAACAGGGAACCCCAGTTAGTGAGCGTGCAGTCCCTGTTGCAATCTTTGAAACTGAGCCTGGTATGTTTAGTAGGTAAGCTTCTGCTTGTTGTCCCTAGTTGAGATGCTTGCTGATTCATTGCTTTCAGATATTATGAAGTTCTACGTGAAGAAATGGTGCAAAGTCTCATCAGATGTGGGTATCCGGTCAATTATTGATTGGTCTTACTACAAACAAAGGCTTAGCTCTGCAATTCAAAAAATCATCACAATTCCAGCCGCGATGCAAAAGGTCTCTTTTGCTATTTCATCCAGGATCTGATCTCCAATATTTGATATGGAATTGCTCATTTGTCAGGTTGCAAATCCTGTCCCAAGGGTGGTACATCCTGATTGGCTACATAAGAAAGTTCGTGAAAAAGAGGACAAATTTCGTCAAAGGAAATTGGTTGACATGTTTGCTCGGCAACACTCAGATGATCCTTTGAGAGCGACTGACTCTGGGCACAACGATATAGACATGGAGGACTTTACGAATAATGGAAAGGCTGTTGTTGGCAGGCCTAAACCTGTCGTTCGGTCTTATGGACTCAATGATGAAGATCAAATCAGAATGAGTCATTTGGCATGCAATCTAGAGCATAGTCACGAAGTAAAAAACAGAGATGCCCATTCAACATATCAGTCACAGAAAGTTACTGAAGACACCATTGACAAAAATGTTGATTATCAGGGGTGGTTGGATTTACAGAAGAGGAAGTGGAAAGAAACTCGGGAAAATAGAAAGCGTCAGAGGTAGTTTGTCTGATTTTTCAATTGTAGAGCAGTGCTCGTCAAACAAGTTTATTTATATTGCGGTGTTATATTGTCCTATGAAGCATATCGTCTTTTATTGATTGTGACTGCTGATATTATGTACATACTTTCAATAGGTTGACCAACCCCACGACTTCAAACATAGTCAAAGGTGCTGAGATGCGTAGTCAGAACAAAATAGTTCGAGGCCAAGTTGGGGTAAATTCTTACTTCCAGAGGAATGAATCGTCACTCACGCAGTGCCATTGGCAGGTGATGCATTCTTTGGAAGTTTGAGTTTATTTTGTACTGTTTTCTTTTATATTGATATTATTCGCTGGTTAGTTACATTTTTATAATTGTTCTGTCTTGATTTACTTCGATGAGAACACTGAATATGTGGTTCTTCTTCACCAGATTATGCAGTTAATACAGAGTTCACGGCAGGGCCAATTATTTGCTTGGGTAGTTGCAGAAGGAACAATGTGCAAGGTTCCCATCCACGTTCCCAGAACATTCTACCTCAATTCTAAAGCCCCTGTAACAGATGAGTTTCCTGGACGGCGTGTGAATAAGATGCTTCCTCATGGGCACCAAAGCTATAACCTGATTGAGGTATTTCATTTTAGATTCAGCTCAATGTAGGCTCTTTTTACCAACACTAACTAATTCAAGTGCCCAATCTGATAATTTTATTTTTATACTAATGTATTAAGGTGACAATCGATGAAGATCAGTTTAGAGCTGAAAGCAAGAAACTGGTTGCGCATCTTGCAGATCCTGAAATTGAGGTGGTTTTATGGTTCCATGAGCTAAGATCATATGCTATATTTTTCGCACAAGCCTTCCATTGTTTTTCTAACTCTGTTAACATGCCTTCTTTTGAATTAGCATTGTTTCAAAGATGTAAACATTGAAAACTACTAATTCATATACTTCTTTCCTAACCTTAAGCCAGATTTTTTCTCTGGTTATTGCGGACAATTGAGTCACATTTAAAGTTCAATATAAACAAAAACATCTGGCAATTTCACGAATTGTACTGTCATTTTGTGTTGTAATTTATTAAACGATCAGCTTCTCAATCAATCCTAAGCACATCTGTTTTGACTATACCCATCACACCTTCACAGTTTTTCTGTAGTATGACCAGACATACAATAGTAAGTAATATCAATGGAAGGTCCTGGTTTTGATAATTAAAAGACTTGTATATTCTATTTGTCTTTTTGGTGGCATGAATCTCTGTTTCAATTATATTCTGAACCCTCTACCATTTGCCTATTGTGAAACATGAACAGGGAATATACGAATCAAAGATGCCGTTGGAATTTAATGCTATACGTCAAGTTGGATGTGTTTGCAAAGTAGATAAGTTGGCAAAAAAGCGAAGTCTTAAGGATGGATGGAGTTTGAATGAATTGCATATGAAGACAACAACTGAGTGTCCGTATCTGGAAAACTCATTTTCCTTCTTTTACTTACATCACAGGTAAATGCATTTTTTTTTCTATTTGAGTTGTTTGGTCTATACAAATGTGTTTACTCGTAGTGAAATTGCTGGAAAACTTCACATGTAATATATTCTCGTGAATAAATATTTATTCTAGAAAGTGGTGCAAGAAAATTAATCAGTGCTTGATTGATGCATTCGCATCAAATAATGCTTCATAACTTAATGATATTTGCAAACTTTTGTTTCTAGTGCCTCAGATAGTCGAGCAATGTATCTTGCGTATTTTCCTGCATTGGGCCAAATCTCTGTTGTTGTTGTGAGTCCTTTCCAGAGTAAGGAATTATCAGGTCATGTGCTTGAAAGGCTTTTTCAAGAGGCCTGTCAAGAGTTGTCACTTCAATCATCCATGCAGATTGTTACTTGCAAGGTATATTTCCTTGACCTGAGTACGTTTCATTTCAAACACTTGCGTTGAGTCCTTTTTACTTCTCAAATCACAACTCTATTTTTTCGATCACAATAAACTTTCCGAAAGGTGGATTACGTTGGGAACGCCAAGGATGCTCAAAGTAACTTGCAGAGAACATTAAGTGAATACAGGTTTCTTCTCTTTTTATGTTATTGCGCTTTTGTGTCCATGCTGAGTGGCTGTTTGCTTTGAATCTTGTATTTTAGTTGGTGTTGTTAGACTGCTACATTACTGTATATAGATTCCTAGCGTCGCCGGTAAGAGTACTTCTACGATACGTCGATACATTTGAGGAGGCAAGTGATAAAATGTGATAGCATATTTAATTATGGATAATGAGCAATTGTAAACAAAAAGTCACAGAGCATTTTCGGTAGATGTTCTCTTCTGCCTCCCGAATGTTTTACCAGTGCATAGCGATTTTCCAGTGGGATCTAGAAGCTCCGTTTTTTTTTACTTATCGGCTTTAGCAGCTTTTGGTTGCTCACTTTTATTGTGTCTTCTTCTCCAGAGACAGGCATCATGGACCAGTAATTGCAATAATTGAGTGCCCTAATGTCACTGTATTGAAGTCTGGTGTACGGACATTAGAAGATTTTCCCTGTATCACCATCGCCGCCAATTCTCGCGACAGTCAATATCAGGTCATTTGTAGTTGCTTACTCAGAAACCTAATCTGGTTCGACATCTCTTTCTGTATAACCATATTGTCCATTCTAATGTAGGCTATTGGTTGGCAAGTGTTCGCTGCTAAAACTGGAATGCGACGTGCTGCTACATCATCTCAATGGCTGAACCAAAGAGTTGCAATTTCACGATATGCACATGTATTGTTTGCTCTCATCACAGATGTGTAGGTTGAGTTTATACTTTGCTTGAATCACTTAATGGACAGCCTATTATGAGCAGGTTCCAGTGGGAAATCTCGAAGTTGATTGGCTCTTACACACCGCAGATATCTTCTATGCGAGAGCATTGCATGATCAGCAACAGGTCACTTAACTCAAGATTTTTTATTTACTTTCTTTCTGAATTTCCTTTTTTTCTTTAATAAGAAACTGAATCATATCTTTGCCTGTTTTAAGAGCCTGAATCACGTTGGTCCTTATCAGGTTTTGTGGATATCTGATAATGGCATTCCAGACATAGGTGGTATTCCAGAAGAAGTGCCTTGTTTTATAGATGAGGTAGTGATTTTGCTTTTTTATTGTCCTTCTATAACTTCAGTTCTTTGGTGACTGAACTAAAAAATTTCCAACAGGTCAGCCAACTTGTTCTCACTTACCCTGGTGCATACAGAAAAGTTACAGTTGAGCTTAAGGTCCATGCTTATTTGAACTGGTCAATAAACCATTTCTTTGTAACTATTATTTTGAGTCCATGACTAAAATGTTGTGTTCTGTTTTATGTTTAGATTCATCATCTTTCTGTCAATGCTCTCTTAAAGAGTAACCAAGTGAATGAAATGGAAGGAGGTTCTTTGTTTAGTCTTGATCAAGATTTGCATAATTCTGAGAAACAATACTCTGTTGATGAGGCTACCTCGTGCGCCTCCGCATTTCGAGTTCTCAAACAGTTAATCCAGAGATGTCTCACTGATGCTATTACATCGGGAAATGTATTTGCTGATCGTTTACTGCAGAATCTATACCGATGGCTGTGCAGGTAGCTGATGATGGGTTTTCTTCACACTGCTGCATATTCCCAATATAAATTATTTCCCCTATCGCACATGTCTATAAATTGTCTACTTGGATCTATCTTGCAGCCCTAAGTCTAAACTTCACGATCCCATTCTCCATCGCATGCTTCATAAGGTAGGATGTACCGACTGGAAACCTGAGATTTATTCTTTCTCTTATAATGATAGAGAGGTCAACAGTGATTTACTTTCCATTCAAAATATTTATATATGTTGGCGAACTTTTTTTATTTATAGTTTGAATTGCTAACAGTTGTTCGTGAAGTTGATATTAATTCTTCAAAGCTTCATGGATACTTCTATAACTTGAACTTTATTTTACGGTACATCAATCAGTAAATTATCCTCTATATACTTATTACTTGGTTACATCATTGTTGGAAGGTTATGAAGAAGGTTTTTGCTTTGCTAATGGCTGAGCTTCGCAAGTTAGGCGCATCTATTGTGTATGCAAGCTTCACCAAAATCATACTTGACACGGGGAAGTCAGATTTATCTGCTGCCAAAGCTTATTGTGATAGTGTAATCAAGACTTTGCAGACTAGGTTTGTCCCTGTAGACTCACCAATTCTGATATAGTATTTAATTGTTATTGCCCTTTATTTAAATGTTCTCTTGTTGCAGAGACTTGTTTGAGTGGATTGTACTTGAGCCTGTTCAGTTTTTTCATTCACTTCTCTTTATGGATCAGGTTAGCATAGCAGCCCAGCCTCATGCAATACAGTTGATCATATAATTTGTTGCAATAATTATATCTTTATCTGATTATTTTTTCTTGGTAGTATAATTACGCAGGAATTCAAGCAAGGCTAAGCCCTGAAGAAGAGAGTACGGAGAACATGCATGAGGAGAATGCTCAAGTAGAAATCACCTCCGTGTGGGGTATTGCTGAAAGCCTACCTAGAACAATTCAGGTGGGCCTTCATATCAGCGATTCCTTAAGAACGTGAATTGCGATTTCAGTTAAAACCAAGTAATATAAACCTCTGCACCATATGATATGTTCTGTATGCAGGACCACTTTGACTTGATCGTTTCGAAGTTTCTATTTAGTCCTTGGAAACATTCGCTAGAGGCAGCAGAGAAGAGAGCATCCGCTTTAGGTGATCTATGTACTCCATCAATTACGGCATCAAGGGCTGAGGTTATTGAATCAGAGATGACAAACTTTTTGAAGATGGTAAGATTGAGCTCATCTAGAGGTAGAAAGTTCTTTTGTTAAATCATCATTACTTCGAATTTGACATATGCAGCTTTTTCCTCACAGGTTATAATGTCAGAGTTTACACCCAAACTCCTCAAAATTGTTTCTGATCCAAGTATTTATGTTAGAGAAAAACGCAAGCCTCGCGATGACACCTCATCTGAAAGTTCTCTATCTCTCAATAACAACGTTCAAAAGGGATGTTCTGCTTTAGATTTTATCAAGTATGTTTGTGCTGTTCTTGCACTTGATCAGAGAGTCCAACACGAAGTCCTGGTATTGCGCCCTATCCTTCAAATGCTCATCACATAACAAATCTATGCTTAGAAATAGCCTTATTTTGCAGTAGATACCATAACATACCATACCTTGCCATATTCCTTGATAACGTTATTATATGTTAAAAACAAGATCTACTTAACGTGCTGCAAATTATTAAGATTTGAATCTTATTTGATTTATACTGTCATTTCTTAAGACTTAAACAGGAAACAGAGCTATACATTTCCTTTTTATCTACACTATCCAATTCTTATCTACCTTCCCTGCATATCAACTTTTTTTCCTCTTCCAACAGTTGTTAGCATTCCCCATGTTAAATTTTCTCAAGTTATGGTTCGTGTCTATTCGAAAAATAGTTCTATCATTGCACATAGCTTCATCGAGCTACACTATATAGGAGTCGATCGACGTGGACATTTGCTGCAACATCTCACCGTTTATCAAAAAAGAAAAAGAAAACATCTCATCGTTTTCTTGGTATTGATGATCCCACAGATTATGAGAAGAAACCTTCTAAAATCAGTTCGTGTCAAGGAATTTGCCCCCGAGGCCGAATTCCACTGCCCAGCTCAGTCGGTAACACTCCCTAATGTGATTTGCAGGTAACTCACATACTTTTATAGAGAACAATTATTCATCACTGATTACTGACGATTTAAAACTTGGTTAACCGAGTTCCATTTTTCTTTCTTCTGTTCAGCGTCTGCAACGACTGCAGAGACTTAGATTTGAGCCGAGACAAATCACTCCAAGGGCAAGAGTGGAGATGCCCCGCGCCTCAATGCGGGCATCCTTACGACCGAGAGGTGATGGAGAACTCTCTTCTGCAAATAGTTCGTCAGAGGGAGAGGCTCTACCACGTCCAAGACCTCGTCTGCCTCAAATGCAATCAGGTCAAAGCTGCCCATTTAGCCAAACACTGCGCATGCGCCGGCTCTTTCGCGTGCACGGAAGATCCTTCTCAGTTCCGCAAAAAGATGAGCGTTTTCTTGGACGTGTCGATCGATCAGAAGTTTGCGCTGTTGGGCGAATGCGTGTCGTGGATATTAGACTCGGATCATGTCCGAGATACAGACTAGTACGAGTGGTTCGTGGATTCGTAAATCGTATTTTACTCGTTTATTGGGCGTAATGTATTTGAGCTGAGATTACCAAGCAAGGGTATACGGTTGCATTGTACGGTCGGTATAGTATAACAACAACAATAATAACAATGATGATAATATTATCATCATAAAGAAAACAATAATACTGTATCTTAGTATAATCATTCTTACTCATACATATGAGCCGCGCAGGCAGGCAAAAATATGAGAATCAGTTTGATGTACATCCGTCAACGCTACATGCAATAATCAACAACAAATGATTTGTATAATAATTCAAACTCCTCTTTACTAACTTCGTAAGACAAAGTACATGCAATATGGACAATCATATAATGTGTTTTTGCATGTGAAAAATCATATAATGATTGAACTTTTCCTCGGACGTTTACCCCTGGGACTAACATTCCTCGCGGCGTTCAACAGCTCGGGATCTTCGACGTTGACGAATATGTTGGCAGCGCTCGGATTCTCAATGAGCAGCTTCGAAACGAGGTAGCCTGCTATGGACCATGTCTGAAAGAGATGCGCCTGTTTCCCTATAAATCTCGCCCCCTTAGTGTCGTAGTACTCGGGCCACTTGTCTTGGGATATTCTCTTTTCGGCCACTTTAATCGCCTTTTCGGCAATCTCTGGTCTATTCATTTTTATGCACGCAACTGTCAGCTGAAAAAAAAAAGAAAAAAGAACACAAACCCTATCATTCAATCTGTCAAGACTATATATAGTTCACATAACTCCTATGTATTTTACAAGGGAACAATTACCTGCCAAAGCAGAGTAGGCCAAGAACCACCGTTGTGGTAAGACCAAGGCCTGAAAGACAAAATCAAGAGCAACGTGCGATCGATCAAATGAAAGATGGCAGAAACAGTAAAGTCGTTTTCTCGTTAATGTTATTAACTCATTACGTGTTCTTAGGATCGCTCCCTGTAATAATCCTCCACTCCATGCCCTCTAGAGCAGGGTAACAAATCTTCATGGGCATCCCAGCGATGAGATCTGACCATTTTGCCTCAACCAAGTCTAATATGGCGTGAGACTGGTCTTTCGTGGCGAGACTGCATACGATAGACCATAAGTTTCCGAGGGAGAAGAAACGGAAGTCCATGTGGGCTGGTTGCAAATTTCCAATAAGATAGCCTCCTTTGTTAGGCATCCACTCCACGAGCCAAGGAGGGATCTGCTCGGGATATATGTTGAACTTGTTCACGGCATCGAAAGAGTATTCTTCGGTTTTGTATCTGTATATTTCGTTCAACTTGTTCATATCGATCCAGTAATAATCCCTTATGTGAATGGATAGGGCTAATAATCGATTGTTGAGTGCTCTGATGAGATCAGCTGAAGCTTCTTCAGGGGTAAGCATCTCACGTCCGCAGAGTAGAGCTGAGTAGAACAATGCCTGCAATGAACGGATTACCACTTATTGACTTACGTTCTGTTTTGTATCTCATTATACATTGGGCTACAGATAAATTAACAACGCATGCTACAGATGCAAATTGCGACTATCTTAATATGATGTAATTAGTGACTTGATATACCCACTTATCACGTAAATGCTCCCTCTGCAAATCGCAAACAATCAAATCTCTCCCTCCTTTTTCCTTTTTTGCACGTTATACCTGAATTTCGAGTGGGTGCCCATGAATGCCCATGCGTCGATCTATCATACACGATCCATCTGTAACTAATAATGTAGGGAACATATCGAAGCCATCAGCCAAACAAAGCTTTAGTATCATTTTGATACCGGTTTGTACATCAATTCTTTCTTGTACCGAGAGGTCCCCCGTGCATTTCCCATATGCACGTAACAATATGATCCACCACAAACCTGAGAAAAATAAGAGATCACAACAAAGGTAAGAGAATGTGATTGTCTGAAAACAAAAAGGAAATTAACTGTATTTATAGACACACACACACACACATATACATATATACAGACCAGAATCGACTGGAGCCACTCGACCGATAGCTGCTTCACCAAAGTCGGGATCTAAAACCTCTTCAGTAGCGGAATCATCACCATCGAGTGGTACAACACGAACCTTAAAACTTGCTGGCATCAAACCTTGTCCAGGACTGTGACAATCCATGGTTTTCTCCCAACTCTGGTCTCAATATAGACACGTATGGATGCTATTAGTAGGTTGCAAATTCAATATGTTGAAGTGTTAGATGTATGAAGAGCAGTTACTATTCAGATGAGTTCAGTTATTCCTGGGATTCACATTAGATATTGTTTCTTGTAATCTTGGTTCAACACGTCTATACAATAGTACGCTGATTAAACCAAAACACGCTTGGTTAACTTCCCATTACCTGTGTCAAGCCCGTCATAAAAAAAATTGAAAAATACATGTACAGCTAAATATAACAAACGATATTACCTGGAGCTGGAGGGTGTTTAATAGAAAGTTCTTAACAATCTCATACTCCCCTTTCAACAGAAAAGCGATCCCAGAAGGTACAAAATCACGGATAAACACTTGATCATAGTTTAGCACATTTGAATCATGCGGGTCGTTAGCAGCAACCGTGCCAACTGGATGTCCACAATAATAAACCATTGAAGCTCTTAATAAATTCCAAGCTTCATCCTCTAAAGTGTCAGCTCGAGCTCCACTAAACTCCTGACCGATCGCTGTTTCTGATCCCAGTTCAGTACCGGAAAAACGAGAGTCAGTAATGTTTAAGGAATCAAGTGTAAGATTTTTCCTTATATCTTTGTCCGAAGAATTCACCAGTCTTTTACTTCCATTCAGCTCCGTTCGATCAATCTCAGATCGAATAGGGTAGCATCGCGACGACTTTAACCTCATTAAGTGGGGTCTTGCATAATTAAGACGAGATCTGTTTCGACACTTTTGCGATCCAAGCCTATATTCTCCATTTTTTGGGCTCTTAAGACGATTGTTCAAGGAAAATGATGAACTTGATCTAATGTTGGAGTAACATGGGACTGTCTGAGACAGAAGTTGCATCGTTGCTTCTGCTGCAGCCATAGCCACATCTAGAGTAACAGGTCGGTGATTTTGACTGTAACAAAACTACGTTCTCAATATGTTCCTGCATGGAGTTTCCACAAATAATTGAATTATGAAAGAAAAAGGTCACTGATCCATGCCATAAACAATAGACTTCGAACTAGCATATCAGGTTCACCGAACCTTTTCTTGTTGCTCAGTTGAAGTTCAATCTATCCCTTTCTATGTCTAGCTCATTTTAGATTGTTCAAGTTGTTTCGAAAATCCTCTTCCTCAGACACAATCACTATATCCATTTACCCGAAAGGTGAAAACCAAATGCAACGAAACATTTGTTTCTCAGTAATTCAATCCGACAAAAGATCAAGTCGCTATGATTAACACTAATTTCTGCCTCCCGTCGCACCATTGATTTGTCTATCAAATTTAAGAAGAAACTAACAAACGAAGCGGCATATAAATTATCGTCTACAGAATCAGCTACAATCATCCTAATTTGGTTGGTAAAGTAGAGCAAAAATCACATAACAACAAAAAAAAAAATTACAGTGCCGTGACAATATTAGCTTTAGCTGACAGCTCAATCAAAAGAAACGTTCAAGACGACAACAGATCAAAACATTACCCGAGATAGAAACGGAATACTGTTCACCAAACGAAGAGAGATTACTACGCCTTGCAGCTCCGTTGATGGTTGTGAGAATATCTGAAGACTCGACAGATCTTTATATGAAAGAAAGCCTTCGATTGTTCAACGTGAGGTCGATTTTTAGTGGCCATGATGATGCGTGCACTACTTGTGCTTCATTTATTGGTCCACTTCCATTTTTGCCCTTTTCCTTAAAATTTTTTTATCTATATACGTATTTTTGTCATTAATTTTTTTTTTACGTGTAATATGGATCAATTAGTTGGGCCCAAAAACTCATCATGGGCCAAGATCAATTGAACACGTGCTTTTTTCTGTGTTTTGTTTTCATAATTGTCAGCTATAAAACAGATTTGTTCTCAAACGCTTTTTTCAAACCAAAGTTTCGTTAGAACAATCAGATTCCCAGGAAGAACTCAAATGCGTCTTGTGAAAACGAGGAAAGAAAGCTCTCAAACAGAGAGAAACGATCAAAAGAAAAAAAGACAAACACAAAAGAAGACAAGATGCAAAGATCCGGCAAAAGAACTAAAGAACCTACTACAGATTAATCTAACACTCCAAACAAATAGCTATCAAGTTAGATCTACGGTACTCTTCGCTTTCTTCCATCTTCAGCTTTTATACTTTGTCTTCTTCGGGAAGGACACTCCATAAAGGGAGAAAGAACTCCTACAGTGAGGAAACGAAAACTCCCACACGAGGAGACTAAAACAACATGAAAACACTCGAAAAAACGACAGCAAAAAAGGAGCAAAACTAGTTGGATGCAACGGATTTGGTTGAGCTCCCCCAACCTCCATTAATGGAGGAAGGGGCTATTTTTTTCTTGTTTGGGTGCGCCGCTAGAGAGGGATGAAGAGAGAGAGAGAGAGAGAGGGTTAGGGTTTTAATACAGATTTGTTCGTCAAGTTAGCAATGCCAAATGCCATCAATACTACTCTATTTTGTAAGGTCAAGAAACACCACCACACTAACAAAGTATTTCACTGTAAGTTCTTTCTCGCAAGTAATACTTGTAAGAAGGCAATATTTATTACTGATCCAAAACAAAAACTAAAAGCGCACTTGTCAAGAGAGGGACAACGCAGCAATGCAACTGAAAGCCAACGAAGAAGATAAGACACTTAACAAACAAACGAGCCCAAGTTTTTTAAATGGCATGATCAATCCATCTCCCATGAGGATTCTTTCTTTTTTCTCATTCTTTCTTCCCAATTCCATGGGACATGTTGTAGATGCCTCTCCCCTAGACGAAACAGAAAATAACGATTAAAAGCCTGGGAAGAAGCGAACGAAAACTGAGAAGATTGAGGCAGAAAAGGAAAAATGAACTCACTATGAGAAACAAAGAGGTCCCGGCTAAAGCCAAAGGTATGGCGACGGAGGTTAACTTGTCCATCGGCCCTTTGAGATAAGTGTGCTTGTGAACGCTCTGAAAGAACTTCTGTTTCTCGAAGAGCTTCTCTCTCGGCCTGAAGGGTGCTTCGGTTTCAGTCATCGTCTGACATAAATAACATCATCGGAAGATATGAGATATTAAGATTAGTCAAACGAGGGCAACATCAAGAGAAAGTCACAAAACTGAAAAACAGCAAAGCATGTTCGATTATCTGCTCCTTCCCCGTCAAAATGTTAAGCAATTCAACAAAGAGCGAACCGCTACGCATAGAAAGAAACGCCCGAAAACCCGAAGTCTGATTCGATTATCTTGTCGTTTATCAAGAAAAGAGGACTATTGATTTCGGATGAGCCATTATTATCTCAAACAAGAGAAAAACACGGCTTCTTCAACTGCAGCAGACAAGTTTCTTTCTACCAATATAAAAAAGAATCGACGGAGAACAAACGGGTACTACAAGTCTTATGACCTGAAAAATGTGCCTACCGATAGAAATTACTGAGAATGGTTACCACCAAGCTCAAATCATATCCATAAACAACTTCCCCTGCCTTCTAATGAATTCAATAGCGCATCAACGATGCTCGAATGATCGATGTCAAACGCTAAAACTGGAAAAGAAGAATATAGACCAGACGAATAGATCCAGCGCAATACCAACGCAGCTCAGACTTCGAACAACCGATCAAATCTACTACAGTGTTAACGAAAACCTACAACGCATCATACGCCAAAAGGAGAAAGAATTAGAAAAGAGAAGCTTACCTGTTGAGCACGCGTGAAGAAACTGATTCAACTTTGAATTGGAAATGCGTCACCAAACAGAGGTTGAAATTTTCTGATGCGAGTTCAGCAAAAAGGGCCAGTAATAATCGGATCTTAGACTATTGGGCCAAACAAGTAATTGTCCATTTTACCCTCCAGAGAGGAATTGTCCATTTTACCCTCCAGAGAACAAGAAAAAAAATATGTTTGTTGAGAGTGGGATTTGAACCCACGCCCTTTCGGACCAGAACCTTAATCTGGCGCCTTAGACCAACTCGGCCATCTCAACAGTTAATGAGAAAAAGAATTATAAACATATATTTCCGAACATATTTTGAATTTATTACGGCTTCTACATCACAATTTCATATTGGTCAAGTTACGTGGATATGACGAATAAGGAAATGAGTGGGTCTCTTACAAAAAATAAATATAAACTAAATTAATTAAACGAAACAAAATAAATTATCGAAATATAATATGCATGTGAACTTAGCAATCAAGTTTACGGTACGCATGGAAATGCAAACGGTATATTATCAAGTAGAAATAATCAACATTTCGTATATAAATTTTTCTATGATTTGTGGAATCGCTACTGTATCGGTAAATATTGGATGGCATCCATCTCAAACATATAGGCCAGTAAAAGCAATTGTTTACCATGGTAAATAAATGCATACGACAAAATAATAAAACTTACATAGAACTATTTTGTTTTCTCATAACATTGAGTTTGCGAATGCGTTACAAACTGAATGTCTTTGCCACTTTAATTAATTAAAATTGACTGATCAATGTGAAAAAATATAAACAATATTCTACCTACACAAGATTTCTAAAATCTAGGATAAAAGGCAACAATATACATTAACTAAATAATGCCCCAAAAAAACACAAAATAGAAAATAAAAAATTAGAATACATTAAATCTCATTTGCCTCATATACACATCATCACCACCTCCATCTACAACAAAAATTCACCACCAAGCCTCCCAAACTCTCTTTATAAACACCCTCTCACCCCACAAAAAAAAAAAGAAGAAAACACTCACATTTACAATAATCCAATCAATTAAAATCGCCCTCGCAAAACCACGCTATGTCGTCGCCCGAGGCAACAATCGATGGCGAGAAAGTGCCCTCGTTCGCCTTCGACTTGAACTTGTCTCCGCCCCCCGAGCCCATATTTCCGATCCCCCCAAAACCCTAATTATCGGATCGAACGACGAGGAAGAAGAAAGGATGAGAATGTTCGAAACCCTAGTCCAAGTCGTCGGGATGGAAATTCTCGAGCTCGAGCGCTCTGAGGGAAAGAAATCGGAGGAATTGATCGCACAGCTGCCGGCGGGCGTCAGAGGACGGCCGGCGAGGAAGGTGAAGATGAATGGAAAGTATGCCGATTCGTTCGTGGGCCAAATGTACATTTCGGATTATCCGAAACGGGCGAGAAAGGACAACGAAGGAGGTTTACGCAACGGCGTAGGGCCCACCAAAAGGAGGAAGACGTCGGGGCGAAAATAAGTATTTTTTATATAAAAGGTAAGAAATTATAATATAAAGGTAGTAAATGGTAGTATTCGTAGTATAATAATAACTGCGATCTAGTTCGAGTTCAGACTCTTTTTGGTCGCGACGTTTGGTCAACGTTATTAGTTCTTTCTTCATTTAATCTTTATTACGCATATGACGAGTAATTAGATGATAAGCGTAATCTTGACGCTAATACTACGTTGATTAATGCGGCGCGACCGAGGTCAGAATTCGAATCGTCGATCGCAAAGGAATATTAGGGTTTATATTCGGCTTCGAGATATTTCTAGTTTAGTGGTACTTTTTTATATGGTTGTAATAAAATGAATTCTTGGATGGCTATCGTTAAGAAGTTTATTTGAGTGCATTTCATGCATGAGATATTTATACACGTAGCGAAATGCATGCAATGCAATGCTTTCTGGGTGTTTTTAGCCCTCAAGGGCGTACCTTCTTTTCGATTAAAAATGGGCTAATGTTTTACCCACATAATTGGGAAATTGACTAGAGAACCTAATGATGGATGGGGTTATATCATGACAATATTGGAAGGCAAGAAAATGGATAAATTAAAATAAACCATGATGTTATAGTTGGACATAGAGAAAGAATGCAGTCGGGTCTCTAAATTAAGAGGCAAATCAAATTGCTACGCAATAGAATTAATACAAAGCCATTCTCAGCATCAACCTAAACTTAGTACCACCATATTAATTCCGAGCATGATCGGAGAGCGGCCGGCCCCATGCGACACCTATTATCGCCGGTTGAAATGAAGAATATATATATTTGGTGGAACATATATATTCATTTCTTGCCCTTGTTATAAGACATATATATACATATATTCATGATTCCTATGATGTCCACTTACCGTCAGTAAATTACTAGATTTTTTCAATCTCTCAAGCCGTTATCAACTCCATTGACCCTCTCAGATCAGTTGTCACCTAAATCGCCCTCTTTGACACGTTGATTTTTAAGAAAATTCATCATTTCGGTATGTCGTCCGCATGAGTAATAAATAATAAATTTTCTTAAAAACCAACGTATCTGATATGACGATTTGATAATGATCTGAGAGAGCGACGAAGGTGATGACGGCGTCAGATATTGATGCCAAAAAAACGAGAGATTTGCTGGCGATATATATATATATAACTTTCTTGTATTCTAATTATATATATTGCTGATGAGAGTACATAACTTTATTACAGTGCTTGTCTAGCGAAGTGCCCACGCATGCAACTTTCGGTTTTATCTAGCAAAATTATGATCGAAATTTTCCCCAAAAAAAAAGATTATGATCGAAAAAACCAAAATTTATAACAAGAATCATCGCACAGAAGAAAAGAAAGGGGAATCGATCGCAGTGGGATTCGAACCCACGACCTTTAGATTCGGAATCTAACGCGATATCCACTCCGCTATGCGACCGTTGATTTGAAGGCTCAAATTGGATAAGATTGGAAAATATGAAGCTGGGGAAACAAGCAACAACAATCGGCTTTTTTTTGGAATTTTCCAGAGGAAAATGACAAAGATAATGAATGCCAACCAATGACGAAAAAAATTGAATGAGAAAAATGAAATTGAAAAGGAAGGTTCCAACGAAATGAAAATAATACAATGACCAGCAACAATCTGCTAAGAAAAAACAAAAGAAAGATCGGACTAGAGAAAGATCAATCTAACCTTCTTCATCTTCTTTTGATGAAATTAAGGACGTGGAAAAGATCCGCAGCTACTCACTGATTAAGGAAACATGGAAGCGGAGAGAGCTGAAAAAAATTCTAAATAGATTCCAGCAATTAGGGTTTGTTCCCATACAAATAGCTGCGATTAAAGCCTGTTAGGCGATGTAATCGATGTGTGCTTCTTTCTCGCGCAAAATAAATACTACTTTGAGGAACGTTTAGATCTTAAACCGTAAGGCCTAATGGGCCCATCAATAATATAGAGCCCAATACCAAATAATCCTATAGTGCGTTTGGATTAGCGTATTTGAACGAAATCGTTTGATTTTAGATTATGAGTTCAAAAATCGTAATTTCATCTCCAAATCCATAGTTTGACAACGTTTGGATTTTGAAATTCGGATTTCTAACGAAGCTCGAGCTCGAGAAGCTCGTCGAACTCGACTTTATAACTTCTTCTATTATTAAAAAAGACAAAGATAAAATAATAAATAATAAATAATAAAATAAAACAAGCTCGTGAACCGGCTCGATACGAGTGAGCTCGAGATCGACAGAAGCTCGTCGAGACTCGAGCTCGAGCCAACTCATCAAGCTCGCGAATCAGCTCGACTCATCGTTCGTCCCTAATTTTTTTATTATTAATATTATTATTATTATGTACTAAAAAACTGATTACGGCCTCAACTTTGGACTTTTAACACGGATCATTTGACATGAATTTTCAATTGTCAAATCCGACAAATAATAAGCATTTAGATTTAACTCAAATTTGCACGAAGTCGATCTCTAAATCGTGTCGATTGCAAACGGAAGATTTTACTTGGGAAAAACCCTAATTTCAAACCGAAATCTGGAATCCAAAATTATATTTTCTCGTCATAACCTCACTCTCATCAGATCACTGTCTACTATGAACTGACTCTTAATTTATAGTGGAATTATTTCCGCCTTCCTATATGTTTCTCGTCTCATATCTCAATCACATATCCGATTTTCAAAGGCTTAGTTAGCTAAGGAAACTGTTTTCTTGGACATGTCTGAGTAGAAACAAGGTTCAAGCCAAGGAATTGAAGCTAAACATACATCCATACATACATATATAAATCGCTGTAAATATGTCGAATTTCAATTATACATAATACATGTGAAAAAATGCTCGAAACTTTTCTGATATCGCCATACCATTCTCGGAACCCCAAGGGCCACCTGCCCTTTACTTAACAAAGTGCAATGCGCCCCAATGCAATTATGCGAATTCGCACGGCAAGTTGATGGGGCTTCGTAGATGTAATCAAAGAGGAAAAAAAAAGCTGCTAAGTGAAGAGCATTTTGAGTTCTTCGATTCGCGCCGTTCGAACTTCATGGTCTGTAAGAGCGCCAGATATCATACGCTGCTTCCGAGCTTGAACAGCTTCCATTCGCTCCTCAACAGTACCCTATTATCATACACACAAAATTCAAGTGAAGGGACGAAATCGATCTATTCTATATAACCTATGGCAATAGGGTATGCAGTTTTGCTTGCCCCAGTAACAAGACTGATGAAACTAATTACTGTAAGCATCTCTTTTACAGAAAAAAAAAATGGTTGAAGGTAATATCTTAGGCTATAGGCGTTAGCAGTCGATATATGACGTGGAATTGATTTACCTTAACGATAAACCGTTTGATGACAACGCTTTTTGTTTGGCCAATACGATGAATTCTCATGACTGCTTGTTCCTCTACCGCTGGGTTCCACCATGGATCCTACCAAAAAATGAGTTTGATATAATACAGTTTTGCGTGTATCTATTGTAGCAGAGTAGTTCTAGTAAATATAAGAGAGGGAACTTAAATATGAACTATTCATCTTACAAACTTCTTTAGAACTCAAAAAAAAAAAAGGAGCAGATTCCCACAGATTAATCATCGAATGATGCTACCTCATATTTACACACCGAAATATCACAGGTTTTACATACAAACGAAGAGTGAAATGTCCAACACTTACCATAACAAAAGCATTGGATGCTGCTGTGAGGTTTATGCCAACTCCACCAGCCTTCAGAGACATGAGTAATACCTGATCAATCCATAGCATAAGAATAAAGAGGCGGTGCTCATTCTTAAACAAGTGAGTTAGAAAGAAACAGAAACTCACACACACCTTGATGTTTTCATCCTCTGAGAATTGATTTATTACTCTCTCGCGCTGTTGCTGGTTTAAGGTTCCATCTAGTCGAAGGAATGAAATATCTTTCCTGGAAAAAGAGCTAGTAGAGTTAGAAATGATTAATAGCATATGGGTATTGCAAAGAGAGGCAGAGCAGAAGTATAATTTTCAAACAAAGTTCAATTGTAAATTTGATTTTATGACTCATTCAAGTACTGCACCAGCACCTCCTTGAGAAAACCAAATTTTGGTTCATCATTACCAAGAATAATATAGGTATGCAAGGCATTTAGAAGCAAACGCAAACCTACTCGACTAAAAGAGAAGTAAATTACCGTGAAAGAGGAATCTGAAGCAAATCTAAGAAAGCGGTCCATTGACTGAAGACAATACTTTTGGACCCTGAGGACCGTAAATTTTCTAGTTCAAGCATGAGGGCAGAAACCTTTGATGACTCAACCCAATTTTTCTCAACATCAACTCGGAAACGACTCTCAGCCGGGGCAGTGATGAGCTCATTCTTGCTAATCATCTTTCTGTGCAAAGTCAATAAAAGGAATCAGAGCATTGGGTATTGCCAGTGAAGCTGAAGCTATATCCACTCCAAAATGAACATACCCTCCTGATCTATCAAAATTTATAATAAGATATATCACATTCTTCTGATTATGTACTGCACAATTCTAACACTATAAATACAGCCATTTTTTTTGCTTCGTATATAATCGTCAGGATAGTCAACAAACAAAAGCTGTTAGGGTCATGCAAAAGAAGGATTACAACCTACAGACAGGACAAAGTCCAGAAGTAAGGCTTCTCCAGCTAGCCAATAGACACTCACGACAGAGTTGATGAGCACAAGGTGTCAAGACTGCATCTTCAAAAGCTTCTAGGCAAATCGGGCACTCCCCTTGTTGACCTTTGCTGAGTTCTTCCACAACTTCCTGAATATAGGCGTGTGATGGTGCATCATTATCATTTGGATCAGCCTTGAGAAACCGTCTTGCAAGTTTATTCATATCAGAGTACTCTTGAGTGTCACCTCGACTGCACAGAGACAAAAAATGCCAAAAGGTAAAACTTATTGATAATGGTGTGGTTGCTAGTTAAGTTATATAATAAAATAGTGACCATCGAAACGAGAAAATATAGAAACCATCGATAATCTGAAGCCAGCATCTTAACGAACATTGCATGCCGTAGCCAGCAGATTAATAACAGTCATTATATGTGCTTTGGATATTTCAAATAGACAAGCAGAATAGTCACCACTCTTCAAATAAAAAGTGAAAGTAATGCAAGGGTTTGCAAACCATCGATAATCTGAAGGATACGTATGGAAAGAAAGCATAGTACAATAAATTTTTTTAGCAGTAGAATATGCAGCCGTGTTAAAAGTCCAATCTTTATGTTTCATTAAAACAAGAATTATGTAACAAGCGTGCTATTCATATTAGTTGGCGACAGATGCAAAAGGTATTCACTAACAGCACCAACCTCATGACAAGAAATGGGTGGTCACAACATTGGCGAAGTCGAAGAAGCAGTTCCAAGATCGAAGCATAATTGTGGAGCACACGCCCTTGCTCGACAAATTGGTCAAATTTCACCTGATACAGAAAGACAGGATTAAAGCAACATAAAAGAGTAATCCACAAAATTGAGTCCGTAAAAAGTGCTACCTTTGATTTCTTAAATAATGCTTCATAAAAGTCATTCTCTGCCTCAGAAAGTTTGCAATAAACCACTTGAATATCTGCCGGAGGCAAAACTAAAATTGGCCTGCGTAGTTACAGGAAGTCATAAATCAGACAACCACGGTAAGACATATGAATATAACCTAAAAATGCAGATTAGAAATCCTGCCTCCCTTCTCGATCTGTGCTGAACTTGGTTCTTCTAAGCATGATTGGCTTTAAGATAGACTGTACCAACTTCAATCCTCTTTCATCACCCTCTTCGAAAGGCTTTTGCACCAGCTTGTTCCACCTATGCATCAAGAAAAAAGTGTCCTATTCTTAGGTATAGATTCTTTAGGCAAGAACACAAAAAAGTACTTACCATGCCCAACTACCCCACGGCTCAATCTTCAAAAAACGAAGTAGACTATAAACATCCTCCAGGTTGTTCTGTTAGGAATAAAGTCAGAGAAGACTAAACAATGCTGGTGCAGAGATTAAATTAACCCCCTCACCAAATTAAACTGATGATGCTAACACGAGAACTGATTTAAGTGGAATCGAGGTCCCAGTACATACAAAAAGCAGTTAAAATTACTACTGATAGGTGAAGCAAATCAATCTCACAAAATTCACTAGCTCAATAACAAATTACGTAAGAAGAGGCAAGAATACAAGAGGGGCGGATACCTGAATAGGGGTACCAGTAAGGCACCATCTACAGTTGGCAGCTAGAGCAGCCACTGCTATAGAGATTTGGCTCTTGGTTGATTTTATGGTATGAGCTTCATCTAAAATTACCCGATACCATCTAACTGAAAATATTCCATTCTCTTCTGTATTCTACATGATTTCATAACAGTGCACAAGCATCATCAGCATTCTCTAGGATTAAAAACATGAAAAACAAGGAGTCTCTTTACAAAGTTAATGGTAAAATCTGCATTCGGTGGCCGCTTCAGTTATTTGATTAAGAAATGTAAAAATACCTCAGTCGCATATTCTGATGCTACCACTCCATAAGTAGTCAGCACAACATCACTTTGCGCTAGAACCTGTGCCTCTTTAGATCTACTTTGTCCATAATGAACATGAACTGACAAAGCTCCGGGTTTAACATGGCTTTCTATCTCCGTCTAAAAGACAAATACACACGGAGAGAGGGTCTCGAGTGCTCGTAAAACTGATATATTCTTGCTCTTGCATTTAAGATTTACAGGCTAACATCTACATAAAAAAATGGAATCCCTAATTTATACCTTCCACTGGCCTATAAGAGTCATCGGACAAATGATGAGGTTTCCACCACTAACAAGCGTCGACTTTTGTTTCATAAGTTTTTTAAAACCGGAGAATTTTGAAATTTTGGTAGAAGCTGCTGGAGATATATCTGGACTGGCGCTTTCAATCCTATCATTTGAAGATTGGCTCGTAGATGTGCTACCAAGTGATTGCTTTATTTCAGAATGCGTGAGAAGGAGCGATATAGTCATGATGGTCTTCCCAAGTCCCATAGAATCTGCCAAAATCTACAAGCATAATCCTTCGTCAAACAGGCTATTTTGATAAGAAAGGATCTAAAAAAAAATTATAAGAACATACTCCTCCTCTAGCCATTTGAAGTGTGCTGGGAAATTCCGTGGTGGAATCTCCAGAAAAAGCATTAATGTATATGACCAGTCCTCTCCTGCAAGACAAGATAAAAACTGAATTAGATTAGCTCGAAAAATCTATGGAATACAAAATCAAAAACACCGATGACAGAAATGAAACTTCACATGCCGGTCACCAAGACGGTAAGCATCCCAACATGGGTGCAGAGTATCAGCTGCTTCATCCACATTGCGCCCCCTCTCCAGTTGACTCATCCAATTAAGGGCCTGCTTCTGATAAGGGCGAAGCTCACACAGCAAGGTACTAGGGGGCTCCATCTCCTACAATATATCAGAACACATTATATATCCGAACACATGAAGGGGAAAAAAAAAAACAGAGAAAAAAATTTGACTACCTCCAGCTGTGAATTGTCCGTTACACCCACAATTATGTCAAGATCCTTATCAGATATAGCATTCTCATTTTCAATATCATTTCCATCCCCAGCTGGGGCTTTAGCTATTTGCAGGACAGATGAAGGTAAACTTGATCCATCCTGTTGATATAAAATCACACAATAAATTCACCAATAACAGTCTAGATTTGTATGACTCGTGGGTGTTACCTTAGAATTAAAAGGCCTTTTTCTTGTGTACAGGTCTGTTGGAGTAAATTCTGCCTGTAAATAAGTCAAACACCAGACAAAGTGTTATCTAGTGGACATAAAGAAAAGCACAAAAATGTCTCACTATTGGAGATTTCAGAACGTATAATAATGCCTCTCGATATAATTATGCAACCAACATTCAATGAAAAATGAAAAGTCACCTTCTTAAAAGGAACGAGCCCCAGCAATTTGAACAATGTTGGAAGAGGATGTACAGTGGAATCTTCTGCCAGGTTACTGGATGCCTTCAGTGAAGTCTGATGTCCTTTTTTTATCATGGAGCTATTGATATAGATACTACACGACAGAAAACATTGCAAAGCAATTATTATACCCCAGCACTGTTAACTGATAAAAAGTGAATCATGGCGGCACATCTTAATAGTTCATCAACTGCAAATAATTGATTTGGAACTTTACGTCTGACAGCATACCTGATATCCAAAACAACATTATCCATAATCCCCAATACAGGAGGAGCAAATTTGCATTTCCCTTTAAGACAAATCTTCTTAGCTCTCACAAGAGGTAAAATACACCGAGCCCATTCATTGGGGATACGTCCAATCTGCACCCATCAGCCATCACAGCCATACGTAAGATCCTCACAGCAATAATTGCCACGCCAAACTACGCAAGAAAAGAAGCATAGAGAAAGCAGCTAACCAATCCCTACCTCACCACAAGTGTCGTTAGAAAACCGCACAATCTCAGAACACGCCGCCACTCCGCGTCCACGTCCGCCTCCAAACTTTCCAGGCGAGGGCGTAACCACCTTCTTATCTACAGGGAAACTAAACTTCACCTCATCCCCACTTTTCAAAACTCGCCCTTTACAAGTCGACAAGCCAGAAACCTCACCGCTCCCCACGAACCACCACTCGCTCCCCAATTCTCCATCATCCTCCTTTAACTTTGATTGCAAACCTTCGTCACGGCTGTTCACACTCTGCTTCACTACGACGGGTTTATCCTCCCAGCTTGGATTTTGATTTTCTGCTCGGGGTACATCAGCTGATAAATTCGACAGCTTAGGCCCATCGAACGATCGCGGAGTGTCGAAGATGATGTTAATCGCAGCGGTCGGATCATTTTTCGCCAGGTGGAGTGCTCGGATGATGTCCATTTCCGAGAACTCTGTGCCGACGATTGATCTGACTGTTGAGATTACTTCCTCCGCTTCCTTCTTCCCCATTCGAAACATGTAAACATAGGGGAAAGTCAATACAAATTCCTGAAATCCCGTCCCAATCTGTTGGAAACCCTAGAAAGATTTTCTAATTTCTAGAGTAATTTTTCCGTTTATAATTGGGGCGAAAACTTGGATTTCCCGCCATCTTTATTGTGGTCTTTTTATGGGCTCTGCAGTCAATATATTTGAATATTCGGCCCAAATGGCTGAATAAAAACTGAAACTTTTTTCGTTTTCTTCCCAGAAAAAAGAAAAGAAAAATAAAAAAAATAGCCACCAGAATAATTTCAGAAACGAACGAACCTCAGCCACTAGCTTTATCTTTCTTTGGTACCTTCAACATAAAAATGACAGTGATAAAGATTTCAGTTCAGAAAACGGATTATAGTTGTTGTAGAAAGAAGATACACAGAATGATCAGAATCTTGGATCTGAATGTAACGAGTTGAGTGATTCGCATGAATATACTGTAATGGCGTGTTCTTCTTCTCTACAGTGCCATCCCTCCAATGTCCTGCAGTTGCCCCCTCACCTACCTCTAATCTTAGCCGCTGGGATCACTCTCTCGAATCGCAAGCCTCAGCGTAACAATTCGCCGCAGCTGAAGAACAATCATTGGGACAAACCGCTCGTTCCTTACAGGGACGAGGCTCGGACAAGGTGCTTCGCCGGCGCGGCGGAGAGGGATAAAGAAAGGGTTGACGAGGAAGAAGAAGACGATTTGGTTGGTCGAGGGTACTCCAATGGGTCAGCTGCGTCGCAGAGGATTACTCAATTTTCCTCAGGAGACTCTTTGTCCCTCGGCGTCCGTGAGCCCGTGTACGAGGTTGTTTTTCTTGGGTCCTTTTCGCATTCAGAATATGCTCTTTTGCTGCTTCTAAGTTATAACGGGATCTTGTCTGAGCTCAATGTCTAAAACTGGAGTAACTATGAGAGCTGAAATGATTTGTTCGTTATCGCTTTTCTTTAAGCAGGTTGTGGAAGTTAGGTCTGATGGCATGGTTTCGAGGAGGAAAATAAATCGAAGGCACTTGATAAAATCGAGCGGTGAGTTTGGAATTTACTCGGTTTGATCCATCGACTGTCCTAAATTCATTTTGTTGATATTCGAGAATTTGATTCTTGCAATGCATCGGTACTTTGTAATAAGTGTTCTCCTTTCCTTCTCTCAACATCATTTGACGAATCTTTAAACAGGTCTTCGACCTCGTGACATTAGGAGTGTTGATCCATCTTTGTGGTTGACCAACTCAATGCCTTCATTGCTGGTATAGTGGCGTCCCTGTAAAAAGGCGCATATTGAATATTCTGTCACCATTATCTTTGAAATGCTGCAAGTTCCCATTGTGATTTTTTCCTGGAATTCTTTTTTTATTTTGATCGCAAGGTACGTGAATATGCCATTTTGCTGAATTTAGGATCCCTTCGCGCCATTGCCATGCAAGAGTCTGTTTACATCTTCAACTATAATCGGTGAGTGTGTATCATTCGATGGTAATGCTTCGATTTCAGACATTCTTACAATGTAAATCTCACATAAGGCTCTATGTTTTCGTCCGTTTAGTAACGCTGGTAAAGCATTTATCGACTCGTTGTTGCCCCGTTTGAACCCTAAGAACTCAATTGGCTCACCCTCAATGCCCTTTGTGCTCGAGGTTAGTCACATAACAGATTTTCGCATCAGAATGTTTTTTTTCTTAATTTAATATCCCATTTTACTGACGAGCCAATAATTCTTGAAGAATCTGATTTTCATTTTCTTTCGTAAACTCGAAAATCAGGTGGTTGAGGCAGCTCTTCATTCGAGAATACAGCGCCTTGAGCAGAGATTAATGGACGTTGAACCTCGTGTGAGTTAATACAGTATATTTTCTAATTAACTGTGTTTAGTTTCTGATAAAGAAAATTGTTAAAAATGTAGCTTTAATTCTGTAGGTACAAACTTTACTCGAGGTTTTACCAAATCGATTAACTGCAGACATATTGGAAGAACTTAGGATTAGCAAGCAGACATTGGTAAGTCTCTGACAACCTTAAAAACTCTTTCCCATGACTTTTACATGCTAAACGTAGCTGTTTCAAAGGTTGAACTGGGCTCGAAGGCTGGGCTACTTAAACAAATGCTGCTCGATATACTCGAAGACACTCACGAAATACGGCGTATTTGTATCATGGGAAGAAACTGTACGCTTCTGAAGAACGACGAGGTGGAATGCTCCGTTCCTTTAGAGAAGGAAATCGCCGAGGGTAAGCGTACTAAAAGGTCGATGATCTGATTCAATGAACAAATTAAATCAAGCACGAAAGTATCATGATCTGTGTGTGGTTGCAGAGGAGGAGGAAGAAATTGAAATGCTTTTGGAAAACTATCTTCAAAGGTATATTTATGACATGATTTTATTTTCTAAGTTCTGACATGTATCCAAGCTGTATAGATATATTATGTAACTGTAGATGTGAATCATGTCACGGTCAAGCTGAGAGACTTCTTGATTCAGCTAAGGAAATGGAAGATTCGATTGCTGTAAACCTCAGGTTTGCTTGTGTCATGTTATATCCTATTAATTAACATATTTCCAAACATTATAAGAAATCTTGAAATCTTTTTATTACGTAAATGTCGTTTATTACATCAGCTCACGGAGGCTCGAGGTGAGTCGAGTGGAACTTCTCCTTCAGGTCGGGGCGTTTTGCGTTGCAGTTGGCGCATTAATTGCAGGTAATAATATCGATTTTTTTCTCTCTTTCAATTTTTCTTCCACTTGTCTCAAAAAAAAATAACATCCATTAAAGCTCACGCCATGCTATTCGATAATTCGACAGGTATATTCGGGATGAACTTAAGGTCCTATCTCGAAGAACACACGGTAAATTTTCGCGCTTTTTTTCTCATGCAGGATATTAAAACTCCAACTTATTGGTCGTTTTTTTCCGCTGTTTGCAGTTTGCGTTTTGGCTAACGACGGGTGGAATTATTTTCGGCGCCGTGGTGGGGTTTTGGCTTATGTACTTCTACCTTAGAAAAAGGAAAATTCTTTGAGCATTTATATATCCATACGACGCCATGGAATAACGTAGATTTTAGTATCTTCGATCTTCGACTGTGGAAGATCCTGTGTCTATTTCTCGCACGGTGAAAGCTCGAAGCATGCAGTGAAGTATGAACTATGAAATCTCTGTATGTAATAATGTTCTTATTTTATGTATGGTTTTGAAGTGTGGATGTAATAATCTGTAAGCAAGAACATATGGCAGTTTTAGAGAGATTTGACAGAATACATTAAGTTGTTTTGCCACAGTAGTTGTCAAATTTATCTTATGTCATATGATAGTTTCCTTGCAACAGAGTAAACTACTTAACTAAAGTCAAAGAAAGCAAGTTTTACTAATGCCAAGTAGCTTTCCAAAGAGTGAACTGAACAACTACTTAACTTTGCCACCATGTGAAGTAACATGAATGACACTTCAACTAAGTAACATGAGTATATATGTTTTTCTTCCCAATTCTACACATACTAAGATCATCAAGGAGTCCAACGTAAGCAGAGTTGCAAAAGAATCAAACTTTTTTTATTCGATTCACGATTCGATTCGGAATTTTAAGATTCGAATTCGAATATCGAGTACGAATACAAATACTTTATTCCATTCGAGTAATTACCAAATACGTATATGAATATATACGGTATCCGATTCGTATAGGTATCGAATATTCGATTCGATTTGAATTATATATGATGCAGAATAATATATTATATATACATAAATACTAATTAGGCCCACTATGTCTACGAATATATTGGTATTCGATTCATATAATTATTTTGTATTTTTGGTATTCATAGGTATTTTTTGAAAAAAAACTACAAAAAAATCGAATATTCAATTCGCGAATAGTTTTTGAATATCATTATCGAAACGAATCGAATCGATTTTATGATTCGTATACGAATCGAATACCGAATACGAATATCAGATAAATTAAAGAATACGAATAAAAAATGCAAAAATTCTATTCGGTTCGATTCGTTTGCAACCCTAAGTCCATGTAGCTCATCATATCCACTTAACATAACCCTTGCCCTTGGAGACTTTGGATATATTTCCGATAATAGAGGGACGTTTTTTATATTTGGGTAAAGCTTAGGGACTAAATATTATGATCTTATAGAATTGGGCTTGTGGGCTCAAAGCAATATGGCCCAATACATTACTACACTAAGTCCATCCCACGAAAAAGACTAATAACGATGGAAGTTGATAATCCTTTCGAAGAAAGTATACTTATTATAGTTTGAGGTATGGATTCACATTATAGTTTTTTCAATGCTGTTTACGCGTTACATGAAAACATGCGTTGCAGCTTTGTAATAAATAATGCTTTGCGGCTGTTCGTTAGTGGTCTTCTCTTGGACTTGGAGTCATATCGTTTCCACGCTAACGAAAAAAAAATAATCAAACTTACGGGAAAATGAGTTGAGTTGGAAATTATATATTTTCAGTTATATTCAACTTGAATATACTGTAATCTGTTATTGCAGTAACGCAAACGCACAGCAAGCAAAGCACATGATTTTTTTCTTCCGCGTGGACCAATCCTGACTCGAGTAACACATATGTATTGTTTTTTACTTTCCATGAAATTAGAAATTATTGATGGTTTTAATTTTTTCTATGCCAAATGCGAAACACACTTGTCTTTCCTCAAATAATTGGACAGAGAGTGCACTTGAATTGCTCGAAAAATACAATTTAACAGTTGAATTTCAATATATGGAAAGAATTCTATTGTTTAGTTTGCGGACGCTTGACTTTGTAGAAAACGACGTATCAATGATAGATGATATATGCAATTCACACTTTGCATTTATTCACTACATGAAAAATAGTTTTGTTTTTCAATATACAATAGAAAGTAAAATGATGCTCGTCTCCATAAATTTCGAGATAATATTATTTAAAAAACATAATCTTATATATACATATATATATATATATATACAACAGCAAATAGTAGATTCTGATTTAAAACATTATTGTTTATAATACTCTCAAAAATTTAGAAAAACTAATGAGCTTTACTAGTATTAAGAAATGGCATGTTTATCTATATTATTATAAGGGTGAGAGGTGGCTATTAACTGCTAATCTAGTCTGTAAAAAATTTACAATTTAAAATCTTTATTTCTAATTTAGTTATTATACTTATACCCCCTAGTCATTATTTTCCTTTTATATATATAATAATTATATTCATCTACTAAACATAAATTATAAATTTCAAAACTAATATTAAAATAATTATATTTTAAGCACACGCATAGAGTGTGCAGATAATACTAGTTTCTATTATCAATACTATTATATAAAAGGTGTGAGGTGGCTATAAACTGCCACATTTGGTCTGTCATATTTATTTGCAATTTAGCCCCTCTATTTCTATTTTCATTAGTTAAATAATTATCACATTTAACCCCTTAATTTTTAGTTATAATACATTATTTTCCTTTTATATATATAAAAATTATATTCTACTAAACATAAATTATAACTTTCAAATTAAAATTAGAACAATCATCATTCATTCTGTAAATTCTGAACACTATGATTTTGATAATTCGGAAACCTTATTATCTCCCAAGTTTACGACGTAAAATAAATAAAAATAAGAAAGAGGCATTCAATAATCAACGTTAATGATAATACTATACACACCACACCATGATTGGTATTAATTCCCATGAAGTTAACCGACGGAGAAACAAGACAAGACAACATCGTACGATATGATATGAAGCAGACATCAACTCATAAAAATGTCGCCGGAGAAAAAAACTCTGCCGTGCTTCAATTCCGGCGATGAAGAATCTGCACAGCCATGTTCATACATAAAGCCTCTCTTCCTTGGGATCTTCACAGCAGGTATAGGGATCTCAACGCCGTCCATCGGCGGAGGTGGGCGGCGCCATCGCGGTAGATCCCCGGCGAGGAGTAGGGTTTGAAGCAATGGCCCAGCTTTCACCACTGCTTCGAGGAACTTGCCATTTTCGGGCAGTGGCTTGTTTATCTCTACCGTAGCTGCTACTCGAGGCGTCGGCGCCGGCGCCGGCGACGTCACAATGCTGCGATCATCTGAGTCCGACGATGAGTTGGAAGAATCCTTTGCTTTCATGGGAATGCTGGAAATGCCAGAAGATTGTATAGCAGATAGCTTTTGCTGAAGCAAAAATGCGTCGAAGGTAAGCTTTTTGCAGTTCCTCTGAGCTTCATCTCTCTCTTTAATGGCTCTGGCGAGCATTTCTTGGAGTTGGGAAATTTCTACGTCCATGCTCTGTTTATTCTATTTATTTATTTAACAGAAATTTAACTGCTGAGAAACGAAGCAAAATGTATGCTCAACAATTAAATATGAAGGTGGTTTCTGACCTTTTTCTTGATATAAATACACAGAGAAGCGTTAATGGGCAAAGGGGAGAGCTGAAGAAGTGTTGATAATCTGAATGATGAGTAGTAGTCAGAGATTTCTGCACATTTATTGATCTACTTGGGATGCCTGAAAAAGTAGTGTGCTACACGGTCTTTATTTTATTTATTTATTATATTATTGTTTTGGATCTTGTTGGACTTGTGATAAATATAGTTGTTGGAATGTTTGGACTAAAGCAGAAAAGGACAAATTTAGGGAGACCTTTATTTTTTTTTTTTTGAAAAATTTTCTGTAGTAATAAAAAATGAAATAAGAAAAAGAAGAAAAGTATATAGAAGTTATACCGTTTGGACTTTAGCCCAAAATAAGGGATCTGCCAACCAAAGTAAGAGATTTACCAATCAAATGGGCTTAGGTATAAACTTAATGGCCCATATTAAACTAGAAAACTTTGGGCGTTATTGTATTAACAGGGTTGATCAAAACCGGATATCCGGATTTTCGGATATCCGACGGATTTTCGGATATCAAATCGTATCTGGTCCGGTTTTAATAGGATATCCGAAAATTGGATATCCGCTTTATTCGGATATTTAAAGCGGATATCCTCATCCGGTTTTTTAATTTATTTTTCCTCTATTTTCTATTATTTTCTTTCAAAATCATTTCTTTTTATTTCTTATCAAAATAAAAAAAACTATATTGTTTCAATATATATTTAGTAATTGACACAATATGTGAATTTTTTATTCAAAATTACATAACAAATAATAAACACAATATCATCACATTGATTTTTTAACTTGCATCTCAATGTTTTTATGTTTTTTTTATTTCAGTTCTCTAACAATGTTTTTTGCAATCTAATAATATTTACTTAATATTCTACGTTGAGGATCTTTTTTCTTTTTGAATATTCAATTTTCTTTTATGCTATTTTTTATTTTTTTTTTATTTTTTAAAATATAAAATCGGATACCGGATATCCGGATTTTAGACAAACCACAATCCGTATCCGATCCAGTTTATTCTAAAAAAAATTGGATCGGATATCCGGGTCCTTTTTTTTTCGGGTTTTGAACGGTATCCGGTTTTCGAATATTTTTTCTCAGCCCTAATTGTATATAAGTTTTTCTTTTAGAAAGTTTAGTTTCATTAAATGGTTTAAGACAATCTTTCCATGATACTCAAGAAGTTAAATTCGAACTCATCACCTTCAATTGAATATGTCATCTACACTATCTATTACTTAGGCGAGTATTTTATTTGGAACAAAATTTCTTTTGTTACTTTATTCTTTATCTTTATTGATACCTAAATTGCTACAGGATAAAATAAAGCAATATAAAAATAAAACAACTAGCGATATTAAATACGGAGGAATTTTATGGTGCTCACCTTATGTGAGCACCTTATGTGGACACCTGTTGATGTGGCGCCGATTCGTGCCATTTCAACATCCCGCATCGACATTTAAGGTTATGTCGTATTAATTAACACCTTCTAGTTGTCATTAATCGACATTTCGGATGTTGATGTGGTATATTGACGTGATATATTTCATTTACACGTAAAATGTTATGTAAGACGTTAATATGCCACATCAACATCCGAAATGTCAATTAATAACAACTAGAAGGTGTTAATTAATACGACATAACCTTAGATGTCAATGCGGGATGTTGAAATGGCACGAATCGGCGCCACATCAACAGATGCCTACATAAAATACTCACGTAAGGTGACCACCATAAAATTCGTCATTCAAAACGTGCTTTATAGTTTATGTGTTCAATTGGAATGCCGTTTATCACCGACGGGGAGAGCTGCTATCAGCTGTCGGCATTTTATAAGATTATAAATAATATGAAACGTATATTTATTATATTTTTTATACTACTTATTTCAATATTATAATTTGGTCGATTCATACGAGTGACGCCATCCACTCTTTTTTATGCTTCGTGGCAATCACATATTGCCTATATATATACACGGGCCCATTCATTCAATGTTATAATTAATGAACTACATAACCATAGATGCTACTAAATAAATTAATCTTGTGAAATTGATTGCTGACGAGTAGTTTTTGTCTCAAGGTGTTCGTCTATAAGCATTATGAATTGCTACTTATATGTCATCATTGATGATCTAATTATCTTGAATTATTATGTATGATAAAGTAAATGAGGACCATGGCCATCATTATATTAGATACATGTACATAGCCATAATAAAGTTTATTAGATTCACCTATCGAGAAGTGATCATTTCCAAGTCAAAAAGATGGTGTAAAAGTCTTTTTATAATGTGATCCCCGTGACATCCATATTCTGCAACGGCTAAAAATTAAAAAGTACACTTAGACGCATGATACAGTAGTAAATACAAAATCTTTGTTCAATTTTCTATTAAAAGTTACAAAACAATAAATTTGACTATTATCGCCTAGCTTCGATCATGCAGTGAAAGCTACTCATCATTCACTGTTTTTTTTTTCTTTTACCTCGGACATTCTTGCATCTTGTCCCGCGACTGTAAATGCAATAATTGCTCAAAAATTACAGAAAGATTAGGTGCCCATCTCATAAAAATCATATCTTTACCTTTTTCTTGAAATAAAAGATATTCCGTAGATTTGTGAAGTTAATATTGCCGCGGTTATTTGAATGCGGTGATGATAGTTACAGATTAGGGATGGTAAGTTCAAAATTAGCTAATGACCATTAGCAATAATACACCATTAGTATGTCATGTGTGCATGTACAACTATCAAGGTAGATGCGTAGGGCTGGATTGAGAGAGAGAGAGAGAGAGAGAGAGAGAGAGAGAGAGGACTTGTGTGGCTTTGGATTCTTCGTGCCAGCCAGCTTTTTGTGAGAAATGGAAAATCCTTACAAAACCATACAATAATGGTTCTTGAAATTCTTACCTTTCGAGTTTTGGTTTCTCTTTGATGTTGAGATAAAAAAAAAAAACAGAATAAGGCTAGTTAAGGTTGCGAAAAGTGTCGCCTGCCTGAGTATCTGTTCATAAAAATAGAACCTTTTACTCTCCTAGTGGGGTTTTGGGTTTTCTCTTTTCTGGTTTGAGAGAGAGAGAGAGAGAGAGTCTCAATGGAGGTGTCGGTGGTGGTGATGGTGCTCCTCATAAGCATTTTGAGCTCAACCAATGGAAACACAGATCAAACCGATAGTGAGCGATGCTTTTTTTGTCTTATGCGTGCGTTCTTGATTTGCTTTGAATGCTTCGATGATTGATTGCGCCTGAAGGTATCGTTCTTGACTTTGATGATGATGTATTGCTGGAAAAATAGAAAATAAAAACGGAGTGAAGCAGTACATGAAAGCAGAGGAGCAAGTGCCATTAGATTTCAATGATGAAATCTTTACTTAGTTGCAAGATGATTTAAGACACGTTGATTTGTTCCATTGAGTTACAGTATTTACAGTATTGTTTTGGTAGCCTCAATGAGGTAATATGAGCTCTTCTTTGATATTCTTTCAGCATTCAGTGTGGTATAACATGTGTGCAATTTACTTGAGGAAAAAAAATGAGTTTGAATTCGCAATACTGACTATCTTTTTCCATACCTGCATTTACAGCTTCTACGCTCAATGTATTGTACAGCAGCTTAAACTCGCCGCAACAGCTCAGCAAATGGACGGCCAATGGCGGCGATCCATGTGGCGATTCGTGGAAAGGGATTACCTGCGATGGCTCGAAAGTCACCGAAATGTATTACCACACTAACTACATATTTATTTAATTAATCTGATTTCCATTTTTTGCTTTCTTTCTTCCTTATTTTTCCTCTGCTTTTTTCAGAAGAATATCTGGGCTACAGCTCACTGGGAACACAGGGTTTCAGCTCGATAAACTAACATCTGTTACTACTTTGTAAGGCAGTAAGGAAATACAAAAATTTTGAGCTATATTAGTTAGTTGTATTCTATTCTTTTGATAGTATGTTCTGTTCTTATGGGCTTTGCAGTGACATAAGCAACAACAATCTTGGGTATCAGATTCCTTACCAGCTTCCTCCGAACGTTCAAACGCTGTAAAGATTGATTTTTCAAAGCATAAATCTTGAGCCCATTTTGAGATTTTTTCATTTCCGTCCCGTAAATGTTCTTTT
Source organism: Craterostigma plantagineum (assembly GCA_027422505.1). Lineage (NCBI taxonomy): Eukaryota > Viridiplantae > Streptophyta > Magnoliopsida > Lamiales > Linderniaceae > Craterostigma > Craterostigma plantagineum. The sequence continues at coordinate 2,775,550 of JAPQWV010000065.1, read as the reverse complement.
AAATGCGCAGAAATCTCGCTGGAAATGGCTTCGGCGGCGGCGTTCCATATTCCATATCGATGATGAGTTCTCTGAAATACTTGTAAGCATTTTTCTCCCAGGCCCGAAACTTTTTGCGGGGAATGTTTCGTTTAAGAGGATCACTATTCTTTACCATTGCAGGAATATGAGCCATAATCAAATCCAAGGCCAAGTGAATGCCCAATTCAACACTCTCACTTCACTCACTACGTTGTAAGATATTATTGCCTCTCCCTAGATTTGATTATATGTTTCTTCATAGTATGAGGATATGAACCTTGGGTGCTTACTTTTTTTTTTTTTTTCTCAATTCTTGATTCAAGCTATACATTCTAAATCCATTCTTCAGGGATTTTTCGTTCAATAACATGTCTGGCAATCTTCCTCAGAGTTTTTCGTCATTGACGAGTATCACAAACATGTAAGTCGAACGCCATATCACTTAACTGTTCACATTCTAGTTAGATCTTTAATGACCTTCTTATGTATATGATGAAGGTACTTGCAAAACAATCATTTTGCGGGGACCCTCGATGTCCTTGCTAATCTTCCACTCGATAACCTGTGAGTTTTTTTTTTTTTTTTTTCGTTCTTACAGTTTATCAGGCTTATAAATCATCCATTTCTCAGCTGTTTCTATTCGTTTTTTCCTCGCTCATAGGAATGTTGAGAATAATCAGTTCACTGGCTGGATTCCTACTCAGTTGAAAGGCATAAACTTAAGGTAAGTTATCATCTCTTTCCACCTCCAATGATGTTAGAACACTGACCTATACTTTCATATCACTTTACAGAGCGAGCGGTAATCAGTTCAGTAGTGGGCCCACACCGCCGCCGCCACCTGGCACACCGCCGGCCACCCGCCCCAGTAGGAATCACAGATCGGAAGGAAATAATAATTCAAACGATGGATCGAATTCAGAAGGAAAGAGCAAGTCAAGCATAAGTGGTGGTGCCATTGCTGGGATTGTCATATCTTTTTTCATCGTTGGTGGCTTCGTAGCGTTCTTTATCGTAAAGAGAAGATCAAGAAAGCCATCTTCTGACGTCGAAAAGCACGCTAATCAGCCCTTTGCCCCTTTTTCCTCTCAAGAATCACAAGGTAAATGGCAATTTCTTGAGATCCATGCAATGATTTGCCAGGGTAAATGCTCATCTTCATCAATTTTTTTTTGTTGCATTTTCTTCAGAGGTAATCAAGTCTGCAAGAGCTTCATCTGCAACTAGTGTGAAAGCATTCGAAGTCCCTTCGGCGATTAGTCTCAAACCTCCTCCAATGGAACGCCACAAGTCCTTCGACGAAGAGGACTTATCAGTGAAGCCTATCGTTATCACTCCTCGAAAACCGAAGACTGCTCCAAGTAATGTGAAGTCCTACTCAGTAGCAGATTTGCAGATGGCTACTGATAGTTTCAGCCCTGATAATCTTATCGGCGAGGGATCTATTGGGCGAGTCTACCGTGCTCAAATGGACGAAGGGAAGGTACATTTCATCAACTTTTTCTGTAAGCATATAGCATGATTTGGTTAAAACTTTACGGTATAATAGCAGATTCTTGCTGTCAAGAAGATAAATTCATCCGTGCTATCAAATTCTGACGATTTCCTAGAAATCGTATCAGAGATTTCCAAGCTGCACCACCCTAATGTAACGGAGTTGGTAGGCTACTGCTCTGAGCACGGGCAAAACTTGCTTGCGTATGAGTTCCACAAGAATGGCTCTCTTCATGAATCCATGCATCTCGCCGATGAATACAGCGAGACTTTAACGTGGAACACTCGGGTTAAGATTGCTTTAGGTGCTGCTCGGGCGCTAGAGTAAGTCACAGCACAAAATATTATTACGATTTCTGTTTTGAAACTTTCCTTCTTTTAGTATACAGAGATGCTTTTTCGACTTCTATTCTACCTTTTTTCGCTCGAATGGGCCTTTTCTGCAGGTACCTACACGAAGTCTGCTCGCCCTCGGTTATCCATAGAAACTTCAAATCTGCAAACATTTTGCTCGACATGGAATTCAATCCCCACGTTTCAGATTGTGGGCTGGCCAGGCTCGTCCAAGAACCCGACCAGGTGGTACATGTGATTCCATATATCATATTTTGCAGTCGTCTTCATAAAATCAAGATCAAATTCTTTCAGTAAAAAAGATCAACGATTTTCATCCCTCAAGAAGCTTCTTTTACGTATTCTTTTTGAAGGCATATGGCTACAGTGCGCCAGAAGTTGGAATGTCAGGCCAATACACGATAAAGAGCGACGTTTATAGCTTCGGCGTCGTAATGTTGGAGCTTCTCACGGGGCGTAAACCATTCGATAGGTATTCATCAGCATATTCTCTTTACTTAGAAAAAAAACATCGCTTACATCACAATCTTACTCCGCTGACCTCAGCACAAGGCCAAGATCTGAACAGTCCTTAGTTCGATGGGCGACACCTCAGCTGCATGACATTGATGCCCTGTCTAAAATGGTCGACTCCGAGCTAAAAGGACTTTACCCCATGAAATCACTCTCACGTTTCGCAGACGTTATTGCTCTCTGTGTCCAGGTAACTAACTAATCTACTAACCAAGCCAATTTCTTTATCTTTCATGTTATTTCTATTATCTAAGGAGCGTTGTTATTACGGCGACTTTGTTCTTGTTTAAGCCCGAGCCAGAGTTTAGGCCGCCGATGTCTGAAGTGGTGCAATCGCTGGTTCGATTAGTGCAGCGAGCGAATATGAGCAGAAGAACGTTTGGGACCGAAGGTGCTACGGCGGCTCGAAGTGGTAGTGGAGATGCCGATGACTATACTCCATGAATAAATTATTGATTGTTGAAGCTATAAAGAAAATCAAATTCAAAAAATGGGAATCTCAAAGCATATTTGGACACTTGCATGGTGAGGTTCTGCATTTCATTTGTAAAGAGTATGCGAGAAAATATATGGACTGCCTTGGTATCTTTCTTTTTGGGTACTATTTCTTGTCTGAGAAACTTCTTCAGTGTTGATACCACTTTTGACAGTTCTACCTTATGTCCTTAGATTGCAGAATCATAAGCTCTATAGAAAATAGAAAAAAAAAAAAAAAAAAAAAACCAACCTTCATAGGATATAAACTCAAGAAGACATGCAATGTTTTCTCAACTGAAACTGATGGGATTACAAGGGCAGATAAAGAGTACGACTGAACACAAATTTAAGGTTGCAAGAAACACTCTCAGCAGTGTACGTCTTGTTGAAAGCTTGAAATGGGCAACAGAGGCACTAATTATAAACCATATATTTAGGCGTTGCACTGAATTTCTGATAGCCTTTGATGACTTTGTTGACAGCATCTAGAAAATCTTTCTCAGTCACAGTCTTCCTCCTCGCTCGAATCGCATACATCCCAGCCTCTGTGCACACGCTTCGAATGTCGGCTCCTTAAATAGGGGAAAGCAGTTTAAAATGAGTGAATTTCGAATATTCGGCAGAAAGTTAATAAACAGAAGGTAAAAACGGAGCATTTTGGTATGATGGGATTTTGTTATTATGGACAAATCACTTGCATATCTGAGAGAGAGAGAGAGAGATACATAAAAAAGCAACTGGTTGTTCTTACCAGTTGAATTCGGGCAAAGACGGGCGAGAAGTTCAAATCGAATATCTCTTTCGCAATTCATCGTGCGGGTATGAATCTTGAATATCTGAGTTCTACTTTCGAGGTCGGGCAGCCCAAACTCCACTTTACGATCGAGCCTCCCTGGACGTAAAAGTGCTGGATCAAGAGTATCGGGCCTAGAAAAAGCATAAACAAGCCATTATTAAAGAGGTATCAAGCGATATTTGAAAAAACTGAAGTTGTAAATAGAGCGTTATCCAAATTTGATTTAGCCTTAGAAAATAAATTTACTTATGTCGATATTTGTGTTCTTCAATTTATTCGGGTCTTATCAAGTACAATTACAAATGCACCACTAACTTTCAAATCACAAGTTAAATGAAAACCTATGCACCGTTAGTTTCTTTCTCACACAAACACAAGCCCCTTCCTATCAATTTCTTGAGAACAAGTGAAGAGACAAAAACGCTGAAATCCTGGGACCCCAAAAGATTTCATGCATGTCGAGTGCAAATAATTTGATCGGTTGATCTAAACACACAAACAATAAAGAGAGAAGAAAATGACGACTGACCTGTTGGTTGCCATGAGAACTTTGATGTTTCCACGAGCATCGAACCCATCCAACTGATTAACAATTTCAAGCATTGTTCGCTGAACTTCATTGTCTCCACCCACCCCATCATCAAACCTAGCACCTCCAATCGCATCTACTTCATCAAAGAACACGATGCAAGCCTTTTTCGAGCGAGCCATCTGACATGAAATTTGAGTAGAGTAAGTAAACACTTCCGAAATGAAATAGGATATACCAAAGAACTAGTAAGGATTCGAGTAGAATGCACCTGAAATAGTTCACGAACCATCCGAGCCCCCTCACCAACATATTTCTGCACAAGCTCACTACCAATAACACGAATGAAACATGCATCAGTCCTATTGGCCACAGCTCGGGCCAGCAGAGTCTTGCCAGTGCCAGGAGGGCCGTAGCACAAAACACCCTTTGGCGGATCAATTCCAAGCTTCACAAATTTTTCGGGATGAAGCATGGGCAGCTCAACAACCTAGAAATATCAATTATAAATGTGCAAATAAAAATTAATGCAATTTGCGCAAGTGCGTCAGCTATGATCAACCAATCAACAATAAAAATGCTAAGAATTCAACATGACAAACCTCTCTCATCTTCTCTATTTGCTCCTTGCATCCTCCAACATCGTTATATGTAACATCAGGTTTCTCTTCCACTGTCATCATTGTGACACTGGGATCGATCTTTGGTGGCAGAGGAATCTGAATTTGATACTTATTCCTGTCAACACTACAATAAAGAGATACATGGAACTTCATTATACGCCGTATAACTACCAAAAAACATTCTTCGAAGTTCAAATGGATTACTAGTAGATGTATGGCATTTATTAGTTTTAAAAATCAGAAAAAAAAATGGTAATATATGGACCTATGGTGAAACCACAGCAAACTCATTTAATTAGTCTTAAGGTGAGAGATAGCACACCCGACACGCATGCCTTCTTCGATATCAGTTGGCGAAACTTTATCTCCCAATCCAACAACAAACTGCAATGATTGTGTGCACAACGTAAAGCAACTCACGTTTCAGTTATCAGTTATCACACAAGTCCAGAATAAAAGGATTGAACGCCATTCACGAAGACAAGACATTCACAAATGCCACTCCGAGGAACAATGATGGAAAATATCTATAAATGGCGAATTTCAAGGTAATAATATTACCTTAGCAATTTGCTTAACGTTGATAACATATTTGGCATCTTCGGTGTTCGGATTAATTATCTTTGTACATCTGGCAACCTGAACACAAACAAATACATCAGTTTTAAGGTAGAAACAAATTCTCCAAATTAATAAGAAAATTCCATACATCTATCTACAAAAAAAATACCTGAAGAGGTTGTTCCTCCTGCATCATTTGCTTATCAGATACAAGATCCCATTGACTTGGAGCAGCCAAACCAGTGTCTGATTCCTTTATACCTATCATGAGTTGCAAAAGAAGCAATTTAGCATCACTTGCATGAAACAACAACTTCATCACATCATGCCATATTCTTGGCAAGGCAATTAGTTTTGAAAAAACCAAGGTCAAACCATCGGATACCTAACCACTGGCGTTAAAAGGAACATATATTTAATAAAGGTAAGTACCACATAGATCATTGATCTTCTTGGCCATCTCCTTGATCTCCTTCTCCACTTTCTTTATGCTATTCGAGTAAGGACCCAAGCCCTGCACATATATTTATACCATGAGCTTAAACAGAAACGATATTTTAGAACCCAAACACTTAATATTAAGAATGATACACGATCTTAACAACGTAATTTGAGCTAATTAATACTCAGTGCTTTCATATTCAGGTAATGTACTCAGCTTCCTAGATCCAAGCCAGTAAGACCCAACCAGCAAGCAACGTATTGATCCGAACTCTATTTACAGGTACGCCCCAAAAACCAATCAAAACTTCCAAATGCATAAGACAGTGAGATTCCTTTCTTTTTTTTTCCGAAATGTCCCGATAAGAGTAATAGATAAATAAATCAAAGATCCCGATTATCACTTCAAAAAACGATATACACAGTCCCAGACATTCAATTCCAAGACAAACAGCAACAGCGAATTAGGGTTTTATAGGAAAATATAAGGAAAAAAAAAAAAAAGAGGAGTTTTACATAGGTCTTGAGGAGGGCAATATCGTCTTCATCGAGAGGCTTAGGGTTCTTCTCGTCCTTGATCTCATCTTCAGGTTCAGGAGCCATTGTCAGAAAATTCCTTGCTTTTTCTCCAACAAAAGTAGCAGGCGAGCGAGGCCTAAATGTTTGTTTTTTCTTGCAGAACAAGGTGCTAGAGAGAGAGAGAGAGACAGAGAGAACAATGTGGCGCGGGCCGGTCATCGTATAAGCCCAACCCAACTTATCCAACGGTTTCTAGAAGCCCAGTCCAATAGCTCTTCCCAAATACAAATTAGAAATACTCTATTAATAGTTGAGAAATAATCCCAACTAAAGTTGAATTTATTTTTAGGCATCGACTTACCTACCGAATTGGGTATAATCCATCTCCCAATGAAAGTATAACATGTGTTTGTATGTTTAGTGAAACACACGTATGTGTGTTTTAACATGGTATGTATTTTAATATGATTGGGATAGGGTGTAATGTGCCATTTACGTTTTTTGAGTGGAGTTAGGTTATAACTAATTGGGTAGGAAAGTCAAATCGAATCTGAACGTCACCGTCCGACTATAGAAAACTCCCAACTTCTAGTCGGGCTTTATATCTTGTCTGATTCATGTGACGTGTCCCAAATCATTTAAATTCAGACTTAAGACATAACTACATGAGATTTAAACATGTGATTAAGAGGCTTTTTGAAGCATTTTTTTTCTTTGAAAAAGGGCATCTGACAACACCACACCGTAGTCCTACATTTCATCTAAGTTCAGTCCAAATCTGAACTCTATGCTTTGGCCGAACAAAATAGTAAAAATTGAGGTCATAGAAAGAACAAAACATTGATAGTCACCAACATAGCAAGCACATTAGCACGAAAAATCTCAGGGAATAACAAAAGAAAAATGGAGCTTCCGTTCCTTCTGCGTCGAATAAAGAATTGGATCGAGTATAGAAACACATCAGCATATTTACGAGGCGAGGATGCGTGGTTTCCACAAAAAAATTCTACTCGTCTTGCGCAATAAAATTTGGCAGTTCGCCGTGGCACAAGTACTCGTCGCACAGTGACGCCGATCCCCAATCCTTGCGCAACCGCAATATATCCTCCGTGAAAGTAGACCCAGAAGATCCAATAAATACGGTTGACAAAGCACATATAGTCTTATCCAACATTGCCTCTACCTTCACCATTCGAAAAAAATCACAGCTGTGAGTAATATAAAATTTGCAGTAGTTATTATGACTCTGAAAGTTCTAACAACGTCTCTTTCTTTTCTTTTTCTTTTGGCTCCAATAAGCATATTACGAAGTTAGAGACATTCTAGTCTAGGTTATATATACACAATCTAAGGTATATATCAAGAAAAGCGACCCTCAGGCATAGGTGGTTACTAAATTAAACTGTTAAGAAAAGAAGAAAAAAGAATGAGCCCACCTGTGGATCTCCCTCAAGTCCATGTCTGTACAATAGCGCGTCCCACTTTTCTGCTGAATTACGGGCTGGCCTTTGAACAAGAGGAACGGTCTTACCGTTCAATACCACGAGCGACTGCAACAAGCCAGTTTCACTTTCTGCAGCATCAGTGGAGAGATAGATTACTGGGGCGTTGGCCTTTACAATCAATCGGTTGATGCACTCCGCAGCTTGAGGGATGGGGTAGAAGCAACTTGGTTGTTTGGCGTTGCTGGAAAAAAGAATCATTCAGAAATTTCGAGTTAGGTGGTATATGGAATCACAGTACGATGTATCAGAGGCCCGAATGTGAAAAGAATACCAGAATTTCAAGAAACCATGGCGCCGAAAGTGAAGCGCGATAAAGTCCCTTCCCAAGAATGTTTGGATGAACCGTTGAGCTGTGAGGAGAATGAGATTGCTGGGCTCGATCAAAGTCTTGCATTTGTGTGCGATTGGGCCGCCGGGCTGCATCACCCAATCCCTGTCCACGTCAGCGAAGAAAACATCCCCAATAGCAATCACATCATCGTCTGAAGAAAACTTTGCCAAGACATCTTGGACGCTCTTTGGGTTCGGTTTCTTGACATCCTCTTTCCACACGGACTCTATTCTACTCATGGAAATGCCCAGGGCTTTCAGTTTCTTAACGCGTTCGTCGTCCATGTAACAGGGCTGTGGAGAGGAGAAATAGCACATGAACTTGTCGATATGCAGGCGATGCTTCCTAGCCTCGGAGAATTCGTCGAATGTGACCACAACTTTCCTCCCCAAACACTTGTTAATATGCTCTATGTCCAACACGTGGTGAAACTCATAATCGACCTTTGGACTAGGGATCACGAGAACCCGACCAAGCAGCGCTGCGAAGAACATGTGCTTCTCCAGACAAATCAAGTGATTCGACATTTGCCCAGAGACACAAATTGCAAACAGATACTTGTTTGATTTAGGCTTCCAATCTATGGTCTTCCTCTCAGACAGCTTCTGATCCACCTTCCGACACATACCCCAACCCACATCCGTGTAGTTATCGCTCGATCCAACAAAACCTTCATTCTCGTGCGTTGACAGCAAAACCCCTTGAATTTGCTTGTTCAACGAAATCTGCATAAAAATCTGCGATTTCAATTCGTCCAGCATCGAATTCGGCGTCAATTCCACTCCATTACCACCAACACTGCTCGAATTTGAGATACGGCTACCATTCACCGAGCTAGAATCTGATCTTTGAGTCGACTCCATGTAATTCCAAATCTTCCGAAACTCAATCTCCTGCGATTTAAGCAAATACAGAGCTCTCAACTCCGATTCACGCATCCGACTAACCGACGCACTCTCACCACCACTATCCCTAACCGCAGGGACGCGCATCTGAAACAAGCTCTTCAAATCCGTGGTAAAATACAGCAGCAACACAACGACGGGCAAAAAAATGGCGCAAAAATACCCCTTATTGATCTTCCGAGAAGCTCTCGAAACCCTATCCCTCAGACTATCGTCAATTTGAAAAGTCGAGCGATGATTTGACGCCTTCGCAACGTCGTTCTGGGCGATGAGGTTCTCGCGATCATCTTCTTCATCCGAACACTCTCTCTCCATCGTAAGTTCCTCCTCTCTGTCCACAAACACGGCAGAATACTGCAGTTTATGGTGGAATGCATTAATTTAAGGGAACTTCTCCTGGGAGGGAAAGGAGTGAGTAGTAAGAAAAGTGAGCGACACTCAAACGAACAGCAGTTTTAACTTTTAACTAACCCATCATTCGGAGAAGAAAGCTCGTCGGTGATAGATATGGCTCAATTACAAAATAATACTCAATTTATATATTAGTTCAACTTTCATCCTCAACATTTCACTCTCATAATTTATTTCCCCCATTCTTATAAACTTGTGTCCTAAAGTCAATTTCCCCCATTCTTATAAACTTGTGTCCTAAGACTATGATTATCCATGACCTCCACAATCGGTCATGAGAATAAAATATTAATTTCTCTCTCATCCACATTCACAACCTACACCTCAACAATTTTCATACTTTATCAACAACCCAGCACAACCCATAATATTTATATTTTATAATTATATTTTGTAGTATTTGAATGTTTGAAAATAGATTACATTATTTGATATAAAATTTAGAAAAATAATATGAATTATGATGGATTATAGAATGTAATAGAGAAATAGCTAATTTGAAATTGTGACTCAAAATGTAGCAATATTAGTCTCCATTTGTAGAGGAAAAAAAATCATACATTTTGGTAAAAAAATTTAAAATAAATTTTTAATAGATAATTAAATGTATCATAGGGTTGCAAATAGGGTGGTAAACAGGTCGGGTTGGGTCACCTTCGGGTTCGAGCCGTATAATAAACGGGTTGATCCCTCTCGTTGAATGAATGGTAGAAGAAGGATGACCTTTTTTGTGATTTTGTTTTCATCAATGGAACTTTGGTATAGAAAAAAAAAAATCATCAAGGAGAAAAAGCAACGAAAGAAACATAGAATTGTAGCTTCAATAGAAAATATTTAATAGGCCACCACCATCACATTCATACATATAACTTGGAAAAAACTACTATACTATACAGATACGATTCCACACATCAATAATTTGAAATGCTCGCACATAAGAAAGAAATAAGCTTCATCACCTAAAGACAATTAATCAATAATTGCCTCACTTTCAAGTATTCCGTTTTCCTTTTCCCATCCAAAATCAGAGAAGCAGAGGCAGAGCCATTAGAGCAGCAAAAATGAATAGAAGCAGCAAGAACAACCAAGTAGGCAAAGAGGTTCTCCTCCGTGGGTCGATTTTCGACTCCTTGGGCGCTTCGCCATTCTTAAGCTCTTCTCTGTTTGGGCGCTTTTTTAGCGTTGGCTGAGAGTTTTCTTTGGCGATAGGTTGTTGCGCTGCGGCTTCTTGTGCTGCTGCTTGCTGCTGCTCTTTGTATTTCTCGACGTACTCTGGGAAGAGTTTCTTGAATGTTGGGCTGTTTATTATGTAAAAGAATAGTGAACGGAGAAAATGGAGGTGATGTTATGTTCTACTCGGCTTAAACTGAAGAAAATGCAACCATAAGAACCATATGGGTTAGAGAAGGAAGAAAAAAAGAGGACAGTATTTGGTTAATGATGCTCACTTTTTACAATTGAATGCCAATGAAACCTTTGCAAGCTTCCGTTTCTCGTCATCTGTGGTCGAGACGCTGCCAGTGGTGGGACTATCGTCTAACTGGAAAAGATATTGGAATTCGTCAGTTTTTTTGGCCCAAAACGAAGCATAGATACACCCACACTCTGATTGGTGAAATCATAAGAATACTTTGATCATTTGAATAAAACGCACCATAAAAGAAAGGAGACCGGTAAGCATGCTGCGCGCAGATGAAATGGTAAATAAGTATTAATACTAGAAAAACCGGTAAGAGTTATATTAATATAATAATATCAACTATGTGGTTATACACTTAGGTGCTCACTAGTTCTTACCTTGACACCGACCACATAGGATTCCAGGTCTCTGGGTGAACTGCACATTGAAAATGTAAGAAGCTTGGCATGATAAATCATTGGGATGAAAAGAATGGGGATGATAAAGAGAAAAAATATGGCCAAGAGTAACTATGAACTTACAATCAGTCATAGAGAGGCATATCTTCTTCTGTGTTATGAAGCGTCCATTTGGGGTTGTCATGCTACAAAGACGTAAACCAATATAATGGACAAAAATCACAAATGTAGTAGCGAACAGTTTTAGATGATTATGATGTGCTACATGCTTGGCCTGATCCAATCATACCTTATCCCTGGAGGTTTAAATGGGTATTCTGGCGGAAATTTTATCTTCCCATGGTAAAATCCTCCTTGACCGATCAACGGTGGTATAAAAAATAATTACAAGGAGAAAAATAATCAGTTTTCATGAGTAAATGCCGAATGAGATGGAAAAAAATAACACCATAGGCAGATACACGAAACTAACATAATGACAACGGGCAAGAACGAATGTAACTCATCATGAAAAAGATAATTAATTCATCTGCAGAGATTTCAACCTAATATAAAGAAAAACAAGATACCTGCAAATGGTGTTCCTTGACTTCCCTCCAATACATAATCTATCACATATTAAAACAAAAACATATTTACTACAAGATGATTAGAGGTTAAGATGGTATACATTAAAAAATTTTAGGTCCAGTCAACAACTTCAGACGACGTCTTCAACGAGAATAAAACATAGCAGGAAAAGACAGCATAGTCCAACACAGATAGCTACGTATACATACAAAGAAAATAAAGAAACAAGAATAAACAACTTACGCCACTCAAGAATATCATTTGGCAGAGGGCGTGCGACGACATTGGGAACAGGCTCCTGCAAAAGTAAACATTCACATGCTAATCAGGAGATAAGAATTTACATACTTGAAAAAGTTTCCAGATATCCTGGATGATTTTAGAATATATAGAAACTACTTTTAAAATAATTATAATATAGTGGAGTCAAATGGCTACCAATCACTAGGCAAAAGAGCATAATCGAACTATTTCACGAAAAACATGCACTAGGCTTTTTGACCGAGACAATAAACGACTTACTTTACAGAGAGCTCTATATTCCTTTTGCAGGCGCATCACACATCCTTTTTCAGCCATTCCCGGGTTCTCAACAAGTAGATACAAGACTAGAGGAAAAAGGCAATTATGCAATGCTCCCTGAGGAAAAAGGAAAAAGAAATTCAGTCCAAATTGCCTGCAATTCATCATATGCAATATCACCCGGATGAGTTTATTATAGCCCACACAGTTAACTTAACTTACATGTAACTCAACAAGATCTCAATCAGTCGGAAAGTAACAATTTCCAAAATCGAGGCCAGAAATCTAGCAATTTCGATTGGTTGTGAACTAGAGGAATACAAATCTCGGTGAGGCAAATAACATTTTCCTAATTCCGTTCCAAATTCCGGTTTCTTTGACAAGCTAAGATAGAAAATGGAATCACCAGAAAAAGAAAAAGACGAAATTGCAAATATCCTTCCAAAGCCAAATACCACAACAGCGAAAACTTAAAACAACTTATCGCCAACCACGTCAAGAAGAAAAAGGAAAATAATTACGATCATCCAAACCAGTAAAATCAAGATCGAAAACCGGCGACAACCTACCACTAACTGAGAAACAACAATTACAAAAACAACAATCATAATGATACCCTCGCAAACCTCGAAAACCAAAGGAACTTCAGCTGATCAGTGATTATCGCCGGAGCAATCCAGCTTTCGAAACGATCAACGTCGATCTGGATTTTGGGGGCACGTGACGATTTCGCTCTATCCTCTCTCCCTCTTTGGGCTTATTTTTTCCAAATATATCGTCGTTAAAAAGACAGCAATATCCCTGTGGGCAAAAAGGTAGTAAAATGACTAAAAGGACCTTATAGCAGGCCTATTTTGATCGGCCCAACCCAATTTTACACCACTGAGGCCCAATTATTAAACGTCATCTTAATAAAAGTAGTTAATTTAATATTGACTACTATTAATGGTCATATAATGAAGATTGAGTTACATATATCAGCTTTCTTCTCGCCCGAGTTGGTGGAGTTTTGTCAGTTGTCATCCATTTGAATCGGTGGGCTGAAGAAGAATCAGTTTGTCAGTTCGTAATCGATCCATTCTTTTGCTTATTATACGTACGAATGCGGAGGTTTGCAGCAGAGAAATCGAGGCAGCTTTTAGCTGGTCAAGAGAAACCAAGTTTGAGCTGTTCGATGTTTCAGCGTCTCGCCGCTCCTTCGCATCGTCGATGTCAATCGTCTACGTCTTCGCCTGCATTTGTGTCGCGCGGTTTCTGCGCTAGTGCTAGCGTCGATTCGACAGCTTCCGTGGCAGTGGATTCTGATTCTTCAGCATCCCCGCCCCTTACGATCGACACCATTAATCCCAATGTGATTTTCTTGATGGACTTACATTTTCAGCATGTTTTCATCTTTTTTCATGGGCGGGATTTGGTCAGTTTCTGAGTGTAATTTCATCGAAAGTTTCTTTTTTTTTTTTTTTTTTTTTATGTTCTTCAAGTTATGCCTGATTGGTTCTTGGTATTGTTTGCACTTTCAGAAGACGTAATTTTTTAACTTTGCTTATCGTTCTTTCATTCCTTGTATACTTTTCTACCTACGTGCTTCAAGTTGATTATGTGTACTATGTGGGCCGTAACTACGGTGGATTGATTGATGGCTGCTTATGTTGCTTGCCATTAACTTCAGCTTCTGCGGAGTTTATGATAGTAGCTCTAGTTAGTGTTAGTGATACTCCGACGAATGATGCTCGTTTTAAACCAATGTTCATTTGACTAGTGCTTGGAGAAGTACGAGTCTCATAAATTCTATTTGATTTGCTCACAGGTTTTGGAATGCCAATATGCTGTCCGTGGAGAAACTGTTACTCTAGCTCAGGTAACTGAATGTACACGTTCAGGTTATTACGATTTTGATGCAATCTTTTTTTAGATGTTATTAATCATTTCCGATTTGCAACAGAAATTGCAAGAAGAACTGACTCAGAATCCTGGACTACATCCTTTTGACGAGGTACCTGGTATCTATGTTTACTATGTGTCAAGGAGACCTGCTTGTCATTATTGTTTGAGTTATCTGCCGTGTGTGTTTGTGTGCACATTTGGGCTATTATACTCATGAAATCATGAATTTTCTGTGTGTAGGAATTCTGAAACTGTGATCTTTTGGTAGAGCTAATAATGACTGTTTTTTCAGGGTGAAGCTCTTTGCTGAGCCCATCATTGAATGTGCCTATCTCTTTGCTTCTTGTTGCTGCAGATACTCTATTGTAATATTGGAAACCCGCATGCGCTCGGCCAGCAGCCAATCACCTTCTTCAGAGAGGTGAGTATACGGAGTTTCTGTAATAAACTCCTATTCCCTTTTACTATCTTCGCTGTGGTTTGTAACGGTTAGCTCTATTCCTAGGTCCTTGCTTTATGCGACCATCCTGCTCTTTTGGACAGAGCTGAAACGCAGAGTCTATTTAGGTTAAGCTCGCCAAGAATCTTTACCTGATCGTCGTGTTTCTGACAATTCAAATGAAAGAAATTCCAGTTTGCACCTATGCAATTCATTTAAATCTAATGTCTTTGCAGTGGTGATGCGATAGAACGAGCATTTCAGATCTTGGATCAAATTCCTGGAAGAACGACCGGGGTTTACAGTCACAGCCAGGTATTTCGAAACATTTCCCGAATAAAACTATTTAACGCCTAAAAGCCCTTTCACAAAACAGGGTATCGAAGGTTTGCGTCATACGATTGCTGCTGGCATTGAAGCTCGTGATGGATACCATAGTGATCCAAATGATATTTTCATGACTGATGGTGCAAGTCCTGGGGTAAATCTCTGTGTTTCGGAAAAAAGAAAAGAAAATGATTTAGTATCTTTTTAACACAATCCCCGTTATTTTCAGGTTCATATGATGATGCAGATGCTGCTAAGGTCGAAAGACGATGGTATTCTTTGTCCCATACCTCAATATCCTCTGTATTCCGCCTCTATCGCCCTCCATGGAGGCACTCTTGTATGTTTATCCTTTCATGTCTTTGAGGGAATCTTCTGTTTTGGTCTTAGAACTGTACCTAAAATGGTCTCTATTCGATTGGTTTCTTTCTTTCTTAAGGTTCCTTATTACCTCGACGAAGCAATGGGTTGGGGACTTGAGATTTCAGAGCTTAAAAACCAGTTGGAAGCTGCCCGATCGAAGGGTATCTGTGTTAGAGCCCTAGTGGTTATAAATCCGGGGAATCCCACAGGACAGGCAAGATGTTGACATAATCTTGAAGATGCTTGATTCTTATCTTAATTTTTGTGTAGTAATTTCCTTTTGAACTTTGTATCCAATGCATCTTTCATTTTTGAAGGTATTGTCGGCTTGCAACCAAGAATCTATCGTGAATTTTTGCAGGGACGAAAAGCTCGTTCTTTTGGCAGATGAGGTGACTTGGTTTTCTTAGTAAAATATCACCATCCATCGATTCTTTTATTCATATTTTCATTAATAAATGTCGATAGGTTTACCAAGACAACGTTTACGTCCCCGACAAGCAATTTCACTCGTTTAAGAAAGTCGCTCGGTCTATGGGATATGGAGAGAAAGACATCTCTTTAGTGTCGTTCCACTCCATATCAAAAGGTGTATATATATATATATATATATATATATATATGCTTGATATTTCTGCTCTTTACGTTCTACTGAAAAATTGGTGAACTTTATTAGGGTTCTACGGAGAATGTGGGAGGAGAGGAGGTTACATGGAAGTCACTGGTTTTAGACCCGAAATAAGAGAACAAATATACAAATTAGCATCAGCCAACCTCTGTTTTTCTAACATAACTGGTCAGATCCTCGCAAGCCTCGTCATGTGCCCTCCAAAGGTTTTCGACTCCTTTTCTTTTTTTTTCGTTTGTTGTTCAGCGATCTAATGACTGAGTACTGATGTCTAGCATAATCGACGTTTGCAGGTGGGAGACGAATCGTACGAATCTTATTTATCCGAGAAAGATGCAATCCTCTCGTCCCTTGCAAAGCGTGCAAAGGTAGTAAATCCTACTCATGTACCCATCGATCGTATAAGAGCACTTCACCATACCTTCTAAACGGGGATTATCGATAAACCTCTACAGATGCTTGAAGAAGCACTCATCGACCTCGAAGGAGTGACGTGCAACAGGGCAGAAGGGGCAATGTACCTTTTTCCCCGTATTCATTTGCCTGAGAAAGCCATCGAAGCTGCAAGAGCTGCGAAAAAAGCGCCCGACGCTCTCTACGCTAACAAACTGCTGAACGCCACTGGGATAGTCGTGGTTCCCGGCTCTGGCTTTCGACAGGTAATCAAAATATACTCTTACAAAAACTCAAAAATCGTAAAAAAAAAAAAAAAAGAAGAAATTTACGAGTTTCGTTTGATCGTTCGTTGCTTACTGTATTGTGTGTTAGGTCTCGGGGACGTGGCACTTTAGGTGCACGATATTGCCTTCAGAATCCAAAATGCCTACAGTTGTAGATCGTATGAGTGAGTTCCACCGAGGGTTCATGGATGAGTTCCGCGGTTAAAATCTGTGCTTATTTAGCCTTTTTAAGTTGCTTGAGAACTATTTAGAAATTGAGGTGATAAGTGTTTTTTTGTACAACATTTTTCTGTTCATGATGACATGCATGCAATGCAATGCAATGCAGTGCAACTCAGTGTCCAATTACAAAAATCTAGAGTGCAATGTCTTAAAGAGGGTGACATGAATACCAAATTTTTTCATGCTTCAACCATTCAAAGAAGGAAGTCAAATGCTCTCTTGAATTTGGAAGGAAGGTGTGGAAGCGTTTGTGACTCCTTTGAATCCATTGTGGCTGAAATTTTTGGATACTACGGGAGTTGTTCACTTCCTCTGTTCCATCTTGCTTGGATGTGATGGAGAGCGGGCGGGGCCGAGGCCCATGTTTGCAAAATTTTGTTATTATATACATACTTATACACTGACTTAGTTTTGTAACTGACAAACATAGTGATCCAAAATCGAAAATTGGTATATGAGTGACCCATTTTTAGGACAACGCTGAATGGCCGGTTAAGACAGACGTTTGAGGTTTACGAGAAACTTAATCGATAGTAATAAATGACCATCGACGTTAATGCTACGTAATTCACTTATTCCATTCGTAGGGGAGCTCGTCATAATTTGAAGCCACGCGTTATTTATTTTGTATAGGTCCGAAATTGATTTGAAATAAATTGTGGAGAATATTTAAAAAATCACTTTATAAAATTACAGATTGACAATCGATATTTTTCTCTTAATATACTTTATGGTTTTTTAAAAAAATATCTCATCAAATAATAGCCACCATAACCAATAACCATCAATTACTTACTTATCTCTTAACTTTAGTAAAATCGTCAAACAAACACAGAATTAAATCCGAAAAAAGGAAAGAAAGAGTCACACCACTACAAAACTTCAAAGCAGATGAGTTTTTTCAGTCCGATATCTTTAGAATTTGGCACTCATTTTCTTTCGCGGTTTCTTTATATCCAGGATAAAACTTTCCTTCAATGGAGGAAATCAACTGCACCTGCAACGAAAATCCTGAACTCCCATTCATCGATCACTGAGAAGCTCCCAAATCTTGATGATGCTGATGAGCATTAATATTTCCACCGTTGTCTCCCTGAGAATGATCAAAAGAAGCCATATTCCCATGCTTTTGATTCTGTTCTCTAACACCCCTTACAACCTCACCAACGCCAAGAAAATCCCTGGTCAATCTCCCATCTTCTGAACCATTGAAAGCACCAGCAATAATTCTCCCGCCATCGCCGAAGCCCATGTCCTTGTTATTACCAAGAAACAAACCTCTGTATCCCTGATCATCCATGATCTCTTGCCCGTGATGATCGCGGAAGGTTGAAGACGAGCTTCCAGCGTTATTGTACATCGCCATAAGGTCCTGCAAATTATGTCCGCCGCTGCTATTTTGGTCGTCCTGGCTGAAGAACAACGGCGTCGGAGATGGTGAAGGATCAAAGCTGCTGTTTGCGTTGTCGCCGTCGAGGTGAAGAGAAGCATCGTTATTGCTGGGAATATAGTTCGATGATTTTCCGGCGGCTGAGAACGTTCTGAGGAGGTGATCGGATTTATTGGAGGAGGTGGTGGAACCCATCTGCGCCGCCTTTTGCAGAAGGGCCGTGGCTGACATGTGGGCTGAGCTTCCGCCGGAGCTTTGGACGACGGCGGCGGCTTGTGGTGGTGTGCTGTACAGAGATGGGATTGGCGTGCTCATTACAATATTACCTGCGTATATACATACACATATATACAAGACGAAGAGAAAATTAAAATACATAAACAAATAATAAAGACCCATTATTTTTTATTTATTTGTACCTGACGAGAAGATATTGGGTTCATCACGGCCACCACCAGCGCGGTGGTTCTCAGCCTCAATTCCGCCGCAGCTATCAGCACTGGTATTAGGATAAAACCCTAAAGTAAAGAAGCTCGCCATGGATGATGAAGACGAGCCATTATTGGGATTAGTACTGTTGTTAGGCATCTGAGGAAACTGCATTAGTCCATGAAAGGACGACGACGGCGATGAATAAGGCTTATAATTATTATTACTCCCCAAAAACCCGTGTTGGGAGAGTTGACTTTCTTGTGGCTGAAGAAACAAGCTAGCAGAAGAAGGTGGAAGAAGAGTACTCAGCGGCTGATGAAATGGTGGAGAAGGAGCTCGAAAGGAGGACGACGATGGGCAGATTAGGGTTTCGATCTGTGGGCCCAGTCGGAGGATATCGTGGCGATTGCGATCTTGGGGAGCATTATTTATGCCGAGGCCTAAGAGATGGCTCCCAAAGGAGGCCGCGGGCGACTGATGATGGACGATTCGAGTGCGTTCTTGGGCTAATGCGTCGCAGAATGCTCGGTGAGTGATGAAGCTATCGCGCCTGAGATAATTAAAGAAATTTTTATATGTAAAAAGATTGATGAGTGAGTCTTTTTGCATGCTAGCAATTAAGAGGTTATTATTGTTGGACGTGTAAAACAAGGGATATATGTATGAGCAAGGTGTGATGCATCTACTATGTATCTAATAACACCTACTACATTAGGACATATAGGAGAACCTTATTGTAACATATAACATGATCACTGCAGGGAAATAATAGGTGTGATAACTCGTGGGATATATATGTAACATGAGAGATATCTTTTAGAAACGATGCAATTGACTTGAGGATTTTTAGGTGTAGAATCGGTGATTCTTAAGGTCAACATTCTGTCATTAAAATGATACGTATATCCATATGCTATGTGCATACATAAAATACTCCAAAAATGATAAATCAAGTCAAGGGCCGATGATGGTTTGCAGGTACTGAAAAGCTTACCTCGACATGAACATGGTACAACAATGAGAGAGAGAGAGAGAGACGTTGGGATTGGGATCGAATTTTTGTCTATGAATATTATCATGAAAAACGTTTACTGCAAAAAGAGTGCAGCACAGACTCTAAAGAAAGTCCATGAATGCAATCCACAACACTAGAGAACAAAACCTGGAATCTTTTTGCTTTACATGTCGCTTACTCGCTTGTAATAATTCTTGAAAAGAAAAAATGTGGTGGTTGGGACGGATTTCCCAAGAAGGGTTAGATTCTTGAAACCCCAGGAAAAAAAAAAAAAATTGATATTTTTTTTCAAAAAAAAAAAATTGAAAGGGAAAATATACAAAATATCAGGTAACGGGTGTGGTTTTACAGATCATCAGATAAGTAAGTTCACGTGAAGACGTTTTCTTGACAGGCTAATGTCCAAAGAACAAAACGAAAGATAGGGAAAAAAATTAAAATGAACGGAAATTTCAGAGAGACAACTGATAGACATGGAAATAGATTCGTGTGAGCTTTTGCCAATTTTGAGTGACTGTATGAGAGAGAAAATGTCTCTCGGACACATATTCAGTATATGTACGAATTTTCTCCTAAACCCGTGATGAGATTACTCTCTTTCCTTGTGCAACTCATCAGTTATCACTCAGACAAAAGAATCTTAAAAGGCTCTAAAAAATCCAAGAATATATTTCTACAGAGAGTAAATCGAACATCATTAAATGGATACGAAATGTTTTTACCTGGAGAAAAGAGTGCCACAATCACATCTATACTCTCGAGTACCACAAGTCTTGGAATGTGCTTTCCAATCCGATTGAACAGCATATTTCTTCGAACATCTTTCGCATTTATATTTCTTCTCGCCATGTTCCTCGAGTAATGCTTCTTGATGCCCGTAAGGTCACCCAGGGCTCGGGTCGGGTCGTGGTGCGGGCACGTGGGTTCGGGGCAAAGATAGACTTTCCTTCTAACCTCTTTTGTTTTCTTCTGCTTTAATTTCCATGGAAGGTTGTGTCCCCTTCTGTGAAGCTGAAGGTTTTGTTCTCTCTGAAAGCCTTTATTGCAAACCTCACATACGAATCTGTTTGTTGCCATTAGGGTCTTGGGAGTTAGTGCGATGACCTCTGCGTCTTGAACTGAGTCAAGCCAAATTAAGACAAGAATTAATATTAATAATGAAGACAATACATCACATACAAATGGGTGATATGAATAACAACAGCACAGCTTCATCACACATGTATATGCTGACAAAAGAACAGATAAATAAAAGGATAGATATATATATATATATATATATGAATAATACACATGAAGATTAAATTCCTTTTTTTTCTCAATCAGACATGTAGCTTCACATCTAACGTACTGCCCTTTGACATAGATTTGGTTAGGAATTACAAAGAAACATAATAAAGCCAAGGGCTTTTTTGGTACTTGCTTGGATTTCCAGGTTGGTTCCTTTTTCTCTTGGTTGAAGAAGATTGAGCTTGATGAGCAGCAGCAGTCTGTGGAGATGAGTGCCGAATCTGTTGCTGAGAAATCTGATTCTCATCTTCGTCTTGGAAAGCTGATGAAGAAGAAGAAGCTTCCATGCTTATGAATTTATTGTAAGCTGCTGATATGTATAAATTATAATCTCTGAAAACCTGTTGAAAACCCTCTTTTTTCACCTAATCTCTCTCTCTCTCTCTCTCTCTCTCTCTCTCTCTCTGAAATACAAGAATTAGAAACTGAAACCCTATCAGTGAACTGAATTCATCGAACTAAAAAGGCTTTTTGTATGAGATGAATATAACCAAAACAGAAGAGGAGAGAGAGTCTAGCAGGCCATGGTTCTCTTACTTATCTGTGGAGATGTGATGCTTGTTTTTTCCCTTTTCTGCCTTTGTACCGCTGTATTTTTATTTTTTTTTCTTGCTTTCAGTGAAATGAAATTTTCGAAAAAGATAAGGCGTCTGTGTATTTTTGCTTTTAAATCATATTTCCTCAGTTACTTAACTTTCTTACATCATGCCCGAATCCTGTTTATGGTAGATAACAAGAATTAAATTCGAAGTATGGTAATTTATAACTATATAATCAACTAAGTTAAGTGAGATTCAAACACATAATACTTTTAAGTTTTTAACATGCGAGTCATTGATTTTACATTACCCATCTCGGAAAATCTTTGCTGGTCGAGAAATATTGGAACGCGATCGACATATATAATGCCAAATAGAGATATTATACTATACTTATTTACGATCATATAGTTAATTTTTATATAATCTCACACCTTCATTCCTCACCCGTCACACATAATACACACCGTAACGTCGGTCAAAAAAAGATAGCCTTCGGTTTCATCGATCCCACGTCCAACTGTGTGAATCGTCATCATTATTATACATATATGTATATATATTATTATCATAGTATATAATATATATATATTTGTGTGGGTCAACCGCCTGAAATTACTCGCTATTTTATTTTTGTTTATTCATAAAGTATACAGCGTATATTCTTCACTCGCTCTAAGACAAGCATACCCTCGTCACCTTTCTTTACTTGATTCTCTCGGAGAGATGGAATTTAACATTTAAGTAAGCATCTCCTTAGTCAAATTTGTCCAGATTCGATTGTTACTCTTCTTCGTAACATATTATCATTGGTTAAAAATATATATTTATATCTGACCTAATCACGAAGCTCTGTCGTCTAAAGTTTGTAGACTTCGATTACTTTTTTTTTCTTTTATTTTTCTTTTTGCACTAATAAGAATGATGTTAATATGGGCTGGAATGGCGAATACTGAGAAGTTAATGCGATGACATAAGTCCCTCAATGAACTTTGCTTTGCTATATTAAAGAGACAACCTAAATATATTCAACAAAGGCAGCTTCTTCATATGTGACTTGTTGCTTACATCGATTAATACGTATTTCACATTAATATAGTATACGATGTGATGCATGTAATAACAAGAAATGGCAAAAGGGCCGTTTTGTATTCTCCATAAATAAACTACTCGCTGTAGATATTGAGATATTCTCTTCCAATGAAACATAGTTTCGAAGAATGCATGCTTATCCTTTTGTGGAACCATGAAAAATATCAAAGTTAATTTTACAAACAACGTTGTAAAGGATCTTGAAAGTATATATAAACAGGAAAAAGCTATAAGCACAATTCTTACAGCGAGATTAAACTGACATCAAATAATATTTCATTCATGCGAGCCTTCTTCAACGGTTCTTATATGGTATAGAGGACGGCTTCTAGCTAAAATAAAAAATTCAGAATCAAGTTATCATTTTGATTATATAATAATATGTTCAAGATGCAGATAATTCATACCTATATGTTTTATTTTTCATTTCTATATGTCATATAGATATTATGTAGATACGATGTACTTATATAAATTGAGCCCATTTATAAAAATTAGAATTTTCTTTTTGCATATTGAATTATGGGATTCTAACACTTAAATACCTAGATGAATAAAAAAAGAACAAATCAGTCCCTTGTCAAACATTTTTATAACCTAGGTACCCACTTGAATTTTATTTTACTGATAGGTACCTAACTGACGAATTTACCCCTGCTAAACTTGGTTTATTACAACCTTACCTGGGGTTTCATTTCAGCGATGGTTCGTTCATAAAAAAAAACTCAAACATCATCCCAAACCTAAATCACGTAACCTTCTTCCCGAAATCGACCTGTAGTTGTTTTGCTTCAGATTCATCGATGTGTTCTCGATTCCTCGTGGTATTCCTCATCTGAAATCAATAGGTAAGCCATTCGCATCATTACAGTACGTCGTGGCATTTCGTAAATAGCTGCGTGTTTTTCGAATGACATCGATTTGTTGTTCGATTAGGGTTGTTTTGGAATGGTTCAATTTACTGTGGTAGCTCTGTGCGTGTATTTTTGAATGGGTAGATTGATTGTTGTCGATTTGGGGGTTTTGGAATGGGTCGATTTGGGGTTTTTCGAATGGGGTTAATTTGGTTTGGTACTACAATATCACTGTATTTGGTACCATTTGTTTGGGCAAATCGGTACCCCGTGTGTGAAAAAATGGTACTGCTTATTAGCAGTGGATTTTTTGCAGAAATGACTCCATGGAACAGATCTGAGCTGTCTTCCAGGTGCCATCCCGCGCCTTCGATCTACCATAAGCGATTTGCAGGGTGGCATGACCCCTGATAAAAAGAAGCTATAAAAAGGTCTCCGTTTCAATGGTAGAATTTGCTTTGTTTCTAACTGTTGCATCAATATGTGTGGTTAAGGTTGATGGAGGAGTTGGCGGATCTCATTTAGAGTGGAGTGCTCGTGTGAAGAGGTTGGAAGCCGAGCTGAGATTGAAGGAAGAGGTTATAAGATCTAAGGTCAAATGTTCCGACGTGGAAGGATGATGTGTCCAAGGAGGTTGCGATGGAAGAGGAAGAGGTTGAGGCTAAAGAAGTCAACATGGGATGGGACTGTTTGGAAACTTTGTTGTTTATGCTCAGTAAGTTGTTCTTAGACTTGGGGATGAGACTGTTTGGAGACTCAGTGATGTCGTTTGTTGTGTAGTTCTATGAGACTGTCCGTATTTTTTATTTGTTTGGTTAAGTTACTTGATTATGCTGTGAGACTGTTTGGAGACTTTGTTTATGTAGGTTAACTTCCTTTGAGTTGTGGATGGGAATGTTTTGAGACTGTTTGGAGTTTGTTCATGACTCAGTGATGTTCGTTTGTTGTGTAGTTCTGTAAATCTGTCTGTATATTATGCAGTACTATAGCTTTTTATATTGCCGTACCTTTTCTTTACATACAAAATACCATAATATTCAGCTAATCGTACCATTATGTACACATATACCATACCAACAGAAGATATGAAGAACCTTGTATTGTTTGTATATTACCGTATCACATCTTTTACATACGGAGTACCAAAATATGCAGCTTAATCGTACCATTATGTAAATGTATGGCGTACCATACACAGAAGATATGAAGTACCTTGTCATTTACATATACCGTACCATAATCTGCAGCTTCACCGTATCACTATGCAAGTGTACCGTACCGTATCGCTTACATATAGAGTACCGTAATATGCAGGTTAACCGTACCATTACATAAATATATACCGTACCATATATATCGCACATGAAGTATCTTATCTGTTGTACAGTAAGGTACCTTGTGTTTTACAGAAGGTACCTTATCATTTACCTATATAGTACTATAACCTGCAGGTTTACCGTATCTATTATTACACATATACAGTACCCAGATATGAAAGTATATCGTACCATTTGTTATAGGATCGAAAAATAAATACATTCCTAATCGAATCGCGTTGTCCTGCGTGATTTTGACAATACCTAACAATAACGAAATGAAAAAAAAATATGAAAGCCTAATGCACCGAATTCGCAGATGTAGCACTCACCACATTATTCAAATTATGTTGTAGATGTTCTTGCTTGTATTCTTATACTATAATGAATCATGGTATTCTAAGATTTAATTCATGCGTGCGGGGCGTAATGCACCGATTTTGATCTGAAACGTATTTAATACTATATATTATTGGTCTACGGTGGTTCGAGATGAAAAAGTAATTCGATCGATCCCGAAAAATACTAACCCTAGTATGACGTATCATATATATAAGGGACACCGTACCTTATATATCTTTTTAGGGGTACCTGTCGTTTTGTTTAAAGCGTACCAACGCAGCCACGGTTGCAGTACCCAAACTTACATATGACATGAAACATTTTATTAAAGCCACTGACATGTCAGATGAGCTGTCTTTTATTATGTAAAACCTCGTATGTCAGAGGCTGTCCAAACATGACATAGAAAAAGTCAGAAATCTGTCCACTCATGACTGAAAAACCTCAGAAAAGTGTGCAATCATTACTGAAAAAAGTCAGAAATTGTCTAATCCTTTATCCACATCAACACATGCTGAAATGCTTCGTTTGGGACGAAATATAGCTAGGTCTTAAATTCAAAGTTTTACTTTAATTTATACGGTACCTACTTCTGAAAGGATACAGTACCCTATGTCGTACACTTAGAGTACCTATATTACCTATATTACAGTACCAAGGCTGCACATATTAACGTACCAAATTGGCATATATTACAGTACCAAATATGCATATTACAGTACTAAACATGTATGTCGTAGGGTATCAAACCGGCATATATTACAGTATCAAATTTACATATATTGCAGTGCGAAATGTGCATACATTAGCAAACTGGCATAGGTTACGGTACCAAATTTGCATGTCGTAGGGTACCAAACTGGCATATATGACAATACCAAACATGCACATCTTACCGTACCAAACTTGCATATCTTATGGTACCAAACTGGCATGTATTACATTAACAAAATTACATATATTACAGTGCCAAATATGCATACATTAGCAAACTGGCATAGGTTACGATACGAAACATGCATGTCGTAGGGTACCAAACTGGCATATATTACGGTGCCAAATTTGCATAGCTTAGGGTACCAAACTAGCAGTAAGTACAGTACCAAATTTACATATATTACGTTACCAAAACTGCATATATTACTGTACCAAACTGGCATTCATTACAGTACCAAATTTACATATAATACGGTACCAAATGTGCATATCTTACTGTACCAAACTGACAGTCATTACAGTACCAAATTTAGACACATTTGGCATATATTACAGTACCTTATTGGCATATATTACAGTACATTGTTGTCATATATTAAAGTACCTTGTTGCCTATATTACGGTACCTTATTGGCATTTATTATAGTACCTTGTTGTCATACATTACAGTACCTTGTTGGTATATATTACTGTAACTTATTGGCATTTATTACGGTACTTTGTTGTCATATATTACAGTACCAAATTAGCATATATTACAGTACCTTGTTGGCATATATTACAGTATATTTCGGAACAAAAGCAGTAACGAAATACATGGCAAATACGGACCCTACGTCGATACGGCCTCTCTACAAGTACGACGATTATTCCCGTATTTTGCACATCTTTGCACTTGTTGGATCTTTTATCTACCTGAGAAGGAATCATCCGCATCTTTCGGCAACCAAGAAGAACACAAATGCCCGGGTCACGAATAAAATTCCCGTCATCGGTTTGAGCATTCATCTCGTGCATCGTCGCTTCACGATCGATACTAAGAATGACTCCCTTTTATACTCACACAATGCAAATAACGTCCCGCCACTAACCGAACTTGTAGACGGCATATTTTCAGATAATATGACAACCTGTATAAATGGTACGCCTGTATAGTTTACAATGGTACAGCGTACGTGGACATCTTGGTACCGTATAGACACATAAAATGGTACGTAATTAACATAACAAATGGTACGTAATAACAGTTATATAAAGAAACCTGAAATCCCGATGGATTAGCCTCAATAACTGTCAAGAATCGACATCCAGCCTTACATAGAGCTCTTAGATCGCATTCAACTCCCAGATCTGGGTTAAATTTGATCTCACGAGTGCAATCGATTAACCACACCCAAAGCAAAATAAAAGCTTACATGACAAAATCGAGACCCTAAATCGAGAACCCAATGTGGAATAGGTTCGTCGCTCGTCGTCCGCTGCCACCACGAGCAGAAGGTGACCGTCAATTGCAGAGATGGAGCTGAAATCTTGTCAGGCGTGATGGAGCTCGAAATTGCAGAGAAAATTGTGAAATGGAATTGTAAAATCAAGGGTAAATTGGTAATCTTAGGTGATTAGGTACCTATCTGTAAAATTTTTATTCAAATAGGTACCTAGCTTAAAAAGATCTCTGACAAGGGACTGATGTGTCTTTTTTGTTTACTATTAGGTAAAGTGTAGATTTCCGTTGAATTATTTATCTTTATATATCATCGTTTGTGCTCTAATAAAAAACCGAACGCAAAAATCGCTCCTTTTTTGACACATCGACATTTTGAGTCCAAAGTTGTTTGACGCGCCGGCTAGGAGTGTGCTGTAGAGGATCCAATCCCCGCAGAATCGGACACCGCTTCGGAAACCCAACGCCGAGACACAATCAACCTCGCCTTTCGTACCGCCGTCGAAGTTCGCCTCTTTTACATCGATTTTTATTTAGGGTTTGGCGGTTTTTTTTTGCTAGAATGGCCGGTTCTAGTGTTCCGGCGGAGCACTACGAGCTGAGTTCAGCCGCCGACGCTGCCAACTCGTACATCGCTACGTCCCTTAACGACCTCAATTCCGTCGATGACGTGGCTGGCACCGCCGGAAACGACGTCACAGACGATAACGACGACCGATCCTCTGCCGTTGTTAGTTTGGTGTACTTTATTTAATGCCCCGTCTCTTGTTTTTTTTGCTCCACTGTTTGTGCTAGTTGACTGTGTGACCTGTCTGAATTTATCAACTGGAGAATATGGCCGTGGGTTTTTGACCGAGTTTGGCGGAAAAGACAATTTCTTATCGTAGTCCGCTTATGGTGCTCGTCTTGCTTCAGTTAGTAGCATAAGCTGATATTGATAGGTGTGTAGCAAATTGAGGGTGTGCTGGGAATGCTTAATGTGAAACTAGTCTTTTGAATCTTTTATTATTTTTCCAAAAGGTTCAATTTTTTCATTCAGGATTTATGGTTATTGCCTCTTTTGATGGATTCTATATTATTAATTGTTTTGGTATGTAATACGTGCTTGAACCACCAATGAATTTATTGAACTGCCATTTCTCTTCAATCTCAGGAGACTTTTTGTAGTTGCAATTGAGATTTTCCATTGTAGAGTAGGACAAAGAGTAATAATCATAGAATCGAATGCTTCCTTTTCTTCTCTGATTGCTTGATTTAGCTTCTTTTGGCTGCCAAAAACACCCATGAGTATTTTAACCCGCATGATGACCCTGTTTGTGTTTTCTTTGCTTTTCAAGTCGCCGACTTAGTGGGCTGATTCTTGTAGGATTGCATGCATGAGCCATACCAAAGATCATTACCAATTCATGGCATGGGTGTGGAGGATGATAGAAGTAGCCTTGAGAACAATGCATCTTCAAGTGGACAATACTCTATTTTGACCAACGATGGTGATGCAATTTTGTTTTTTACGTAATAATCATCATTTGTTATGCATGTGCATGTAGCTTCCTGTTATCTGAAGTCAATTTCATGTCCTTCTGAACCAGATATTACGCCAATCGAAACAGCACGTGCAAGATTTTTGGACATCATCGTGGATCATTTCGTTGAACCTCATGTTGTTGAAGTGTCAGATTATGAAGCTGAGTATATGGTGCAGCCATCACCGCAAGATAAAACAAGCAAAAGGAAGTCCAGGGAGAGCCGATACGAAGGAGATGCTCGTTATGCTTTACCTTTAATGTATCTTGCAAATTTGTATGAAACATTAGTCCACGAAGTCAACATGAGACTAGCTTCGATGAATTGCATGCGCGAGAAGACCATTGGAGTGGCTCTCGAGGCAGCTGGTGGATTGTACCGAAAGCTTGCAAAGAAATTCCCTAGGAAAGGTATCTTTCTTTTTGCTAGTGTCGTTTATCATTGCGTTGACTTGCTATCGTTTTGACATGGACTTCTAACATAATTTCAATTGATCTTATGCAAGCAGGCCCATGTACGTTTAAAAGGAGGGAGCTTGCCACATCTTCCGAAACAAGGTCAAGATTTCCCGAGTTGGTGATTCAGGAAGAGAAGCGTGTTCGATTTGTGGTGGTTAATGGATTGTCTATCATTGAGAAACCAACAAAGTTCGGTATTGATGACGCCGAATGGTATGTTACTTTCTAGCATCGCTTATCTTCGTTGCAATGCTGGGCTCAAACTATTCGTTAAAGAACATAGTCTGCGGTGCCTTTCACTCTTGACCCCCCAACTGCTCCACCATGCAAATAGGTTCAAGAGATTGACGGGACGAAATGAAGTTTCTGTTTCTGCTAGAGACTACAAATTTTATGCTCCAAGACACAAGTATAGGCGTGTTGCATCGAGTTCCATCAATTACCCTGGTTTACCTGTAAGTATGTATATATATATGTGTGTGTGTGTGTGTGTGTGTGTGTGTGCTTCTGTAAAGTTTTTCTGTGTATGACGGATCAAATGCCTGCAGGCATTTCATAGTCCTGAAAATTCATCTTCAATGGCTACTTCTCATGGCTATCGCCCATCGAATGAAGTGAGATATTTCTCTGTGCATCAATTCTCTGGCAGCAACAATGAGCTTATTTATTACCTGATATTGAGTTTTCCGCGGTTTCTCCCATGATATGAATTTCTAATGTGCTTTTGCATAATCTTGATCTTCTATGTACATCGACTAAGCAGAATTCTGAGCAAACTCAACCAAAGCAACACATGCAGCCTTTGGCCCACCACGTTCAGTTCCATCCTCTTCACCACCAAGGCCATCACCATATGGGCCAGAGCTCACATACATCTCATTTTATGCACAATCAACAACAGTGTGTTCCTCCAACCCAATTGTCTGAAATTCCTCTCGGCCATCATCAGCCATCAGCCATCAACCAACACATTTCGTGCCTACAGTCGATTAGTCATGTAGGTGGGCGTGTGCACATCATGGTGAGAATTCACTTCTTTTAATCTCCTCCTCATTATTGTTTCTTTTTTCTCTTTTTCCCCTCATTTTGTATCCATCGATCTGTTTTGCGAACAAAAAACACTTTCTTGTTTGCTTTCTTTTCAGCCAACTAGTCCTGCAAAGTTTTGTGACGAATGTGGAACTCCTTACCTCAGAGAAAGCTCGAAGTTCTGCTCAGAATGTGGTACCAAGAGATTAGGAACCTAGCTTGTTTATGTAAGTCAAATGTTGTTGTCTTATCTCCTCTTTCTTTCTTTCTTTCTTTCTATGTTCAATCTTTTTAACTATGCTCTATAACCTAGGTAGTTAGTTAATGTCAGATGTGTATCTCAGAGTTGATTATCAAAAGCTGAGAATAGTGTCGTCTCTAATTGTATTTGTTCTCTAATGGATCTCATAGTTTATTGATTTGACACGTTTTCTTACTCTGAATCATTGCCATGCATGAAGTTTTCTCTTATGCAAATTCTCCCGGAACTTTTATACATAAAATATGAAAATGATGAAAATCCCTGCACATTTAAATATTGATGAATGATGGGAACAATAAGTAAAACAAATATATCAGAATATATCTATTTTCATATTTTATCTTTTGGGTCAAAAAGGACAAAAAAGAAGTGGTATGAAATTGGAGTGGACAATATGAGAAGTGAAGACACTGCGATGCTTTGTCTTTATACATAGTTAGCTGGAAGGATTGACCAATTATTTTGTCTCATATATACATATTTCATATATGTATCTGCTCAGAAACGTAGACTCGGTAAACCCTCTTGTTATTTCAAATGTCGTCGATTAACAAATCGACGAAATAATGAAAAGCTTCAACGGAGGATGAAATCCTTCCTTGCAAGAAAGAAATATTGTCCCCATTAAAGCAATCATATGTTAATAATCCGAAATCAACACATTGATGTATGTACATATTCTGAAAACATAATCGCACCCCACTCAGATTCAAAATCTTCAATCAGTAGAGTAAACTAAAACGCTTATTTTCCCTAGCCCGTCGAATGTCAATGATCACTACAATGTTAGGCAATTATTAATGATTTCCATTAAAAAAAATCATCTATCAATTCCAAAGAAACCATTAAGCCGGCGATACATGTTTGGACATCCACTACTTCAATATTCAACTCAACGCATTTAATTTCATTTTTTTTACAACACCATTCACGCAAAAACCACGTCCATCCATCCCTCAATTTCCCAAAAAAAACACGCACAAATAATCCGTCAAAAAAAATTAAAAATTTCTACTCTCCCTCCTCGTAAAAAGGCCAGCCATAGCACAACACCAAAAGAAAAAAAGAAAAAGGTTTCACAAAACAAAGAAGAGGCAACGTTGTTGCAGAAAACAAGAACATGAGGCTATGGCAAAAAGCCTCTTCCTTGTTAAAAGACCAAAACAGCCTATGGCTGGCCAACCTTTCTCGCCGAACAGCCCTGAGACACCCTGAGATCGAAAGGGCCGTAATTCGAGCCACGAGCCACGCCGACGATCGCAAGTTCGACCAGCGAAACGTCGACCGCGTCTGCGAATGGATTCGCCTTTCGCCCCTCAATCTGAAGCCCATCTTGTGGTCCGTTTCCAACCGAATGGAGAAGACGAGGAATTGGATCGTCGCCCTGAAGGGACTCTACCTCATGCACAACGTCCTAAACAGTCGAATCCCGTGCGTGCGAAAGATTGGCAGGCTTCCCTTCGACCTCTCGGATTTTAGGGCTCGGAGGGACGCCAAGGCCTGGGCTTACGACTCGTTCGTGAGGGCTTACTACGCCTTCCTCGACCAGAAATCGACGCTCATATTTCAGCACACGGAGGAGAAGAACGGCGGGGAAAGCGGGTTTTCGATCGCGCACGAGCTCGTTCTGCTGCAGAAGCTTCAGGGGCTGATCGACCTTTTGGTTCAGATAAAGCCTCATTTTTCGGTCTCTTACAGGCCGTTGGTTCTCGATGCTATGGACAGGCTTGTGATTGAGATCTACGACATTTACAGCAGAATCTGTCGCGGGATTGCAGTCGTTCTGATGAATATTTATTCGGGCGGGAAAATCGAGGCCGCGATGGCGCTGAGCGTCGTCAAGAAGGCTGTGCAGCAGGGCGACGATCTGACCGTTTATTTCGAGCTCTGCAAGGAAATCGGAGTGGTGAATGCTTCCGAGTTTCCTGGGATCGACCGTCTGCCCGAAGAAGGGATTCGAGAACTCGAGCAGATCATCGATGGGTTGAATTTTGATTCGTCGGGCGCCGTAGGAGGAGCCGAGGTCGAAGAAGAGAAAGCGATAGTGGTCGTGGGAGAAGCTGCGCAAGAAGTTTGTAATAAAGAGAACGGTCTGCTGAGGACTGTTATTACGGATAAGTGGGAGAGATTCGATGACGGCGGTGAAGAGCTTGCGGAGAAGAAGACGTCGAATAACCCCTTCGATACGCCTTTGATCGATTATCAAGTGCAAGAGTATAATAAGCAAGAATTGCCTGATCTGATCATCTTGTAGTTTGTTTGTTGTTTGTGAAGGATATTTGAGTTCATTCAATCCCATTTACTTCTTTCTCACCTTCTTCAAGCACAGATCCTACAAACCCCACAGCAGATTAGACGAGTATCAAATGAAAAGCAAGATTACTCTTCAAAAATAAATAATCCATCATCCTTTCTTCCCTTACAATGGACTCAGATTGCGTGATAATCATGTCTAACGGCCAAAAATTAAGTCTAAGCTAAAGCATGATCAGATCAGAAAGGTCACGTGAACCGACATTATCTACATATACGTTCGAAAACAGGGCTTCGAGTTAGCAAGTGATGTCAGCTCATTGGGGCGTAAACACTTTGACGATTCTTCCTTCCCACGAAATCTCTGCCCCTTCAAGAAGAATATCACAGAATCTATCGAATCACAACAAACTTGTTCGTACCGTGTTTTGCCCAGTAAGTCCTCAGGTCAATAGGGTGGTTGGCAAAGTCGTGACCTTCCGAGGAGAGTTTTTCCAGCACCTTCTTGAAAGCACCTTGACTCATTTTACGACCAGCGATTCTCGCCCCGCGCCTCTTCGTACTCATAGGCAAAGGGTAGACAGATATGGTCGTCGTACAACAAGCGCTTTGCCAACCACCACAACCCCATCTATAACACTGCTGTGGCGTACCAGTGCAAGAACAGACAGGTACAGGCATATCCGAAATGTCCATATTAACCCCATTTATGACCATGTCCATGCTCTTTTTCTCCCTCTCAGCACGGGGAGGAGGTGGATTATTACCATTTCCCTGAACTTTCCTGGGCCTCTTTCCCTTTGGGGCTTTAGTATTGTTCGAAGAAGAACCCAACTTCCTTTTGGGGGCCACCGATTCTTTTCTCACTGTTGGATCTTCTTCCTTAATGCTTGTATCGGGCTGAGGCATCATTTGCATCGAACGGTGATGGGGGCTCGAACTTGAAGGCTCGCCAAGAAGAGGGTTGGTGTAATGATTCGAAGGGAACATGTGCAAGAACTTATCGCGGTGATTGATCCAACTGTCTTGGACGTAGTCCATGTGATTGATAAGCGGTTCTGTCTTAACACGGTCGCGGGGATGAAATGCACCATTTGCAGGAATCACTATGGAATCTTGGCGAAAAGGTTTTATGTCTCGCTCTGTTACGGAAGACATGAGCTGAAGGCCGAGGCTGCCTTTGAGTGGAGGTTCATAGTATCCCCAATTTCTCAAGTTGTCATCGTCCATTAGAGACTACAGAGAAGGGGGAAAAAACCTTAGAATTATCATGCAAGTCATTGGCATTCCTGATTAATATGTTTACACAGTACTATGAAGAAATCGAAGAAGCAGAATCAATCAATGAAGTAGTTAACAACATACGAGCGTAAGAAAGACACAAAAGAATGATCTAAAAATGAATAAACTAAACGCCTCTAATAAGCTAAAGATTTCACGGTTGAGCTTTCAAGCGGTTACAAGTGAATTAGCTCAAGGTAGTAACTGGCAGGCATTGCATTTCCAAAACATCACAGAAAAAAAAACCAATTTCAGAAAAAAACAATCAACGAATTCAGAGAGGCGTTGCCTGGAAAAGGAATCAACGCGAGGCCAAAATAGGAATCTTATTAATCATTCAAACCCTAATGCAAAACGAACATAAAGCAATTAGGAAAAAAAAAAAAAAAACAGATCCTTGGTAATCGTAGAAGCCCATGTACAGATCTGCCATATACACTACAGGGCCACGAAAAACACAAATCGAAAGCACCAATTAGCAAGCGCGTATAGATATTTTGTTTCAAATTAAAAATTATATCTTTTCAAATGTTTCAAAGCTGTCACGTAGGAAAGAGAAGCAAGGAGAAAACCCAATAAAACTCCGAGATAGGTTGAGATTCAATGAGAGAGAACACTCACGCCTTGATAAACAGCTCTGAGGTTCTTTTGATCTTTTCTTGAGAGAGAGAGAGAGAGAGAGAGTGTGGTGTACCCACCGAGTTACAGATTTTTTTCACATTTAATTGAACAAACAAAAAAAGTAATTTGGGCTCATCTTGTTT
This sequence comes from Craterostigma plantagineum, assembly GCA_027422505.1. Lineage (NCBI taxonomy): Eukaryota > Viridiplantae > Streptophyta > Magnoliopsida > Lamiales > Linderniaceae > Craterostigma > Craterostigma plantagineum. Next base: position 2,740,618 of record JAPQWV010000065.1, on the reverse strand, counting down.
GGGCTGAATTGGGCTATATTGTCGCTTATCGAATTTGGGCTTTTGGTGCTGGGCTCAATTCTTGACATATAAATAAACAAAATTAAAATTAATTAAATCGAATATCCATTTCAAGATCAGATTATACTAGTGGACAGAATATATATTGAAATAATTTAGGTTTAGTTAGGTACTATACCATTTATTAAAAACAAGTGCGATAGAGACGAGTCGTTTTGATTCTATTCATGATGGGATTTAAAATTGTTTACTTAACAAGTCTCTTTCATTTCATCTTTTCCTCTTTAACGTTTATGCTCTCAACTTTATCATGATTTTAAGTGCCATTTGGAGCACTCCTCGAAAATAGAATCTTAAGAACAAAAAAAACTAATTTTATAGTTTATGTCATTCTACAATGAAAAAAATAATACTCCCTCGTCCCATTAGTTTATGACATTTGGGCTATAGCACGATTTTTAAGGAACGGAATATTTTAATAATATAGTACAATTAAAAAGTAAAATAGTACACGATTTTAAGAAACTGAATATTTTAATAATATAGTACAGTTAAAAGGTAAAAAAATGTATATTTTGACTGTCTTTTAACAATATTTATATTATTACATTGATTGTTTGTGATAGTTTTTTGCTAAAAAATGAAATGTACAAAAGCTAGCGGGCCCAGTAAAGCAGTATACAAAAACTAATGGGACGGAGAGAGTAACAAATTGTCTTGAAGCATTGACATCGTCGATGGTAAAGTGATCGTGGCATGATTCTACTTAACTACTTGACTAACTTACATAAGAATGGGAGTATTGGATATAGTTAATGGGTCGTTTGATATTATGTTAATGGATTCATGGTTCGCCGTCGCGGCGATATCTCGGCTGTATCGGCCGCGACGGAGCGGGATCGGAGGTCGCCGCACCCTAGATACGGGTAGGCTCGGTTGCAGACTTGTAGCGGCTGAAAATCGGGCCTATCGGCGAGATCTCGGCCGAGGAAGAACGTAGCGGCCGATATCTCGGCTTAACGGCCGATATATCCTCAAGAACGGCCGAATTTTTCTGTTTTGTGATGTTTTTTTTTAAAGCAGTGTTCTGTGATGCTGTGTGACGAAGACGAGACGACGATGAGCTCAGTAATTAAAAAAGAAAATCCTAGTTAAAAAGATAATTGGGCTTTTGGGCCTATATTTAATAATATAAAGAAACTTAATACACAGTTCAATTTTAATTAGCTTATAAATAATAATTTATTTGCAATAAAAAATTGATTTCTCCTTTTGATTTTATGGAAAAAGTTAACCTTTTTTAATCATTACATCTTTTAAATACAAATAACAAAATCAATACTAATTTTTCTAAACCTATAAATACAATATATTTTTAACAAAATCAATATACTAATTTTTCTAAACTTGCATTAGGTACGTCACTTTTTTGCTATATTTTTTATTTTAGCTTGATATTTTAATCTTCATTATATAAAAATCCAAAACTTTTAATTTCTTAATTTACATTAATGTATCTAATTTGATTGTAAATAGTCAAAATGCAAACCAATATGTTGTTTTATATTTTTTTTGCTATTTCTTAAATAAATATAGTGGAACGCCCATTCCCGTTTCGCGAAAATGCAATAAAACTTTGCACCGTCATGTCACTCTTCATGGAATATAGCCTTATCATGTGTTTTTACGTTTTCATAAATATTATATGGTATAATTGCATCTAAACATATATATTTTACAATTTTTTTTACAAAAATTGCGTATCGCCCGCGACCGCGCCGCGATAATGCAACGTATCCGTATCGCTCGTGTCCGCATCGACGTCCGCATCCGCGACTGCGAACCATGAATGGATTACATGGGTATAAGTCATTTGTTTGCTATACTAGGATTTTGTTGATATTGTATTTAACATGTTTGATATGTGTGTATTAATTATTTGTATAATGACGTAAATTGTGTTTGATAGATGTGTCTCAGGTGTGTGTTAGGTGTGTATGATTAGTGATACACGTCCCATGGCCGATATATACAATCACATCATACGAGCCCTATGTATAGCCATATTAGCAGCTCACATGCAACCTCGTGTTCGTACAGTCGACTAGATTGCGATGTAATAAACAATAGAGATCACTCACTTAAACATTGTACAAAAGAACTTAATGTAGTAACGCAATTAAATACTAAGTAAGTTTAGGGGCTCAATGCAAAATCAACATTCCTTCCACTCAGCTAATTGTTTACCTACACGTTATCAGCGGTAGTTGATTTAAATATAACGAATGATGTGAGAAATCTTTCACCAAATCTAAATTGCATTATTCTAAGTAATTGGCGTAATTAGTGGGCTAATGCTTTATTTCGGTCCGCGCTGGATCGATCCAACTTGTCTTGAAAAAACATGACAAGCCACACTAATAAGCTGATAAGAATAGCTATCTTGAATGCAATAAAACCCAGCTCTATTTAAATAATAATGTACGTATATTACAAAAAAAAATTAAATAAATAAAACACACAGACACACACAGTGGTCCTCCATAAGAGATAGTATAGAGTACTGCTTTGTGGGCGTTGCATGGGGACAAGAAAAGGGTGGTGAAACATGTGTAGTTCTGCACTGATCTGAGCCTCTTCTGTGTGTTCTGAATTGGCTTTAATTTGCTGCAAAGGGCCAACAAAATAATAATATAATATAATGTTTTCCTTTTTTTTTTCGACCACTCAAGTGTCATATATATGGTTCTCGGCAGAGGCATGGGAATGAATATTTATGGAGTGGGGAGGATATGGGACTCCTAATTATTGTTCTCTTTCTACAAATTTTAATAGTTCTAATATAACTAAAGCAAGAATTTGTTTCCAACAGTAAGTCATATTTTCGAACCATCGAATATGATCAGTTTATGATGATTATTTGCTATAATTATATATCGAGGTGTTTCAAGACTTTACTTTTGCGAAGATGCTCATTTAATGAATATTATCCAACCATTATTCTTGTAGGATTTAAAAGATTGTCTTCGTAAATAAAGGCAAGAAAACTATATATTATTCCAGGGGTTGTAATGATATCAACGTCGGAATAAGAATAAAGCGAACTTCATTCGTTGAAACCTGCTAATGATAAATTTTATAAAATAATCAAAATATTACTTAAACATCTAAATATCAAATAATGATAACAGTACTTACCAACGTATGCACTAGTTTGTGTCTTCATGACAAGTTGAGCTTGCATTGCCATTACGTACACTGCAGTGGGTAAAGTACATTAAATTCACTAAATTATTATATATATAATAATCGTCTGTATTGTATTGCTTCTTCTTTCTCACTTTGATTCCATTTCCACATTTGCTGAATGACGACAGTACTTAAAAAAAAAAGAACACACAGACAAAAAACAGTCTCCATCAAATGTACAATCTGACCACCACCACCTTTCTCTCTCTTTCTCTCCATCCCTAAATACTCTTCACCACAACTGTCTTCGAAAGCCTCGTTTCATACGGAGAAAGAAAACTTCTTTCACACCATTTTGGGCAAAAACTAGAGATCTCTAACCAACTCTCCTACACGATCTGTCCTTTCTTTGACAAAATCCCTGCAGATTTAAGGTAAAAGACACTTCTCTTCTCTTTTAATGATCATACTTGTTACAAGTAAAGAAAAATCATCAACTATATCATGCCTGAGATTCTAATCTTTGCTCTTATTTCGAAGCTGGGCTTTCTTGATTATGAATTTTAAAATCACACGTTCTTGATGAATCTTGAATGAGAACTGTTGATGGGATGTTTTTCTTTTCTGGGCAGTTGTTTTGTAGTTGGGATAATGATTTTCTTGATCTGATGAAGTAACTCGTTGGAGATGATTCTTGGCAGCAGATTTGTCTGAAAATCAACACTTTCTTATCATCGTACGATTGCCATAAGATGCCTTCTCCAAACTTCAACATGGATAACCAATCTGAAGAAGAATCAGAGGCCACAAGCCAATTAGTAGCAGCAGCAGCTTCTTCATCATCATTCCAAGACCAATCGATGAACCCCATGACTTTAGACCTAATGCTAGGGTTCGAAAGCCAAGCCTCCGACGAGCCGCCGGCGGCGGCGGCGGCGGAAGAATCTAACCACCACCCACCTCGAAGCTCACGGGTCTTCTCCTGCAACTACTGTCGGAGAAAATTCTACAGCTCCCAAGCCTTAGGCGGCCACCAAAACGCGCACAAGCGAGAAAGAACCCTAGCGAAGAGGGCCATGAGGATGGGCATCTTCTCAGATCGATACGCTAGCTTAGCCTCTCTTCCCTTGCACGGATCTGCTTTCAGGTCTTTAGGGGTCGAAGCCCACGCCGCCTCGGCGGCGGCTCAGACAAACAGTGGGTTCGTCGTACGAGGTGGTGCTAGGTTTGCGGAGCAAGGATGCTTTGCTGGGATGCTTCCGCCGCAGATATACGTTGAGTGCGAAGAAGCTGAGTTCTCTTGGCCGGGGAGTTTCCGACAGGTCGAAACTGGCGTCGGGCTTGGCCCGGCGGGCCGTACTGCTGATGTGAATTTTCAGATGACGGTTCAAGAAACGATGAAAAGCCCGGCGGTTATTGATCTGAATCTGAAATTGTGAGGATGTTTGTTTTCTCATTTTTCTTGGTTTTTTTTTTTGCTCTGAATATTGTACAGAGATGGGATTCGAGTGGTCGGCAGAGATGATGATGATCATCATCATCATCTGCGTGGGCTGATCTGTCGTAAAAGTTTATTTCGTAAGGTCATCACTATATCTCATGTCTTAAGTAGCTTTTGCGTTTGTCTGAAGTTGGATTGGGCTGTAAAAGCGAAACCATGCAATAAAAACAGCCCAAAAACGAGCGAACTCTTTCACATGAACAGTTTTCCCAGCAGAAAACGTCAATTTGATTCGACGAATACGTTACGGCAAAAGGTGATAGGAAAATGAGATAAAGGGTAACATACAATCAAATGGATAGAAAGAAAGATGACGAAGCATATTTCTCTCTTTATGAAGGAAAAGTAAGAGATGCAAAAGGCAGGTAAAGAAAGTCACCTCAGAAAGTTTCGCCCACGCACTGCAAGAAAGTCACCTCAAGAAATGTCTTTGCGGAATTCCTGAATCTTAAAGTTTCTCTGCTAAAGATGATAACAGAAAACAAGTTAACCTTTTACCAGGAACTATTTTATGCATTTGACAAGAATGCCCTCCCAAGCCTATCCCAGAGGGCCAGAAAATTTTCCAATTTGAAAATTGAATAAGAAACCACAAATTACTAAATCCTTATTCGTGAAGTAAAGGTCTATCTTTTTTTTTTAGAAAAAGGACTATTAATAAACAGTCTAATCAAGAAAGGTCAATTGAATACGCTCGATTGCATTGAAATTACGTACGATACACGTGTTTCACAAGGCAGGAGTTTTTTTGGGTTTTTAGATCTTTAAATAGCTCAAACGAAACAGCGCAAAGGTTTCACCCTTCCTTCTTCTCAGGTCACGTTTAGATCTGGAACTAATATCATCAGCCAAACGTCAATGATCCTAGCCCATTAATCACGATTTCGTGCGCAGTTTCGCGGAATTTGCGAATTTTTCTCTCTATTGTAAGTCCATTCGCAAGTCGCAGGACGTAGACACCTGTGAAAATGGCAGGGAAATCCGAGAAAATTCCGTCCCAATGGTACAACCCACAACAGCAGCATCATGAGAAAGATGGATTCTTGATGTGGCTGAGGGGCGAATTCGCAGCTGCTAATGCGATTATAGACGCTCTCTGCCACCATCTGAGGGCCGTCGGCGAGCCCGGCGAGTACGATGATGCCGTCGGACGTATACAGCAGAGGAGGTATAGCTGGGGCCCGGCGTTGCATATGCAGCAGTATTTCTCGGTGGCCGAGGTTTTCACCGCCTTGCACCAAGTGGGTTGGAGGCGCCAGCAGCAGCTGAGGGGAGGTAGCAGAAGACTCGCCGGGGGTGGAGGGCAAAAGGGTCATTTTAACGGGCAGGCGAATGGCGGCGGTGGGCCAAAGGGTTCTTCTGCCGGCGAGGCTCGTGAGGTTGGTGGCCAAAAGGTCCGTTTCGGCGCAGAGGCGAATGGGAATGGGACTGAGAACGATGGCAAGAAAGGTGCGTGGTTTGATCTTGTTTTCATCTTATTTTCTGAGTATGGTGTGTGTTTGATTATTGTCTGCAATTGTTGCTCATAAAAGTGATAGGAGAATGCAATGGAAAAGTGGCTTGCTCGCCGGCATTGTCTGAAAACTCACACGCAACAGAGATCGGAGGTGATTACGAATCTGATATCATCTTTGATCTTCTCTCTCAAATTTACCCGTATTATCTGACATCATCTTTGATCTTCTCTCTCTCTCAAATAGTTCATATGGGCTCTTTTTTCGTGTAATTTTCTCAGGATCGCTCCTCTCCGAATCAGCCCAGCAAGCGAAAAAGAATCGTGAGATCGCCCCAAAAACTTTCATAGCTCCCGAGATTTTTGATGGAAAATCAGTAATACAGCTTTCTTCCTCTTCTTGGACACTTCTTTCTGTTATCTTGCTATATGTCGATGACTTAATAATCGTAAGTTTCTTTCTTTAAAACGCTTCGATCGATAGATTAATGCAGCTGAAGGAATGGAGCTTTACGAAGACCTATATACAGATTCGGAAGTTTCTAAGCTTATCACACTGGTGAATGATCTGAGAACTGCTGGTATCAAAGGACAGTTGCAAGGCAAGTCAGTATATGTTGCTTAAATGTTTACAAATATGACATGGTAGTAATAATCAATGTAATAATCTCTCTTCCTCGTATAACCATAACAGGTCAAACTTATACCGTGACAAAGAGACCTATGAGGGGACATGGAAGAGAGATTATCCAACTAGGTTCGCCTGCTACAGATTCGCCCCACGAAGATGACGAATCATCCTCTTCGACGTCGAAAGGCTCGTTTCTTGCTTTTAATATCTTTTATCATTCGATCAGTTAATCTTTCTGTATTTCGGGGCATTGGCACATAGTTTACGTTTTGCAGATCAGAAAACAGAGCCCATCCCCGACTTGCTGATGAACGCCATCGAATCTCTACTGTCCAAAGAAGTTCTTGCCACGAAGCCCGATACGTGCTTCATCGATATCTTCGGCGAGGTTGCAAACTACGATGAAGCTAACAAATAAGTTGGTTAATTTTTTTTTTTTGAAACACTCGATTTTTTCGTAGGGCGATCACTCGCACCCTCACGTGTGGCCGCGGTGGTACGAAAGGCCCATCTGTACGCTTTTCTTGACCGACTGCGATATGTCGTTCGGTAAGGTTGTTACATTCGATCGGCCCGGGGAATATCGCGGGGCCCTCAAAATCTCCCTATCGCCCGGGTAAGAAAACGAAGCCATATCTCGAAACTTCAGAGTACTTATTTCTTCTCTAAGGCAATTTTTTTCCTCCTCCCTCGTAAAAAGGTCCGTGCTCGTAATGAAGGGCGGGTCGGCCGATTTTTCGAGGCACGCAATACATTCGTTGGATAAGAAGCGTATGATCGTCACCTTCCTAAAGTCGCTGCCGAGGAAAGCCAATCCCCGCGTTCCTACACAGTGGGCCCCACCGTCGAATCTCGGCCGTCCACAGATTTTCCAAACGACGCCTGGGACTGTTTATCATCAAAAGTCGCCAGTTTTGCGTGTTTCGGGGACGGGAGTTTTTATACCGCCGAACAAAATGGAGAATAACGTCGACGCTGACGATGATGTTTCTGGCGAATCGAATGGTACTTCCCACGAACATTTTATTGGGAAATCCATATGAGATGAGAGCGGTGATGAAGATCAAGAAAAATCTTGATTCGGACAGTTTTTTTGGCTAATTAAATTTGAGGTTTAGAAGGGGATGTAAAAAAAGAGCGGCTCTTTTCTCACTAAACGGCTTGAGCTTTCTTTTATGATACGATATGACATTATCTGCTACACTCCCTTTGGATGAGAAGAAAAAAAGATTATTTCAGCTGAATTTCATATTTTAAATTTATGAAGCCAAACAAAAAATCGTTATCCATTTCAATTATTGTTGTGGTTACATTACATGTCGTTGCACTGCAACCAAACGAAATTTAAATGCTCGACCACCCAGAAAAGGTCCATCGGAATTCATAATTTGCAACCATAAACATTTATGGCTTCATAAATAATATTTTTACGTTACGAATTATTGGTTCACCAAATCTTTGGTCCACATTGATATTGTCTTGTTGCTGGACTATATAACTGATGAATGAATGATTTACATCTGCACTTGTCTAGAATTTGTCCCTTGACATCCATTATTTCGTAGCTGTAGTTTCTACTCGTATATTTGGCAATTCAAAGTCGAGAAGTCGATAGATCCCATGCACGAATCGCAATTGCAATAACTCTTCGCAATTAGATTTACTTATTTATTACAATGAGATTACTATAATTATTTACTCAGTCACGTGATTGACGGATTCTGGTCACGCACGACCAACTACATGAAATATTAATTAAGGAATCCCATGCATAAGCGTGCACGAAAAGATCCAACAAGTCAAAAGCCACTTGAAAAGGGAAAAAAAAATATTTATACATATATATTATAATATTCTATAAAGGACGCCGTGATTTCATATATACCAAGACATTTAGAACCAGAAGAAGCGGCGCCAAATCCGCCAAAATGGAGGCACGTTTAGACAAAGATGAAACATATAATAACTATTATATAATATCATCTTCTTACACTAATAAACTCGTATAAAAAAGTCAAGTTCCTAATAACAAGACTAACAACCCCTTTCCAAAAGAAACAATAATTTAATTCGCTTGCCGAAAACGATTAATAAACAACCGCGATCAGTAGCCAATGAGAAGGAAGAGAATAGCAGAACAGAACCAGACATTCAATATCTCCTGACAACATTCTTTAATGCACACACCTAAAACCTAAACTCACTCATTAATGAACTCATGTAAGAACATCTTCAAGTATTTTATTCTGTTATTTTTTAAGCACCACTAAACATTTAATTCGAATTCCACTTCAAAAAACAGACATCCCAAAAAAAAAAAAAAAGAAGACAATTAATTACTCGACAAAGAAAAAAAAAACTTAATTACAAACAATACAACCAACGCCCAATTTCTCATTGACGAAGAAATATGCTTAACACAAACCTTAAAAAAAAAAAAACAAATTCATACAGTTCTTCCCATCAAGCAAGCACAAGCAATACACAAATCAAACCTCAAACCAATCAATCAATCTCTTTCTCACTCACCTACCATCGGCCGAAGTAAATGAATCCGCAAATCCCGCGGGCCGAGTGGGTATGCTCGTCTGCGTATTATCGCCGCTCCCCAAATACATCGAGCCCATCGTCGAGCCACTCGAGCCCTCGAGCGCCTGCCATTTCTTAACGGCTTGGGGCAGGGTCATGTCGTAGTCGATCCCATACAGATCGTCAGGGTCCATGGGCTCGGCGGGCCTCCACATTTCGGCTAAAGAAGACAAGACGTTGACCGCGTGGCCCATGTCGGGCCTTTGGTACGGCTCGCGGGCCGAGCAGTGGCCCGCAAGCTCGGCCACCGTCTCGACGCTCGCTAGGGTTTCATCGTCGAGCTCGATCGTCGGGTCGATGGCCTTGCGGAACGTCTCCTTGTCGACGAGCATACGCCTGAACCACGGGACCAGGTGCTGGCTCTCCTCGGGCTGGGACTCGTCTAGGGCTTTTCGGCCCGTTACCATCTCCATGAGGATTACGCCGAAGCTGAACACGTCGATCTTAGTCGTCACCCGACCCGTCACTGCACGAGAATTTTTTATGTTTTTTTTTTGCCGTGAGTTGGATAAAACAGACTGACCGACGTCACTCCGAATTTAAAAAACTTGAGGGCTAATTATTTTTTCGATCCTACAATTTAAGGGGGCGACGTTACGTGGACTAAGAATTTCGAAGGTCGCACTATACGGACGATGACTATCAAAATTAAGCAATTTATACGCTAGCTATTATCTAGGGTTCTGGCGGCTTTCAAAATTAAGCAATTTTTGGAACAAAAATTGACGTACAACGCCCGTAAATTGCTTAATTTGAAAGTTATCATAATGTCACCCTCTCAATTTTCGGTCCCTATAACGCCACGCACTAGTTACAAGACTGAGAATAATTAAACCAAAAAAACTTAATTACCAGCATATTCGGGGGCGAGGTAGCCGAACGTCCCGGCCAGTCGAGTGACCACCGAGGCCTTACCATCTGGGGCGAGACGAACGAGCCCAAAGTCGGCGACCTTAGCCCTCATATCGTCCCCGAGGAGGATATTCGAGGGCTTGAGATCCCTATGAATGAAGCTCTGCTGAGCCAAGCCGTGGAGGTACTCGACCCCACGAGCCACGTCCAAGGCGACGGCGACCCTCTTCGTCCACTCGAGGGGCTTCAATCCCTCGCGGCTCCAGTCGAACAAGAACCTACTCAACGTCCCCCGAGGCATGTATTCGTACACCAGGAGCCTTTCGTTTCCGTCGAGGCAGTACCCTAACAAAGCGACCAAATGCCTGTGCCTCACTTTCGTAAGGACGGCGATCTCCGACTTGAACTCGTCCAGTCCCTTCTCGCTCATCACGCCCGACTCCATCCTCTTCACGGCGATCTTCGTCCCGTCGTGGAGCTCCCCCTTGTAGACCGTCCCGAACCCGCCCCGGCCGAGGACGTTCTCCTCGCCGAAGTTGTTCGTCACGTTTCTGAGCACCTGAATGGAGATCACCATCGTCCCCGCCTCCGCTATGCGCACGTCGTGGTGGGACCCGCCGCTGCTGCTGCCCGCCAGGCTGTGGGCCACGCTCGCGGCGACCGTGATCTTCGCGGCCGGGTCGTCCGAGCCCGAGTCGTGGGGATGGACGACCACCGCGTGGGGAGGCTGGACTCTGCTCTTTCGCTTCTTGAGCCTATAGAGGAAGAAGGAGAAGACCAAAACTCCGGCGAATGCAAGGGCGGCGACTCCGCCGAGGACGGAGCCCACCACCGCGCCGGCCGCCGGCTTCTTCCCTCCGGCGCCGGAGCCAGCTCCGGCGACGGCCGTGCTGTTGTCGCCGCCGGCTGCCGGAGGCGGACCGTCCTTACCTACGTTCGAATTCCCGGCAGCTTTGACGTCGACGGAGCTCTTGAAAGACGGGATTCTCCCGAATATCTGATTGTTCGAGACGTCGAGCTCGACCAAGTTCGGGAGGGTCGTGAGCTCGTTAGGGATCGGCCCGGTTAAGTAGTTGTCGGAAAGGATCAATCTCTGTAAAGAGCCAAGCTTTGCGAAGCTCGGGGAAATGGAGCCGGCGAGGCCCATATTGTGAAAATTCGCCACCGTTACGTTGTTGCCTCCACTGCTGCAGGTGATTCCAAGCCAAGAACCATCGCAGGGATTATTGCCCTTCCAACCTTCTGCAAACTGGGCAGGGTAACCTACGCTGCCCGCCGATTCGAGCAGAGCCTGCACCTGGGAATCGCAGGCGTGCCCGGGATCGGGCAGGCAGAAGCTGTTGCTGCCCGGCTTCATATCGACTTGAACGCCGGGGGCGAACGCGGGCGTCTCTCCTTGCAATAAGTTGTTCGTCAAGTTCACAACCGCGAGGCTCTTTAGACCGATTAGAGAGGGCGGGATTGGCCCTGTGAACCTATTGTCTCTTAAGCTCAAGTTCTGCAGCTGAACTAGGTCTGTAAAGTCGGGCAATGAGCCGGAGAAGGAATTTCCGTGAAGCCAAACGTGGCCTAAGGAGGTCATGTTCTGAAGGACGTTGATGCTGCCGTTCAATCTCGAAGAGCCCATCTGTCCGTTGAGCCACAGCGACCCGATTGACGACCCGGAAAGTGACGCCGGCAGGGGACCCGCGAAGCTGTTGAAGGACAGATGCAGAGTGGTCAAACTAGGGAACCTGTCCGGCCCGAAAAAGTCGGGTAGAGGCCCGGTCAGATTAGCGGAATTGGCGGAGAAGACTTTCAGGCCGGCGGCGTCCTTGATGCCGGCGGGTATGACCCACGCTCGAAACGGGTTGTAGTCCATGTAGACGGTGCTCAAGGAGGTCGTGCCGTCGAAGAAATCGGACGGCACGGAGGTGAAGTTGTTGTTGCTGACGATAATCGTCTCCAACTGGCTCAGGCCGGCGAAGCTCGGCAAAGGGCCGGTGAGTTGGTTGAACTGCACCTCAAAATCCTGCAATTCCGTCAGATTCGCGATTGTTTGCGGCAGCGGCCCGACTAAGTTCATGTTCTTGAGCTGGATTCGGGTGACCCGACCGTCTCTGCTGCACTGAACGGGTACCCATTTACACGGGTTCGGATCGGTGCAGCCCGGCGGGTTGACGGACTTTTTCAGGGCCTGAAGAACTGCGGCGTCGCCGTCTGAGATGGACTGAGAACGAACGACATTGAGCGATGGAGATGACAAGAGCAAGCATATAGACAAGAGTTTGAGCGTAATTGAAGAACCCATCTGTTTAGGACAGACAATCGAAGGAGGTAACAACTACAAAAAAAAAAAGTTGCCTTTTTTGCTGTTGGGGGTTTAGGTTACTGCCATGCGATGATGAACGAAGGGTTGTCTTTCTCACGAAAGATGAGAGATTTCGCAGAGGAGAATGTGTAAATTGTAAAGAAGATTTTCTTCAACTCCTTTTTTTTTTCTTGTTTTATATTTTAAATAACGTAAGAAGGGAAGACATTGGTAGCTAAGCCTAAGGACTAAGGTAGTGGTGAAGGAAAAGGTGTGTGCGTGAGAGAGAGAGAGAGAGAGAGAGAGAGAGAGAGAGAGAGAGAGAGAGAGAGAGAGAGATGAGAGGAGTACAGCTGGCAACGTGCGTGTGGGGCCCTCGTAAATCACGGACAATAATAAATCAGTAGTTAAGTTACGAAATTGCTCGGACGAGGTCGTAAAATAAAAGAGTCATGTAACGCAAAATAATATGTATATATATATGTATTCTTTTTGCACGTAAAATTGGTTAGTACTTTATATTATTTCGATAAGGCTAGTTTCTTTTCCAGTAAGGTCAAACTTTGATTGTGGCTCCTCAAAAGATGGTTCTCGAGAATTGCTCAAATAGGGGTTAAATGGAAAATGGTGTGGTGGTTCGAATTCATGAATTACTCTATCATTGCATTTATTACCATTTATATGTCCGATTTATCATATTAGTTTAGTATAGAAAATGTACTTATTAGAAACTCGATATGTAATCGATGAGGGTGGGTGGATGATTCAATGCTACATTTTCATCAGGAAATCACGGATTATGTTCCCCCTCTAAATTATAGCCCAAAAGCTCGCCATATAACGCACGCAACCCAAGAACAAGAGCCCAAACTGAAATCATAGAATATGAAATATTACTTATTTCCCCAGAAAAGCAAACACAAATATTACAATACATCAATGATCAAAGGTCACAATCCCCATGGCGCCAAAGGTAAGTTAGGACACGACACATAATAATAGGAATTCGCTGCTATTTGGCGCTGATAAGAAGGGAAAAAAGGAGTAGTGAATCATCATCCCATATGGATTATTATTATTATTATTATTATTATTACATGGCTGCATTTGCTGTAATGAATAATGATCTTCTTCCATCAAAGAAGCTTCCAATAGTTCTTCCCATCCAAGGCTCGAATCATCATCGCACTCTTTCTTAATCAACGGCTCAATTTCAACGTCATCCTTCGCCACCCATCCTCGACAATCTCCATCGTCATTCGTAGCCTCGCTCGACCGAGGAGACGACGGCCCATCTCTCAATTTCCACACCCCATCAATAATAAACGATTCCATCGCCCGAACTTGAACGCTGGGAATACTCTCTATCAATGGATACTCGTGAGAATAGCCCATATTTCTGCACCATTCGTAGAACTGACAAAGATGGTCGGCTTGTAATGAAGCTTTCTTGTATATGCTTAAGGCCTCTAATAATAATAAGCTGCTGCTGTAAGAAGGCAGCTGAATCATACTGTCCAAAACCACAGCCATCTCTCTTTTGAAATTCTCGTAAAAATCGAAGCTTTCGCATAAAATGTGCTTCATCGCAGAACGAACGAGGAAGCTCTTTGCTGCTTCGCTGAAGGGCCTGCATTCTATTACCCTATCGATCATGCTTTGCAGTTGGCGTAAGATGGCTATTGCTCTTTCCAAGTGCTCATTTTTGGGCTCTTTATCTGACTCGCTTGTAGTAAAACTAGGCGTGCATAGGAAATTAGGGTTTTCTTCATTGGATGTTAAAGTAGAATCGAATTCTAGGGTTTCGCCGAGCAGCCCAGCGTACGCTCTTACAAAAGACGAGTAGTTCTCAGAAGCCGTGGATGAGCGGTCGTGGAAGTTGCAAGGATCGAGGGAGATAGAACCGTTGGTTCGAGCCCATAGCAGCGCGGCTCGCAGTGGCTCGATGCGTTCGTGGACCGTTGTTCTTAGGAGACGGTGGAGGAGTAACAAGCACTTTAGGGCAACCCTCCATGACCTTGTCTTCGAAAATCGTCTTGAGATGCTTACTGCGAAGGCACGGTAAGAAGAAGAAGAAGAAGAAGAAGAGATTGAGAATACGTTGAGGAATTCTTGGACGTACTTCTCTTGTAAGGGGAAATCGTCGGGCGAAGTTGCTTTCACGACCGTTAGATCGAGGTTGCAGAAGCCTCCTAGGGTTAAGATCTTGGCGTAGCTGACGCACGAGTGCTCTTTTATGGAGGATAATGATCTTCGTATCCTCCCTTGCATTGTTATTATTATTATTATTTTTTTTTGGTATTAATCGGATATTTTTTGCATCGATAATGATCCCAAGACTTGATCGGCTTTGCGTTGTGTTTGTATATGCTTTGGAATGGGATGTGTTAGTTAGGACAACGTTTTGCTAAGAAACCTTTTGAAGGTTTTGCCGTAAGACGTAACGAAGAAGACGACGGAAAAAAAGTTAATTCGTTACGCTCGCCGGCGATCATGTCGAATTTGATGGAAAGGAGCAATTTTTTTGCATTTTTGGACATGGATTCTTTAAATATTAGTCGTCATTTTACGGCGACTAACGAACAAAAAATAAAGTAAAAAGTGAGAAAATAAAAATAATAAATTTGCGCTTCAAACTGGGCCTCGTAACCCACTATACACATTCAATTTAGTCCTACTACTACTATATTTATAGCCCCAACCCAATATAGGATTATTTATTTATTTTGTGAAAACACACAGAGACAAGCACATTATGGCCCACCTTTAATTTCGATTCCATTTTCAGGTCAGCAATGAGCGCAGCGCAGCTCAAGTTGTCGGAATCCAAGCCAAGCAAGCGATAGCCAAGAAAGAAATTCCCACAAATCATAAGCGCAGGTATCTCTCTATCTATCTGCAGAAATCAATTTCACTGCATTCGACTGATGTGATGGGAGGCAAATAGTGGCTCTTTCTTGCCCCTCAACTCAACCCCAAGAGGCTCAACTTGAAGAGTCTAGAGAGTCGTCGTCCCTCACTCACTAGCTGCTATGTTTATATACATACATATATATATATATATATAAGTGCTATGAAAACCTATGCTCTGTGTCTTCTTTGGATACATCCATTTTGTTGTTAAAGCTTCGTTCTTTCGTCTTTTCCTCTGACATGATAATACGCAGATTGTGACTCAAAATGGAGGAACACAATTTAGCGCAGACTGACTAATTAGCTTTATTCAGTTTTGATTTGAGCGCATCTCTTCCTCTACATATCATATCAACCTCTCGCGACATCCTCGTCCTTTTTTTTTTTTTCTTTTTTCTTTTTTCCTTTTTTACTGCTCTGTTTGCCTTCTATTCAATAGTAGCGCACCACTTTTTGGACCTGAGAACAGTCTGCTCTGACAATGGTTTGGTGGGCTAACTAACTATTCTCTATTTAATATAGATATTAATTGTCAATTATTTATTTTCAATCCAATAAGATAAGAACCAAATATCTGATGATAATCATTTCAAAACGGTAACGTTTGCCAAATACATTTGTTCGGTATGTGCAGTTTACTTGCTATCAATTGGCTGTTCTGTTTCATTTTGATAACATTAGGTGTAGATTAGATATTGATGGCTACGTACGTAAATCTCTTTTCTCCTTGGCCACGCGCAAATGGCTGCTGTTTTCATTGAACTGTAAAATTGTATTTATTAATAAAAGGCTACCCTACTTCTCTACGATACGAACGGATTATTTATTATTACATCATTATCTATGTCGGTAAGAAAGTCACTCGAAATTTCAGATTGACATAACATACGACTGTTGAAACTTTTTTTGACATACGACTGTTCTTGATTTTTCGCACTCCATTAATGTTTTCGTTATTTCTGATTTTTGTATTGATCTTGATTTTTTTGGGTTACGTATTTCAGTCCTTGGAAAATATGATAAAAAAAAAACGGATTCCGCGTTTGTGTGAACAAAAAGAAGCTAAGATGAAAAAAATATGACTTGACTTGGACAGTGTCTTCTTGACTTGTTCTTACTCTTTGTAATTTTTGTCCGTAAAATGTAAAGTGACACCACATAAATAAGACGTCGATACGATTCACCTCAATTTCGTGGCATGGGATTGTGTATTACAGAATGAAACAAATATATGGAATTTTCGAAGATATTCCTAATTATTAGCTTGACCACGTAACAAAGGAAAAATCGAAAGGATTAGATTTCCACAAAAAGGTTCTCTGATGACATTTAATTCCCTTGAAAATTTTAATTATTGGCATAAAAATGTTGACTTCATATATTAAACCTTGACCCGTTTTTTAACCGAATCATCTTATTAAAAATTGCAAATAGAAAAATCCAAAGCAGCCTTCGTCATTCATCCCCTTGAACATGCAAAATCCGTTCTCTATTTTACCTTATTACATAGTTCATGGTTACGAATAGGAACGCAAGAGGGTTCCCCCAATAAAAGACACACACGCTAGGGACACACAATGGTACTTTTAAATAAATCAAATATATGTAACTAAAAACAGTCCACTTCATGGCTATAAACCAAGAAGAGGGAATGATTCAAACAACATGAAATTCCCCATAATTACCTCTCTCTCTCTCTCTCTCTCTCTCTCTCTACAAAATTCCACATTTCACCCATTCTCCCTTCGTACTTCCCATATATAAGATAACAAACCCTTTATTATTTCCTTCTGTCCTAGAAAACACGCACATATGTTATAGATCCCAAGTGAGACAAAAAGGAGAAAAGATCATCATAGTTTTCATTACAACACAAGTACGATGAACGATCAGACTATTGTGAAGAGGGCTCTCTCCAGCCTCGGCAAGGGGTTTGACCTAACCTCAGATTTTCGACTCAAGTTCTGCAAAGGAGACGATAGGCTCATCGTTCTTAACGAAGCAGACACGAGACAGCTTCAAATCCCGGGATTCGGGTCGTACGATAATGTCTCCATCGACATAAAATGCGATAAAGGAGATCGAACTAGGTATCGATCAGACATCCTAGACTTCAACCAGGTAATATAAGAGTACTTCAATCCACAAGTTTGATTTTCTTTTTTCCTTTTTGCTGGTCTCATTCATACGTACGAATCGTCGTATTTTTTTTCAGATGTCCGAATTATTCAATCAGAAAAGCGCGGTGTCGGGAAAAATACCGTCGGGCTTGTTCAATTCGATGTTCGGGTTTCATAGCGGGTCGTGGGCCGTGGATGCTTCTAACACGAAGCATTTAGGGCTTGATGGATACTTCATTGAGCTTTTCAGTGTTAACGTCGAAAGATATCCTTTGGTTCTTTCCGATGAAGTGAGAAACGGTGTTCCTTCTACGTGGGATCCTTCTGCTCTGGCAAGGTAATAATATTTATTTCAGTATTGGACGTAACGCATTAAATAATTATTTTTTTATTTTTATAAAAACTGGAATTTTAGTAGTAGATCGTATCGTATGATAGGAAATGGCATCTTAATACTGTTGACTAGACAAAATAAATTAAGAGCACCTCCATATGACCGAGTCTTTGATGAGGAAAACTCGCACACATTACCTTTCGTTGAAATTGAGTACATCTGTATTTAATTATTTATTGCGTGTGAATGTGGAAAAGTATACTTTTCAACCATCTCTTGGAATTTTTAACATCAAATAAAAAAAATAGTAAGAGGCATGCACGACTTATGTACTACTATATCGGGCTATTTGCATATGATTGCTCAAATATTTGACAATGGTATTATCCATCTTACTACGATAGACTTGCATTTTATTCAATTTTAGCGTAGGTAAGATGGTTGGTAACCCGTAGTTTCAAAAGGGCTGACATTTGCACCGATGAGGATGACTAAGATATTGAAGTTTCATTTAGTATGTTAGTCAGATATATTATATTATATTTAAGAAGAACGAGTCAATCAAATGGCCGGATAACATGCAAACCACCATGATAGTCGTCGTGTACCATTTGTATGTCATTCATTAATTTTTATTTCACTCAAGTCGCAATCTAAATCCAATAAATCAACTCTCATCCATTTCTAGAATTTTTTTTGGGCTATTAAAGTTCATGACCCCTGTTAAGTTTCATTTAGATTTAAGGACTTGTCAGAAAATTTTTAGGGCTAATGACCCGATTCACTTAAGTGTTTTCAGTACCACTTCATGGACATGTAGTAACCACTTCGTGGACCTGCAGTACTACTCCATGGTTCTGTAGTACCAATTTATTGTTTCGCATTAGCACTTCATTGTTATGCAGCACCACTTCTGTGCTCTGAAATAACACAAAACCGTCGTCCGGTACCAGTTCATGTACACTGTATAACACAGGGTCCTTACTTCTAAATTTCATACAAATCGTGTCCTTAACCAAAAAAAAATTCTGACAGGGTCCTGAAACCTAACTTAAAACATGTTTTTGGACCTGACACGTAATTACACCTTTTTTTTTAGTAATTACATTTATTTAATTTTTACTTTGTGTCAGATTTATTGAGAAATATGGAACACATATCATAGTAGGGCTGAGCATCGGCGGAGAAGACGTGGTTCTCGTTAAGCAAGAGACATCTTCCAACTTAGAGCCGTCGCAGTTGAAGAACCACTTGGACGACCTCGGCGATCAGTTATTCAACGGCGCGTGCACGTTTTCTCCAAATCAGTTCAAAAATAACAAACAGCACAAGAAAAAGGTCAATAAATACCTCATTCTAGCTTGTATCCTTTTTAAATTAATCTACGCTAAAAAAAATCTTTTTTTTTTTTTTTCCCAGTCCCCGCCAGCCTTCGACGTCTTCGACCCAAATCCCCTCCTCAGCAGCTTCGCTTCGATAACCACAAAAGATGTACGTATTTTCATATCATAAGCAGCCATTTGTAGACTTTTTTTTGAAGCTTTGACCATCTCATACGACGTTGTGAATTTAATTCAACTAATTGCAGGGAATAAGTGTGATATGTTCAAGAAAAGGCGGAGATCCGTCGGTGAGCACACACTGCGAATGGCTTCTTACAGTTCCATTAAAGCCAGACGTAATTCACTTCAGCTTCATCCCAATCACCTCACTGCTCAGAGGTGTCCCTGGCAAAGGATTCTTATCCCACGCAATTAATCTCTACCTTCGTTGTAAGTATTTTATTCAATCTCTCTATTTGTCAATATTCGCGGTCTATCTTTTATTACATTATTTGATGTAAATTGATCGATGTCTACAGATAAGCCACCTTTGTCGGAGTTGCAGTACTTCCTAGACTTTCAGGCCCACAAAGTATGGGCCCCAGTCCACAGCGACCTTCAATTGGGACCACCAAGAAATAAGACCCTTTCCACCCCATCCCTCACCTTCAATCCCATGGGACCCAAGTTGTACGTAAATACCAGCCAGGTAACCTCTAATTGAAATTCTACTAATAAAATAATAATTGAGAAAAAATAATATGATGTTATCTTTTATATTGATCAACTTACATATAATTCATGAAAATAATAATATAGGTTACGTCGGGGAATATTCCGGCGACGGGCATGCGCCTATTCCTCGAGGGGATGAAATGCAACAGATTAGGGGTACACCTCCAACACTTGGTGAACCATCCCGTCCTCTTTCAGGACAAGATCGTCGAGCCGTCGGTCCCGCTGTGGCGCGGCTCGGAGGAGACGGTCGGGACCCACCGATACTTCGAGCCCGTCCAGTGGAAGAGGTGCTCGCACGTGTGCACCGCTCCGGTCAAGTTCGACCCGGGGTGGTTCGATCGGGACGGTCGTGACGCGGTCTACGTGGTCACGGGGGCCCAACTGCACGTCAAGAAGCACGACGGAAAGACCGTCCTGCACCTAAGGTTGATGTATTCCAAGGTCGGGGGCTCCTACATCGTGCAGTCGAATTGGATGCATTGCGCCTCGGAGGGCAACACTGCGAAGGCCAGCGGTATTTTCTCCACCATAAGTACGACCTTGGGCGGCGGCGGTAATGATTTGGACAGGGAGAGGTTGTCGCCGGAGAAGATCATAGTGGACTCAGGGGTTTACCCTAACGGGCCGCCCGTGCCCGTCCAGACGCAGAAGTTGGTTAGGTTTGTGGACACTTCGCAGATGTGCAGGGGCCCGTCGGATAATCCCGGGTATTGGGTTGTGAGTGGTGCTAAGTTGGATGTGGAGAGGGGGAAGATTTGTTTAAGGGTTAAGTTTGCTTTGTTGAACTTGTGTTGATATCAATTTTTACTCTCTTTTTTTTTTTTTTCAAAAATTGAATTTGTTTTTTTTTTTTTTGCAACAATGTGGTAAGGGGCTGTGACTCTTCTATAGTTGGCTGGGCCTGATCAATAGAAACGATCGGGGCATGCCATATATGAATATGAGATGGGCCATATAGAAGTTGGGCCCGATCAAACAGCCGGCCCGTTATCCTCGGTTGCGTGATCGTCCAATGTCATCTTCATTATCTATTATTCTCTTTATATTCTATTCTATAGCTAGTTGGTTTAATGAGTATATATTCAATTCAATCATCGCGGATATACATATTCATTTACTTGCAGCATGAGACTTTGCTGCCATATATTTAAAATAACAAAAATGTTATGGTGCTCACCTTGCGTGAGCACAATCCGTGGACATATGTTGTGTGGTATTTTTTTGTGCCACGTCAACATGCCAAATCAACCACTGACGGGTTCACTAAACCCATGTGTAAGTTATAGATCAATAAAAAATCCCATCGTATGCTGATTTGGCGTGTTGACGTGGTTGGTGCTCACCAAGGTGCCCATGCAAGGTGAGCACCGTAACATTACTCTTTAAAATAAATGGATAAAATTAAATAATTTGCCACATATGACAGAATATCTGATGTAAGAATGCGATAGATATCCAGCGCCGAAAATATCTTGCATTACAAATAAATATCAAGGTGACGTGGCTTAGCGCGAATGGGTGGTTCGGCGAAGATATTTTCCAACAAATATCATTTCCACGCCATATCTTAGCTTAGTCCCCCACGTACCCACTATTGCTTCCCCAGGACTCGGTATTTAAATTACAAAACTACCCATCGATGCCACTTTTTTTTATATATGAAAAGGAAGTAAAAGAAGTTTGCGCATTAGAACCGACCACTCGCCTAATCCTATGTTTTCCCCTACTTTTGAAACTTTCTTAGTATTTGGACCTTACTTATTGGACGAACATTAATTAATTTACTTCGATTCAAAGCGAATAACTTTATTTGTTTTTATCCAATGAGAAGTTACAGACGGTGTCGCGCTTTTCATGGGTTATGTTTACAAAACTTTTTACGTATAACTTATACTCCCTCTATCCCATTGCTTAAGATATTTGGGGTGTTACACGATTTTTTAAGAAACTGAATATTTTAATAGTATGTATAATGAATATTTTAATAGTATGTACAATTAGAAGGTAAAAAAGTGTATATTTTGACTCGTCTTTTTAAGAGTATTTTATACTCCATCTGTTCTAAAAAGAAAGTCGTTCTACATATATTTTCTTGTTCTAAAAAGCAAGTCGTTTTGATATTTTTAAACTATATACTCCCTCTGTTTCATATTACATGTCGTTTAAGGTTATTACACACAAATTAAGAAATAAAATAAAATCCTCATTATTAATTAATTATATGATCCCATTTAAGATATGGGTAAAATTGGAAATAGTCATTATTTTTTATCTTGAAAACTGTAAAACTATCTTTAAAACTGTAAAACGACATGTCAAAACGACATTTAATCTGAAACAGAGGGAGTATATGTCTAAATTTCCAAAATTGCCCCACATATTAAATAACAAAACAAGGTTCAATACAAGCAGATAATTAAAGACATTTGAACACATGTCTTAAGATGTGTGAAAATTTTTTAAATGACTTTTTTTTTAGAACAGATGGAGTATTATTATATTGGTTATTTGTACGGTTTTTTGCTAAATAGAAAATATACAAAAGATAACGGAATGTCCGATATAGTAAAATGTATAACAACTATTGGGACGGAGAGAGTATTATTTAAGCAAAGAAAAGAAAAAGCTAAGATCCTCCATTAATATTTACCCCACGAACAAAATTATCTCAATGGCAAAGTTGTAAATAACTGAAGAAGAACGCCCAGTTTGATAGCACGAATGAAACTTATTTCTAAATTCTCGCGAAGTTTCACACTTGCAAAACTCGCACACAGGAAAGTACCAGCTTGAAATTCAGCATTTCTGTTTTTAGATGATTTTGATGGATTCATGTTCGGAAGAAGAAGAGGAGGAGGAAGAAGAAGAGGGCGAACAACACGAAATGTACCGTAAGCGGCTGAAATTCGACGGCGGGACAGACTTTACGGTAATGGATCAAGACAGTGGGGACGATGAGCCGCCGTCACCTGCCGGCGGCGTCGAGCGATTTTTCTACGCACCAGCTTCTGTTCCTGCGTCGATCGTGGTGTCGGACGCTCTCGAGTTCGATTTTCCTATCATCTATGTGAATAGTGTGTTTGAGCTGTCAACTGGATTTAGAGCCGATGAAGTGCTTGGACGAAATTGGTAACTACCGTTTTATTTCCGATCGTATATGTGAACTCTGTGGGTGTAGATTCTATATTTACTTCTCTTTGTGAGTGCTGAGCTGAATCTCTGGGGAACGATTTTTTTCTTTGATTTTGGAACCTTGTAGACATTGTTATTTGGCGTTTGGTGTTTCGAACGGCGATAGTGTGCTTCGATTGCTCTCTAATGGCTTGAGAATGATATTGCTATATTTTTTTGACTTACTTTTTCACATTGTCTCTCTAAATCTCAGCCGATTCCTTCAATTCCGAGATCCATCCGCCAAGAGACGCCACCCGCTGGTAGATCCGGCGGTGGTCGCCGAGATCCGGCGGTGCCTCGACGAAGGCGTCGATTTCTACGGCGAGCTCCTCAATTTCAGAAAGGACGGCACTCCTCTGATAAACTCCCTGCGCCTCACCCCAATCCACGGCGACGACGGCGTCGTCACCCACGTCATAGGCATCCAGGTCTTCTCCGAAGCCAAAATCGACCTCAACACCGTCTCTTACCCAGTCTTCAAAGAAAAATCCCACCACCACCACCACCACCACCATCCTCAAAACAAATACCTCGACGAACTATTCCTATCAGACGGCAAAACCCATCTACCACACAACCCGTGGAACCCGACCCAAGAAACCCTCTGCTCAATCCTTCAGCTCTCCGACGAAGTGCTCGCCCAGAACATCCTCTCCCGCCTGACCCCGCGCGACGTCGCCTCCATCGGCTCCGTCTGCAGAAGGATACGCCTCCTAACGAAAAACGAGCACGTGCGGAAGATGGTGTGTCAGAACGCCTGGGGACGCGACGCCACGGGCCCACTCGAGCTCCTCACCAAGAAATTAGGGTGGGGCCGCCTCGCCCGCGAGCTGACCACCCTAGAGGCCGTCTGCTGGCGAAAGTTCACCGTGGGGGGAACCGTCGAGCCCTCGAGGTGCAACTTCAGCGCCTGCGCCGCTGGCAACAGGCTGGTCCTCTTCGGAGGGGAAGGGGTCAACATGCAGCCCATGGACGACACCTTCGTGCTCAACCTCGACTCGGCCAAGCCCGAGTGGCGCAGGGTCAGCGTGGGCTCGTCCCCGCCGGGCAGGTGGGGCCACACCCTCTCGTGCTTGAACGGTTCCTGGCTCGTCGTCTTCGGCGGGTGCGGCAAGGAGGGCTTGCTGAATGACGTCTTCGTCCTCGACCTCGACGCGAAGCAGCCCACGTGGAGGGAGGTCTTTGGCGGTTCCCCGCCCCTGCCCAGGTCTTGGCACAGCTCGTGCACTTTGGAGGGCTCGAAGCTCGTCGTCTCGGGCGGGTGCACGGACGCCGGGGTACTCCTCAGCGACACTTTCTTGCTCGATTTGAACACGGAGGAGCCCAAGTGGAGGGAAATCCCGACGAAGTGGGCCCCGCCGTCGAGGCTCGGGCACTCGCTCTCGGTGTACGGTCGGTCGAAAGTGCTGATGTTCGGCGGGCTGGCGAAGAGCGGGCACCTACAGCTCCGGTCGGGGGATGCTTATGCCATCGACCTCGAGGAGGAGGAGGGGCGGTGGAGGCAGGTGGAGTGCGCCGGCTCCGGCCAGGGAGGAGGGGCGGTGGGGCCGCCGGCGAGGCTGGACCACGTGGCTGTGACGATGCCCTGCGGTAGGGTGATTGTGTTCGGTGGGTCGATCGCGGGGCTCCACTCGCCTTCGCAGCTTTTTCTTTTGGATCCTTCGGAGGAGAAGCCGTCGTGGAGGGCCCTGAACGTGCCCGGGCAGCCGCCCAAGTTTGCGTGGGGGCACAGCACGTGCGTGATGGGCGGGACTAGGGTTTTGGTGCTGGGCGGGCATACTGGGGAAGAGTGGATACTCAATGAGCTGCACGAGCTTTGCCTGGCGAGCCAGTGATATGATTTGGTGAGTCGAAGAATGGCGTTTGTTTCTTTTTGTTGTTTTGTGATGGATTTTATGTCTATGTAGTAGGGTTTGTTTTTGTAGATAAGGAAGGTTGTTCGTTCTGGGTTGTTGTTTTGCACCTTTAAGAACAGAGCTTCAGCTTTCGTTGAATTGATGAGAGTTTCAGCCTAAGAGTCTGTATAATCAGTTATAGTAAAATCGAGTAAAATAAGTTCCCAAATGTAATCTCAAGTCACAGTGAAGATATAAATTTGCGCGATTCACCACTGAAAGACGAGTCTACGAGTCCGAGTAGACAGTTAAAAGCAACGTCTTCAACTATAATCATGATCACCCTTTTGGTTAGTAACGAAAATGAATGGAGTTGGCTTCGCAAATCTCATTATGATTATAGTTTAAAAGCATTTTTATTCGATTAACGCGAATGTTTTGCTTCGTTAGGCTATGATTACTCGGCGGTCCTATTTTATGTACATACACATATAGATGTACAATAATAGAGCGGCTGGGAATATTATTTCCAACTCCAACAAATTATTACAACTTGACTTGGGAATAATATAAATACAATCAACAACAACAACAACAATAGTAATAATGTGAGAACAATACTGCGCAACTGAATAATTTAGAGGCCGACCATACTAAGAGAAGAAGCAACACCCAACTTGTGATTATAATGACCCATTGATCTTGATTTATGACTACGGATCATCGTAGCCAACGACTTCACCTTATTATTAAACTTGTATTTATTATAATTGGTAGCTACGTTCATCTTGGAAACAACCTTCGCTGGTTTATCGCACTCGTTCTTCAGTTGTCTACACTTCCTCTCCGTCGATAATAAAAGCGCAAACCTGTTAAAAAAAAAAATTAAACAAAATATTCCAAATTGGTCTGAAAATATATGATGATAGAGATATTCAAACGTTAGATAGACTTGCCTTCTAAGAGCATCCTCGTTGGTGCCGCCGTCTTTAACTGGCTCGGTTTGACCGGTCAACAAGTTGACCCTTGAGAGTGGACCATCGAGCAGCCTTTGTCCTATCGTAGCTAGTCTGTCCAAGTTATCTTTTGTCGCTACATCCACTGAATTTTCATCGCCAGATAGAGTATCGTCCTAATATTATTACATATGTTCAACATTTCCATTAATAAAAACGAGTTACGTATTCAAGAAAGCAAACCATTCTATATTGGCTTAATTATTTTTTAATCCTATATATTTAACTAGGCGGCATTTTTTAAAACACTTAATTTAAACGTGGCAATTATAGTACTAAAAGTAATAAAACTGTTGCAATTCAAGCACACATTCGTTATTGGTGGCAATTTTTAGTCCTCTTAACATCAAAATTAAAGCAATTTAACTTAGAAATCTAATGTTATTCCGGAATTTATACATGTGGAGCCGAAGATACTGAATTGGACTAAATTTATTTTGTCCATCATCCAATTAAGCCCTACCTAATAGTCCAAGTTAGCATATGTGACGTCACGTGTATAAATTTCGAGCTGAGATGAGATTTCTGACTTTTATTGTCCAAAACCAACTTTAACTTTGATACTTGCAAAAATAAAACTCGATCTTTTTACTCCAATGAAGCTCATTTTTTGTTTCTCATACGACGTAATGCCTAATTGGAGGAAAGATAAAATTAATTTAGTATAAGTCAAAATCTTCGGTGCCACGCGTATAATTTCGGGCTCAAATTTTAGTTCTCGATTTGGAAGTCCCCAAATTGCTTCAATTTTTATACTTGTAGGACTAAAATTGCCACCAACATCTTAGGTAGAGCCGGCAATATTACCCGCGGTCCGATTTTTTAGACCCGCCAGTGGACGGGCTTTGGCGGGCTACGAGCCGGCCCGCACCGCCGGCCCGTTTTGAAAGGTCTAAGGTGTCCTTAAATTGCTACGATTTCGGTACTTACAGGACTAAAATTGCCACCGTTAGTTTAAGTGTCATTGGAACGCAACGTACTCAAATATACATGACTAAAAATATAATTAAGGCTTCTGTATTATTACCTGAATCCTGAGATAGTTATCCTCGGAGTTCAGAGCTTGGAACAGCAAAGACGTATGGAAGTCAACCATATCAGCGCTGGCTTGGTTGTAAACATCGATGATAGGCGTCGCGCCGCCGTAGAACAACCAGTTGAAAATTCCCCACTTCGAAGAAATCTTAGCGTTGTACTTCTCCTCGTTCTTGGCGGCGCCTGTCCCTATAGATATCGTCAGAAGGCGGGGATATTCGATAGGCTTCGTTCGTACGAAGTCCACGTCGCTGTCGAACATCTGCTTCGTCACCTCAGTTATCGCTACCAAAGCCTGCAAATCCTCAACAATATTCATATCATATAATATATATATATATAAATATAAATATGTCTAATGATCCGAATGAGATAAAGATGCAATTTTTCTTACAGGGTTGTTGGCAGCGACGCCGCCGTCGATGAGATTATACTCTTTGGTTTCGCCGGTGGTTTCATCTTCTAACACAAAGGGGTGCCCAGGAAGATACGTAGGAGCAGCAGAAGTACCTATGCATATGTCTGAAAGCTTAGCATCCATTAGAGGCGTTCTTCTCGCCTGAAAAAATAAATCAAATGAGGCCCAAGAAATTAGAAGATGTGGGAAAGTTTTCAATCAAAATCTTTTATAGAAACTAATGAAGATTATATAATAGATGAAGGTGACCATACATACATACCTCGTAAGTGGAGAAAATCACAGGCTGGAGAGCTTTAATGTCGAAAGATGGAATAACGATGTTAGTGATGGCCTGGCTTAGCTTGACGTGACTCAGTTGGTCCCTCAATATATTATGGAGATGGCTTCCATCGTATAATGGTCCCACTAAAGACTTGTATAATCTCCCCATTGGAAATCTACTGCTACAGTTTGCATTTAATAAAACAGTTTAGCGATTAAACCAAATTAAAGAACACACGAATATTACGTGGCACCGGTTATGTGGTATTGATCCGTGGGCATAAACATGCCACATCATCGTCCGATATGTCGATCAATAACCTTTAGAATGTGTTAATTAGTGTTATGTTTCATCTAACATTGATGTGGCATGTCGACATGGCACGAATCAGTGCCACACAGACAGGTGCCCACGTAAGGTGCTCACATAAGGTGAGCACCATAAAATTCCTCTATATATATATATGGCCAAAATATAATCTCAGGTCACTAATTTCACATGTTTTCTTTTTTTGGGTCACTATGTTTGATAATTGCAAAAATAGGTCACTAACTATGTATGTTAAAACAAATTCGGGCCACCCTTTCATTTTTGGGTCACTAAGTATACGTGTTTTCAATTTTGGGTCACTAAGTATACGTGTTTTAAGTTTTTGAGTCACTATATTAAATCCATTTTCGCATTCACCAAAACATAGTGACCCAAAATCGAAGACATTGTATACTTAGTGACCAAAAAATGAGAGGGTGACCCAAATTTATTTTGACATATATAGTTAATGACCTACTTTTCCAATTATCACACATAGTGACCCAAAAACGAAAACATGTATGCTTACTGTGTTTGGGGGAAGATCTTGGGACAATTTTCCATGTAGAACGGTGTGATATCTCTTGCAGCATAAAGGGGTCGATTGTTCTCGTCTGGGGAGGTGAGCATAGCCGTTACGAGTCCGCCGGTGCTTGTCCCGGAGATTACATCGAAGTAATCGGCGAGCCTTGCTTGTGCTCCGTCGAGCTCCTATAATCGCGCCGGCGGATGAAATAAAAATTCAGAAAAAAAATATGAATACGAAAAAAGGTAATACTTTACCTGAAGCTGGGCTTCAAGAAATTCAAGAACAGCAGCAGGCAAAAGCCCTTTGATGCCACCGCCGTCGATGCTGAGGACTGTGATGAATCTCTCGTACTTTGGTGGTTGATCTGTTTGGCGAAAAGGTGATGTGCTTTTATTGCTACTGTTCTCCATTAGAGATTTGAAGCTTTGTTTGGAGGGTTGAATGAGAAAGACGAACAATGGACGAAGACGATGGTGTACTTTCGATTAGATTTCGGAGATTTAAAGGACTACCTAAGTTATATGTAAAATTGATAAGATCATTCCTATATATATATGAAGGAGATGAGGATGATGATGTTAAACTAAAGTCCGTACCATCAAAATATAAAAATACGACCAAATACGAGTCTTCGATTGTTTATCCGTTAATTGACTCGCATGTTACGCGTTTTGAAAACGAAGCTTTGTACCTACCCAATCATGGTAAGAAAAAAATAGGGAGATTTTTCGAGTAATTTGAAGCTCTCCGTTGATGTCCTATCATGGGCACTATTTTTCAGTAGAGATAATTCAATATCTGAGAACTAAATAACTCATTTTAATCTATAGACCACCATATATTACTATCAATGAAATATAATAAACCGAACACGAGGCGGCCACCATAGACATCGATGCGTAATCATGTGCCACACGAAACACGATGTTGTATTAGAAAAAAGTATACCATGTGATACACTCGTCCATCATGAAGATAGATAATATTAACAATGAAAAAATAAATGAGAAATTGATGGAGACGAAACAATAATATAAGCCATAATCAAGCGCATTTCTCCATGAAGTAACGCTGCTATGCTAATTAACTCTTCAGTTTCCTCTAGAAATTGATGTAACGTAATTAAATCAATATTATTATTGCTTAACGAGCTTTGCGCAACATGCTGGAACGAAGTCTATCTAATTATACTAGTTTAAAGAAACATTCAACCCATTAGTCTTCGTAGGAAATTATATGGAGAATTTTCCCAAGCAATCCTTTTCAGCGTCATTATCTAAACTATTCAATTTACACGCGTGCCGCATGTAAAATACTTTTGAAATTTCAAACGAGTAATATTTTTCAAAAAAAAAATTATAGTATAAAGTTCGAAGATCAGTGTAATCTAAGTATATGCGATGAGCACTGCATTAAATGCTGTTTATCCCTAATATCTAACTTTTTCCCTCTATAATAATAAGGGAAAAAAGCACGCTCGAACAATCGTTCATATATTATTATATATATAATCTATATCAATTTTATAGCATTTTACTTTCGTCATGAAGCTCTACATTGATGCAAGGGTCGCCGTTGTTTTCTTCATCATGCTAGTTCTCATTAATGGTCTCTCGTTTTATACAAGTTATTTTTATATATCAAACATCTATTATCAAGACTTTCACTAGGTTATGCACAAACATAAAGAAGTATATAATATTTTTTTTCAGGCTGTATGTGTGGAGAAGAAGCGCCTCCTAGCCCGGCGGCGGATGGTCGTAATAATAAGCCAAAAATGTGTTAATACAAGAGCGAAAAATATTGGGGAGTTTGTGTTTTGGGTTATTCTTGCAACCGAACATGTATTAAGAAGGAAGGCTTCGTCGGAGGAAAATGCCACGGCTTGCGTCGTAGGTGTTATTGCTTCAGACCTTGCAAATAGAAAAACAAAAAATAATCAATTGTGAAATAATAATGTATATCCCATTCCCATGAGCCAGCTTCTTATTTGATGACGACTCGTATGTTTCGACATCATGGATGAAATGATATGTTTGTCTAATATATATTACATACATTACGCTTTCCTTCTAAATTGTTCAAAATTGAGTTTTTTTATATATAGGTTGTGTTTGAGTTTCAAGCAACGAATTTAACGTTACATATGATTCATTTTACGCCATTTCATGACCAAATAACATCCTTTGTTATTATTTATGAATTAATGAAACTTATGTAAGAAACCCTAATAATAGTATACAACACACACACACACACAACACACAAAACTTCCCCCCACATTTTCACTCGTCAAGATCATATAATAACGAACAAACGATCGCAACTCACTCCTCACCGTCGATTCACATCACAAAACAACACACAATCAACCCTTTCTTTCATTCATTTCAAGGACGATCAAGATCCATTAACCTTCACGCGAAAGAGCAAATAAACAACCCTAAAAAAAATTTGATCGTTCTTGAGAAGAGAAATCATGGGGCTCAAATCCATGTTCAACAGAAAGCAGAATCGCAACAGCACGTCGGCGAACCCTAACGAAAACGACAACCTATCCCCGCCGTCGATCAGATCGACGTCCCTCAACGCCCGTGCGAGGATCGAAGAAGAGCTCGAGCAGGTCTTCAAGAAATTCGACGTCGATGGAGACGGCAAAGTCTCAGCCCGCGAATTGGGCTCGATCATGGGAAGCTTAGGACACGAAATTGGTCCGAAGGAGCTTCGGGAAATGATCGTAGAGGTCGATTCCGACGGAGATGGATGCATAAATTTGCAGGAATTTGTGGAGCTCAACACGATGGGCGTTGGGCACGACGAGGAATTGATGGGCCTTAGGGATGCTTTCGAGGTTTACGACGTGGATAGGAACGGTTCTATCTCGGCGGAGGAGCTCTACAGTGTGATGAAGAGCCTCGGCGAAGAGTGTACGCTGGCCGAGTGTGCGAAGATGATAAGTGGGGTCGACGCCGACGGCAATGGATCCATTAGTTTCGATGAGTTTAAGGTTATGATGATGAAGGGATCGAGGCATGATGGCTTGGAAATAAAGATTTGATCTTTTCTTCTTTTTTTTTTTTTCTTTTCCTTTTTTTTTCTCTATTGGGAAAACGAAACGGTGTGTTTGAAGGTGAATTGTGTTGTTTTTATTTTTGTTCATATATGTATGTGATTTATTTATGTCGAAATGGAGATGATTCATCGTTCTTTTAATTCACCCTTTTTCGTCTCCTTGATTACACTACAGACGCATATATGTAGTATTTAATAGAAATATAAAGGATTCTTCATCTGTTCGTACAATCGCAGAAATCAGTCATTATTGATTGAGAACCTTCATTAAACTATTATCTGAGATGTCTCTACGGAGTATCTTCTTTCCTTCGATTTTGTTAAATTGTGGTGCAATTATGTTAATGTGGATGTGTGTAAAGGGCAACTGCAGATCCGCGCTTGGATTGGGGAAGTTTTTCAGTTCGAAGTTTATCTTTGCTGTTGTGTATTTATGGTGATTCTGATGAGCTATGCTCTGTGCTGTTTCTTGTTTCTTTTCTCAATACTCCATTGCCCTCTTTCTTCCCTATGCTTGCTGATTGGAAAGGCGTGTATACGATGGAGGATATATATACTCTTGCAGCTGAAGAAAGAAACGACTTCTCCGCAAAAAAAAATAAAAAAATATTAAAACTTGGTCAGCCTCAAAGATTGTATATATGTTGTTATCATCTGTTGAATCAATACCATTCATTTCATTCAATGACATGTTTCGTTTATCTGATGCTTTTCTTTTTTTTTTTTTTCCATATTGATTGGTTTTACGGTTGATTTAGATGGCATGGCGGACCAAAAGGGAAGGGAATGCTGCTCAAATGCTTGCATTATGCGATTATTTCTGAAGACGGACAGAGCTGTATTATTATTATTATTGTATATATGCAATTTTTATGGATAAATGAAGTTTTCAAATTATATATTTTATTTTCCAATTTGGGAGTTCGCTTCCATGCTTATGAGTTATGACCAATGAATGATGGACATCAAGAATTCTATTACAGGCTATAATCGATTGTGTTACGTATAAAACACAGGAAATAAGCGGTGACGGAAAGTCAAGTGGTCATTACATTACGTGCTCATCCGTCTTACTTATGTGGTAAGATTATTAAATGATGATTAATTAATGTCTTCCGTCCTAAGGTTTGTGCTCATCAGTCCCCCACCAAACCAACGACCAAATTAAATAAGAATCACATAAAATATAACAACATAGTACAAAGCTCTTTGCGTTTACGAACATAAACACAATAACTGTGATGATAAATCGCTCATAATATATAACGAAGCACACGAATTTTGAAAACAACTGATAGATCAATCATTTATGCATCCCCTGTTGAACGACTGGAGCCATGATGATGCCCTTATTCTGCTTCTCCACGTTTCCATGCCACCCTGAAAATCAAGAAAAGAACCCCACCATGAAAATATAGTCAAAATTATAGTCAAAATTAGAAGAAAAAGAAGAACTGAATGAGGGCGGCGTGGTACCAAGGGACATATCGAATCCACGGTGCTCAAGCTCGCGATACTCCTGGCAAAGAGCACAGTACTCGCAGAAGCAATGGACTAAGCAATCGTTGCAGTGCGAGCCCTTCAGAGAGTAATGTTCCCTCATCTTAGATCGGTAGAAGCACGAATAGAGACAGCTACACCCAGTCACGCAAGCTATTAACGTGTACAGTGCTCCATTCACTCCACATGCTAATCAGAAAAAAAAAAAAAAAAGTTATGCATATATATATTAGCCCACCAAATCGAATTAATTATAAATCATATGGATATACGTATTTGTGGAAATGGGGCCGTTGGAGCTTACAAGAAGATCCCTTGTCGACAACCTCGGCGACCTGTCCGAAAGTAATGCATGGGCACCAGCAAGTTATGCAGCCTGTGTACGTATAAAGTTATTCAAGTTCAATAAAAAACTTGAGAATCATCATCTATAGCAGAAATCGAATTAAACAAGAAGGGGCTTTGGGGAAGAAAAAGGGTTGGGCGGCTCACAGTTTTTGGGGTCGGAGAAGCAATCACATAGGCCGGTGGACCACTCGCCGTGGTGATGAGCTGCCTTGGCTCTATTAACTGGGCGCTCTTCCTTGTTGTAATAAGAGGCCGGCGGTGAGCTCACTGGGACGCCGATCTCAGGGGTGGTGGCCGGCGGGGACTGCTTTTGGTATTCCATTGATGAAAAAGAAAAAAAGTTGTGTAGAGGAAATATGTGAATGTTTTTGTGCGCGAGCGAAGAAGATAATGCTGTCGTGGGAGGGTTTTATAGCTGTGCCATGATTGAGTTGGGAATGAGTCAACTCGACTTGAAAGCGTTTTGTTTTTGAATAGTCTCTAACAAAGGCTCCCCTCTAGTGGGAAGGAAGATGGGACCAAGTTGATGATCATGTCTTTTGTTGATAAGGTTAACGCGTCTTAGATATTAGACTCGTACATAGCACATAGTAGTTTCCTTGCAGCTTCTCATTTGGTCGGACCGTTCGTAAGGGCTTGTTTTCGTGCCAACGGATTTTTTTTTTTCCCTTTTTTAAGAAGAAAAAATCGGCGGCAGCCAATTTCTGCTTAGTCGCCAATTCCCTGCCGTCTAAATATGGTTTACGATTCAATCAAATGATTAACCAAAGGTTCCGTTCCGTGACATTCATTGAATTATCCTAATATAAAAGTTTGTACCTTTTTTTTTTTCGATCGACTGGAAAACGCCATAAACATTATGAGTCCACACCACACTCACATTTCTTATTCAAAAACAGCACATAGTAGCAGCAGCACATGGGTTGGGTTTTATTGCATCAGAGAGTGGGTGGATGCCTTATCACATAATCATATAATAATAAATTTATGTAATAACGGTGGGCGCAGATCGGCCGGTGAACTGTTGCATCTTAGACAAGTGGAGAGCAACCTCGACCAAAGGAGCAAGTGCGTCCTGAGATTCTCTCCCAGTCTTGGCAGGATCTCTCTCGTACTGTTCTATGTACAGCCGTATCGTGGCCCCTTCAGATCCCGTCCCAGACAGTCGAAAAACCTGTTTTGTTGGAAAAAAGAAAAAAAGAATCAATCGATCATCTCCGCGTTACGATTTAATTTCATTTGACCTTTACCAGTCGGGATCCGTCTTCAAACAGATATCTGATGCCTTGATGCTTTGCTACGGAGCCGTCGACTGGATCTTTGTACTCGAATTCGTCCGCATGGACGACTTTGGACACGTCCTGGCGAACCCCCTTTACGATGCTGTGCAATAAAAACGAAACGAAAACGAAACGAATCCAATCTCAAGGGTCAGAAATAAATGCTTTGGTTGAGTTGGGGAACAAGGAAAAAGGAGGGAGCTTGCCTGTTGACTTCATCAAGAGTGGACTGCAGCTTCACCAGATAGGCCATGAGTTCTTTTGCTGCGCCGGCGTCGACGTTCTACGAAGATTATTTTTAATATCAAACACCTTAGACAAAAGCATACGTGTGTGCGTGCGTGGTGAAAGAGTTGGGACAACCTCGTAGTCGTATCTAGTGTAATAATGGCGTCCATATGTGGCCCAATGCTGGCGAACAATGTCCTCGACGGTGTGGAGTTTGTTGTTGTCTCCACTGAGGTTGTCTCTGTTCCTGTGAGCGAGTATGGACAGCCAAGCAAGAACCGCCCAGATTCCATCTTTCTCGCGGATGTGGTCTGACCCTGTAGTAGTAAGTGTGTTGTGTTTGAGCTCTATTTATATATTTCAAGAAATAGTGTATAGTGTAGAAGGGATTTATGATGATTTTGGTCACTGCTGTTTCGTACCAGTTCCGAAACTTTCTTCACCACAAACGGAGCACATCCCAGCATCCATCAGGTTTCCAAAGAATTTCCACCCAGTAGGAACCTTAATTTAACACCAATATTATGTTATGTCTCCAAGGTCAACTGTTCGGAAAAATAGTAAAAAGTAGATTAAATAGCTCCAAAGAAGTAACCTCAAAAAACTTCAAATTGAGATTTTTAGCAACAACATCGAGCGCGGCCGAAGTGGGCATGCTCCTGCAACATTTTTTGACCAAAAGAAGTTTATGGATAAGAGGTATAAGTTGGTGAAATTTACACCTTCAAATGTCACCAAAAGCTATATATCTATAAGAGGGAAAAAAAACTGCAAACCTAGCAACCCCCTTGAGGCCACCAGAAAAGTAAGGAATTGCACCGACAGCATTTGCGGCTATGATGGCAACGGAATCAGAAGGAGTCACAAAAAACCTGGGATGAAAAAATAGTAATTACTAAATCAATCAACCAAAACGAAAACTAAAATAAAAATTAATAAATTTACCTCTTTCCAAGAATCATATTACGGTCTGCATCTCCATCAGCAGCCGCTCCAAACTCAGGTGGTTCATCTACGGGGTTTGACTTGCTCAGACCCATACGGGCGACTAATTCTTTCGCGTATGTAAGATTAGGGTCGGGATGACCTCCACCGAAATCTTCCTGCAAGGATCAGACAAGAGGAAAATTAAGGATCGAGCAACAATGAACTCTGTTTTTGTAATGAAGAGAAACATGAATAAGAGCAAAAACAGATACCTTGGGAACACAGTTTAGTAATGAGCTCTCATTTGCACCTAGCTCTTCCACAAAGATCCGTTTAGCATAAGCTCCAGCGACTCCATGAAGAGCGTCATAACTGATAAATAAATATCAAAATCATGTAAAAGAATTTGATATCTAACAAGAAGTTACACGAGTTCAGGGGCACACCAGAAAGTGAATTTTGGAGATTTTAGCAACTTCTGGATCAAGTCGAAGTCAAAGATGGACCTGCAAAAGTATAAACATAATAAGTTGGCACATCAAATAAAAGAAGGCAAACAATAGAATCGATATTCGAACTGGAAACAAAAGCATCGAATTTTAAAACAGTTTAACAATCGTACTTCATCAATTTGACATAGTCACTTGCTGAATCGAAGACATCAACATCAAATTGGCCATCTGGACCCGTAAAGCTTGTTACTCCTATTGTTCCAATATCCACCTGCAAATGTAATCTGATGAGTCTTTACCACAAATATATATTTCGGACATGTTGTATGTTTCACCGTCTGTAAACAAAGTTCATACATCAGGTAAGCCTTCTGCAGTTAAGTACTCCTTGATCGTAGTTGTGTTTGAGTATATTTTATCAGTAATTCCTTCGGGGGCAGGCCCACCATTTTCCATGTTGTATTTGATTCCAAAGTCCTACAAAAAAAAAAATTGATGAACAAGTAACATTCAATCAAACCATATGAGAGAAAAATAATGGTAAAATTGATTCGAACATCTACCTCATGAGGCCCTCCAGGATTGTGGCTTGCTGTAAGAATGAATGCTCCAGTTGCCTTAGAACCCTGTAAACAGTTATAAAATATAAAGGTAGAGGAAAAGTCTATAGAAGTTAATGATACTTTCGAATGAGACTATAATGTTGATGAATAATTTATCGAGTTGATCACTTACGTCTGCGCCCACTCTTTCACGAATAACTGCCGATACAGCAGGGGTAGACAGCAATCCATTCTGACCAACCCAGACACGCCTTACTCCATTACCAGCAGCCATTTTGATAATGATCTGTGTAATAAGCACTGTTTGTACCGTATTTACAGAAATTGATGAATGAAAGGAAGCCAATTCATTGCTAACAATGAAAGAAAAAAATGACATACTAGCAGTAAGAAGAAAAGGAAAAATGCTACTAGCCTAGCTTGTTAAAACAAGAGAACTGACCTGGATAGCATCTTTCGAGAAGTAACGACCATCACCAGAGACAACAAGTGTTGCACCTGTAAAAATATTCCATCAAATTGCTAAAACAAATTCGAATTGAAAGCTTAGGTTAGGATGAGGTTAGTGAGTGATGAAAGATCTTGCTTACCTTTTACTTTCTGAGCTCCAAGAGCGTTGAATGTTGACTGAACAAAGTTTTCCAAGTAGTTTGGTTGCTTGAATACTTTAACCTGAATCATGACATCGACAAAGTAATCGATATTAGATCACTCGTGTTTAAATACATAGTAACAGCAGTAACAAAAACTAGTCTTTAATTAGCTTCCATCAACAATTTTTGTATTCTGAACACCAAACTGAGCATATCTCCATGAAAAAATATGGATAAAAAACGAAGCAATTTGGCTTGATCATGAGGCTTCATTGCAGTTCTTCCTTAAAATTATCTGGCAAGCTTATGAGCCTATCTCGAAGACACTTCAATCTCGATAAGATCGATAATGTTTTTCAATGTAACACTGAAGCTTAGAATCAACAATGATAAATCAATCAACATTAATCACCGAAACCAATGGTAACGTAACAATGAGCAAACTCGAGATGAGCATCGAGATCTCAACGACATGAAAATATAAAAGAAAGCCTCAAATCTTTATCAGAAAAGACGAATCAAAGATCAACAACGTGCCATTCATCATATCTCATTAAAACCAGCTGAGCGAGTAATCAAACAAAAATCGAGCATTCGTAAATCGTGAAAAAACGATAAAAAAATACGAAAACAACAGATCGCGAACCTTCTTTCTAAGACCAGAAGTTCCAGGTTTCTGCCCATCATATGGCGTTGTCCCAACGCTTCTAACCGCGAACGTCACCATTTTCAATAAACACGGAACAAATGAGACTGTTGCAGCACAAATGAAGAAAATAGTAATTGATTTTTGAGAACATACACACTATTCACGTAGAAACAAAGAAACTTCGAGAAATGGCTTACATTGGATTGGCAAGTGATAGGTGGCCTCTCGCTAGAGTGTCTATATGTTGCAATAAGGAAGAGAATAGAATTATATATATATATATATATATATTTATATATATTATTATACAAAACAAAGCAAAAAGTAAAATGATAATGAAAAATGAGGTAAAGTTGATTATTCTACGACGCACGTAGTCTGCACTTTACGTTTCCGAACCGTGAGATCTCCGCTTTTAGCTAATTGTCGCAATTATTTCGTTCTTAATCTTTTGAGATAGATAAACATAATATTAGGAGAAATTATAGATGTAGTTAAAAAAAATCCCACCATCACTTTTTATAAATAAAAGAACAAAAGATGAATATTCTATATCTCATTTCCACTATATGTTCGGATATTCTATCTTATCAATCACATATTCGTGCCTGGCCACGACAAGA
This sequence comes from Craterostigma plantagineum, assembly GCA_027422505.1. Taxonomy (NCBI): domain Eukaryota; kingdom Viridiplantae; phylum Streptophyta; class Magnoliopsida; order Lamiales; family Linderniaceae; genus Craterostigma; species Craterostigma plantagineum. The sequence goes on along the minus strand of JAPQWV010000065.1, from coordinate 2,701,870 downwards.
ATGTATATATACAAGCATTCATTCGTTTCACCCAACACAAGGAATCTATTCGTCAATATCAAACCCGTAACATGGGCCCAGTTTAGCCCAATATCAAAATAGGCCCAAAATAAAATATATTGACATGGGCCCAGTTTACTGTTGGACTAAGTCTTCTATCCCCTTCTGGTAACGAAAATTCAATTGCAAATAATAAAATATTGACAATGTTGGAACTGTAATTCCACTCTAGAACTTCTAAACGTGTTCTTTTCTTCGGTCAACTTCTGTATATTCAGAATAGTCTACAACGTTATCTCTTTTAAGTTTCATATACTATATGAATGCTTTTGACAAATTGAATTTTTCGTAATTTGACTAATACGATCATGGCTGCAAGAGTTACCTCTCCCCGTACGAATAACGAACACAAACTGTCTATATCACAATGCCTTGATACAAAAAGGCCTATCGATTATATTAAGATTGAATTGTCGAACCAAGCCATTAATGATGTTGACAAACTTAAACGAAAAATGTTCCAAAATATTATTAGTTAAATAAGTACCAAAAACGGAATCACCCTTGAACAAGTCTTAGTCAGATCTCGCGCAATTGAGTTTAAAAAGATTAAAAAAAAAAAGACAATAACTTCATTTAACTATACACGTACAAAGTTAATTTTTACTAGCATATATCTGATTTAATATGTTTCCAAAATGCTTCCATAATAATCTGCTCGTTATCAAATCATGAAGTTATTTAACCTTTGCTGAATTTCTCTATTGTACAATAGGACAAGCAGTCGTTGGTAAGAACTAAGAAGTAACAAGAAAACGTTTACTTCTCCAAATTATATCCCTTTATGCATGGCAGCTCATGCAACGACGCGTTTGCCGCAGCCAACAACGACCTCAACATTTTCACACTATTCCCAAACAGCCCAAAGCACTTCTTCCCCCACAACTATAAATTCACTTCCATGCAACACAATTTCTCCATCACCAACTTATAATTCATAAACTAAAAAACATACAAATATTAATATCTATTAGTTCAATCTCCTCCGAGCTCGAAAAAAAACCCCCCGAAAAATGGGCAACTACAATTTCGTCGCCTTTGCCATACTATCATCCCTCCTACTCCTCGCTAACTTCCCCGACGCAGCAAAAGCGCAGCTATCCACCAACTTCTACGCCCAAACGTGCCCTAACGCGGCGACCATCGTACGAACCGCCGTGAGGCGCGCAATATCGGCCGAGCGCAGAATGGCTGCCTCCCTAATACGCCTCCACTTCCACGACTGCTTCGTCCAGGGATGCGACGCCTCGGTCCTCCTCGACCAGACGCCGACGATACAGAGCGAGAAGCTCGCGTTTCCCAACATAAACTCCGCCCGGGGATTCGACGCCGTCGAGGCCGCAAAGAGGGACGTCGAAAGCGCTTGCCCCGGCGTCGTTTCTTGCGCCGACATACTCACATTAGCCGCTAGGGATTCCTCTGTCGCGGTAAGTCTAGGGTTTTCTTTCTTCTTATTCTTTTTTTTTTCTCTCGGAGTGATCGTAATATATATGTTGTAATGACATCAAATTGTTGTAATATAGGTTGGCGGACCGACGTGGGACGTGAAGCTCGGAAGGAGGGACTCGACGACGGCTAACCTAAACCAGGCGAACACAGACCTTCCTAGCCCGTTCTCCGACCTCAACACGCTCATCGACTTTTTTTCAAGGAAAGGGCTCAACACTAGAGACATGGTCGCCTTATCAGGTAAAAAAGAAGACACGAAAATTGAACGACCTCAATATAAGCTTAGTGGACTGCTCCATCTACTGTCTTCTCCCAATTGGTTTCAGAATGGAACCACAACACATTGAGTTTATATGTTAACGGTTCTATATCTTTGGGTATAGGGGCACACACGATCGGGCAATCTCAGTGCTTCTTGTTTAGGTCGCGCGTGTACAGCAACGGGACGGATATCGACTCGGGATTTGCGTCGACGAGGAGACGTCAGTGCCCTCAGACGGGCGGAGACAGCAACTTGGCGCCGCTCGACTTGGTGACGCCGAACGCATTGGACAACAATTACTACAGGAACTTGGTACAAAGGAGAGGGCTTCTCCAGTCGGACCAAGTGCTCTTCAGCGGCGGGGCGACGGATAGCATCGTGACTGAGTACAGCAACAATCCTCGTGCCTTTGCCGCAGACTTTGCGAGCGCTATGGTTAAGATGGGCGATATCGAGCCGCTCTTGGGCTCGAGTGGGATCATAAGGAGGACTTGTGGTGCTATTAATTAATCTATAAATTGATGGGAGTTTTATTTGCAATTCTTGAACGATCCATTTATATTGTGTGCTTTTTTTTTTTTTTCTCTTTCGTTTTTTAAATTGTAATGGCTTCCATTCTTTTTATTTTTGTTGTCGTTGAATAAATAAAGTGGGGTTGAAATGATATTTTGATGTTGGTTTTTTGTTCTTATTATTTGATATTGACCATGAATATGCACTTGCATGCTATGTTTTTGTCTTTTCTCTTTTAGTTGTTTTTTCTTAGGTTGTGCAGGTTGAATATTCAGATTTGAATAGTTCAACGCTTATTGACCGATACGTCCCGTTAAAGAAACATGCGATTTCGATTAAATTGAGCGACAACCCACAATGTCCGAAATCAACTTTAAGCTAGAGATTTAGCACTTCTTATTACAAGAATCGAGAGTTGTGCTGAGTGTGCTCTTGTTTCTTAAGTACGACAACAGAAAAGCAGAACTGAATTCAATGTCTATGAAAATGAGAGGGATCAGACAAATTGTCACATCACAACACTTTGATTTAACCTTCAACGTTAAAATTTACAGCAACGTCACAACACTAATCATCAGTACAAACAACACTACACAAACCTAAATCCAAAAAATAGAACTCAAACCAGCTACTCAATCTTCCAAAGAGAGGGGAAACACAAAACAATCTCCGACTCACTCAAGCCCCCACGGTTGTCTCCGCCGCTTGAGCCTTCACCTTCGGCGGCCTCCCACGGCCCCTCTTCTCCCCGGTCGGGGGCGGAGCCTGCTCTCCGGCCGGCTTCGGTGGCCTCCCGCGTTTCTTCCCAGCTACGCTCTGCTCTCCGCCATCGGCACTCTTCGGCGGCCTGCCGCGTGGCTTAGGAGGACCAGACGGCGCGGCGGCGGCGGCGGGAGCAGATGGGTCCTTGGGCTTAGGGGGTCTCCCTCGGCCTCGTCGCGGCGGCGCGTCTGGGTCGGGGATGACGTAGTTGTTCTTGATAAAGTTCAGCTGCCCCGCCGCTTTCATGCGGTTGAGGTGGTGGGCTAAGACTGTGTTATGAGCTTGAGGTAGATCGCCATAAGTGGCCTCGATTTGCTTGGAAATTGCAGATTTGTTCGACCCATTTGGGTCATTCAGCGCTTTGATGGCGTCTACGATCATCTATGAAGCATATGTTATCAAAAACTAAAAATCGATTTCACACAGGAAATTACAGCAAGAAATTCATAAAATAAAGGAACATTTAAGCATACAAAATCGAACCTCAGGGTACTGAGGCAAGTCGGGTGCCTGGGGTTGAACGTCGCCACCACCTTCAGCTGCTGCTTCAGTCGTCGCCATGTTCTTACAGTAAATTTGTTTTATTTCACAAAAAAAAAAAAAAAAAAAACGCCAATGAGAGATTAAGAATTCAGGGACATCGGAATTGGGTTTCTCGAAAGAAATTGTTGGGTGGGCGATGAAAATTTTGTGAGATGGGGAAGGGTTTTTTAAAGCGAAGGAAGCAGATCATTACGTTTTAGGCTGGATCGAGAAAAAGGAAAACAAAATTTAATTAGTAATTAAATTAAAAGAAAAAGGTTAAAAAGAGCGGAGAGGGTCGAGTGTTTTTTGGATCAAATCGAACGGCTGGGGGATGTTCATTTCTCGTGATATCCAACGATGGATGATATTTTGGAAATTCGTCCTCGGATCGATGACGTGGCAGGTGTGGTTTGGTTTAGCTTTGTGTCTGATTTATCCGGTGGCATTAAAGAAGGAAGGGTAATTACCCCGTGTGGTCATGTCCACTGCTTGTCTACGTTTCGCTGTCTGATTGGTCGATATCGTAAAGAGCTGAGGCTGCATCTTAATCAGGCGAGGGCGAGCTGTAGACGAATAATCCTTTGCCCTATTAAGTTCCAACGCAAACCGAAGGTACTACTTTGACCTTATCAAGGCTGATCGGTTCGAGTCAAATTTGGGTCCGGTTTTCGGATTTACGTATGCTTACTTCGATATCCGAATTATTTTAATTTAGTTCGCTTCGATTTTCATAATTGGGTCAGTTTTTTCGGTTCGACTTTTCGGTTAGAAATTTGATATAAAAGAATATATTATGAGCTGAAATACATAAAACAATTTGTGGTTGTTAAAAAACAAAGAAGATTTATAGAACGTGACACGTAGCAAAATAATTCAAAGGTCCGAAAACAATAAAACATGAACATGGATCAAACTCTAACCAAAATATAAAAAAATTCATAAGAATATACTATAAATTATTTGGGAGAATAATAGTATTTGATTGGTGAGGAAAACATTCACCTAAAAATGAAAAAAAAGTATATCAATAAAATTATACTTACTGTGTTGTTTACGTTATGGGAGAAAAACAAATGATTTTTGATATTTTTCTATTTATAATGTAGTATGATAATTTCAGTTCGTTTTTCCGGTTTTGTCGGTATGCCTAATCCGATATCCAAACCATTTTAATTTGGTTCGGTTCGATTTTTTACAATTCGCTTCGATTTTTTTCGGTTCCTGTCTTTTCGATTCGGTTCTTTACGGTTCGGTCGGTTTTTTCGATTTTTCCATTAATTTGAACACCTCTAAGGCTGACGTGAAGTACAATTTTGACCATCAAAAAAAGAAAAACTTATTTAGCTAACATTTAAAATCTTCAGCAAAATGCCAATTACTATTTCCTCCCACTCAAATCTATTTCATATACAAAAGAATGAATATAAAAAAATCATCTAATATTTAACCAAGAAAGCCTATATATCACTTCATGGGTCGCTTCCCTTTAGGATCCGACCTGGAATTCATTGGATCCGATACGGTCACGCCCGACGACCCGCTTCTCGTATCCGTCGTGCCCGAGGATCCTGATTTATTCCCCGAAGTACCCGAGGACAATAAACTCGTCCTATGGCTCGACCTTCTGTGTCTCGACCCGGGATACCCGGGACCCGTCGGTTCTTCTAGAATGTTCCGATTCTTCGATAGCATTACAACCACACGGGCCATCTCGGGCCTCAATTTAGGGTCGGATTGGACACAGAGCAATCCGATCTGCACGCACATCGCCAGTTGTTCGGGATCGACGGTCGAGATTAAAGCGGGGTCCATCACTTCTAGGGTTCTTTGTTTCTTGTAAAGCTTGTAGACCTAAGAAATTCAAACAAGATTCGATTCATCGTCGGTAAAAAGTGGCGTAGTCAGAAAGTTTCTTTTAATATAACAAAGAGACAATTTCACTTATCACTAATTAGTTTTACAACAAAGCTCTCAATTTCTAATATGTTATCAAGAGCAGATGTTCACTTGTTATGCCTTAAATCATGCCATGATGGTGGTTTATGTCGATACTTTTATCACATATCGGATAATCCAGCTCAACCGTTCAACTAAAATATCAAAGAGGCAAGGTTGTCTATCACCAATTGATTTTAGGCTGAAACCTTCAATTCTAATATCATTGCAATGTTTAATGACCGACGCCTCATATTTTATCACGGTGGTGCTCGGATTTCATTCTTACCCATTCGAGAAGGTTTCGGGAGTCGGGGTCTCGGTAGAAAGACGAATTCTTCTGCCCGCTGACGAGCTCCAAAACCACGACCCCGAAGCTAAACACGTCGGCCTTTTTAGAGAGGTTTCCGTGCGTGAGATATTCGGGAGCCATGTAACCGCTGCAGCAAAAAAAAAACATCCAAGTAACATATCAAGAGAAAATGTGACTGTATAGATTTTTTCAGGCTCAATTCCGACCAAAGCCCATATAAACTTGTGAAGTTCCTCTCTAAAACCAATTGGTAATAGAGGGAGTTAGCCCACAATGTTATAAGATGATCATAATCTCTCTAATTATCCGATGTGGGACTTGGGTTTGACACCAAACAGTGACATTTTAATCAAGATTCGACGATAATACTTTACGTACTTGGTACCCGCGACGCGGGTTTGAACGTGGGTCTCGTCCTCGGGATAGAGACGGGCCATCCCAAAATCTCCGATCTTGGGCACCCATTTGTCGTCGAGCAAGACATTGCTTGCTTTGATGTCCCGATGAAGGATGCAGTAAGGCGCCTCGTCGTGAAGATAGAGCAAGCCCTTTGCGACGCCTACGATGATGTCGTGCCTTCTCTTCCAATCGAGTATTTCTTGTCTGTTGGAATCTTTCAACCAAGAACCAAATTAATGTTCTAAACTTCTACACTTGTTACTACTACAGATTTGTTAGAACGAAGCCATTGGAAACAATACTGAGAAAAAGATCAACAAAACTTTATGAAATGAACGGCAAATTCTTCAACTCAACTTAGACAGAAATCTACCAGAAACGAAATCAGATTGAAACTTACTGAAAAGAAGCTTGTCGAGGCTCTCATTAGCCACATACTCATAGACAAGAAGTTTTTCTCCGTCGGCGACGCAATAGCCAAGCAAAGTTACCACATTTCTGTGTTGGACACGCGCCAGCAGCTTTGCTTCATTCTGAAACTCTTTCGTGCCCTGAGAAGACTTAACTGAGAGTTTCTTCACAGCTATCACTTTCCCATCGTCCAAGATTCCCTAATTTAAAGAGAGACACACCAGCCCATAAATTAATTCACTATCCCATTAGGAAATCAAGAACAAAAAAGAAAAGGAAAGAACTTTGTTGGTTCGAACCTTGAAAACTGGACCAAACCCTCCTTCGCCGAGCTTGTTAGAAGGGCTAAAGTTATTGGTAGCGGAAGCAAGCGTTTTGTAAGGAAAGTTCTTCCGTTCTTGCGCTGCAACCTTTTCCAAGTCAACCTCAATTTGATCTGCAGTTTGTAGAGAAGAAAAAAGGAAGGCATGAAGAAACAACAACAGCAGTTTTAACTAAGGATTTGTGTATGATTCTCGGAGCATACCTCTACTTGAGCTGTTGCTGGATGTAAATGGCTTCATAAACAGATTCTTGAAGAAACCCTTTCGATTATTCATCTCATGTTGATGTATGCTATTGTGGCGTTTTTTTTCGGAATAATTACTTGCAACTCATATGGCAACTGTGGAAGACGATGACCTTTTTTGGTTGCCTGTTGTTTGTTTCTCTTCATCTTCGTATTATTATATTTTTATTATTATTACTATTCATATCCTACGTGTGGACTTACCTCGCTGTCTTGGAATTGACTTTTCATATTAATAATATGTTAAAATAACGAGTCAAACATAATTTGGGACCTAAGTGGCTACCTAAAATAAAATTTAAAGTTTGGGCTTGGAATTGGACATGAAAATGCACTCCTTTTTCCATATACAAAAGTTCCTGAATGGGCAGGCCATTACTTTGTCATCGTTTTTTCCAATTTCATTTCAGGAATGGCAAATTTCTTCAACTGATTCAGCATTATTAATGATTTATACTCTTTAGACTCTAGAAAATATTGCCTGAATCAATTTACATGGTCAACCAAAACGCTGTAAGAAAAAAAAAAAAAAAGACAACAAAAGATGGATATCTCATCATCCGCAAGGTTACAGCAGCCGAGAATTACATCAAACAAACACTGATGGACTGACTTGACTCTATGCTCATAAATAGTACACAATTTTAACTTGCCATGGCACATTCATTGCTCTATTATTTTTTTAGATACGGAAGAGAAAAAAAAAAAACTCTTTTTATCAGCCGAAAAAAGCGGAGAACTTATCCCAATCCATCGACTCGATGTTCGGAGACCAAATCGCAGCTCCTACAGCTAAGACAGCGAAAGTTAAGACCACAGTCTTCATGCAGCTGCGACCACTCGACATCTTCGACGATATTGCTTTGCAATATTTATCTGATTCCTTAAACAGGGCTTGGCCAGAAGTATCCACTGCTCCACCACTCAGCACTTTCTCGTTCTGTGCATCGATTTAGCATATATTATCAACCCCATAAAATTGCAAGACTGAGAAAATGGAGTTTGGATTTAAGGTAATAGCATGCGCTGTGCTTACAGTTTGTCTGAAGCTCTTGAGAGTTTCTGCAAGTGCTTCGAGAGAGGATTGTTTTGGGGAGTGTTCTTTCCAGTTATCAGCGAGTTTCCCCAGGACAGCAACGCTTGCCTCGATGTTATCAGCATATATCTTGTCCTGATCATTTTGTGGCGCGCAATAAAGGACTAAGTTCTAAAAGAAGTAGGCGAAAACCAACAACTGAACCAAAAAGGAAGAAATCTCACCCACTGCTTGTAGCACTCGGGGCTCTGGGTCAAACTCCATAAGAAGATGCTAGTTGCTTCTTCAGTAAGGCCTGGGATCCCTGCAAGTAGCCAGTTTTCATGTTTATTCGTCGACATTCTTTGACTATGCAAATGGAATAGTTTAGAAGGATGGGGTAAAAAAGTACCTTTTCCAGCTGCATTGATAGCTAACATTTGTATCTGCTGTGCAACTTGCTTCATCGCTTTGCTTCCAGGAGCACCAGCGAGTGCAACATCCTTGAGAGTTGGATAGATCTGCTCAAATCTTTCGGTTGCCTAAAATACATAAGTGACCGATATAAATATATGTGTGTGTGTGTAGAAGATACAATGTAATTGGCCAAAATATGTATCGATGTAATGTAAATATGCCTGGTGTATCTAACCTTTACTCTAGCAGAAGCTGCAGGAAATGTAACATGCAATAACAGTTCAAGGGCTGCGGGCGGGATTAGCCTCTCTCCTTTCCTGACAGCGTTGCTTACCAATATACCACGAGCTTTTGGTGTGGCCAGGATTCTATCACATGGACACGTTTATTACATAACTTAAACCAAACTCAAAGGATGCTAAGAGAGATGAGAAAACGTAAAAAGAAACCTTTCTGCTGGCTGCAAAACCAAGTCTCTTAACAGTGGATTAGACCCCGATTTTCCTCCAAGCAATGGCAAGACAAAATGCGACCAGATGTGTAATCCCACAGCCAGATCTCCGTGAGATGCCTACAACGTTTATCTTCAGCTTGGATTCAAGAAGAATGAAAGAAAGCATTCTTCGTTCACAAATTAAGTAGAGATAAACCATGTATCTAGTCGCCAAAAAAACCCACCTGAACTATCATCCATACAACAACTGGAAGCTTTTCCACACCTTGATACTTCGAGTTATCCCTCATTTTTGGCAAGGCAATGATCATTGAGTCTGGTTTTCGATGTAATACCATGGCCAAAACCAAGAAAATGGCAACCTGCAACATCAACACACATTATAGTAAGTGCTGCTGGAAAATGGAAAAAGCACTTTGGAGTCGAGTCTATGAGATCGTCACCATGCGTGGTATCTGAACATATGAATTATCCAATTAACGCTAGAAGGAAACGAAAAGATATACAAGAAAGATCGGATACATCCAGCTAGTACAATCCTAATTGCTGAAGCATTTAGAAACTGAAATATTTGTATTGATCTACCTGGGACTTAGAAGACACTGGCTGCTGAGCTCCCTTCTTTGAACCCTTTGATCCCGGCTGCTGTGTTGCCAGGTCTGCAAGAATGCAATCCAGCGACCAGATAACAAAGTTCCCCAACGGCTCATGGGAAAGCTGACTGATCCATTCAACTGACGTCTTGTAGACAGGTTCAGATATGTAAGAAACAGGCACCTGTCATCGGAGACAACCATTAAGAAACACGTATCCACAAAACACATTAAGATTAACCTTTAGAGAAAACCAAATATAATATATCGTGCCCAAATATAATATATCGTGCAATTCAACCATTTCCAAAAAATCATAATCAAATCCAAGCATTAACTAAAATTGTGCTTACTCAAAAACAAAATAAAAGCGTGATGTCACCCCAACATGTAATGCATCAGTAAGTTGTTACAACAACTTATGACATAAGCGCCATCAAAGGACAAACCTCAAAATGCTTACAACCAAATAAAAAAAAAAAAAAAAAAAAAAAAAAAAAAAAAAAAAAACTAACTCACATCAGCAATCTTGGCCACAGCAGACTCCCTGAACATTTTCACCCATGGGAACTGAGACGCGCTGACACCAGAAAAAGCACGCCCAAAGTAATCCGCAAATCTCATCAATTGTATATCCTGCTGCTCCTCATAAGACTCCTATCACCAGAAAAAAATAATTAAATAAATCAACCCCAATCCAAACAACCTATAAACAATCACCATATCCATTTTAATCATATATCAAAATGATCAAGTTTAATATTCGTCTAACTTAGATGCCAAAGAGAAATTTTATAAATAGAACAGAAATCCACCCCCAAAACTATCACTTTAATCCAAATCAATTGAATTGGATATCAGATCGGATATCAAGAAATTCTGTACCGAAATGCTTGACAGGAAAGCCGCAAGATCATCAACGTCGATCTTCGATGCTGCCTCAGCCACCGTAACCTTGGGCTTCTTCACCTTCTTCGGCTTTTCCTTCTTCGGCGCTTCATTATTATTAGCCCTAGCCTCACCATCGCTGGTGACATCACCGTCGTAGTCGTAATCGTCATCTCGATTGCTCTTCCTCCTCGATCCGATGCCAAAATCGTCATCTTCATCGCCGTAGACACCCGACGCCGCACGCTCGGCCTCCAATTTGCGCCTCCTCTCCTCCGCGTGCTTCTCCAAGCCTTTAAAAACGCCGTTGCTATTACCCAGAACGGCCGATACATTAGATGCTGGTTTCTTCTGCGGATCGGAGGACGACGGCGCCGTCTTGTTCTTGTTGCGCTGCTTCTTGGCGTAGGTCACTTTCTGCCATCCGTGGTTGTTGTCGTCAGAGGAGAAGGTCCCAACGTTTGACTCGGAGATTGATCTGTCCTCTTCCATTGCAAAATTGATTGGATTTTCTCGAGAGAATTGTTCTTTTTTTCCTTTCCCTTGAAATGATTCGGAGATCTTTTAGGAGAAACGCTTTGGAATTTGAGGTTAGATAAAGTCGTGGTTATATAAGCTGAGATCGAGATCGTTGACTGGTAAGCGAAAATTGATCTTGGTCAATTACTATAATGACCTTATTACTTGATTATAGTCAACTTGCCTGTTTGTGAAGACAGTAAAGCACATTTAATTGATATTTCATTCATTTAATTACTCATAAAGTTGGGAAAATGTAGGAGAATTAATCCAATTTCACCGTTTGAAAGACAATACTTATATGATAGCCTATATTTTTTTTTTTTATAAAAGAAAATCTTACATTTACCATCTTCGAAAATCAATTGGACTTGGAAAGCTTTATTTCAATTCAAGCCCAATAGTTATTTCGCTACTTTTTTATTTTATGCTAAAAGTTCAATAATCAATTCCCTACGCGGAGGCCCAAATTCCTAGAATTACCGAAGAAAATAGCTTTTAAGTTAATATTGAAATTGTCGTACGTATCAACCATGGAACGAATACGTACAGTTGTACATTCAACTTAAAACTGAATTTAGTCTTATATTGTACGCTATCGTGACATAAATACTAGATTTGAATCAAACTGATTTAGTCGGAATAAATAGACCATTATCCGGACAAAAGTAGCGTATATAGTATATAACTTAAATAGCAAATTTTCCTGACTTAATCGCTCCTATTTATAGCAAAACCCGTATATGTATTGAGTCATGTCACGTGTGTCCACTTTTCCCTTTAAAGCTACTAATTATTTACTAATTATATTATGATTTAAGAAATAAATTCAACGTTACGTAGTAATTTTCTCGTTAACCACTATGAATTGACTTTACCAAATGAATGCCGAAAGGTAAACAATAAGTTTTGAGCCACGTGGCGACTACACGTGTGTGGATCATCGGTTCCACGAAGATGAATGAAATCACGAATACACCCACGCTCTTCCTGGCGAATATACACACGCGCGCCAACATTTATGAGTTTATCTTATTTTTATTTGCTTGAATTATACAATTTGAAATTTTGAAGTTTTTGCACAGTCACGTTAGACCTAAAGACGAACAAATTGCATCGGTGTATGTTAATTTGGAATAAAGCTTTATTTTGATATCGTTTCAACTAATAAATCTGAGATAGATATTATTATTAAGTGCTTGACAGACAGCAGAAAATGTTCTTGGTTAAATCCCACTAATAAAGTAATTATCTTTGGCCTTGGATTCTGATAAATATAGCCTCAGCCTCAGTGCACATACATAAAATTGCTCAAAGTTATCACGAGATCCATAAGATTAAATATTTAATTAATTGTCTGTTGCTTTTAATTAATAGGGCAGCACATTTTCAAAGATGAACTCAAAATTTTAAATAAATTTGAAATTTCTTTTAACTTTGAATTATAAAGATTATATAATCACCATTAACATTTTGCACAGTCTCCTTTTCTTATATATAATTAAATGGCCGGTAGGGTAGATTAGGCTCAGTATATTATAAGATGAGGTTAATTAGTAGCAAATAATAAGGTTTAGATTAGATTTAGAGACGAGACGTGTGATACTTTCGTATAAAAAAAAATAAAGATGACTTGGTCATAGGTTGTGGCGATAACATCAAAACAGCAGTTCTTTGAAGCATCTAAATCTTTTTTTTTTTTTTTTTTAAAATAGTTTTAAATTAGAGTTAATTGTCTACTGTTAGTGCTAAGTGTAAAAACAAATACAACCACACAAATTGTAATTTTATTTCTTGCGTTCTTTATAAAGGGTCGCGGTCTGAAATACAATCAACTCTCAAATAATAATCATACACATATATATATGCAGTAAACAAATCACTGATGTGATAATTTCAAAGAAAGAGAGAAGAACGATGAAGAGAGACCATTCCTATCACCACCGCTACACCAACCAAACAAGCGACAGCACCAGCAGCACCACCATATGGAGCGGCGGCGCTTCCTGCGAAGCCTCCGGCGACGGAGACGGCGACGACCTGTTCGCCGCCCTGGGGTACAAGCTACGGCAGTCCGACATGGCCGACGTGGCTCAGAAGATCGACCAGCTAGAGCAGGCCATGGAGCATCAGGCGGCGGCGGCGGCTGAGTCCACCGTCCACTACAACCCCTCCGACCTATCCACGTGGCTCGAGTCAATGATAACCGGCCTGAACCCTAACCAAGACCCATACCAGCACCCCGACCCGCCGAGCTATTTCGGGTCGGAACTCTTCTCCATACCAGGAAAAGCCGCCATGCCAAACCCACCTCAGAAGAAGCTCAGAACCGCCGAGGAGGATCCGATTCCGACGCGACCCGTCGATCAGGCCCGACCCATGGTCATCGTCGACTCTCAAGAGAACGGCGTAACGCTGGTCCACAGCCTCGTGGCCTGCGCGGAGGCCGTACAGGGACAAGACTTGGCCTTGGCCGAAGCCCTAGTGAAAAAGATTGGTTTTTTAGCCGCCTCCCAAGTGGGCCCCATGAGAAAAGTCGCCACCTACTTCGCCGAAGCCCTAGCGCGGCGTATATACAAGCTTTACCCAGCGGCCAATCCCCAAGATCTCGCCGTCGACGACGTGCTTGAGATGCACTTCTACGAATCTTGCCCATACCTCAAATTCGCTCATTTCACGGCCAATCAAGCGATTCTTGAAGCTCTCGGCGGTAAAAGCAAAGTCCACATAATCGATTTTGGGATCAAACAAGGCATGCAGTGGCCGGCGTTAATGCAGGCCTTGGCTCTCCGGCCAAACGGGCCGCCGAGCTTCCGTTTGACCGGAATCGGCCCGCCGTCGCACGACAACGCCGACCACCTCCAGCAAGTCGGTTGGAAATTGGCCGAATTAGCCCAGAAAATCAACGTCGAGTTTCAGTACAGGGGATTAGTGGCGAGCTCCTTGGCCGATCTCCACGAGTCGATGCTGGACATAAGGGAAGGCGAGGCCGTCTGCGTGAACTCGATATTCGAGCTCCATCAGACGCTGGCGAGGTCCGGCGGCGCCGAGAAGGTGATGCGGGTGGTGAGGGCTCTGTCGCCGGAGATCGTGACGGTGGTGGAGCAGGAGGCGGACCACAACGGACCCGTCTTCTTGGACAGGTTCAACGAGGCGCTGCACTACTACTCGACGGTGTTCGACTCGCTGGAGACCTGCGGCGGCGGCGGCGGAAGCAGCAGCACCGGCGCGGACGCGGGGGATCGCGATAGGCTGATGAGCGAGGTTTACTTGGGCCGTCAGATCTGCAACGTGGTGGCGTGCGAGGGTTTTGACCGAGTGGAGAGGCACGAGCCGCTGGAGCGGTGGCGAGTCCGGTTCGGTTCGGCCGGGTTCGTGCCGGTTCACATGGGTTCGAACGCCTACAAGCAGGCGAGCATGCTGCTGGCGTTGTACGCCGGCGGGGATGGGTACAGAGTGGAGGAGAATAGTGGGTGTTTGATGCTTGGGTGGCACACTAGGCCGTTGATTGCCGCGTCGGCGTGGAGGATGATGGGTTGAGAGGAGAGGTGCTCTTTTTGTCGAATTTGACGGCGGCGGCGGCGGCGGACGGTGGTGGCGGACAGATAATGGAAGGGATGGGTCCCACAAACTAGGGTAGTTAGCATTGTATTTGTAGCTCAATGTCATAATGCTTTGACTTCTGTTTTGATGTTCCACTTTGAGCGATCGGAAATTGTTCGCTACCGTTTACTTCTGATCTTTTCTTTTTACTGATTGTTACCAATTATTATTATTATTTTTGTTAAATTAGGAACAATAATAGGCGGTTCCATCGTTTATAGGAACAATAATTATGCCGTCCATTGACACAGATCTATATGACCCCTAAAAAATTAGTGTTAACACATAAATACCTATAAATTACTGCCTCTTGAGAAAATCGATTTTGTTTTTGTATTCTACAGTTCAATGGCCCAACTTCCAAACATATGATTTAATAAAATAACTACCCATGTGTCCAAAGTTTGTGTACCATTCTATTTGAGCCGGACTTTTAGTGCCACTTGCAATATAATACAATATCCGTGAAAAGATATCTAACCAAAATTTAAATTACAATTCCCTTGTGAATTTGATTCTACACTCAAGTCAACGTATAATGCATTTCTTGGCAGTGGAGATTAATCCCGACCTATTATCATCCACATAAATTACAGTCAATATATCGCTTGGGGATTACTCGATTCCATTCCAATCATCATATATGGTATCTGATACATTTTCCTTAAATTCCAGTTATTTCCTAGATCACATATCAATTTAAACCCATTAATCAGAGTTTGGAGTCAAACCTAGGTGCTTAATCAAACTGATATAGTAGGCTAGCCCATCGAAATGGTTTAATTGGGCTTAATAGTATTTCAAGTAATTTTTTCATTTAATTAACTTGAAAAACGACCCTCAATGAAAATTATAAGCGGAATGACTCAGTTACTAAATAAAGAAGTCCACATCAATAACTAAATCCATATTAGCGTTTGGAAAATTTGACTGATGTCCCACGATTATTATATACAAAAGTAATTTATTATTATTCTTTATTATTTATTTAAACGCGTATTACTAAGGAAAAAGTGTCGGCTCTTCTAGATTTAACCTTTTGCCCTAAACCCCTCAATATAAGTACCTTTTCAATCGCCAGAGTTCATTTCATTACCCATCCTCTCCTACAAGCGAAACAATATCATCTTCCTCACTCTAACGATCGTTCCCTTTCAGTGAATGGTGGAAGGCTCCAGCGAACAATTGATGGTCGTCTCCTCTTCAACAAGGAGAGGGTTTACGATTAGCTTCTGCTTCGGTTCATGCATGGAAGGCTGGTACTATCGGTGCATCGGAGTTGACCCTTGAAGAAGAAAAAAAATCCAGTCTTTACCCTACGATTGAGCTTTTTTTCTTCCGATTTCTTTTATTGGTTGGATTTCTGTTCTGCTGTCGCTGCTGAGAGAAGTTGAAAATGTTTGTCTGCAAGCAAAAGAAGAGTCAGGCGGCGAAGGGCAATAGGTTCTTGATTGCTGTGACTGTGCTGGGCAGTGCTGGCCCGATTCGATTCGTGGTGAATGAAAACGAACTTATTGCTTCTGTGATCGAGACTGCGCTGAAATCGTACGCCCGTGAGGGAAGATTGCCTATTCTCGGGTCGGATCTGAATGATTTCATTCTGTATTGCCCAATTGTTGGAACCGAAGGTAGTACCTACGTAGTTTTCTCTGTTTGATATGAATGACTGAATTTGTTTGTTGTTTGTCTGCAGCTCTGAGCCCATGGGAAACGATTGGATCGGTTGGTGCCCGAAACTTCATGATGTGTAAGAATCCACAAGTCAAGAAGGCCAAGGATGATGATCCTAGCGCGACTGAGAAGGGATCGAATAGTTGGAAGGCATGGTTCAATAAGTCTTTCAGTCGCAAGATATCCTCTCATTGATCTTTGCTTTCAAGCGAGAAACAGCTGTTGGCCATCTGCGGATGGCTTTTTCTCGTCTTTCGAGTGATGTTTGCTTTGTCAAGTGGTCCTTATTTATCATCAGTTTGTTGCAGTTATGGTGCTTTACGTCTTTCGAATAATGTAAGAGCTTCTTGGTTCTTTCGCTGCAGTAAAAGTTCTCTAGCTTCACTTCAACCATTGTTATAATTGAGATTCATCTTCTTACACGGATGCTAACCTATCTCAATCTCTTGTCCGTATTCTTTTCTTACGGTTGGCTTTGCCGATACCTTGCAAAGTTCAATTTGAACTCTTCTATCGTTGAAAAAAGGACAAATGTTACGGAATAGATGAAGCTACTTTATAACACCTTTTTTTTTTATTGCATCGAGCGAGCCTGCTAACGAACATGTGATGTTTTCCTAACGATTGTGTCCCAATAAATGTTGTAAGATAAACCATGTGCGTATTTAGGTGCCATATCCTTGTGCAGTCTTCATCGATCTGATCCGAAAAGATATATCTGTTTTCGAGGCACATGTGTGTCTTTTTCATGCGTACGCTGTACCATAACGAGTATGCAGATAAGAATATATCGGTTGAAATAGTTGGCCTTTTCTTGCAGTTAAAAAAAACTCGAGTCTTTTTCACCCAAACTTACTTGTTTTCCTCCATTCCATGCTCGGGCAATAGAACAGTGGCACCTTCTTTAAGAGAAAAATTGATATGATTCCTCTGCTTATTAAATTACTACCCGAGCCCCCGGATCCAAATGCAAGAACTTTTTCAGAATTCAACCACAGCCCTCATCTTAAGCTCATCGACAATCATAAGAAACAGACGAAATAAAAGCAATTTTTAGTTGAAAAGGTCTTTCTTCCAGCGAATGAGAGATTTGTGGGATTAGCTGTTGAGATGAGGTGTTGTCCCCAAATGGTTCATGTGTTTTGAGAAAGTATTGATAATTTGATAGAGGCCAAAATATAATTTTAGGTTACTAAGTTAACATGTTTTCTTTTTTGGGTCACTATGTTTGATAATTACAAAAATAGGTCACTAACTATATATGTTAAAATAAATTCGGCCCCTCCTCTCATTTTTGGGTCACTAAGTACACGTATTTTCAATTTTGGGTCACTAAGTATATATGATTTAAGTTTTTGGGTCGCTATATTAAACCCATTTTCGCATTCATAAAAACATAGTGACCCAAAATCGAAAACATGTATACTTATTGTCCCAAAAACGAAAGAGTGACCCAAATTTGTTTTGACATATATAGTTAGTGACCTACTTTTACAAATGATATGGTGTGGTCGTGCCGGAGTGGTTATCGGGCATGACTAGAAATCATGTGGGCTCTGCCCGCGCAGGTTCGAATCCTGCCGACCACGTTTTTTAATTTTTATTTTATTTATGTCGCTTTGGGCCAATGATTTGGGCTTCACAGGCCCACTGTTGTCCTGATAGTAATCTCATATATTATTAGCTCTTTTTTAGTTTTTAGTTGTCTCTGTTTTTTTCTTCTTCTTCTTCTTCTTCTTCTTCTTCTTCTTCTTATCAACTTAGTACTGACAGATTTTTCCGTTCGTTTCCAAACGATTTATTCGGAATACGCAGCTCTAAAGCATGCGTAAATGCAGATATGCTGTTCATTAATTCGTGAACCAAATTCTCAGCGCTGAACACACATGGAGTCAGTTATTCAAGAAAGCGAATTCCTCACAGCAGGCAAGAAATACGCAGAACGCGGCCGTGTGCTTTGTTTCCCTCGTCTTCGCTTCTAGGCCGCCGACGGCTTCTTATCTTCAAGGCCCACGAAGACGTCCTCTTTCTGCTTATCGTCTTTGACCTTCTTTTCTTCGGCTTCGATTTTTACCCCCGCGCTCTTGTCTTTAACTCCCCCGCCTTCTTCTACACGCTTGTGGTTATCTGCTTTCGACTTCTTTTCTTCAACTTCGTTCTTAACGACCTTGTCGTTCTTCTTCGCAGCAGCTTCACCTTTTGATTCCAATTTCGGGCCCTTGTCTTCTGCTTTCGGTTTCTTTGGCGGCTCCAAACCTTTCTTGCCCTTGTCCTCCTCTGCTTTCGGCTTCGTGCCTCTTTCTTCGTACTTCGACGACTTGTTTTCATCTTCTTTATTGGTCTTGGAGAAACCGAATTTTCTCATCAGATCCTCGAAGAACGTCTCCCTCGACGGTGGGGGGCTCGCTTTGGCGTTCGACGGCGATGCAATGGAGAAAAGGCCTATCGACGCAGCTGTTAGGTTCATCATTTCACGCCTCGACGACGGAGTTTCGAGGTTTTCTTGCAACGTATTGGGTTTCGACGACTCTTCTTTCATCTGCAAAGCAACAAACTGTACTAGTAGAGGCTGAACTTAAAAAGAAGATCAAATTCAAAATCGGTCAAACTATAAACAGAGCGGAAACATCTTCAGCACAGACACACTGCATACAGCAAAAGTTGAGACCTTTCATAATCTTCTACGCAGCAGTTAAGACTTAGAGATTGCATAGAAAAGATGCCCCCTTTTATTCTAATTATTTCAAGAAACTGCTAGGGTTTTGAAGATCCCATCCCAATCAGCCGCTAAAACCACACAAGCTAACAACTAGATCATGGCCCTTGAGCTATAAAAAAAGACAACGATGACAAGAAAAAATGGAACTCCGATTACTGAGAGGGAAAGAGTCAAACCTGAAGCGAAGAAGAACACTTTCTACTAAACGATATCGTTGCTTTCGAGGTTTTCGGGTCAGACCCATTTGATCCCGGCGGAGGAAGGGCACGGCAGGAAACTGGTCTGACGGCGGACATGGACATTTTCCGGCGAGGGGTGTGATTGGTTGTTGGTGGTAGGTGTAAAGTAATGAAGAGTGAGGTGCTTTAACTCGTGAGCCGTGATGAGAAGAGACCATATGATGAACGAATAATAATTAAATAGAAAAATGAATAGCAAGCAGTACAGCACTCAGCACACGAGGAATCATGGTCCATTTGGGATTAATATTGTTTTGTTATTTTATTTATTTATTTTTTGGATATGTTAGTGACATTTATATTAAAACGCCGACAGTACACAACGGCTATATATAAAGGTTTCGGTTTCAGAATCATTTTGAACAAAGCACGTTGTATTGTAGATATAAAATCAAACTGATCATTCATTGCTCTCTAATCGATTAGGGTTGTGCCAAGTATAAAAGATTAACTGGAATTTATATGCAATAATAATATTATAATATAATAATTTCAATTGCGATACATTGAATACCACTTGCTTCAATGTAACTCTATTGCAGTGATGCATCTTCTTAAGCAAAGGTATATATATATACAAAGGTGAAGTGTGTTCAATCATAAGTCTTGACAAATCAGCAATGGTTGCTTGGCTGTTCTTTAGGTTCAGAGCTTGTTCGACCTTGAACTTGAACATTTGTAATAACCCTTAAAAGTTTGTCATTTGATAGGTAATTTGATGAACGTATTAACTTAATTTGTCGTCCCCTAAACAATCTGTTATGCTATGTTTTAAGTTTCATAAGATTATCTCGAGATTTTTAGATAACTATTAGAATGATTATTGTTGATATTGAAGCTCGAAAGAAGATGATTAGAAAGTATTACACTCAAAGAAGATCATATATCAAGGTTCCACAAAAAACCAAGATCGAAGATTGTATCTTGTTTCTTTTAATATGACTGCGAACTTGAATCACATAAAACAGTTAAAAGAAACTTTTGTATAGCCCTCTTTCTCCATATAAGAAGCAATTTAACACATGATTATATATAATTAGTTTAGCTTGAGATAAAGAGGAATAATGATTACCGTTTTCATAGCTGAAATCAATTAGAACTTGTGGAAGAAAGAAAGGGTTATGACGATAACATCGATCGATATCAGAGAATACCATGAATTATCTACTAAGAAAGTATTAGGGTTATGGTTTGAGGAAAGATATTCGAAATGCTACTAGCTAACCAAAAGAACAAACCGCAGAAGAAATTCTTTAACTTAGAAAGATATTATTAATTAGGGTTTGTTTTCTAATAGAAGAGTCTCAAGGTCGAACTGACAATGAATCAGAAGTCAACAGCAAGATTGCCCATCTGACAAAACCTAGCATGGAAATCACTCACCTGTAATAATAACTCTCACGAGCTTAGTTTATACGAAGAAGATGATGAGAAGAGTTGAAACTTTGAGGTTCATATATGTGTTAGTGTACAAGAATTGAAAACTCCATTATTAAGGGCGTTAGGTTTTTATAGACCAAAAATTTTGACCGACGGGTGAAATACTTCTTTGATCCTTGGGAAACCTGCTTTTTACCCTGTTAAAGACAAATGCTTTGTTGTTAGAGTATACATTTTCTTTTTTCTTACATTATTAAAATGGTCGTTTTCACTCTCCTCACATAAACCCGACGATGGCCAACCTCATTCTCATCGTCACTAACAAAATTTGACAGATATTGCTTCATCAGTCTTTCTTCTTCTCCATTTACGACCTGCAATTTAACCTATTTGGTGGTCTACATAGATAAATAAAAGCGAGACATGCATAATAATAATGCATCAAGAAAAAAAGAATATCTTTCGTAAGACTGACTATATGTGAGCAGCCACAAGAGACAATAAATTACTAAAGCCATTGTTACAATTATTCTATGTATTAATCTTTATAGTCATCTCCAAATGGCCATCACCAACTACCACGAAAACTGATATTTTTCACCAAACCATTTTCAGCACATAAAAAATTTCACCAACTACCTCGCTTCATATAATTAAGTTTCCATGTAGTGTATCAATCGAAACGTGCATATCAGTTTCGTACTTAATAAAGTAAGATAAAATATAAAAAATATAAAAAAACATAGTGGCAAAGTAGTCCTAAAGAAAGTGGAAGTGTGAACACACATAAACAATATGATGAAATAATAGTTGTTAGTTTATTAGGCTACTGGTGAAGATTTTTAAAGCATATTAAAGACTATTCGTTTGTTTGTGTAAACTGATCAGTAATGGAAACTTTTTCTAGCACCTGCTCTTACCATAACCTGCATTATGCAAGACATATTTGCATCTACTTTGAAATCTCGCGATATCCAATGTTTATACTTTTTTGTATCCTTTAGGACAAAGCTGCGATAAAAGAACCATACAGATTCAAAAACTATAAATTCAATTCTACAACCAAGTTTTTCTTTACTGATTGGAAGACCCAATTCATGTCCGTACATACAACAAACAGAACACTTCCCGCAAGAATCAGACCAAACTTCTAATGTCTGCCCAATCAATAACCCGAAAAAATCGTCCCAAAGCACAAGAAGAACGCATAATCGCAGCCCATTTCCCCAAAACCCGCCCTTATTCACCTGCAAGTGTTCAACTGTGAATTCCAATCGAGAATCGACTTATTCGCACTTTCCTCGAATTTCTCAGCTCTATTCCCCGGCCTAACAAGATTA
This sequence comes from Craterostigma plantagineum, assembly GCA_027422505.1. Lineage (NCBI taxonomy): Eukaryota > Viridiplantae > Streptophyta > Magnoliopsida > Lamiales > Linderniaceae > Craterostigma > Craterostigma plantagineum. Next base: position 2,679,835 of record JAPQWV010000065.1, on the reverse strand, counting down.
ACATCGCCCCACTGAGAGCAATGGTCCATTAGCCAACCCTTACGACCCGAGCACCAAATGCCAGGTGCAGCTGTGTTGCGCCTTCTCTTGAGGATTTCTACGTCGATCATGTCAAGGACGGTTTCGTCTTTTTCAAACTGTCGGGCAAATGCCGCCCCGCTTTGCACTATGTCGTCGTAATCCGAGGGAGCGAGGAAATGGGGATCCATTTTCGGCGGGTCGTCCCACACAAAGTACCTCAAGTCTGTGTTCACTGTCTTGTTCATGAATTCTGGGGAATTGCAGATTAGTGATTGGAAGTAGACTTCTTGGGGAAAAGACTGCGTTTGTGGAGTACATTAGCATGGTTCGGGGAAGATTTTCCCACCCAAAGATGCAATAATCGAGGAAAGATCTGCTTAAGAAAACCCATGGAGAGCCTGGATGATAGTTTGTTGAGAGGGGTGAATAATAATCCAAGCTACTCAACAAGAATTTAATCACGTATTGTATTTGACCTTATAAGTTCAGAGAAAAAACAAATTTTGATTGAGGAACTAAATTTTCCCGAGTAAAATGATACCTGTAAAAACCTTGAAGGAGTCGGGCATAGGTCGTTTTTCAGTGGCATGAAAAATCTGGCTCCTCCTCCTAGCCAAGTAGATGCTTGGATCTACTACGATTGGTCGAATCCTTTGATTACTGTAAGAACATAACAAAGAGAGATTATGAAAATGAAGTGAAACTTATGATGAACTTGTTAAGATCTTATAAGAAAGCAGTAAGGGATTGCCTAACTCTTTCCATCCCAGATCGCTGGTGTGATCGATGAAGTTTAAGTCTCTTCTAACCGACCAGAAAACATGAGATAAGTCTGAAAGCATCAGAAAGAGTGTAGCAGCAAATTAGCACCAGGCAGGAAAATGGGAAATACAACTGCAAGCATGTCACTTCAGCACATAGTAATGGAAATCTACTAAAAGTGAAAACTTTTAGGATTGCTTATAATTGGCTCTCTTCAACACGAGCAAGAAACGCTAAGCCAGAGTTCAAAACAAGATATAATATCGAAGGCATTACCATCTTGCGTAACTAGAGGATAATCAGAGGCACTCAACGTCACAAACCAGTCCCATCCCTCCTCAACGTTCAACAAAATCGCCGCACCTCTCAAGACAGCGGCGATGTTCGTGGACCCCATGTAAGTATTTGGATCTGCTTTTCCAATCACATCAACATTCTCGAACGCTCTAATCGCAGGAACTGTCTTAACCATAGCCCCTAATCTAAGCCTCTCGTTATCGCCACCATCATAAGATATATGCAATAAGTACCTATTCCTTGGATGGTAAACAGCTAGCAACAACCGAAATATTCGATCAACATCGCCTTTTCCGCCGAACATGTAGTAAGCAAAAGATGGAGGATCACTGGGTCCGTGACGGACGGTTGAAGCGAAGAGCTTGTCCGGTGAATGTGATGAAAGCACCAGAAAATAGGGTAAAGTGCCATTTTTTATCAGCTACCACTTAGATATTGGTAAAACAAGACGCAGATCGATGGTGTGTCAATCAACAATAAGGGGAAAAAATACCCTTAAGCTAGCCCACAGCATGGTTTCGAAGTAAGGCGGCAAATGTAAAGCTCAGGTGCCAGCATTAAATGGATAGCAAAGAACTGCAGATTGCAGGATACTGCAAAAATGTAAAAGAGATTAAACAGAGATCTTCGTCAAATTACCGAATGAGTAATGAACCCTTTTTAGCATTGAACGAAGTGGGCTTCCTTCTGCTTTTCTTATCCTTATTTTATGGATTTGAATTTCCAATCTGAAACCGTAATGAGATTAGGGTTCGATGACGGGGGAGGAAGAACACGTGTGAACAGAACAGAGGACACTGATTGAGAACAGAAATGAAAGAAGAAACGCTACTTTCTTTTTTCGTTTTCTTCAGTTTTCTGATTGTCTTGCATCTGCAATTTGTTGATTTAAGCTCTGATTTAGTTTATTACGGATCACGCTTTTGTAAGAGCGCGTGCAACACGATTGAGGTTTGTTCACTACGCGCCGACGAGAAACGCAACGTTTAGCGTAAAACGATGTTGTCTTTGGCCTTCGATTGAATTGCTATAATTTTGACTTCCGTAATATTTTCTCACAAGTGTATTCATTAGCTTAGCATAAACATTTATTCGTAACAAATAAAATTAATTTGCTATACGAATAAATAAAGATTTAGAGATTTTCCTTCTACAAAGGAAAATTACAAAAGTAAGGTAAATAATAATAATAAAAAAGATCATCTAGAAAAGACGGGCTCTTCCATGATGGTGTCCAGCCCAGGCCGCCTCGATCGGCAAACCGACAACCGATACTTAAACTCATCGCCGCCTTCCAAACCCAATCTCGGCCGTTCATCTCCATCCTCTCCGCCCACCACCGCCGACTCCGCCGGGAGTATCCTCTTCGGACCCGACTTAGCCGCCGCAGACATAAAGAAGCCCGCCACGTCAGCAGCCGTGACGACGGAGTTCAACCTCCTCATGGGCACCATCACGTAAAGATTTCCGAGCTCCAATTCTTCGTCGGCGGACAGCGGCGAGAATCTTCTGCCGATGGTAAGGGAATTTATGTTCGCCAAAAAGTAATCGGGACAGTCGAGCATGAGCTCGGCGGCGATCGTAGGGCCGCGGAACTGCCGGACTTCGCCGCGAGGGAGCACCACGCGCGCCGATTTTGACGATTTGGGTTTTGGGATTGGGTGTATGTAAGAGCACGACATGTAATTTCCCATGTTGTCGAGGATAAAAATCAAACCTTGAAATGATTTCTTGATTCGTATGGGTCGTTCGCGGTGGCTTGTGAAGGCTTTAAATAATAGAGATTTGTGTTGTGTGTTTCGTGGGAAATTACAGTAATTGTTTGTATGTGATGAGAATCAAGAAAGGTGGGTAATATCACACGATGTGAAAAATGGAAAAGTGATGTTATATAGTCTAAGATTTACGTTAGTTACTATCCCTCGGCTTTAATTTTGAATTCGAGCTTATCTTTTTCGAAAAAGATATTAACGGGTTGAGGAAATAATTTAGAACGTGATCATTGATGTATAATTTCTTATGTTTTGACTAATAGTCAACCTTGCATAGTATTAGGTTAATTTGTGATTGATTATATGAAGTGGTTTGACAGAGTTTACGAGGGCGTGATGTTCGGAAGCTGCACTTTTCTTTGTCGTGATTAGCTAAATGGGTAGCAATATAATAGTATATTGATAGTTTTTCAAAGTTTGAATGTTGTAGTGTCATCTTATTACAAATTAAGTTTAGAAATAACTAACACTATTGTTCAGTTTTGATGTTCCGTCCGTGTTAAGGGTGGCCGTGAGTTGCATTACATAATAAGGTTGGAAACTTGGAATAATGCAATATTTTTTACTGTTCCACGTCAGTAATTGACTTGGTTTTAATTAATATTTCCCATTTTATGAATACAATACAAAGGTTGATTTCCGTACCTTTGATTATATCATAATTGTAATAACTCAGTTAGTCAACAAAGTCGACCTATATATAAACGTGGAAAGTAGAGAATATCATGGGCAACCCCAACCTTGCGTTGCAATATCACTCCTTAAAACATGAAAACATTGGAAAGCCTAATTTAATTAATCATTAATGTGCTATTGTTCGGCTGATGGTTAATTACTTAATAGTTCACCCAAATATATAACAACAAAACAAATATTAATTAATCTGTATCATCAAATATTCTTAGATGATGCTTAAGCGAACATTTCCCTCATTACAGAAAAACATGGAAGTTTGGAAGTCTACCAAAAGCCAAATGTAATTATTCCTGGGCATGACGACAATGCCAGAAACCAAATTATTTTGGACATCATAAGAAAGATCAAGTCTAACAAATAGGAACAAGTGCCACTTTTTTTTTTTTATTTTTCATCTCTCTATTTCTAGGCAGCAGATTCCTTTGAAATCTTCTCCGCCTTGGCGATGACCTCGTCAATTCCTCCGACCATATAGAATGATTGTTCGGGGAGATCATCGTACTTTCCATCCAAAACTCCCTAAAATAAAATATTAATCAAGAATCATATAGCAGCTACATCATGGACCAAATCAGACAAACAAAAAAGGAAGAATATACAATTGTGCCAAATTGTCTATACAGGATATGACGATATCCTCGACGAATAAGGAGCGAGTGTTACCTGGAAGCTGTTAATGCTCTCTTTTAGGTCGACGTACTTGCCGGGAGCGCCAGTGAAGACTTCAGCAACATGGAAAGGCTGGCTAAGGAATCTCTGAATCTTACGAGCGCGAGCGACGGTCAGCTTATCATCTTCGCTGAGCTCGTCCATTCCCAAGATGGCAATAATATCCTGGAGATTCTTATAGTTCTGAAGAACTTTCTGGACACCTCGAGCAGTGTTGTAATGCTCCTCTCCCAAGATGTGAGGGGACAGCATACGAGACGTCGAGTCCAGTGGATCCACGGCGGGATAAATACCAAGCTCAGAAATCTAGTAACATGTAATAAAATGAAAAGAACCATCAATGGTGAAAACTGTTTTAGCCTTTCGGACAATTGACTTAGACATGGGCATTGTAAGAAGACTTTGGGAAGAGTATCGACTGCTGTTAGAAGTCAGTCTATCGTGTCATTGCTTATGTTTAACAAAAACACACACATGTACATCTATGCATCGATAGGCAAGCAAATACCTGACGGGATAACACAGTAGTGGCATCCAAGTGAGCAAAAGTTGTAGCAGGGGCAGGATCGGTCAAATCATCAGCCGGGACATAAATAGCTTGGACAGAAGTGATGGAACCTTTTTTCGTCGTAGTAATACGCTCTTGAAGGCCTCCAAGATCGGTGGCCAAAGTTGGTTGGTAACCCACAGCAGATGGGATACGACCGAGCAGGGCAGACACTTCCGAGTTAGCCTATAAAAGTTCACGGCGAGTAACAAACGACTTAGCAAGGAACCTTAAACACTTCAGAAAATAAAGAATAAAGTAAATTTACTTGGGTGAAGCGGAAAATGTTGTCGATGAAGAGGAGCACGTCTTGCCCTTCAGCGTCACGGAAGTGTTCAGCAACAGTCAAACCAGTGAGACCAACACGAGCACGAGCACCAGGGGGCTCGTTCATTTGACCGTACACAAGTGCGCATTTACTTTCGGCCTGATCGTAAGCATATAATGTGAGTATCAAGCAGAAAAGGGTCAATACCACACCAATTTAACAGTTAAGTGAGGGTAATGCCGACCTGCTTATCACCTAGCTTAATCACACCACTTTCGATCATTTCCCTGTACAAATCGTTACCCTCGCGAGTGCGCTCTCCGACACCAGCAAACACGGAGAAACCACCATGAGCTTTGGCGACGTTGTTAATCAGTTCCATGATGAGTACAGTCTTTCCTACACCAGCACCACCGAACAATCCGATCTTTCCTCCTCTTTGGTATGGTGCAAGAAGGTCAACAACCTAGGATCAAAGAAAAACTTCGGTAAGAATCACGGAGGAAACTAAAATGAGCAGAACCAAATTGATTCTTGCATAACAAAAGAAAACCTTGATGCCAGTGACAAGAATCTGCTGTTCTGTTGCTTGCTCCACAAAGGCTGGAGCTTCACGGTGGATTGGTAAGAAGTGCTCGGTCTCTGCACCACAGAAACTTTTTATTAGCAGGGAAGCAACGATATAAAACTGCTATTAATTTAATGGAAAATCAACTTCACTCACTGAGATCGCCTTTCTCGTCAATAGGCTCTCCAATAACGTTTATGATGCGACCTAAAGTAGCTCTACCAACAGGCACCTGTGACAAGATAACAGAGACCGATCACCAATAACTTCAACACGACTCTGAGATACACTCTTCAACAAATTCCCAGAAATCAAATCTCTATGTTATGGATGACCCTTGATTATTATAACGAAACATACACATGGCAGCAAGCCACAATATGGATGGCATGGCATTGAATTCCAAACAACCCATCAACAAATGTAAGATCCTCACCAATATAATGATCAAAATAAAAACCCCAATCGGTCCTATCAAAATCAGATCTGAAGAAATTGACAGAATGAATGCCAAAAAAGGCAAAAGAACAACTCATTGTCTCACAGTAATTGGTGACCCAGTGTTCAAAACTCTCTGTCCCCGAACCAATCCTTCAGTACCATCCATAGCAATACACCTCACCACATTCTCACCCAAGTGCTGAGCCACCTCGAGCACCAATCTAATCTGATTATCCAGAACCTCCAACGCCGTCAGAATGGGAGGCAACCCCTCATCAAACCTCACGTCAACGACGGCGCCGATGACCTGGCACACCTTTCCGATCGCACCTTTACCAGTAAACTCATCGGTGATCTTACCACCAGAGGCCGGTGATTTGGGTGGAGGCGGTGGCGGCGCAGGAGTACTAGAGGCAGCTGATGAGGTGGCGTAGTGAGCTGCCACGCGGTGGAGAAAATGGCCAGCCGGCCGCTGAGCTGCCTTGGGCATCGGCGATCTGTGACGGAGCGCCGCGGAGGAACGCAGAAGCGAGGCAAAAAGCCTCCGTGAAGCCATGATTGATCTCAGATAGACTTTTGTGTTCTTCGTAGATGAGAGATGACGAAATAGTGTCCAGACAGATAGACAGAGACTAGGGCTTGTGGTGATGCTGTCAAAGAAATGGCGTTATGTTTCTTATTGGGCCTAATGATGACATAATTGGGCTGGGCTGAATGCCCACAATATTTATTCTTTATTACAATCTAAAATCCAACAAATATATATTAAAAAGGATCGTAAAATTAAGTATTTAATAAGAAAAAAAAATTAATGTTTGGTACACTAAAGATCCAAGAAACGTCGAGCGGACAAGCGAATTTGGACAACGCTATTACAAATGCTCTCAGATTCCTACAGATCAATGGCTACAATCAACTTGAACTGTGTATGGTCATATATTCTTGAGCGATAGGCAAGCATAACGCAGAGCTGAGTTGTCTCGACTTTGCGAGGAAAAAGGCGTCGGCTTGTAAGGAGAAATTTACTCCGTGGCCTCATTCGATCGAACTCTATCTCGGGCCTCTGTCATCTGAATCCAATGTTTTTAAAAGCGTCGCGTCGCGCGCTCCATCGCGCAAATTTTTTTGAAAACGCTACGACGCGTAAAAAGGATAGCGTACGGACTGAACTATACTAATATTAAGTGGAAGAGAGAAGTTACTGAGAGACTGACATCTGACAAACATATTTTAGTTTAGTTTTCAATATTCAAACTTATTAGTAGTTCCACCCGATCATAAAAAAGTAAATTATTTAATGTACTTTTACATTATAAAAATAAATAAATTTATCTAATTTATTCTTTGTTTAATAATGATTAAAATGACATGTATCTTATATTTTTTGTTAGTACTGATGTCTCTAGCTTTGGATTTTTAAGACGCCCAGCTAATAAAACCATCAGCTCAAATGACCATTATTCGAGCTTCATCTCCAACCAGAAATTCATCAATAAAATTTGAGGAAAAAAGATAAACAAATAATAGGGTCCTTACTTACTTACCAGATCATGAAAGCCGAAGGAATTGCAAGCCTCATAATGCCAAGAATATCATCGAAGGCCTCAACAGAAAAACCCGTGAAGCTCTACTTGCAAGGAGAGAGCTTGATGTACAAAGCTAACAATACAGCATTTATCCAGTACGAAATTGCAATAGCTAGAGCAGCCCCCTTGCAAACAAATTCCAACTTGTACAAGAAAAGCCAACACATGAAGATATTTAGTACTGCAGTGATTCCCAAGATTATCATCACGGGCACAACATTATTCTGCGCCTGCAAGAATCTGATGAGGCACTGAAGAATCTCATAGGCAAAAAGAGAAGGTATCGTCCATCTGTTTAACTCATTTGCGACCTCCGAGATTGCAGCATCTTGTCCAAGGCTTAAGAGGATGAGCCAGTGTTGTACCATATTACTGCAAGAGGTACGCTTAGGGCTGTTAAAATCAAGACAGCTCTTTGGGTGTAGATGCCTAACATGGGGTGGTTCTCTGCTCCATAGGCTTGACCACATAATGTTTCAAGTGCACTTCCCATCCCAAGGTAGTATTGGAGCATGTTTACTGCTATCAAGAGCTAAGCCTATCTACTGAATTGGATCATGTTTACTGCTATCAAGAGCTAAGCCTACCTACTGAAGCATGGGATGGAAAGTGCACTCAAACACTATGTGGTCAAGCCTATGGAGCAGAGAACCACCCCATGCTAGGCATCTACACCCAAAGAGCTGTCTTGATTCTAACAGCCCTAAGAATTTACATAATATATATATATATATACACACATATAGTCACCAAATATAAAAATATACGAAGGAGCTGCGAGAGGGTATGTATTGCAAAATGCGAGCGCGATGATCAATCTCGAGGCGTACTACGTAGTGGCGATACCTGTGGGGTAATTTTGGCATTCGTCTTTCACGTCGAAGGAATGGTGAGTCTTTATATATATAATACTTTTTTGGTGATTATATATAATATTTTTTTAGTGATTATATATATACACACACACACACACACACATATATATGTCCGGCTTCCTGGATTACTTTCATCGTGTTCTCTCTGTTAAAGACTTACATAGATATATATATATATAATCAGAAATGTTACGGTGCTCACCTTACGTGAGCACCATCCGTGGGCACTTGTTGTGTGGTATTTTTTTGTGCCAATCAACATGCCAAATCAACCCCCGATGGGTTCACTAATCCCATGTGTATGTTATAGATCAATAAAAAATCTCATCGTATGCTGATTTGGCGCGTTGATGTGGTTGGTGCTGACGAAGGTGCTCACGCAAGGTGAGCACCATAACATCACTCTATATATAATCACCAAAAAATATTATATATATATATATAAATGTTCTCTATGGTAAAGACTATATATATATATATATATATATATATATATATAAAACCAAAACAATATTTTGGCGATACCTTGTGGGGTAATTTTAGCCTTCGTCTTTCACGTTGGAGGAATGGTAAGAAACGTCGAGTTCTTACGTTTAAGACACAAAGCGAGTTTAACTGTACACAATGTAATTATGGTTTTTAGCGAGTTTTATGGTTTTTACGCAATGTTATTATGGTTTTTTAGAATAAACCGGATCGGATACAGATAGTAGTTTGTCTAAAATCCAGGATATCCGCTGATATCCGATTTTTGGATATTCGATTAAAACTGGACCGGATATCATTTTTGATATCCGAAACGAATTTCGGATAACCGAAAGTCCCGATATCCGATTTTGCTCACCCCTATTTGCTTCTTTACTTCCTCTTCGAAACCATCCATGTCGCAGCCACCCCATGCTATGTGGTCAAGCCTATGGAGCAGAGAACCACCCCATGCTAGGCATCTACACCCAAAGAGTTGTCTTGATTCTAAGAGCCCTAAGAACTTACATATTATATATATATATATAGTCTCTTACATATATATATATAATATATATAGTCACCAAAAAATATTTTACCCGAGAAAAAAGGCGAACTTTGTCAAAAATACACGAAGGAGCTGTGAGAGGGTATGGATTGCAAATGCGTGCGCGGTGATCAATCTCGGTGCGTAATACGTAGTGGCGATACCTTGTGGGGTAATTTTGGCCTTCGTCTGTCGAAGAATGATCAGTCTTTATATATATAATACTTTTTTGGTGATTATATATATATAATATTTTTTTGGTGATTATATATATGTATATATATAGATATGTTCACTTTCTTCTGCGACGAAATATATGAATCGTTTTAAAGGATAAAAGAGCATGCTTACCAAGATGCAGAAGCCCGTGACAGAAGCGAAAGAAGTGCCCATGGAAGCGCCTGAGAGAGGTAATTCGCCGAGATGACTGACGAACATCATGGGGATCACTTCCAGACAGTATTGGAGCATGTTTGTTGCTATCAATGGAAGAGCTAAGCTCATTTGCTTCTTTACTTCCTCTTCGAAACCATCCATGTTGCAGCCAACTTCTTTGTATTCTCATTCTTCTTCGTGAGTAATCTGTGTGTTCGCAGAGCTAAATTCTAATATTGAATATAATGAATCAATCATTTAGCATAAAAAGAAATCCAGGATATGCGGTATTCAATTTTATATTGAACAAAATAATTAAAAAAATAAAAAGTAGCATAAAAAGAAAAATGAATATTCAAAAAAAAAATTCTCAAAGTAGAATATTAAATATATATTATTAATTGCAAAAAACCTTGTTAGAAAATTGAAATAAAAAAACAACATAAAAACATCGAGACCAGCTGAGATCGTTTATACCATCTTGCATGTGTTAGGCTGCGTGTGTGTGTCATAAGAGAAGAGCAGAAAGTAGTACTAAGATGTCAGGGAAAAAAAGTTTCAACGTTTTCTCCGAATTTGGAAGTTGTAAGCCAATACCTTATTTATAGTACTGATGTCTTTAGCTTGGATTTTTAAGAAGCCCAGCTAATAAAACCGTCATATCACATGACCAGTATTCGAAGCTTCATCTCCAACCAGAAATTCCTCAATAAAGTTTGAGGAAAAAAGATAAACAAATAATAGGGTCGTTACTTACTTATCAGATCATGAAAGCCGAAGGAATTGCAAGCCTCAGAAAGCCAAGATTATCGTCGAAGGCCTCTCTAGAAACCCGTGAAGCTCGACTTGCAAGAACGAGAGAGCTTGATGTACAAAGCTAACAGAACATCATTTATCCAGTACGAAATTGCAAAGCCAGAGCAGCCCCTTTGCAGTCAAATTCCAACTTGTACAAGAAAAGCCAGCACATGAAGATATTTAGTACTGCAGTGATTCCTGAGATTATCATCATGGGCACAATATTGTTCTGCGCCCGCAAGAATATGATGAGGCACTGAAGAATCCCATAGGCGAAAAGTGAATGTATCATCCATCTGTTTAACTCATTCGCTACCTCCGAGATTGCAGCATCTTGGTCCAAGACTGAAGAGGATGAGCCCAGTGTTGTACCATATTACTGCAAAAGGTACGCTTAGGGCTGATAAAATCAAGACAACTCTTTGGGTGTAGATGCCTAGCATGAGGTGGTTCTATGCTCCATAGGCTTGACCACATAGTGTTTCGAGTGCACTTCCCATCCCATGCTTCAGTAGGTAGGCTTAGCTCTTATAGCAGTAAACATGCTCCAATACTACCTTGGGATGGGAAGTGCACTTGAAACACTATGTGGTCAAGCCTATGGAGCAGAGAACCACCTCATGCTAGGCATCTACACCCAAAGAGCTGTCTTGATTCGAACACGAACAGCCCTAAGAACTTACATATTATATATATATATATATATATATAGTCACCAAAAAAATATTTTACCCGAGAAAAAAGGCGAACTTCACGAAGGAGCTGTGAGGGTATGGATTGCAAAATACGTGCGCGGTGATCAATCTGTGCGTAATACGTAGTGGCGATACCTTGTGGGGTAATGTTGGCCTTCGTCTTTCACGTCGAAGGAATGATATGTCTTTATATATATAACACTTTTTTGGTGATTATATAATATTTTTTTGGTGATTATTATATATATATATATATGTTACTTTCAGTGCGTTCTCTCTGTTAAAGACTTACATATATATATAATCACCAAAAAAATATTGTATATATATATATAAACGTTCACTCTGGTAAAGACTTATATATATATATATATATATATATATATAATCACCAAAAAAATATTTTGGCAATACCTTGTGGTGTAATTTTGGCCTTCGTCTTTCACGTTCGAGGAATGATAAGCAACGTCGAGTTCTTACGTTTAAAACACAAAGCGAGTTTAAATTTACGCAATGTTATTATGGTTTTTAGCGAGTTCTTATGATTTTTACGCAATGTTATTATGGTTTTGTAGAATAAACCGGATCGGGATAGTGGTTTGTCTAAAATCTAGGATATCTGGTATCTGATTTTATATTTAAAAAATAATAAAAAATAAAAAATAGTATAAAACGAAACTAAAAAAATCCTCAAAGTAGAATATTAAATATATATTATTAGATTGCAAAAAAACTTGTTAGAAAATTGAAATAAAAAAAACATAAAAACATCGAGATGCAAGTTAAAAAAAACAATGTGATGGTGTTGTATTTATTATTTGTTATGTAATTTTGAATTATAAATTTACATATAATGTCAGTTACTAAATGTAGAAATTCTTATATGAAAAAAATATACTTTTTTATTTAGATAAGAAATAAAAAATGATTTTGAAAGAAAATATTAGAAAATAGAAGAAAAAATAAATTTGAAAACCGGATGCGGATATCCGCTTTAAATATCCGAATAAAGCGGATATCCGATTTTTGGATATTCGATTAAAACTGGACCGGATATCATTTTTTGATATCCGAAAATTTGGATATCCGAATTTCGGATAACCGAAAATCCCGATATCCGGTTTTGCTCACCCCTATTTGCTTCTTTACTTCCTCTTTGAAACCATCCATGTCGCAGCCAACTTCTTTGTTTTCTCCTTCTTCGTGAGTAATATTGAATATAAATGAATCAATCATTTAGCACGTTACACTTATATATCGACACTTTACAAACCCGCTGCAGTAAATGAATTATTGGATAGTTTTAAGGGAAAAGGTTACCAAACTATCAATATTTTTTTTGTATATGGTACCTAGTATAATGAAGTTTTTACACATAGATATCCTCTACTTAAATAGTGGTTTACATGGAAACTAATAAATGCCTACAATCAGGTCACTAATTTAGCCTAAGCTAACCCTAAGCCAATTACGGAAAGTAAATCACAAGGATTATTCCTACACATGCTACATTGGAAAAAGTACTCATTCTTACATTGATATCGCACGACATATTTAGGATTTAAGTACCAAAAAAAAATACGTAAGATGCTTGATAACACATACATGCAATCTATGCTGGCAAACCTCGGCACGTCCGCCTAGCAGTGTACGTAGCAGCCCTAATTTCGGCCTCGGAGGGCTCAATCATCGCAGCAGTTACGGTCTTAAGGCGGAGAAGTCATACGATACGTCGCAAGAATCATGCATTTGCTTGCACTGTCCGCTTTCTTGGATGGCTTTTAGTGCATTCTCCCTGGTAATATATATATATATATATATATATATATATATATATATATATATATAATCACCAAAGAAATATTTTACCCAAGAAAAAAAAGGCGAACTTTGTCCAAACAAATACGAAGGAACTGCAAGAGGGTGTGGATGGCAAAATGCGTGCGTGGTGATCAATCTCCGGGCGTACTACGTAGTTGCCCTTGTGGGGGTAATTTTGGCTTTCGTCTTTCACGTCGGAGGAATGGTAAGTCATTATATATATATATATAATATTTTTTGGTGATTATTTGTATATATATATATATATATATAATATTTTTTGGTGATTATATGTATATATATGTGTGTGTGTGTGTCCAGCTTCTTGGATGGCTTTTAGTGCGTTCTCTCTGGTAAAGACTTACATATAATATATAATCATCAAAATAATATTTTGGCGATACCTTGTGGGGTAATTTTGGCCTTCGTCTCCATGTTGGAGGATTGGCAAGAAACGTCGAGTTCTTACGTTTAAGACACAAAACGAGTTTAAATTTACACAATGTTATTATGGTTTTTAGGGATTGTGGATGGGAATCATATGTGGGCTGTATGTCCAAGCCGTGGCTTGAATTGTCCTAAACTTGTGTGCCAATTGGGACAATGAGGTACGTGCTTAGATGTTTCACTTTTCCTGCGAAATATATGAATCGTGTTAAAAGGTAAAATAGCATGCTTACTAAGACGCAGAAACCCGTGACAGAAGCGAAAGAAGTGGCCATGGAAGCGTCTGAGAGAGGTAATTCGCTGAGATGACCGACGAACATCACAGGGATCACTTCCAGGCAGTATTGGAGCATGTTTACTGCTATCAATGGAAGAGCTAAGCCCATTTGCTTCTTTACTTCCTCTTCGAAACCATCCATGTTGCAACCAACTTCTTTGTATTCTCATTCTCTTCGTGAGTAATCTGTGTGTTCGCAGAGCTAAATTCTAATATTGAATATAATGAATCAATCATTTAGCACGTTCACTTATAATATCGACACTTTCAAAACCCGGTGCAGTAAAATGAATTTTTGGATAGTTTTAAGGAAATGGTTACCAACCTGTCAATACTTTTTTGTATATGGTATCTAGTATATAAAGTTTTTCCACATAGATATTATCTACTTAAATAGTAGTTTACATGAAAACTAATAAAGGGCTACAATCAGACCACTAATTTAGTCTAAGCCAATCATAAGCCAATTATGGAAAGTAAATCACAAGGATTATTCCTACACATGATACCTTGAAAAAAGTACTCATCCTTACACTGATATCGCACGGCATATTTAGGATTTAAGTACCAGAAAATACGTAGCGTGCTTGATAACACACACATGCAATCTATGTTGAAGTTTGTAATACAATGATTCGTGGCATATGGTCAACATTAGCCATATCACATATTTGAATAAACAAAATATGGTGAAGGAATGACAACCCTAAACAGTAGCAAATGTCTTGTAATTACTTTACTTGGGTTCTTCGATACACATCCATAGTACATAAGTGTCGGGGTGTGCGTAATTCGGTGTACCCACCGAATTTACAGAATTACCGAAAATTTGGTACAAAATCGAACCGAACCGAAAAATTCGATTCGGTATTCGGTTCGTAAAAAAAAAATTCGCTAAATTTGGTATGCCAAATTACCGAAATTTTAAAATTAAAATATATTTTATATTATTAATATTGAAAATAACATTATAATTATATTAATTATATGTATTAATTTAAATATTAATGAAATGTTTATTATTATTATTTAAATATTCGGTAAATTCAGTATCTAAAATATGGGTGTCGAAATTTCGGTATTCCGGAATTTCGGTTCGGTTGGGTACGTACCGAACGAACACCCATTGTCTCGTAATTACTTCACTTAGGTTCTTCGAGACACATCCATAGTACATAAGTGTCTCACTCGCAGTACATTCAACACCCACGTAATCTATGCTGAAGTTTGTAGTACAAACAAACATTCGTGACATTTGGTAAAAGTTTCAACTCAGTAGTTCAAGAAGTAGGACACACACACACACGCACACACACACACACACATATATATATATATATAATCACCAAATTAATATTATATATATATAAAGACTTACCATTCCTCCGACGTGAAAGACAATGGCCAAAATTACCCCACAAGATATCGCCACAAAAAAATATTTTGGCGATACCTTATGGGGTAATTTGGCCTTCGTCTTTCACGTTGGAGGAATGGTAAGAAACGTCGAGTTCTTACGTATAAGACACAAAGCGAGTTTAAATTAACGCAATTATGGTTTTTAGGACTATGGATGGGAATCATATGTGGGCTGTGTATCCAATCTGTGGCTTTAATTGTTCTAAACTTGTGTACCAATTGGGACAATGAGGTACGTGCTTAGATGTTTCACTTTCTTCTCCGACGAAATATATGAATCGTGTGAAAAGATAAAAGAGTGTGCTTACCAAGACGCAAAAGCCAGAGACAGAAGTCAATGAAGTGGCCATGAAAGAGCCTGAGAGAGGTAATTCGCCGAGATGACCGACGAACACCACATGGATCACTTCCAGGCAGTATTGGAGCATGTTTACTGCTATCAACGGAAGAGCTAAGCCCATTTGCTTCTACGACTGAGCAAAAATATTCAAAAATCGAATTCCGATCCGGTATCGATTTTCAAAACATGAAAAAAGGGATCCGGTTTAAAAACCGGATTGGATATCCGATCCGATTTTTTTAGAATAAACCGGATCGGATACGGATAGTGGTTTGTCTAAATCCAGGATATCCGGTATCCGATTTTATATATAAAAAGTAGTAAAAAATAAAAAATAGCATAAAAAATGAATATTCAAAAAGAAAAAATCCTCAAAGTAGAATATTAAATATATTATTAGATTGCAAAAAACCTTGTTAGAAAATTGAAATTAAAAAATATAAAAACATCGAGATGCAAATTAAAAAATCAATGTGATGGTGTTGTGTTTATTATTTGTTATGTAATTTTGAGTCATAAATTCACATATAGTGTCAATTACTAAATGTACAAATTCTTATATGAAAAAATATACTTTTTTATTTCCATAAGAAATAATAAATGATTTTGAAAGGAAATAATAGAAAATAGAAGAAAAAATAAATTTAAAAATCGGATGCGGATATCCCCTTTAAATATCCGAATAAAGCAGATATCCAATTTCGGATATCCGATTAAAACTGAACTGGAAAAGTGGTATGAACGTCGATTGCACAAGCGAATTTGGACAAGGCTATTACAAAAGCTCTCAGATTCCTACACATCACGGCTACAATCAACTTAAAATGTGTATGTTCATATTTTTTAACTATACGTAAACAAAATGCAGAGCTGAGTTATCTCGACTTTGCGAGGAAAAAGGCGTCGGCTTGTAAGAAGAAATTTAATCCGTAACCTCATTCGATAGAACTCTATCTCGGGCCTTTGTCACCTGAATCACACTTACGATCCGTCGAATCGAACAAATATTCATCGCAGAAGAAAAAGAAACATCTGAGCATCGTTTATTTACGTACCTCGTTGTCCCAATTACTACACAAGTTTAGGACAATCAAAGCCACAGCTTGGACAGAAAGCCCACATATGATTCCCGTCCACAGTCCCTAAAAATATAAACGCGTTAATTGTACTCCCTCCGTCCCGCTAATTTTATCACATTTTTTCATTTAGGGCGTCCCAATAATTATCACATTTCCTTATTTAGCAAAAAGCTATAACAAACAATCAATATAATAATATAAATATTCTTAAAAAACGTGTCAAAATATACACTTTTTACCTTTTTCATTGTACTATATTATTATAATAATGTCAACTTAATTTGCTTGCCCAGCAACTTATGTGTGAAAGTTGCTGGGACGGATGGAGTAATAAGATTCCGTAACTTTTGCTGCTTTTGTCTTAACGTAACGAATGCTTACCATTCCTCCGATGTGAAAGACGAAGGCCAAAATCAACCCACAAGGTATTGCCACGACGTAGTACGCCCCGAGATTTATCACCGCGCACGTATTTTGCCACCCACATCCTCTCGCAGCTCCTTTCGTATGGATATTTTTTCTTTTTTTTTTAACAAAGTTCGTCTTTTTTCTAGTAAAATATTTTTCGTGAATCATTCGAGAATGATTAGGTTTTACCTGAAAGAACGCACTGAAAGCCATCCAAGAAATCAGACAGTGCCAGTAAAGGCATGATTTTGGCAACGTATCGTATGACATCTCCCTCGTTGCTGTATAATTTTCCCCATACGCATCTGATTAGGACCGTAATTGTTGCGATAATTGAGCCCTCCAAGGCTGAAATTAGGGCTGCTACGTAAACTGCTAGGCGGGCCCGTCGAGGTTTGCCAGCTCCCAGCTCGTTGGAAACTCTAGTGCTGTTGTAAGAAGAATCGAAGAAAAGGTTCGAAAGAAAATAGTGGGAAACGAAAAAATCAAAGAAAAAACATTGGTATTTATTATGAGAAAACAAACAAACCTCACTGCAGCGCCGAGACCGACTGAGATCATGTATACCATCCAACATGTGTTAAGACTGTCATAAGAGAAGAGCAGAAAAATGGTACTAAGATGCCAGGAAAAAAACGTTCCAACTTTTTTCTCAGATATTGAAAGCTATGTTGTATGAAAGCCAAGACCTTATGGATAGTACTGACGTCTCTAGCTTTGGATTTGGAAGAAGGCCAGATAATAAAACAACCATCTCAAATGACCAGTATTCCAAGCTTCATCTCCAACCAATTGCCAGGGAATCATCAATATAAAACATAAAAAATAAAAAGAAAAATCTGAGGAAAAGAAACGAACACTTGAGCAGTTAACAGAGCCTATCCTTCTTACCAGATCATTACCGCCGAAGGAATTGCAAGCCTCAGAAAACCAAGAATATCATCAAAAGCTTCTCTAGAGAAACCTTCGAAGCTCTCCTTGCAAGAAGGAGAGATTTTGATGTACAAAGCGAGCAAAACAGCATTCACCCAGTAAGAAATCGCATTCGCCAGAGCAGCTCCTTTGCCGCCGAATCCAAGCTTGTACACGAAAAGCCAACAAATCAAAATATGCAGTAGTGTAGTGATTCCAGAGCTTATCATCATGGGGACAACATTATTCTGCGCCTGCAAGAATCTGACGAGGCACTGAAGAATTCCATAGGCGAAAAGAGAAGGTATCATCCATCTGTTGAACTCATTCGCTGCCGCCGAGATTTCAACATCTTGTCCAAGGCTGACGAGGATGAGGCTCGTGTTGTACCATATTATCGCAAGAGCTACGCTTAATGCTGTTAGAACCAAGACAGCTCTTAGCGTGTAGACGCCAAGCATGTGTTGCTGCTTTGCCCCATAGGCTTGCCCACAGAGTGTTTCGAGCGCACTTCCCATTCCTAGCTTCAGTAGTAAGTAATTCAAAGTGAAAATTCTTGGTTTTCGGAATCATGTTAAAGGCGTAAAAAGAGCATTCTTACCAAGACACTGAAGCCCGTGACAGAAGCGAACGAGGTCGCCATGGAAGCGCCTGAGAGGGGTAATTCGCCGAGATGACCGACGAACATCACAGAGACCACTTGCAGGCAGTATTGGAGCATGTTTACTGCTATTAATGGAAGAGCTAACCCCATCTGCTTCTTTACTTCCTCTGTGAAACCATCCATGTTGCAGCCAACTTCTTTGTCTTCTCCTTCTTCTTCGTGAGTAATGCTTAGTTCTCTATGAAGAAAACTAGCATCATCATTACCATGGCTGCTTACCTCTTTCATTTGTATTAAAGGATCTGAGACTTCGCCACCCATCTGTGTTCGGAGCTTGATCTGTACAGAAATTCTAATTTTGACCCTCACGAGTCACGAATCAATCATTTGGCAAAATACAAACATATATTAAATTCAAGTGGTTCCCACAGTATTAGATGAGGAGAATTAATCATATTGTCAACATTAGCCACATCGCATATTGAATAACCAATATTGAAAAGGTATGACAACCCAAAAGTGTAGAAAATGTTTGGTAATTACTTTCTTTAGATTCAACACACATCAGCAGAGAATAGTATCTCAGTGTCTCAGTACATTCAGAGCACACACGCAATCTTATGCTGAAGTTTGTAATACAAACAAACATTCGTGATATTTCGTAAAAGTTTCAACGTATGAAATCATCGACCAAGGAGCTTAACCGTCCACGCACCGCCCAAGTAAAGACCCATGAGAGGCCCAGCGAGAAGAATCTGTGTAAGAGGATCGGTCGAAGGCGTTAGAATAGCAGCTGCAACAACTGCACCTACGACCACATATCTCCATATCGAAAGCATTTGGTCAGACGAAACGAGGCCGAGCTGGCCAAGAAGCAGCTGTATAACAGGAACCTGAAGAAGCAATGAGTAGGGTTTTAGATACTTTTTCGAAATGTATCCAAACGAAAAAAAAAAACAAAAAAATTATGGATCTTACCTGGAAGGACAAGCCAGTACTGAACATCAGCACGAGGACGAACTCGAAATACTGATCGATAGACCACAGAGATTCGACGACTCCTTCTGCGTAACTGACAAAGAAATTCAGGGCCGCCGGAGTGAGGACATAGTAAGAGAAAGTTATGCCCGTGTAGAAAAGGATCGATGATCCTAGTACGATCGGTCCAAGAAATCTCCTCTCGGCCTTCGTCAATCCTGGGAGAACGAAAGCTATGATCTCATAGAGAATCACGGGGCTCCCTAGGAGAAGCCCACAGTATCCCGATACCTGCAAGAAAGGCAAAAAATGAACCACAGCATTGTATGGATATGGATAATCCACATGGTAAGAAAGAGAAGTTCAGCATTGTAGGAAAAAATAGGTACAAACCTTGAGAGATGTGAAGAAGAATTCCCCGGGCGCAAGTTGTAGGAAGCGCACTCCTTGCTCACGAACAGGGGCTTCAAGAAACATAATGAGGTCCTTGGAGAATGCAAAGCATCCAGCCATAGCAGCGCCGACGGCCAAGACAGACACGAAAATTCTGTTTCTCAGCTCTTCCAAGTGATCGTATATGCTCATCTCCACATCGTCGGGGAGGAGTTCTTTGCTTGGATACAGAAAGTTGTAAATGGAATTCCCTTCGTCGTCACTATCGTTGTTGAGGAAAGGATTCTCCGACGCCTCATCGATAGATTCTGTTTTAGTTTTACCATCATCAATCAAAAAGGAGAAACTATGTATCATCACTACCTAAACAGTGCTATTGTATATTTGGCAACAGTTACACCTTCCCAGTAACTCTTACCTCTATGAAATCTACAAAAATTTTATGTTTTTCCTCAAAACGTCAGCTAAAGGCCATCGCAACACCCCCAAATCATAATCAAGAACTCTTACCAGCAAAAACGGAATCTTTCAACAAGACCCACAAAATATAGAATCCTAATATTACAAATTCGAAAGGAAAATGGAAAAAGAAATAACAGATCAAACGGATTTAATTTGTACTGTACCTGGTCTACTTTCAACAGCAGAACCAGCTCCGTTCAAATTTCCACTGCCACCACCGCTCACTTCCCTTTGTTTCTCAGTGGCGTCTTCGACGGCCGAGCACACCACTCTGTTGAATTTCTTGACGTTTGACAAAAATGGATTCCTTCGGCAGCTAACTCGAAGCAAATTTCTCGGCGATACCCTCGAGTTTAAGCACTTGAAAACGCTCGAAGTTGAGTTGCTAAGGCGTGGATTGTATATTAGAGCTCCTGTGCTCACCATCTTAATTTTTCAGTATCGTCTCGTTGAGCTTCTGAACTGCCTAGGCGTGGATTGATGATGGCGAGCTGAAACGCGATATTTCTGTTTGGTTTGGGGTGGAGGAAACGGCGCGTTTTAGTATGAAAACAGTGGACTGTCTATTGTACGCCGCTCCGTGACTAAGCTGGCCCAACTTAAACGATAGCCCACACAACGGCCCAATTAAAACGGCAGCCCGCTTAACGACCCAATTTAAACTGCAGCCCACTTAACGGCCCACTTTAAGCAATCGGCGGGGATTTGTGGTGTTCGTTCCTCTCCCCTACTCCTCCCGCCATTTCTCTCCACCTTCAACATCTACATACTCTCTCCCCTCTCAATCTCTTTTTTCTTTTCCATTTTTTTGGGGGGTAAGTTTTGATTTCATAGGAGGATGAGCTGCGTCAGTCCAAAGAAGAAGAAACTGAAGCGTTATGATAATGCTGCGGCAGCTGAGGAAGCAAAGAACATCATAAGAAGCAGACTTCGAAGTCCCTCTTTCGTCTTCTCTTTATTCAGTCAATCCCCGGAATCGAACCACAGGTTGTTTTTCCTGTTCGTTTTTATTTTTTAATTTGGTATCTGTGGCAAACGGTTAAACTTTTGTACGAATGGGTCTTCAGAATTGTCAAAACTCGCATGATTTGATTTTGTTACCGAGCATCGTTGATCGCTGAAAGGTGTCGAAAGGATGATTCAAGTGGGTTTTCTCTTTTGAAACTTGATGTTGCAACAGAGCTTCTAAACGTTCTTTTTCTTGCCTGAATTTGATTGAAGATTTGATTTTTTTTTTTTCTGTGGATGAAATCTTGGGCTTGAGTTTTTACTTCTCTTAAAAAAGTAAACTAAACCGTGTCTTCAAGCGATTTCAGATTTTAGTTTTCGAATGTCGTATATGATAAATGTTGACTTGGTTCTGGAATGGGGTGGATAAAATTTGATGTGCTCCTTCCTTTTTTCAGTAAATTGAAGTATATAATTTCGAGCTCGGTGACCGAGGCGTGTAACAACTCAGTTTTGTTATTAGGTCCTCGAGGCTGCGGAAAAAATGCGGTACTACCAAATCTGCTATTTAGTTTTATTTTTGTGAAAATTGTGTGTTTAAAAGCTCTTTATTTTGATACAAAACAAGTGTGTTGTTGCCTTCACAATTTTGGTCAGGTACTTGAGATGGTACTTGATGATCTATTGAAGGAGTATCCTGATATGATCTCTGTGGTATGCCTAGACAGTGTAGCTATTATTTGGTGGACACTTTGAACTTTAGCAATTCACTCGGTTTCATGATTAGATTTCGTTCTATCAGATTAAGCTCAATGGACTTCTACATAGCGAGAACAATTGTGCTCTTAAGGTTGGACTGTTCACTCTAGGCTTTGTTATATGCACGAATCACAGTTAATCATTATCCTCATATTTCTCATCGTGCAGGAGATAGCTAGACAGTTATGCTTCGAGCATCAGTTGATGTTTTCTAAGATGGTAATGAAATCACATCATATAAGCTGCCAAAGCTTGTTTATCCATAACTAATGCTGTTCCTTGCGCGAAATCGACAGGCTTCATCTGATGATAACTCGCAGTTCTTGATGTCCATGTTGCGGTAAGCTCTACTTTCTTGGACTTTGAGATTTCCAGTGGAGTGCTTAGAATTCGACTTTCTTTTTTGTTTGTCTTTAACCAGGGAATGTGGATTAGCGCATAAAACAATCATATTCGTGCTAGATGAATTCGATCTTTTTACGCAGGTATGTAATGCCTTCAAGTGGAAAAGTGATTACTTCAGAATTTGACGACTGATTGTTCGTTTTCCTTACTAATTTTTTTCCATGTTTGCAGGGGAAACAGCGTCTTCTGTATAGTTTGCTCGATGCGATGCAGTCTGTAACATCACAATCTGTAGTAATTGGAGTGAGTTCCCGACTGGTCAGTTGCCTCTACAAGTAACTGTCTGCCTTCCCCCAAATTGCTTAGGACATTTTTTTGCTTATTCTAGCTCTGTATTATCTACCATACACCTGAGAAGATGAGATGTAATAAATATATTCTTCAGTGTTAGTGATGCACATATGAGAAAGTTATAGTTATCTGTACCTTTTCCGTTCTTGTAGGATGCAGATCAACTGTTAGAGAAAAGAGTAAGATCTCGTTTTTCACACAGGAAACTGTTATTCCTGCCTCCCTCACGGGAAGACTATCAAAGGTGCAACTATGGTTTATTTTTTCCGTTAATTAGTTACACGGAAATTTGGTTCTAATGAATCATAAGCTACATGCAGAATATTGGCCCATATTTTGCATTTGCCCGAAGAATCAGAGCTTCCACACAGTTACAAAGATGCCTTTAACTCGAACCTTCATGTATCCTTTTAACTGAAATAAGGGTCCATATTTGTTCCCAGACAAAGCTTAGTTTGAGTTTTTTTTTTAAGATAGTCCCTTGACATATTCATAGAAAATTCTAGCAGATGCGAATTTCAGAGAAACCATCGACTCGTTATATTACGTTGATTCGACAGTTGGCCGTCTATCAAGATATCTGTAAGTGCAGATCAGTAAATTTTCTGGAATTTTCAAAATTTAATCATCTTGATATTGTTTGTTCTTCCCATTTGGTGACATAACTGTAAACTGTTGCTAGGTTTTACGTGGTCAGTCAAATGGACCCAACTTCAGGTTTCGTATCACTCGAGGATTTCAAATCTGCAGTTCCAAGCATACAAAGAAAACCAAAGATGGAGGCTATAAAAGGTCTGCTGTGTGTGAAGCCCGTAAATTAGAACACAATCCTATCATAAAGCCTCAATCTTGCAAAGCGTATCTGAACAATTCGAAGATGTTCCAACTTCCTAGCATTTCATATGCAGATTGCTCCGTGTTAGAGCTCTACATGTTAGTTTGCATGAAAAGGTTGGAAGTGAAAGAGGTTGAGCTCTGCAATTTCAACTACATCATGAAAGGTGTGCTTCATAAATATTTATTACTATTCTCATTCTTTCTTCCTCAAAATCTAATCCAGTTAATACTTTCCCGAATCAACGTTATTCGTTTCTTCAGAATACGAAAGCATACACAACACATTCCAGACATCAGATCACTATGCAAGAAACGTATGCTTACGGGTAAGTTTGACACATTTCATTTCAACTATTTCAAGTCTGAGATGTAACGATTGATAATTTTAATCTGCTGACATGGCAGGCATTCGAGCATCTCTTGCAACGTGAGCTAATCTTATTCGAAGACAATAGAGGACATGGCCAATCTGTCGAGTTTCGCCCCGTGAAGCTTGTAATATCTTCCCACGAGCTGCAACAAGGACTGAAATCCTATCGATCGTGCCCCGTAAGTTTTTTTCTTCTCACTTTAGGACAGAAATTTATTCTCGAGACCTTCTCGATCCAAATCAACATTTTGACTTCTGCAATCGGTTTGTTTGCAGGCGATCTTGCATAAGCTAATGGAACGTGAAGGTTGAAAGTCTTCGAACTGTTTTCCGAGAACTTCCATCGTGTTGAAATTATCAGATTCTCTTTTATGTGATGAAACTATTTTCCTTGTTGCATAAACATACGCTTCTATTACATGTGTATTTTCAGATCAAGCTTGATGTTTACAAAAATGGAGAAAAGACAATAAACATCACAAAATATCTTATTCCAATCCAAAAGTCTCCTCATGTCTTCTTGCTAGTTTATTCCAATCCAAAGCACAAGCTTAAAATCAAGTTCACAAGTCTCTCATCAAACAAAATAAGCCACAACCGTAAAATAGATATAAAGACGACTCAATGCAATTCTTAGTACGTATAGCCCTTGACGAACATTCCCTTCTTAGCCTCTTCGCTCTCGCCTTCAGCAGAGTATTTTCCGAGCTGAGCCAAAGAGTTCGCCTTTGCACGAATTAAGAGCGCTTTCTGCGCAGCTTCTACATTTTCGGGGCGTCCCTGCCATGTCTTGAGCACAGTGTTCTGAAGCGCGCGTGCGTAAGAGAAGGACACGTGCCACGGATTGGGACTTTGGTTCATCGCATTGAGGTTTAAGGTTGCCTCAACTTCAGATTGTCCCCCTGACAAGAACTGAACACAAAAATACACACAATAAGTACTTTCGGGGATCGAAAAAAAGATAAAAGAGTCGTTTTTTTTTTCTACCATAATTCCTGGAACCGAAGGTGGCACACGCCTCTTAAGCATTGCGAGGGTGTGCTTGGCAATAGTCTCTGGAGAAGCCTTCTCTTTGTGTTCAGCTCCAGGCGTTACCATGCTAGGCTTGAGCAGTATTCCTTCGAAGACAACGTTGTTTTCTGCTAAGTAGAAGAACACCTCAGACCACACCTTCTCAGCCACTTCGAGGGTCCTCTCAATAGGGTGATCTCCGTCGAGGAGAATCTCGGGCTCTACGATAGGCACGAGCCCATTGTCCTGCGTTCCACCAATCAGACATTTTTTTCATCTCATTCAACATTAATTTTCTCACCACAGGGTAAACTTTTTCATTTTTAGTACATCGTTACCTGAGAAATAGCAGCGTAACGAGCGAGGCCCCAAGCTGCCTCTTTCACAGCCAAAGCAGAAGGACCACATGGTATGCTCACAACAGTTCTCCTACAATACATTTGTTGTAAAGGTTATATTACACAAAAAATCTCATTTCCACACATAAAAAAATTCGATAAACATATGGCATACGATTACGATACCATTTTGCGAAGCGGGCCCCTTGCTTATAGTACTCAGCAGATCGAGAAGCTAATCCATCTAATCCCTGGCACCAAGATTCGTTGTTTGATCCAGGCAAGGGGACCAAACCCTGTTCAAGACAGAAGAAAACAAAGGAACAATTGGAGAAAAAGAACTTAATGTTAGAAATCTACTAGACATGTCTGTGGTACTAAGTTAAAATCAAGAATTCAAAGAAGCACCACCCACCTTGTCGACTTTGATCCCGGGCACAATATTCTCGTCCCTCAAACAATCGACGAACTTCTTCCCATCCACGGTAGATTGATAAAGTGTCTCTTCAAAGAGGATGGCGCCTGAGATGTAATCACCTAATCCCGGGGTGGTGAGGAGAAGTTGTCTGTAAGCTTGCCTGTTTGTCTCTGTGTTGTCGAGTCCGATGGAAGACAGCCTCTTACCGCAAGTTGCGTTCGATTCGTCGATTGCAAGGATTCCATGGCCAGGAGATGCAATAGATTTCTGCAGCCCCAAAGAGGAGATTAACAACAAAAGTTGGCGAAGAAAATACTCGTCGATGAAAACAAGAAAGCTTGAAAGCGACACGAATCAACGATCCGTGCGAACAATCGAAGCACCCAACTTCAGATTAGGCGTACTCAAACACACAAGAACAACGACAAAACGATAAAAGTCGAACCTTGCAATGAAAAATACGCATCTGATAAAGACGTGAACATAACTAAATATAACAACTCACGGCTGTCTTAACGAGCTCGTCGGTGTAAGATCCGGCGCGGATCGCAGAAACCCGGCGGGTCGGGGCAACGGCAATCGATCCACGGCGCTGATCGAAGGAGTTCTTACCAGCGATCCACGACGAAGAGGCGGCGTTCAGTTTCACGATGCTCGAACAAGCCATGGTTTTTCCTCGCTCTTCCTTTTCTCCTTTTTTCACTGTTTATAGAGAGAAGATTCAGAGGCTTTTTGGAGCTGTAAGAAGGGCAATGACCTTTTTGTTGATTGATGAATGTAGTTTTTCTCAGAAGCTCCGCAGCTTACAATAACGACAGCTAACGTTCGGAGCTACCAAATAATACGACGGAAGTTACTAGTTTGCCCTCGTTGGGGTGTAACTAACTACTTAGCTAGCCTGCGATTTTCTAGCTTTTCTCAATTTCTTTTTTTCATTTTTTAATTTGAGTAATTTCGATTCTAATTCAATCAAAGTTTGATTTTTGCTACTGCACGAGTTAAATCATACTCAACGCACAAATATCTTTGTTTACTAATTTTTAATATAAGTTGTACCACATGATATAATTAATTTTTCGTACAATGCGTTAACGGGCTCGAATCGAATCTTGCCATTTCGTATTTGAAATATATCTGTTGACTGGTTGTTCTATTCAGACATTTTGAGCGTGACTATTGAGATCACTATTACTTCCTGAATATTTTATTTCAAATTGTTGAATTAATAGCATGGGCTTGGTTATATCCCATTTTGTCGAAGTGTATAATGAGTTAAATAAAAGGTGGGCCTTGACTGAAATGTAGGAATAATAGACTTATAAGTGACATTTCTAAATGTCACAAAATATTAATGTCCATTTCTTGTGGTTATCGTTATCCCATTCCACTAGCGAGACATCAAAGGCCTTCTCATAATTTATTTACATAATGAGCCTTTATTCCTGATTTTTTTCAGCCCAAGCCCAATCTCTGCTTTGTCGACGTTAAAAATAAATTATATCATTTGCGATGGTAATTAGAATATGATTAGCTGGAATAGCAAAGTTACAGGTGGCATCCTCTAATGCATTGTGGATATACATACAGAACAGATTACAGACAAAGCTTTATGCAATATGGTTGCTTTGTTTAGTTTAACACATTAAACCCTAATTTTTGAAAAAATACACATTTATATAAAAAATTTGCAAGTCAATACTCCTATAAAAAAAATTTAATAAGTACCCGTTCGATTGTGTGTACCTTTGTCTCAGATTTGGCGTACCTTTTTATATGTGTATTACGTACCACGCCACGCGTTTATATGGCACCCACATATGGTATCTATATACGTTCTATATGGTACCTAATGTGTTCTATGACTTGCCATTTTCTCAATGTACCACAATACGTTTCTCTATGATACCTAAATGTTCTATGACTTACTTGCTACGAAACATGTACCCATGTGTAAAACATTTATTCTAACAAGTATTTACATATAAAAAACCTAACAAGGTAAAGATTTGCGAATTTTGAATTTTTCGGTAGATATCCTTTGTTTGGAGAAATATCCCAAGATAACAACAAAAGGGAAGAAAATATCTCTTTGCTCTTAATGTATTGGGAAACGTAACATGCCAAGCTTTATTGTTATAGCAAGAACTTCCAAGACTATGTACTAGATGTCTTGTATCATGTCCAAATCCTCATACTTGAAAAATGAATTTAGTATATCCTTAAAGAGGTGGGATCACGTTACGAAAGAAAGGTCTAGAAATGTCCACGTTGTTACAAAACAAAAAATAATGTCCCATTTCAATGAAAGCATCTTCGGGCGGGTCGGACAAACCGGATCCATCTCCCAGTAAATTAGGGTTTTCGTTTTATATAAAGAATGACGAGGCATTCTCTCTCCTCTCGCAACGCAGCAAAGCCCTCTAAATCATACTAACACGTATTGAAGTCATTAAATTAAAACCATAAAAGAATAAAATGAAAAAGGAAAGACACAAACAGACGCATCATGGTTATCACGGAAGTGTATAAATACATTTGAGTGCTTGTGCTCCACAAATATAGTAAGCCACGAAAAGTTTTTCTTTGACGCATTTTACATACTAATAATTAATTTTTTTCGCCCCGCTTTGTTTTCATTCATTCATTTCATGGGGTTGCAGAATCAATTATCCGACGTGTCGTCCGAATCCATCGTAATAATCGCGACGGTGGTCGTCGCTAGAGGCGTAAGATACCTCCACGCCCTTCTCTTCACTATCCTGCGCAACCTCGGCTTCTACCACCGCCGCCGCCTCGCCGACGCCGCCGACGCCGTCGACCACTGCTGCGAAGATCCGAGATTCTTCCACGACGCCGTCGTCTCCGGCCTGTCCGGTCTGATTCTCACGTGCGAGCAGATTATACTGAGCCGGGTTCATTCCCAGCCGCCGGCCGACGGCGGTTCGTCGTGCGGCGAGGACGAGCTGTGCGCCGTTTGCCTGAGTGGGTTCGCGCGCGGGGACGACGTGCGGACGCTCGAGTGCTGCCACGCGTTTCACCGGGACTGCTTCGAAGGGTGGCTCGAGCAGCTCAACTTCACGTGCCCTGTGTGTCGGAATCCGCTCGTCGCCGGCGAGCGCGTGGAGCAGACACGGACGCGCGTGTCCGATGATGTCTTGGCGTGGTTTGCTGTTCAGTGATGGAGACTAGGCGACGATCGCCTTTGACCCTAAGAAAAGAAAAAAATAATTTAATGCGTTTGTTTTGTTTCTTCCTAGTTTTTTGTGGGTGGTGTGTGTTTTGCTGACCATCTCGCGCTTTCTAGGATGATTTTGTTTCTTACCATGTTTTTTAAAAGAGTCTTTGCCGTGTGGCTCTTTTGTGGTGATAGTAACATTTTGCGACTTTTTTTTTATAATTTCTAATCATATGATTCATTAGATTATCAATTATACGAATTGGTTGATTTCCTCAATGGGATATACAAAAGCACGCACCGCCTTGATTTAATGGAACGTTATTAGCTAATATTTGAGCACGACGTCTTATCAAACTCCAACCACTATTTAATTAATTGGATAAAATAATAAACATTCTTATTCTCGGTAGACTTAGTCACGAAGCAAATGTTTCGATTGGCTTATCCTATGTTCTCCCAAGTCCCAGCCACACAATGTTAATAATAAATAGAGATTTACTAGTTACTACAATATTGGAATAGAAAGGGCGCTGTGAGTCGGTATCTCAATTCTCAATTATATTTATATATATACAGTAGCTTTATTTTTCAAATGAAAGATTAAATATTGATTGAGAATAACAAGTAAAAAAAACTTTATTTTTCAATTAAACAGCACGAAGGCATAAAGTACGTAAATTAGCCTAACATGCATAAAAAGGTGTAAGAGATGCATGCCTGGTGTAAAATGACATATAATATGAAACCCTAATTGAAGGAGCTGCTACCTTGTATGCATCTCTTACATCCAATGACTTTAGACCTAAAAGTGTAAACTTGGAATTACATAACTAAAAAGAACCCTAACACATTAAACTCGGACCTTGGACCTCCATTCCCCGCAATGCAAAATAGCATTCATCTCTTCCATTTATGCCCCTAATCGAAGCGACAGAAACTTCAAGAGAGAAAGAAAATTGCAGAGCTGCGTTTGGTTTGCTGGATTCTGAACCAGCTTCATTCAACATTCAGGCTGCGTTTGGAAATGCTCTTTTGGGTCCAGATTTTTCAGCAACGCCAAACGCAGCCTTAGTTGATTATTGTTTTAGAGTTCATTGTTGCCGCCTTATTACTTCATCTGCTAGAGCGATCACACGCGAGTCTTCAACCATGTTGTAATAAGGAGCAAAAATGAATAGCATTTCGAAATGATATTTTCTATGGGAAAAAAAAAAAAAGAAAACGAGCCAAGAGAAAATCTAACAAAAAATGGTTAATTAGGTTCGCTATGCTAGAGAGAGACTGCGGGACTAAGTAAAAGGTATGAGATCTTGTATTTATAAGATAGATCAAGACTCTAAATTAGAAGGAAATTGTGAAAATAAATTCCATATTGGCACGAGCACCAAGTGAAGGGGCCTTGGAGTTTTAAAGAGAAGCAAATTAATTATATTCCCAATCATCTGAAAAGTATCAATTTGTGGGGTTTCTTGTGCCTGTTTAATTGTGAAGTGTTTCGCTTCACTTTTGTGCATACTTGTTGCTTCTCATTCGTATATCAATCGCTCTCACCTCAAGACAAAAATTTCACTTTTTGACTTTATTATTACAACATTTATCGATATTCTATTTTGCAACAAAAGGAGTATGAACGTAATATTGAAAAAAAAATTGTCTGGCATGCACATTTTGAATAAGGTTTCTTTTGTCGATTGTATACTATAGCATGATTATATAAAGTATAAACACATGTAAATAACGCAATAGCATGCAAACTATGCAAATTAGATAATTCATACTATTAGAACATGTCCTACTAGCATGCAAGAGCGAATCAATGTGTGGTTACCCTTTTTTTCAATCAATTCAACTCTTCTAACAAAATATTGAATAATCACTAAAAATCTTGGTGGCCCAGTTATTGAAAAATGCAATTTCGAACAATGTGAAAACTTCCCTACCATGGAGACCAAGTACTCCCTCTGTTTCACAAAGAAAGTCGTTTTAAGATGTCTTTTTTTGTTCTAAAAAGCAAGTCGTTTTGGTATTTTCAATAAATATATGTGTAAATTTCCAAAATTACCCCCATATTAAATAACAACACACTTCATAAGTGGAATAATAATTAATAATTAATGAGGGTATAAAAGACATTTAACCCATGTCTTAATATGTGTGAGAAAATCTAAAACGATTTTCTTTGTGAAACTGGCAATTTCTGACTCTTGAAATTGGGAATTTTAAGAAATCGACGAGAAAATAAAATCAATCATTGGATACTTGAATGCCTAATATACGCACCTTTGTCTGGTTGGAACAATCCAAATTTAGGAAACGACGTGCAAAATTGTCCCAACGATGTTAGGCAATGGGTAAACATCTCAAGCATGTGTATTTCGCACGTGAGAGACTCAAGATTTAGGATGCAATAACACACCATTAGGAGCAAATCAAGATTCACTCTTATTTTCTTAATTAAAGTATTTTGTCTTTTAAGAAAATAAGGAATTGAAAAATATTCTATACATTAAAAAATTGAGCAAAATAAAACTAAAAATTGATGGAGAATATGTATTAGAAAAATATAAAGGGATAGGACTTAGGAGACTAAAGTGACAACAACTCAGAGCGCATGCTATGCCTATGCATATGCATTGGATCCCATTACAAATTGAGACTTCATATTACTCTCTGTGTTTCAACTTTTTTATATACACACACATAGCTTACAGGCAATGAATGCTACGTAGGTAATAATATGATATATAGAAAAATGAGAGGGATTGCTATTTTTAACAGCAATGTCAAATAAGGTATATAAATAATTAGGAAATCATTTCGACAAAATCCCAAAACACTTTTAATAATAACAAAAAAAAAAAAAAATCAAAGTTCGACAAATTAATACGACTCAGTTTCACATAGACGACGAAGTGATTCTCAGTCCCAATCCGTACAGTTAATTATAGGATCACGAAAACGGAACAAAATGATACTGTCATGAAAATAAAGTATGTACAAACATAATAATAGCCAACTTTTTCTTTCAGAAGCTTTGAGTTATAACATTTGCCGAAGATTCACAGCCGCCGCCGGCGACGGATTCTATCTTTAAAGCCTGAGTTTTTACCCGTTTCTTGACGTCGGATTTCGACCTCGAAAAGGAGTACTGAGACTGCTTTTCATGCCTAATTAAAATCCAAAAGGATTAATCTTCTTCGAAGCTCATCAGTTGCGCAATTATAAGTTAAGGCATCTTATACCTCGAAACTTTCTTCTTGTCGGAATGAATTTGGCGTCTATGAAAGGCTGGGGAGAGCACGTCGTCCTTACACTCCGAACCACTGCTTTCATTCGTAATCCTCGAAATAGAAAGCGACGAAACAGAATCATCATCAGCCAAGTTTTGAGCTTGGCCAGACAACTTAGTTTCGTCTACGGTAACATTCGCTTGCTCGGTAATAACGTCCTGTCGAAGAGAAATTCTCGTCGCAAAAATCAACCGATGTTATTATTAGCTTCAAAAGGTGCGATTTTTTTTTCGAACCTCGTTAATCTTTTCGTTCCCGAACAGTTCTTCGAAGTTTCGAAACGTCAGGTCGACGTCGGGTATGTGGACGTCGTCGTCGAAGCATCGAACTTCGTCGCACACTCCTAAGTCTTGCATGCTTTGGAGCCATATCTACACAGATATTTATCACAGGCGTCGAAATATAAACCAAAACATTTCGAATTTTTTTTTTTTTTTTGTGTGTGGAAGAAACGAAACCTCGTTGTTAAGAACTGGGCTGGTCTTATATTGCCAGAAGGAAGACTCCCCGGCCTGTTCGAGCTGAGAGAACGGCGAACCTAAGCGTTCTTCGTCGCCACTTTCGAGGTTAGGGTTTTGAAAGTCGAGATTCCCATCGAAGCATTCTAAACCGTTGATCATTCTATCGTGGCGAAAGGGTAACTTTTCGGCGGTCGAGCTTTGGATTCCCTCGGCAAGCTGAAGGTTTTGTAACTCTTTGATCTGCTGAAGAATCAAGCTGCCTTTAAACACCTGGAGAAGAAAGAAATCAAGAAAAACCTTCTTCGTCGATTTCCTCTAACAATATGATCCCCAACACGTATACATTTACCTTAGAAGATCCTAGATTGCTCGACCCCCATTCGACTTCTGTAAGGAAACACCGCAAACGTTTACCAAAAGCCCACAATTCAGGGAAAGACAAAGTAAAAGAGTTACCAAGAACGCTCGATTCGAAACCCCACAATTCAGCTAAATCCTCAGCAGAAGGGCACCCGACGTAGCAGCCGATGACCTTCTTCTGATGGTGAAAAGAGACATGGCTGTTGGCGTCGCAGCTATGGCACATGAACATGCCATGGTTGAGGCACCTAACGTGGGCCGGCTGATACCTACACGACTCGCACGCAAGGGTACGAGGATGTCTGAATGAGAGGGCGTTGGCCGAGTGTATCTTTGCATCGCAGCATAGGCAGAGGTGGGCCATGTCTGCCTTGCAGTACACGATCGGGCTCATCGACATGCAGAATTCGCAGGTTTTTTCCATTCGATGCTCTGTTTTCTTTACACGAAGGCCACTACGACATTAAATCAAACACTTTCAGAGCCTGAAACAGAGCAGGACAAGTGCTAAAGGCTCTGTTGTATGCTGTGCCGTGTTAGAATACTTTTTTCTTTCTTTCCCGGGAAGATCTATACGTTTGGCAACTCTAACGTGTCTCTCATTTACGTATTGAGATACAAATTCACATAATCCAAACGATTAAAGAGTGAAGTACCTGCGATCACGATCCACCAGGAGAAGACAGCAAAGCAGAGGAGAAAGCCTTCCTTGAAAATTGAGCTCATAGGAGAGGAAAAAGAGGAAGGGAGAAAAGCTAAAACAGAGTCACAAGAGTATTGGGATTGGAAGTTATCATCATCAATATCATCATAAACTCATGATTCTAGAAGAAAGTTATGGGGGAATAAGAAAAGAAGGCATTTTTTTTTGGTTCGGTTTTCTTTCCATCTATATAATTTTATCCATCTATCCATACGTTATTTAGGACGGATGCACTTTTCGTTGATGAGGTGTATGATTTCTGGGCCAAACCGTTATCTAATCCTAAGCATGTGACATCACTGCCACTGAATTCACTTAGTTGACAAGTTTCGGCCAATGGGAACTCGCCACGTCGTTCTGAGGATTGCCTCCCAAAAGTATGGTGGAGTGGAAGTATGACTTGAAGGGGCTTTAGTCATCCCAACTTGCTTGCTGTATTATTTTTTTATTCTTTAAATGGAAATAAACATAAAAAAAAAAAAAGTTTGCCTTTTTATTTTGTGTAATTTCGACTTGTAAGTTGTAGGTGTAAGGGTTACCCAATCAATATCGTAATTAAGGACAATAAAGCTCGACGATAACAGCATCATCCCAACTGTTCCATCTTCTTCCACACTCCATTTGCATCAATGGTAGATTCATCTTTTGACTCAAAAAATAGTTTGTGGGCTAAGTTCAATGCTCGGAAATATGCCAACCTAACTACTGTAAAAAGAGAAGCATAATAAAGGTCATTTCTTTCTCTTAAAAACGTGATCTTTGACCTTTATAGTTATCTAGTTAAGGCCCACCAATGCTTTGAACCGAATCTAATCACTATTGATTAATCAAATTTCGTAATCATATAAAAAGAGCATCTTTATATAGTAGTCCGCCAGTAATTTCAACACCATTGATGTACGGATACAAAATTCCTACAACACGCGCACTTCAAAGACTCTCACACAATGATCGTCCCCACAAGACGCCAGGCGGAAACTTCTAGAACATTCCTCACCGTACTTCTCCGCCTTCATCCACCTCAACCTTCGAACAGACGACACATGGCTCATAACCCGATCGAATCGAACGATGAGACAAGCATTCCTATTACCACTTTCTGTTTTCGTAAGACCCCACAATTCGATCAGACCATTTTCCATTCCTACAGCCAACAAACCATCGTTTCTCGCCTCGTCGAGGCCCAGCCAAGACAAGGCAGTCACACTGTTCTTGAACGTAGGGAGAGTAATGAGTAGCTTAACCGAAGATTCGTTTACCAATTCCCAGATTTTCACCGTCTTGTCCCTTGAAGCAGTGGCGAATTCGTGAGCAAATGGGTTCCAAGAACACGCCCAGATGATCCGTTTATGAGCTTCGTGCCTTGTAATAAGATGGTGGTTTACTTCGTCTTCTCCTGATTATGAAAAAAAAAAATCGTTTCTTTTCTTAGATTTTCGTTACATTGAGAAGATTTGAGATGAATAGTAACCTGCTTGTTCGATTGCGAATACAGAGAAATGACGATCCCTCGAAACAGATAAGAGAAATCTGTTGTCATGAGAGAATTCCAACTGTGTCACTGTTAAGCTGTGCGAATGCAGACGTCCCATTGATTTCCAAGAGCCAACTTGCCAGAGCCATATTTCTGCTACAGATGCAGATTGTGCCTATACAGTTTCAAATCACGTTATCCCGCATCTGTTAAACTACATTGAAACGTCGAGAAATCAGATAGTATTTTCCTATGCAAAATGGCTTCTCATGGTTACGGTTGTATCCAAGAATCGAGTTTATACAATACTAGTGAATGGAAACTGAAATACCTTGCATGATGATGCAACTAGCTTGCCTTCGTTATCGCAACATAAGGCAAAGAGTTCATTTCCATGACCGTAAAGCTTGTGTGATTCTGGCCACAAAGTGTGCCAAGACAGTTGTTCTTCGATCGGTGGTTCTGTCAACACCACTGGGATTGCCTCGGGAATTGTCTCGAGCGTATCCATGCCGTCGTTATCATTCGCTGCTCGAGATTCAGGCGAGGCTGCGAAATAAAATTATCACCTTTGCATTTTGGAGACCTTTACTTTCAGGTAATTCTTTATGAAGACGTTAATATTTCAAACTGGGAAATCACAATATCGACACCTTGGACATATATAGGCTTCTGTGACAGCCCTAGAGCAGACATATTTGCACCGAGGATTTG
Source organism: Craterostigma plantagineum (assembly GCA_027422505.1). Classification (NCBI taxonomy): domain Eukaryota; kingdom Viridiplantae; phylum Streptophyta; class Magnoliopsida; order Lamiales; family Linderniaceae; genus Craterostigma; species Craterostigma plantagineum. Next base: position 2,643,756 of record JAPQWV010000065.1, on the reverse strand, counting down.
CGAGCTCGCTGGGATTTCGTCGGCAAAGGTAGAGTTCTGTGATGCGTGGTCCAATGTCTTGAGAAACGAAAGAGGAGCTTCGAAAACTCGAGCAACTTTTTCGTCGGCTCCACTTACGAAGCGGTGGTTACCCTTTCCACTGATTATGGAGACACAGTTTATGTCATGGCCGTGAACTTGTGGTCGTGCGATTTCGTGCCAAGCTTCTTCATGTCCGATAGAAGACACATCCCTCCATGGAGAAAATATCCTAGATGTCTGAAAATGAGCATCGAATATGTAAGAGATACGTGATATCTTTGGAGAAATAGATTTTCCCAATCTCAATGTATAAATAGGGTAAAGAATCCCAAGTTTGTAATAATCATACCTGATCATGACTAACAGACAGAACATATGCCCCACTTCTAGCCCAAGAAATGTCCGAAACCGAAGCAAAATGTCCTGAAGGAACTTTTTGTGGTTTCCAATTGTGAAAACCGTCGCCGATATCTTTCCATAAATGAAAAGATCCACCGTATCCATGCGCTAGAATCGAACGTCCATTTGGGCTCCAATGACCGCCGTAAAATCCCAAAGCGCAATGACTCAACTCACCTACAGTAACCATGTTCATCCATATACCAGTAGTCTTTTCAGGTTTCCATATCATCATTGTCTTGTCCATTGACGCAGATAAAATGCTTTGAGGTTGGTAATAGCATTCTTCACCGTCTTTAGATGAAGACTTTTCGGGCGGTTGCCATTCGACCGAGTAAACCCAATCTTCGTGCCCAATGAGGAGCGATTCGAGAGATATCTGATAAGAGGATGAATCGACTGAAAATATTGGGCCAATAATGTAGGAAGCTAAGGTTGATCCTTCTTCTCTGTCGTTTGGCTCACGTGAAGCTATCTTCCATATGCGTATACCCTTGTCTTGAGACGAACTTGCGAGAAGAAGGAAACAATTTTGGCTAGCTGAGGACAGAGGCAAGGAGAAATCTAGACTACGAATCCAATCGGTGTGTCCTTTCAGTTCACAAGCTTGACGAAACTGGAATCAGTAAGCATATTCAAAAACTTTAGATCTTCCAAGAAAAAGGTAAGCAAGTTGAAATTCTCAAAATGAAAAAGAAGTTGAGAAGCTACACACATTTCCCATTCTCTCGCCGATGTAAATGTGAATTTTGTTATCCAATCCACCCATGGCTAGAATTAGACGTCCATTGCTTCTAGGCAACTCAGCTAGTGAAAGTGCGACCATGGGTTTTTTACCAACAGCGATGGAATCTAAACACGACAATTTGAACTCACCTAAAATATTCAAAAGGCACAACTAGAGATCAAATCAGTGGATGTATCCCTAGCCTAAACTAATAAATGGTGAATTTAGAATAAGATCTGCTGCATAACCAATATGCTCACCACCAGAAACAGAGGGAAGGATTACTTCCCACACGTTCACAGTGCCATCAGAAGAGGTAGATGCAAATATAGCTTCTGAATGAGAGACCATAACCGCAGATATGCATGTCACACCCCTTTTGTGTTTTTCCAGTATATTTGAAACGTTGCTCCACTGTAAGAAAAATTTGAATATCAGCTCGTAAAAGTTAAGCATCGGTGATTATCGATTTTTAAGGTAGTAAATGTCAATGTGGATCAAACAAGAGGAGCAGAAATTTGATTAGATTAAATACAAACTGCCACAGACGAATTTTGAGATCATATTAGAAAGTAGTTGATCACATTCATCCAAATGATAATTGAGCAAGAAAAAGTTCCAGAGAGAAAAAAAAAAACCTTCTTATCAGAAAGAGAATATTCCCATAGAAATATTGAACCTTCAGCGTCTCCAGTGAGCAGATAGTGCCTTTCCAAATGTTTTGCTGAAATCATACGAAACAAACAAACAAAATTCACCAAACAGAGCTAGGATTCAGAACAAAGAACCACAAAGTCTCGATCGATTTAAGCAACGCCAATGAAAAGGAATACATATAAAATCAGCTCAATGCGTAGAAGAAAACAATAGACACTAAAACTACAAACAGAACGGAATACCCCGTTAGCCCAATTTACACAAAAGATCGAGCCTTAGAAAGCAAACTGAAGCCGAAAGAAAGCATGATTTACAGACAAATCCCAGACCTTTAAAAGCAAACTTGGCGCTCGGCAACCAATGGGTGCAGTTAACATACGCCACATGCCCTGGAAGTGTAGCCAAAATCTGTGCAGTCTATAACGCAACCAAAAAACCCATAAGCACAGTCCAACAAGCAATGAGTGATTATGTATTTAAACTAAAACCTTGGGACAAAAGATGGCAACAGCGTTTTGAGCGCCAAAAGAGACCAAATCGCAGGCACCCCATGAGACGTTGTTGACCACTCTGTTACAGCCCGCACCTATGAACAAACTCTTCACTTCAGCTTCCATTTTCAGCTGTCAACTTAGCACTAGAATGACTCGTAATGGCTTCTTCTTCAGGCGACCGCGCTATGGAGGTTTTAGTATCGAGGAAAGGGACAGAGCTTTTAGTTGGGCTTCACATTGGTTTTGGGCTTTGGAATGATTTATTAATGGGCTTACGTTGCTTTTAGAATAGGCCCAACTCTCATCATTTCACTTCACAGTATCCTCCCCTAAATATTCAACTATTGCACTTGAATATACTTCTTCTAAGGTTTAATTCTTTTCTTTACTTTTTGGTGAATTGATCATTTTAAGTTGGTCGAAACTCGAAATTAACATACATACCATGCTTTGAATCGCTAGAAATTAACAATGATCAGAAGGAAATAGAAGGAAAATATGAAGCTTTAGTTTTCTTTTATTGTCTCTCGATCGTAGGAAAAGATAGAACTCAACCATTAGTAATAATAATAATAGGCATTCATGTTAGGGCTTGACAATGGCTGTAGATTTGCATATGGGACATTCATTTTTTAGGTGAAGCCACCTCTTCAAGCATTGCAAGTGATGTTTGTGTCCACAGCTTAACAACGTTCCAATGTCATCTTCTTCGCCTTTTCTGAACCCCTCCTGCAAATTTATTCCAAGGTTGTAAGAGTTTCAATGGAAGAACTAACAAAAAGAAAAGAAGAAAAAAAAACCCACCTGGCATATACTACATCTCCAATCTTCATCGTTCAAATGCTTTGATAACCTCAGACAACTCAGTATATCTTCTTCCCCGAGGCCCATGGTCACGTGCCCAACCTTATCGTTCAAATTTGCCGAGTCCTTTTATGAAAGAAGGAATTTTTAAGGTGAGAATTTGAGCTTCGATTGATCTCATGCCATTGCTAATTAATACCTCGTATGACATATGGTCGGCGTTGAGATTTCTCCTGGGCAACAGATCTTGTTGCAACATCATCGTCTGCAAATAAAAACATGTCTTTTAATGCCTTAAAAACACATTTAATTCTTAAACTATTAATGAGCCCATGTCGATTAGTTCTTCTTCTTACCTCAATGATTTGAGCTGCAGAACGATGATTTGCCCTTGATCTGATACTCCGAGATAAAACTTCTGTGATATCAGGAAAATGGTCGCCTCTGTTTCTTCTTGCCACGGAAGAGATCTAAACAATGCAAACAAGAGTAGTTAAATATCAGTTTTTTTTCCTCTAGTTCTTGAATTTACTTTGGTACCTTTCTTACACAGTTGTTTCTTCTCGGGACAAAGTTTCTCCTAGTCGTATGAACAACGTCAGAAGCGTTAATACCAATGCCAGGAGGAGCACAGAAGACATGATCTGGGAAATCAATCGCAGCTTTTCTTGGACGGTATCTCTGCTTCTTCTGAGGTTTTCCTTTTCTCGCTTCCTTTCTATCTTTTGGTGCCGAAGCAGTCGAGGAGCTTCCATTACTACTACATCCAAGGACGTTGAGCTTTATCATGAATGCAAGCTTCTTCTTTTTTCTTGGATTGTTTTTGTTACATGGGTTCCTTGATTCGCTTGATTGAGGCATGATTAGTTAGAACTACACTTGACGTTCTTCGTTTGATGAAGGCGAGGAGGTCACAGATCAGATATATTTGAATGAATATCAGGGAAGAATGAGTAGTAGAATGTGGTGACAAAGAGAAAGGGATTGTCTTTAATCCAAGTAGATGTAGTATTGCTTGTCTTGTGCTGTGTTTTCTTACCATTTGGTTGTCTTTTGCTTTGGTAATCGCACGTAATTCACGAACTTAATAGTCTTTTGTCCTATGTTTTCTTCAACTACCGCCTAATCACCGCGTTTAAAGGCTTTTTAATTAAGAATTGTGGAGACGATTGGATTTTGAATTTTCACGCAGCACCGACGAACTAAAAAAGATTAACATATACTAGTATTTTCTTGCACACCCGATGTGTGTGATATATAATATTAGGCTTTTTTAATTAAATAATTAAAAAAAATTCAACCATTAAAAAAATAAACATAAAACTGAAAGCATTAATAAAATAGACAAACTCGTATGTTTAGTTTACGAGTTAATTAAATCGTATAAAATAGTTACGAGTTACATTCCACGGTGGCACTCTGACTCTTTGACCTGCTTGAAACTAACTCGTATAAACATATTACGAGGTACTTTAAGTAACTCGTATAAAGAAGGTACGAGTTAGTATAAAATTCTTTTTTTACGCGGCGTGATGGGCGACCATGTGCAATCAATTAATAATTGCCATATGGATAAATAGGAAAATAGTAACTATCTCATTATCTCGATTATTGATGTCACGGCGATACAATTTTTATGAGCTGTTGACTTCACAAGGTACACGAGTGAGTTTTGAGAATTTGTTCAAGAAAATGTTTAGATTTATTTTGACATGGGAGATGTTTCTTAATAATTTATGTAAGAAAATTGCGTTAGTCATTTTTTTTATTTTTATATACAGTCCGCCAAATATTTTTCTTTTATTAATTTTAGTATAACTTATTCTTTTACGGGGAAAAGGAAGAATAGGGTTTCTCGTCTTTTGAGCGTTTATAAACTGAGTGAAGACATTGCGGAGGGTATGGCACTATGGCAGCCAAAGAAAATGGGGTGGTCGGAGATCAGATCGATTCAATCAAATTTTTGAATGTCACACAGTTCCTAACTCGAAGACTGAGCTGAGCTGGCAAATATTAAAAAGTTTTACTATATATAATAAACTGTAGAATTGGTAAAAAAGAATTTTATAGTAACCCGTGCCATCTTCATACGAGTTACTTAAATTAAGTCGTAATATGTTTATACGAGTTAGTTAGACAGTCAAAGAGTCAGAGTGCCACCGTGGAATATAACTCGTAACTAATTTATACGATTTACTTATCTCGTAACCTAAACATACGAGTTTTTCTATTTTATTAATGGTTTCGGTTTTATGTTTATTTTTTTAATGGTTGAATTTTTTAATTATTTAATTAAAAAAGCCTATAATATTATCTATATCTAATAAAATAATAATAATACTAAAAATAGAAGGATAAATTTGAGAATATAAAATATTGTGTTAGTGGATGGTTATAAAACTTATATTATTATTATTTTATGAATTAATGAAAAATCTATTTGTATCCCATCTCTCACCATATAGATGAATCAAAAGCTGGCACCAAATTGTATTATTCGTCGGTGGGACATGAAAAATAAGACGAGAACTACTGTGATTTAATTTTTTAAAAAGCACACTCACAAATTTTCAACAATTTTATAACAAACTTGCCCAGGAATATTATAGATACAACTTTTTAAAAATAATACGAAAATTTAAACTGGGAATTGGTGGGGTGCGCCAGGCCCATGCAATAGTGCAACGCAAGGGCGACGCTCGAAGGCCCAGGTAGCAAGCTACCTTATGGGCCTTCCCCCTAAAAAATTAATTTAATATCATAAGCCGATGGCCCACGTATCAGATATTAAACTGATAAGAACAGATACTACACTTGATCTTAGCCAAAAGGCCGAGAAAGGTATGCTTTATTCAGCAGACGATGCCCCTCTCTTATAGTGCAGTATCCATCCACGCTCGCTTAACTCAAGCGGTGTGGGACGAAAACAGAAAGATTAATAAATATTTTTCTTCTCTTATCTTTGGCAACTTCTCATAAGGCCCAAACACGTCATCCAATCTTACCGTCTAACGTCGTCGTATCGTATGCAGCACAGCAGCTCAGTCAATTCAATCAATCGATCGATCGATCGATCGAATTGTCCAAAAAATGGACACACCAGTTCGAGCTCTAGTTGACGCAATCCACGCCAGTCCAACTCAAGCGGTGTTGTATGTGTCCGGCGGTGCATCTCAGGTACGTGATTGGAGCTGCTTTGTGCGTTGCTTGTATTGAAGAGTGTTGTCTATGGCCTGAATGAAGAGAAACAATTGGTTTGTCAGGCACTTGGGTGGTTGATATCTATGCCAGGAGCTTCAAACACCGTGTTAGAAGCAACTGTTCCTTATTCTAGGATGTCTATGGTTCAATTACTGGGCAAGGTCCTTTGCTTTTTGTTGTTTGGTTGTATCTTTTTTTTTTATATGTATTTTGTGGTTACTTTTACCAAGGTTTCAGTTCGAATTTGATACTGATGCGAGACTGTTATTTTACTCCATGGGTCTCTCCTTAGGTGCCATCTCAATTTTCCAGTCGCCAAACTGCAGAGGACATGGCATTGATGGCTTATAATAGAGCTCTAAAGCTTTGCCATCCAGGTAGTTTATGTAACTCTATCGCAAATGATTAACTTGGATGCATCTCTGTCAATTCTTCGAAAATTTCTATTACCACTGACTTCATGATCTCCTTATTCTATCGGTTAGCGTTATGACTACTTTGGGCTTAGTTACCTTATGTGCTCACTCGTCATTTTGGATTCAAATTCTTTTTTGACGGGAAAAGGTTACCCCGTTCTTGGCGTGGGGTTCACGGGTTCACTCGCTAGCACACGTCCGAAGCTTGGGGATCACAGGTACCATTTGCTGTTGTACCCTTGTCAGCTAAGCTAGCCGAAATTTTGTCATGTTATGATGCCGATCATTTGGGGTTTAATAATAAATGCTCAGGTTTCATGTCTCGACAAGGACATCAGATCAGCTTTTGGCATCAAGTGTCACTTTGTCAAAGGTACCACGTAATTGCCCCTCAAAATCTAACACACCTTGTTATTCTTAGAAAAAAAAATCAGGTTCGATTTATCCACCGTTTCAGGGTTTACGAACTCGTGAACAAGAAGACAGAGTCTCAAGTCAGTTCCTGCTGAAGGTACTATTCATCAGATTGTTTTTTCGAATGAATCTATGTATCAATTGAGCTTAAATCAATGGACTTATCTAGTACTCTTTTGGTCTAGGCAATAGCCTATGCTTGCAAGGTCCCTACAACATTTTTCCCCGAGTTGTCAGACTCAGAAGTCCCAAACGAATTCCAAACATCCTTCGACGAAGATCGCCAGCTGCAGCAACTCATCGATGGCCAAATATGCTTTAAGGTCTACCCCTTTTTCAGTGGTATGGCTTTAGCTTGCAGATCAGTTCATTAGCAAAGCATATTACATGTAACTTCGCCTGAAAAAACTGTGCAGATATGACAAAGTATCAGCGGAAAATAATCCTCCCCGGCTCCTTCAATCCCTTGCACGATGGCCACCTAAAGCTCTTGGAAGTTGCTACGACGTATTTTCCATTTCTTCCTTTTTTTCCCCGTTAATTTCTCGATGTTATCGATCTTATCACTTCTACGCTATGTGATTGATGCAGCATTCTTGGCGATGGATACCCTTGCTTCGAATTGTCAGCCGTGAACGCAGACAAACCTCCGTTAACGGTCTCCCAAATCAAACAGCGTGTCGAGCAGTTCGAAAAAGCTGGTGAGGGCTTTTCAACACGCAATTCAACGTTTTCTATCCTCTTAGAATTGTTTCAGTTCAGCCATTGATAGCATAACCTCGAAGAAGTGCAGGGAAGACGGTAATAATTTCCAATCAGCCGTATTTCTACAAGAAAGCTGAGCTTTTCCCAGGAAGTGCCTTCGTCATAGGCGCCGACACTGCAGTTCGGCTCGTTGACGTAAGAAATTGAATCAAAATCATTGTTGGGCCGTATATTAGTGACGACGTATATCAGTAATTCTCTCTTCTTTTTTTTTTTTTTTTTCGGACAGCCCAAGTATTACTACGGAGACTACGGAAGAATGTTAGAGGTTTTATCCGAATGCAAAAACACGGGTTGCGTCTTCCTCGTCGGCGGACGAAATGTAAACGGCGAATTCAAGGTTAGTTCTTTTACACGAATCTCTCAGGCACTTTTTTCTGCCATTTTTCCTGTTCTACTTCTTCCACTGACAGACATTGAAGAAGCTAATCATATTACGTGTGTTTTTTCTTTTCTTTTTTTTTTTTTTAAAGGTTCTTGATGATTTTAACATTCCTGAGGAGCTTAAAGACATGTTCATCCCTATACCTGTCGACAAGTTTCGAGTGGACATTTCATCGACCGAACTTAGGAGAAGCCGACAAGGACTGCTCTGAACATAATCATATCATAATCATGTCTTGATATCATAGCTTACATACATAATGGTATTAATATTCATAATTCAATCAAATCCGTTGTAAACAATGCAAGGGAAATTCCCCTTAAAGAATAATAATCTATGTACACGTAATAAATAAATTAAATAATCATCAAAACAGTAAAATCATATCATGTATAATATCCTCTCACCTCGCCTACCTATTAAAATGCATCACTTGAGGGGCAAACCTCAATAACCTGTCCAAAGCATGGCGAGTGAACTTCCTCGCAAAAAGGTAGCAAACCTTCGTCTTATGCCTCCCATTATACAAACACTCCTCCTTTCCTCCGCCGTTATTCCTAAGCCTCTCCAAGAACTCCACCGTAACGTCGGGCCTCACGTACCTCATCGGGTGGGGCCCGCCCCTCGACCAGTCAACGTAAGTCAACGTCCTATTCGAATTCCTCTGTCCAAATTTCACGCTGACGTACGTAGGCAGGTAATGCTCGTCCGCGTAGCAGGAGCCGTTGCAGTACTTCTGAAACGCCGGGAAATAATATTCGTCCGAAATTACTTCCAGCGCGGTTTCTCTATCGACCGAAAACCACTGCGATCCTTTCCTCCACTGGTCGAGCGCGATTTGCGGGGCCATCTTTGGGCTGTATCGTCCCCGCCCGACGGGGCCCGCCTGGTCGTAGGCCTCGACGAAGTTTAGGGTCGAGTTTGTGAGGTAGTTGTAGACCGTTGAGAAGTTGTAGAGAGGTATGCAAGACTCTGATAGGAGGACGAACCTCTCGTTAGAAGAGTCGAGGAGTGCGCTGGCTAGTAGTCTGCGCTCGCCTTCGACCATGTTTACGTGCCCCCATTTTACTACCTTCATTATCAATAACAATATTTTAGTCAAGAAATTTAGTAGAGGAATGTTATGAGATACTTCCTCCGTCCCACATATTTCTTCTCATCTTTCTATTTCGTGTGTCGCACATAATTCTTCTCATTTCTACTTTTGGTAAAAATTATTCCAATAATTAAACTAATTACATAATTTATATTTAAAAAAAGGCTTCTTAATTTGTGTGCACACTAATTAGTTTTCTCTCTCAATTCCTTAAAAGTGTACTATTAAAAAATGTGGTTTGTTAATCTACATGCCCACTAATTTTTTGAAGTATTAAGTGGGATTAGTACTTTTGAAAGGAAACATCATGCAAATATCGAGTGGATGCTACTACTCAATTAGCTAACTTGAATGATATTGCGTATACTGCATTATCAGAATAGATTAAAGAAAATGCACTTCTCTTAATATCGTTACACACACTAGACTACACTACCTGTATAACCAGAGATGAGCCCATATTTTCTTATATAGTTATTTATCACATTTTTTCAAGAAATTAAATGTTTGTTATTATAGATGTCCGGATAGTCCCATGATGCAATAGATGTCCTTGAATATATTTTCAAACAAAATATTGCATGGGACTTTTGTTCAGGGGATTGAAAAGAATTTACTTCGTTATTACTAAATACCTTCTATTTCTGTTTGGTCGAGAATTATGGGCTGCTATTAATCAAAACTTGACGTCACATAAATCAAGGACCATAACATATCTACACATGATTAAAAATTGTTTTTTTAAGAAAAAAAAAAAGAAGAAGAAAAAACTGACCTTGCTAGGAATTCGCCTGCCACGAAAGACCGAGCCCAGATGCTCATCAGATCTATTGTAAGAAGGATCGCTGTGCACATAGATTGAGTACAAACCTTCGTTTCCTTTGAAGAACTTCTCCCAAAGTGGAGCTAAGATCACTGGGCCCCTCGTCAAGAACATGAATGCGATCTTAGGGACAACCTTAAACGGCGCCTCTTTAATCTTAGGAGTCATCGAAGCCCTCCACATAAGTTCTTTATCGTCCATCTCATGCATGTAATGACGACTGCCGTTATAACTTGTTGCCGGAATATTCTCCATCTGTTTTAGGGTTTGATCTTCGGTTAACTGATGATCATGGTTCCATGACTGTGCTGTGAAGATCGAAAACTGCCCATTCGTGACGTGGAGATTCACCGAGAATGTCTTAAGTTGGGAAAATATGACGATCCCCAAAGTGAGCCCTAGGATGAGGAAGAAGAGGTAGGAGACGAGGGTATTGAGGGAATTTCGCATAAGCATATGCTTTTTTATCGTCATTGAAATGAAGAGGAATGTGACAGAGATTTTATGCGGAAATGAAATTAGTCGGTGTGGATTTAGTATGAGATTCTTGGAAAGAACGAAAGAATATTAATAGATGTTAGAAAACTAGCCGGCGTGGAGAAGAGAAGAGAAGAATGTTCGTGGAATTTAGAGAGAGAGAGGGAGAGGTTTCAATATATATTGGGTTGGAAATACTCAATTTGGTGTAAAACTAATTGTATGTAATGATTGGTGTTTAACTAGTGCTTCGTAGGACACTATTTAACCAATCTACTATGGCTTCAAATTTTTCTTTTCGTAACATGTCGTATGGAAAATGTAGTCATCAAAGCGCGTTGTCAAACGTTGAACATTCATTCGTTCATTTTCGAACCATCTAACGTGTCCGCTGGTTTTAACTAGGGAAACTTCGGACGGCAAATCGACTTGGCATAGCTGTAGGCCATATGTGATACGTATATATTTATTTCATATAATTGGTACACATAATAGTGGAATATAAACATGTTATTTAAAAGGTTGACCGAACGCCCAAACCATGTGAATCCAATCATTGTTTTTTAGAAGACTTGATTTAAATATTTTATGAACTCTTACATAAAATAGCTAATTAAATTAGAACTATTTGTTTGGAGAAAAAAAAATGCACGCGATAAAATATTCTCGGACAGAGAAATTGGAACGAAGTTGAGGAAAGCCGAATGAAATGATCTCTGGCTTGGTCCATAATGGTGGCCGACTTTACAAGTCAACTATGTCTACTCAATGGAGTTATATGGCGTCTTGAATCATAAGTCTATATATATATAACAAACTATTCCTTCAAATTGATAAGTAATAGTAACTAACAATTTGCACTCATCTACTATAATATATAAATAAATAAGATTAAAATATTTTAATTTGAAATAGTTAATTGAAATGATAATTTATTTTATTTTATATATAAATTATAAAATTAAAAGGTATATGAATTAACAGAAAAGTACCTAGTTATATAAAAAATTTGCATGTCAGACCCCATGTCAGAAAATTTTTATAAAAGTACCCGTTCGATTGTGTACTATTTTTCCAGTCTTGACGTACCTTTCTGTAATGTGTATTAAGTACCATGTCATGCGTATATATAGTACTCACATATGTTACTTATATACGGTCTATACGGTACTTTAATGTGTGTTATATGATGTACCATTTTCTCATTGTATTACGTACCACAATATGTTTCCGTATGGTACCTAAATGTGTTCCATGACGTACTTGCGGCGAAACGGGTAGCAATGCGCAAAAATTTTATTCTGACACGTACCTGCAGATGAAAAAATCTGATAGGGGTCTGATTTGCGAAATTTTTATATAAATGGGTATTTATATGTAAAGATCACATAATTAAAAGTGATTAATTAAAATAATAAAATAGTGATTAATATTTTATTTTAAATATTAAACTTTTTTTTTAAATGACGGTTGATAATCACCCCTTAATAAGAATAGATATTTTTTTTTAATTCATTAATAAGATTTCGCACATACGGCTGCTGCTTTCCACATGTCACTTGTCGGGTTTCTCCGTAATTTATTGAGCTTGGGCTCATTCTTATCAAAAGCCCAATATGATTTTTTCGTCTAAGGCCCAATTAATTGAGCCTTCTGCTAGATAGAGTCGATATGAGTTTCTGTATTAAGACATTTATACTTGCAACATGTTTTGTCCGAGACTCCGAGCAATAGAAATCTCCGTATATGAACAATAAATATACCAAAAAGGAAATCATAATATCGAGCGACGAAGGTTCAACTTCAAACAATGCATTTATCAACCGAAAATTCTGTTAAGTGTTGCAGCCAAGCGCACGCCGGCTTGAGCTAATCGCATGTTCACGGTAGGGTATCGAGACATGAAATAATCATCTGCGGAAAACATATATGCAACACATTATAATCTCATAATATATAATATAAATACTGTAAAATGCAGAATTATGTATAAATAGACTTTCCTTAAAAAGCCAATTGGTGTGTAAGGAAATATGAGACAAACGAACTTGGGGCATTTTACCGCGAAGTATTGAATCTTCTTTCACATCTTTGTAGGCATAGTCGCAAGCTGCTTTGATACTTTCAGCCGCGTATCTGCTTCCAATAAATCGCTACAGTTTTGCTTATGTGATTTTCGAATAGCTGAAAAAATAAATAGAGGGTATTACATATCTGGACAAGCTATTTTACTGCAAGCCTCCCATGCCTTGGCTGTTTCAGACCATATCGTCTGTAAAATTGATTTATCAATAGAAACATGTATGAATTATGATAATTGTAGAAATTGGAATTTTTCCGTTTGAGGGGTTTTCTTTTAGCAGATATAACTAAAGGACTCAACTGATATGTTAGACTGAAGGCTACCGATCAGTCCATCCACGTTCGAATCGTAGAACTTTTTCTCTTCTTCCTCGATAATGTCTGAATCCCATACCTATGCATGTATACAATTTCGATAGGAAATCGTCACATTTATTACATATATTTGCGTAAATATTAAGAGCAGAAGTGCAATATAGTGAAAAGTGGGCTTCACATACACGATGAAGATTTGATCTTCTTCTATACCAGCGGACATCAATGGTGTTTCCACCTTTATCCGAAGTAAATCCTACATGCAGAGGCTGCATTTGCATATATAATAAGTAAATTCATATGACGAACTCTCTATACATCTGTTAAGTTTCAAAATTTTGATTAGGACAGATAAGAATATGCATTTGATTAGGACTCATAACAAAAAGAGAGATGCTTTTGCACCTGATGAACGTCTCCCATGTAGTGAGAAAGGAATAGAATTGCTTCCGTGAGATTATCTGATGATGGTGATCAGAAACTGTTAATATATTACACACACATACCATAGATATATTATTACACCCCATTTGTGTTACAAGAAAGAATACATTCATTAGTTCCCAATAAACCCTTACATTGAGAATCAGAAGTAGTATTGTATGTAAGAAGCTGATTCGTGTAGTTATAGATCGCCCCTGTAACACACCGTCCTCGTACGCCTGCTTCATCTTTGCAATCCCCTACACACACACACAAACACACACCAATCAGAAGTTAGTAGTTATCTAGAAAAGATAAGGAAGTAATTAATTATTATATGGATCTCAACTGCTGTAATGATAGGTGCAGAGATTATCTGGCGTGTTGACGTAATGAAGAGGCGATGACCAACGGTAACGGAATTTGACTCTATCTGCCCAAGAGCACACGCTACTGAGGTCATTACCAGCGAAAGAAGGCAAGAGCTTTGATACAGCTACTAATGCTTCTTCACTTAACCTTGCCTGTAATAAAAAGGAAGGGGGGAAGAAAAGAAGTGTTATGAATGAATGATGAACTCCATTAGTTGTGTAAAAGTTGTTTTACCTGGGCAAGTTTGCATACGATGAGGTGCCCATCGACTCCCCAGCCATGGATTATAAGTTGCACTGATGAGGATGAAATAAGAGCTGATATAACAGCATATAGTAAAAATAATGCGTGAAATCTGCTGAGTTTCATATTGCTTTGCTGTTGTTAAAATGTGGAGGGGAATATGAATATGATGAGAGAGCCTATATGAGTAATTAAGAATAATTCATTTCCCTTTCAATTTTTGTATAATGAGATTTTCATTTTAGTTCCCTTTTGATTCTGAATTCCAAATATGTGAAAGATTAGAAACAAAAAGGGGTTGTAAGTTGTAACTGCTTCCACAAATGATAAGCGTCCCTTGGTTGGATATTTGTTATTATTCTTCCATAAACTGCTTGCCAAATAAACGTTGCGTATTTGCAAGATATATATGGTTTAGTTTAAACTCTCAAGATTGGAGATTGGTGATTGGAGTAATATATAATGTCGTGGTCTCAAATAGAGAGTTCTGTAACGATTTGATTTTATTTTCCCAATGCATTATAAAGTGTTCTCAATGTCTACTCCAAATTTTTTATTTCTAGATAGGTCTTTTTTACGTCCCATTATTTAAACTAGTAACTAAACACATTCTATGCATGTGCAATATTTAAATTTAAATATATTATTTTATATTTTAATATTAAATTATAAATTTAGTTTTATTACTTTTATTATGTATAAGAAAATTGATTTGATATCATGGGTAAATTTGTAATTATTATTGACACACCAAATTAATTAAATGGTAGTTACTGTAAGCCTCCCCGCTTAATAAAATAGAAAGATTAGACCGTGAATATCATGAGATCTGGGATGTATGGACCACGTACACGTTTTGGGATGGTATAACTTTTTTTATTAATTATGCATGGATAGATACTAAATTTAGAATGACTGTATACCACAAATAGCTTACGATACTACCACTAAGAAAAACATAATAGTTAACGTGATATTGTGTCGAATATAAGTTAAGGAAGAGAGAAGAATGTTGTGATATTGTCGTCATCATTAGAATTAGGTAAAAATGTATATAAACCCTGCTATACCTGAAATGATTAAAAAACCCCTATGGCTTTTTTTATTGCACGAAACACCCTCATAGTTTAATTAACTCTGCAACGCTTCCCCTGGGCAGCGGTTCTGCCCGAAATTGGGTTTAACGTGCTCATAATGCGGCTTGGATTAGCTATGGCGAGTCTTTTGATCCAAAATGACACAAATAACCTTACTTCATCTTCTCAAATGTCCCCAAACGACTGATACGAATTTTCATTCTAGGGTTAATTTTCAAAGTTGAAGCGCGCCTGAGGGCTAATCCAAACAACTAAGGTGATTTGGTGAAAAGGTTGAGTTATTCATTTCTTAATTTTCTTGAAACGAGGTTGGGTTTATTCTAGGGTTCAACACGGTTTCTTAATTATGTTCTGCAAGTTCTTTGAAATCATGGGTATCTTTTCGTCCTCTCTGTGGTGAAATACTCATTCTTGAGAGTTTAAAATAAAGAAATACTCTCACCAAATATCATTCATTCCTGAGAGTTTAAAATAAAGAAATTAATACTGTCATCAGATAAACTCCCATCACCAAATCCAAAACGATAATGGGTAGATAAACCATATGCAAACAAACGAAAAAAAAAAAAAAAAAAAAACTAAGGGCATATTATATCTACAACAATCGCGAGCCACCTATGTCCGAAAAATTAAAATATTTTTTTAAATCTTCGCCGCCCAACTCATGGTCACACGTCGGAAAAACGTCATTCATTCTACGATCAATCATCATAGGAACCGTATCATCATCGTCCTCGACAAACCCTATATTATTACCACCACCATCGATATTCCGGCGATCTTTTTGCTGATTATCGTCCTCGTCGCATGTAATAACATCAGAAACCTTGGATCTTGAGCTAACCTCGGACTGTGTGAAGCCAGTAAGCCTTTGCACAGTGGCTTTGAAGTTACATTGCTGTGTTTGATAGACCTTTGGCGTCTTAACGTATATAATCACTGGCTCGGGTCTTTTCTTATCATTGTTAGGGTTATTCTCCTTTTTTGGGTTCGAAGCACCAGTTGAACAATAGGGTTTTTGTATGGTGTGAGAGTCTTTATTGATTCTTACTCCTTGCGAAGAAGAGTAATACGATGGATTTGATGAGCAGTGTGTCAAGTTTTTTGTCGTCATTATTGTTCTTTGGTAGAGTGTTATTGTACTCTAGGCTTTCTTCATATCCAAGAAGAAAGGGAGTGACCTTAATGAGTATATAGACACACACACGCATATATATGTATGCATTATTGTGTGAGTCAATGAGATACAATCTAAGATCGGTATGTTAGTTAGAGAAGTTCAGATATTATTGCAAGTAATTTCGAGTAACCACTGTCCGTTCGGTTTTGAAGGGAGGTATATCTATTTGGATGCGAAGGTTTGGGAATATTCCTTTTTCCATTTATTTACGGGTATCGAAGCTAATTATTAGAAGCTGGAGAAACAAAGCTTTGAGAGATAATAAAATTAATTTGCAGAAATCGTACTAAAATCTTTATTGTAAGTAATGATCCGAAAAAATTGATTCAATATCTCGATCCAACATAGGCTGCCGAGAAGTAGAGAGACAAAGGCGAAGTTCGAGTTTTGGCATATACTTGTACGGAGGACTTGGGAGCCATTTAATATGCCATGGATTTCTCTTTTAGCATTTTTGGTGGTATGGAATAAATATTTAAAGCAAGGACGTGGCAAGATGAATTATTTGTTTGTTCTTGTTTATTCATTTAATTTATTAGGGCTCCACTACGAAAAAGTATTGTTAGGTATTTTGCATCGAAATCCACTTGAGTCCTTTTTCTTCGAATCTTTCAATTTGAAGAGTGGTCCTAAATTGAAGGTTAAGCTAAAAGGCAGGCGAAGATACTATCATCAGTTTAATATGTTAATTTGCCTATTAAATTTAAGAGAAGACTTCCTCAAAAATTCGGAACAATAATACATAAAAATGGAATCAATTGGTACAAGAAAAAAGTGGGTTTATTCAACGTTTGCGAATTGAATTAGTTCTCTTCAGACATCATTACGAGTTGATGAGATAATATATAGACTCTTAGTGACGTGCAAAAAATGGTGATCGATTACCTATGATATAGACAAAATTAGAATAGTATAAATAAAATTGAATAATAAGGTGGCTAGCTAGGCAAGTGCGACACGGAATAATGTAAATTCTTGACCTTTGAGAGGGGCAAGAGACTGTGTTATATACCATATATTTTCTTGAATATAATCACAAATTCAACAGATATTGTTTTCGAAATAAGTCCCTGTCGATCTAATTTATTCCGACTAAATCTTGAATAATCTTTTATAGATTGTATATATATGTTATATTTCCTAACTAATCTAAGAGGAGCGTTGTATTTTATTTTCTAGACATGGGGGCATATTCACCTTATTTAAATAAGTAAAATTAATAACCACAAGATGGTGTAAAACAACTTGCACCAAGAATCAAAATTGAAAAATACCTCAAGATCTACTTTCAGACACAATCTGTACGAACGTAACAAACCTGTCGTATAATAAAGTTATGTTAGTTCCAAAGTAGGGACGATATTTAATTTAATACAGCTTTTATAAAAGTCGTTGTCTCCCCCGTATACAATTGACCTTATTATGTGTCTTAAATTTTATCTCGAGAAATTATTATTATTTTTTTGTTAATAAAATACGTTACGTGAGGTTTCCTGGTGTATAAATTTCATTGAACCCCATCACTGTTGAAGTTCGTCTTCTTAACCTAAAAGACTGACCATCAATCTCTCTGCTCTCACTTAACCTCTGTATACTATTTTTCCTCTTTTATTATATATCTTTTTTTTTTTCATTTTCTTTGAAGTTTTTGCAAGAGTTCTTGAAAGGAGGAGAACTTCAACGGCTCTTTGCACGGTAAAAATTTCAGGTAATAAAAATCGTTCCTTTCCTTTGTTGTTGCAGTAGCTCCATGGTTGCGAGGCATGTACTTCAGATTCAAAAGAAAAAATAAAATAAAAGGTTAAAGATAGCCCAGATGTTAATTTTTTCTGTTACAAAATTAAAGTTTCTTTTGAACTTTTCTTTTTTCATGAATTAGTAGCTCCATGACCAGGCAGATCTACTGTCTTTTTTTTTTTCTCCAAATTTTCAATAAAGAACCATGCCTTGTTTTCTTCATATTTTAAAGAAAAAAAGCTGTTCCTTCCTAATTCCTATGTTTGAGTTTTCGAGAAACAAATTGAAGTCCCCAAATTTTTCTTGTTGTAATAAAGCTTCGATTTTTCCAACAAATTTGTGGACTTTTTTTCTTACCAAACGAACAGAGTAAAATAATAAATTATTACACCGCCTTGTAATAAATTAGCAAATTTTTGTGAACTTTTCAAAGTAATCTCAGCCGACGTTGACCAGTTCTTCACTAAACTTATTAATATGAGATGCTGAATCCATTTTTCTCTTTACTTCTGTCTGAAAAATTACAGGGATCTAAAAGAAAAACAAATCTAAAGATGAATCACTGTGCAATTCAGCAAAGGAAAGAGTCTTTGGTGTGCCCAAAGCCACGCAGGCTAAGCTTTGTCACCTGTAATGAACCTTCCTATCTTAGAGCGCCCATGAGCTGGCATGTTAGGTAATAAAATTTCCATTATTCATAAACCCTTTTTTTCCGATTTCAACATATGTATAGATATTTATATGTATTAATATATCCGACACTTTTGGTCTCATTTTGACAGCCATCATCAAGAGATCTGCGATGCTAAAGCTGGAAACGAGTTATTGGATATCATCCTCCCAAAGGTTTATTTTTTTTCCCCTCCTCATTAAGACAATATTACGTGGTGGTGGTTCTAACCAAATTATGATATTAGAAAAAGAAAAAAAAACACCGAAGTTCGGTGTTTTCTTGTTTTGAAAATTTCCGATGTGTGGATATTTGGCACTAGTGCATATATATGGTTGTTCTAGCATCATATTAACACTATTCTTGTCATGTATTTACAGGGTGGTTCTAACCAAATTATGATATTAGAAAGAAAAAAAAAAACTGATTTCGGTGTTTTCTTGTTTTGAAAATTTCGGATTTGTTTGGATATTTTTACCACTAATGCTTTTATATATGGTTATTCTAGCTAGCATGGTTATTCTAGCTAGCATCATATTAACATTATTCATGTCATTTATTATTTACAGGGCGGTTCTTGCAATGATCAAACACCTTCGTCGCCCCCATTTTTTTCGGGGTCGCCGCCGACGAGAGCTTCTAACCCTCTAATTCAAGACGCTCGTTTTGGGGACGAAAAGTTCGACCCAATTTCGCCACGCAAGAACAATCATCACCTTCGATCGAATTTTGGTAGCAATCCCACCGTTAGGATCGAGGGTTTCGAGTGTCTCGAAAGGGACCGAAGAAATTGTAGTGTCCCAACAACGGCTTAAAAGAAGAACACAAAAAAAAAAGAAATTTTATTACACGTTAGAAGATGAGATGAAGAGGAGTGGGTCACTTTGTCTAGTAGTGTATATATGATCATGTGTTGTTCAAAGGTGTGTGTGCATATACGTGGAGGTGAGGATTGAGGGCCATGAGCATCATATTGATGATTTTGTTATATAGTGTATATATTGTATATTGGTTGAAAAATTGTGCATAAAGTTAGTTTAGGCCCCCTCTTCGTAGCGAAGGCCTTCTTTTGTAACTTGTGAGTTTTGTAGTAACTCGAGCTCTGTAAGGAGATGGATCTTTCTTTGTAGAAATTGTATTGCAATGCAATGTAATACTTCCTTTTTGTGGTTGACTGAGGTCAATCTCTCTCTCTCTCTCTCTCTCTCTCTCTCTCTCTCTCTCTCTCTCTCTCTCTCTCTCTCTCTCTCGTTTGTGGTTGAGTGAGGTCAATATTTCTTTGTACGATGAATTTTATTTATTTTATCCGAATTTCATATATTATATGCGGTTAAGCACTTGCCTAGCACAAACTATAGAGGAAACATAAGATAAAAATTGTTTTGGTACATGATATATGTCTATGTATATATATCAGTTGCTGGTCAAATGATGATGACACATATTTAATACGATACGTATTAGAAAATGATAAAAAGGCTCGCCACCCATTATTGAACAATGCGTGGCGCTTACTTAACAAAGGCCTATACGCTCCCACATAATTATGTCATCTGATTAATTATTTAAGTAATCAATGACGTCGGCAAATTATATGTAATACAGTTATATATACTGTATATCATAATCGGTGGTTTTAAATGATATTGGGACGTGTTATTAAGGTAGTGTTTGCTTTGGGTCCATATAATTAAATCGAATTACTTAGAGCCATTCAACCATGAAATGGTAATGGTCGATTTCTATATGCGCAAAACGTTATTTCATAAAAAGTTGACTTGACTTTCTAATATATTTATACAGTGTGTGAGTACTTTGCATCTAAAAAATTGTGCCTTTGTCGCGTATCTACATTACTATTGCATGGAATCCCCCTTTTTTCTAAATAAAAGAAAGAAAATATCATTTTATTTACATATGAGAGATCCATCTACAGGTTGAAAATTAATTCGATCACCTAACGGATGACGCAATTGTGTGTTCAGATTAGTTATTTAATATATTGGGCACAGTCGAGTTTGTATTTTTCATTTCTAAATAGTATGTTAATTATTACCATCCAGATTTGGAGCTATGCAATGTATACATAACCCAATAAGCTATAAGTTATTCGTTACCTTTCGCAAATTGCAATATATAAGTAATAATATTTATTTTCTAACGAAGATGGAAATGGGATTGATGCTTGAGTCACCTTATTG
Organism: Craterostigma plantagineum; assembly: GCA_027422505.1. Classification (NCBI taxonomy): domain Eukaryota; kingdom Viridiplantae; phylum Streptophyta; class Magnoliopsida; order Lamiales; family Linderniaceae; genus Craterostigma; species Craterostigma plantagineum. The sequence goes on along the minus strand of JAPQWV010000065.1, from coordinate 2,622,757 downwards.
GAATGCGGTCGATTCAATGAATTTGGAAATAGTATATATATTATATATATATATATATATATATATATATATATAATCAAGGAAAGAATCTCCAATGAAAAAATTTAATTTCTCTGCATTTACTCGTAACTTGAAAATTTAATAATCGAAATCTGTGTGCTCGTAGGCAGTTTCTCTAACAAAATCCTCATCCTCGATTGTGCTCGACACACGCCTAGAGTATAATATTCGATTTAATACAATACTTTAATAATTGCTGCAAACCTAAACCATTGCCACGTCAAGGCATCTTTGATCGTATAAATTTGTACTGCACCTCTAAAATAACTTTTGTACGAACCCTAGCTAGGAAATGTGCAGAAAATTGTAAAAATCGGATTCGCAAGAAATTCTTGAATGTGCAAGGAAATTGCATCCCACGTTGTAAAAAATTTCTAAGTGTATGTAGCATAAATACAGAGAGTTTCTGCAAATACACCAATGCCATGGCAAAGGGTCTCTAAGATATATTGTGCTACGCAAACGAAGTCGTAATCATGTACTTCAAGCGCTCAATGGAGCACTCGTACGAAACTACTCATCACTATCAACTTGACTTGTTAAATAATTGCAATAAGGTAGGCTAGCAGCCTTGATATATTATACTAACACCATCTCATTTACGAAACCATATTTGTATCTCTCTCTCTCTCTCTCTCTCTCTCTCTCTCTCTCTCTCTCTCTCTCTCTCTCTCTCTCTCTCTCTCTCTCTCTAAAACTATGAGTTGCTGTGGATGCAGAGCACTTCGCAAAGGATGCAGTGATGATTGTACCCTCAGACCATGTCTTCAATGGATAAAATCTCCTCAATCTCAAGCAAATGCAACTGTCTTTCTGGCCAAGTTCTACGGGCGGGCCGGGCTCATCAACCTGATCGATACAGGCCCGCCTCATCTCCGTACGGGTAATTAATAACTTCCTTACTAAAATTACCTCCCTAAATCTTTTTACATGTAGCCATTTTACAAATGTTTGTTCTTGCATCTAGTCTAAGAGCAATTCGTTTAGACACTTATACTATATTAAAACGAGACAATAGCTCCTTTGAGTTAAATTCTAGGGTTTGCATTTGTGTGGTATTGAACAGTGATGGTGAATTTGGGAAGGTAACTATTGGAAATAGAGTATCTAAATAAATATAAGGATTAAGCTTTTAGCTGAAGTGGTCAGCGCAGGACACGAGAGGTTTCATGAATACGAATCATCACAACCACTGAGAGTTATTTCTTACTAGCCCTAAACTTGTTATTTTCGTAAGCCCGAGCGTGAGGAACGAGCGTGTTGGTGCTAGAGTTTACAAACTTACAAAAAATAATAAAAGAGAAATACATTTCATTTGGCGGTTGTCTTCAATATATCTTGAGATTATAAAATTTTCTTCCTAAAACCAATTGGTGATACGAGAAGAAGACATGTTATATATACTGGCTCGAAGAGCTTAAACTATTCGATGTGGGTGACGATGAGCGGAAGCTCGCTCTCATACCATATATCGAAGGTTCCTTCCTAAAACAAGACACCTCGATTTCTAATAATATATAATCCTTTATTACTTTTTTCTATCTGTTAGAAATATTCAAGTCGCTCTTGTACGAAGCATGCGGGCGAATAATCGACCCAGTGTACGGCTCGGTCGGGCTCATCACCGCGGGCCAATGGGCACGTTGCCAGGAGGCGGTGAAAGCCGTGTTAGAAGGACGGGGAATCAGCTCTAATTCTTTCCGAGGAGATATCCGCCACATCAGCAAGGAAAAGACCTTGGATCGAACCGTAAGAACCCGAACCCGACCCAAGAGGTCCACCACTACGAACCGAGTCACAGACAAATTCGACTCATTGGTGGCCAACGAAGAGCTCGATGGTCATCACGAGTGGTTCACCATCACTGGCTGGAACTGCACCGGCGGGGAACTTGAGAGAGCACAGAGCCACGACGGCTCGACAGAGACTGAAGACCACGAGCCACTACGGTGGACCGCGGTCAAGCATGAGAGAGTCGACCTCGAGTTGACTTTGGGTTTCAATGCGGTGATTGATGATAGCGAATAATTCTTATTCCTTTGTATTTTTTCCTACTTAGTATCTATGTATGAGCGGATATATTATTGTAGAGCTTTAACCCTAGATTGGTTTTCGCCATTCCTTATGTTATTGTTACAAATTTAGGGTTTGCGGATACATTACGAGTTTTTTTTATGAATGAATAAGATTATTATATATATAAGCGTACATCCTTGTTCTCTAAGTTACAAACCGATGAACTGACCATTATCTTTCACTGTTCTTGCTTGGGTTGAAGATAAAATTGATCATATTTTCTATAGCCCTTACCAATAACCTGAATTCAAGATACAGTGATAATGAAAATATGAGCCACTCTGAACAAACATAAATATTTAAAATTGTACCTTGGTCATATATTGAAGTAATTCACGTCTACTACTCTTGGGAGTAGCACTAGTACCGAACTTTGACCTGGCTTGTGCCAGACACACGCCAAATTTAGATTAATCATTGAGTGTAATCTTCTGATTATCAAAATATTGTCTAACAACTAAACCTATTTGTGTAGCTTGGCCCATTTAACAGACGAGGTGTGAAAGGGCATCAACTGCCTCTGTCCCAGCAACTTTATCACATAAGTTGCTGGACACGCAAATTAATGTGACATTATTATAATGATATATTACAATATAAAGGTAAAAAAGTGTATATTTTAACACGTCTGTTAAGAATATTTAAAATTATTATATTGATTGTTTGTGATAATTTTTTGCTAAATAAGGAAATATTATAAAATTATTGGGACGCCTGAAATGGAAAAGTGTGATAGCGGGTTGGAGGGAGTAATATATAGTGGGATGATTTCTATTAAATAGTATTGCAACTTGCAACCATCAATTCATTTTATTACAAATTGAGGAGGAAAGAGCATCTTGCAAGTTGCATTGTGGCATTTAATTCGATTATTAAATATTATGAGTTGCAATGCCATATTTGGGCTTTCATAAGACAGAACGTACAACTTTGATAACGGGCTTTTTTGAAATTGAAACATAAGGCCAACTTTCTTTTTTTTTTTTTTTTTTTTTTTTTTTTGTATTTCCATTTCACACATGCACTCCCTCATATCCGAAGTATGGGAAGAACAAAACAGAACTTCCATTGGTTTAATTCTTCTGATATGCATAAGTCTACAACTACGATAGTTAAGAAACTCATGAGTAATCAAACCGAACCTAATCCATCAAGCACTAATCTTAACAAAATATTCCATCTATTACTATTTAAAAAACATCCCAAAACTTCCATAATAGAACACATTTTCGAAGGACATGAAAGTCAAAGAGAGTAAGTGTACAACAAATACAAGTGTGTTGTAATTGTGTATATACAAAGCCACAACCCACTAATCATATCATACAGAACAGAAGCATCAAATTACATCAACAATGTCAGAATAAGTTCAACACCACAAACTGGGCACAAGATATTATACAGAACAAGAAAAAAAAAAAAAAAGGGAAAAGCAACGTCGATAATTACAATCGAACCCCCTGAGTTAGTAAGAATTTTCTCTTCTGCCCCAAACACCTCCTACGCTTCTTCTTCTTCCACGAAACAAACGCCAAGGCCTCATCAGCTCCGCCGCCAAATTCCCCAATTCTATCAGCAACTCGCCCACCTTCGAAGTTCCCCGCCGCCGCAGCTTGAATCTCCTCCTTCTGACCGGCCAACTCCGCCGACGTCTCGGCTTCAAGAACCGACGAGGGAGAATAATCGTGTTCACGACCGTCTTCACCGTCTCCGCCGTGAACCGCCATCATCGTCAGAGCAAACTCCTTCTTCTTGTTACTGTAAGCCCTCTCGGCTTCCTCAGCTGTCGAAAACGTGCCCAGCCAAACGCGCTTCTTCTTGAACGGGTCTCTGATTTCAGCCGAGTATTTTCCCCATCTCCTCCTTCTAACGCCGACGATCCCCGTCTTTTCGGCGGAGGCGCTGAAGACTTCAGGGCTTCGGCGATGGCGGTGATGGGTTCTTCGTATGATGATTTCGTGGACTTTTTTCTTTGGATTTTTGGAATCTTTTCTAGGGTTTGATTGATGAGCTTCTTCTCCTTCTTCCTCCGACGAAGATGAGTCGGTGGCGTCTGGGTCGGAGAAGAAGACTCGGATTTTCTGCGTCGTTGGTTTGAATTTTGCTTCCATCGCTTTGATTGAAGATGATGGTGATAATTTGGATTCGAATATTTTTTCCTTTGGTAATAATTTGGTGGATTGTAGAGTTTCGGACAAAAAGATGTTTGGCGGTGTAGTTTTAGTTTAGTTTCGTTTTCCAGAGGTAATAATTACAGTCGGTCTCCTATACTAATGTGTATTGTATTTTAGGCCCCTGTAGTTATGCTACCTATCGCATACATCCCCATGTCTCTTGATATTTTTATTAATTTGCATTTTTTATGGATCGATAGTAATTAGTAATGTACTGAAACTAAATTCGAAACGAGGTTATGGTGTCTGAATAATGGCATATATATCTTTATATAACCGAATAATGGAGAGGACAGAGCATAAAAATAAAGATACCGCAATGAAAGCTCAACCCAATCGTGATAGGTTGAAAAAGAAATTGATTGTAATACAATATTTATTATCAATTGTGAATTAACGAATAAAAAGTTTGTACTTTAGATAAAAAAAAAAGGATAGTTGGTTATTATCTATTCTATTATATTAAATGTTGGGCTATGATAAACTGTCAATTGGCATGTTTCAATTGACCAATCAGAATTTTTCTACAATTATTGAAAAAATACAAAAGACTTACTAAGCAACGTCCGTAACTTCATAATAACTATCAAATTCTATTTTAAGTATATTGCTTATTAAAACTATTTAATAATAATTAACTTTTTTATTGCATCATAAGGTGTGCGTGCAGAAGTACTAGTTATTATTATTTGACATGCTCGTGAATACCTTGTGATCCAATGCGCCTTGGAATTCAATCCATGGACTTGCTATATGATCCATCCAAGTCTTCAAATGGTTGGGCCATTTATTGGGAAATATAGGAAAAGGAAAAACAGGACACTTGTTCGTATATTAAAGGAAAAAAAATGATATATAGAGATAGTGTAGACAGCTTTTGTTCAAATAATGTTTATGGGTTCAAATCCAATTTTACTTCTTAATCTTAACTATCTTGGTCGACCAGACATTTTATATAATAGATTCATAGCACCAAAATGCTGAGAATGAAAAATCAGATAACAAACTATTCCGTCTTCTATACTAAACTAGGTCAACGCTCCTGCGGGAAAAAAAATACAGAAAAAGTCAAATCACCAATTCATAGATAATCACCACTTCTTAGTAATTTATGATTGATACATTGAACAATATTAAATAAATAAAACCCAAGAAAAACGACGAATAATCGAAATGGAACATTTAGGAAGAGGAACACGTAGCTTTCACTCCCAACCATCCAATCAAATATATTGACACACCAATACGCTTACACGTGTGTAGTGTAGTCAACTCATAAATAGCAACTAAACTAAACATCTATCGGCCATAAACAAGAGATAAAAGAAGAAAATACAACATAAAGTAAAAAAAAAAAAATCTCATTAAGATAAGTTTAACACAGAAACTCACAGACAAAATCCCTTTTGTACGGCTCTATTAGCACGAGAAAAACAAAAGGGGACAAACTTCGCAATATATATAGCACGACATAGGTACTAATAATAGTAAAACATAACAACAATAATAATACTAATAGTAAATATTTCCATCAAGCTCAAGGGCACGATATATCAAGAGGCTTGGAAGCATTCATAAGCCCATCATCGCCGACGCCGATCCAATTCAGCTCCTCACCACAATTCTCCGGCAACTCAAAATCAAAATCAGGCAACGGAATATTCCGATCGGCCGCCCCGTCGCCGCCGGCCGGCAACTCATCGATCGTACGGAAGAAATCGTCGTCGTAATCGAACGTCGAGGAATCGAAGTCGAAGTCGAAGTCATCTCCAAGCTGTCGCAGAAGTTCCTCATCGCCGTCGTTCTTCGCGATGGGCTTATCGGGATTCTTCTCGCCGGTCGGCGAGGCTAACGACTCGGTTTCTAGCACCGTCGATGGAGATTTGGGATCGGTCGAGCCCACGCTCGAAACCTCGGACTCGCGAATTGGATTCTTTGCCTTGCGAATCGCTTCGAACTCCATTCGTTTCTTCTCGTAAGCCCGATATGCTTCTTCGGGCGTTCTGTAAGTGCCCAACCACTCCCTCTTCTTGAGGAAAGGGTTGTTGATCTCCGCGGCCCATTTGCCCCACGGGCGCTTTCTGACGCCCGGGAACTTCCCGTTGGCCGGGTCGGGATTCTTGACCCGCCTCGGACGGGCGGGTCCTCCCTCCCTCGCTTCGACGAGCGGCTTGGGGGATTTTAGGCGGACGACTTTGCACTCGAAGATTTTGACTTTGTTTTCGGGGGTTCGCTCGTCGTCGTCGGACGAATCGGTGGCGTAAGGGTCGCGGACGACGAGCCTCAATTTCAACGCGGGTTTTTGGGGGGTTTGAAGTTCAAACCTTGTCTTTCGGACTGAAGCTTCTTGATTGTTGTAGTAAGTGATGGGTTTTTTAGGGGGTCTACTCATCTTTTGCAGTCTCTTCTTTTTTATAGCAGAATCGTTGAAGAAGCCCTCGAAATCGAACATGATAACTAACTCGAGAGATTGAATTCCTCACCTTAGCAGATAAATGGTAATAATAACGATCAAAAGAAGGAATCAGAAATTCAGGAAAAAGGACCTATTCGTATGTGATAAGCCCCAAAGCACTCGACCCCAGAACAAGTCCTGGCAAAAAAAGAACAACACGAGAAAATAAATTAATGGTTAATGATAACCTCATAAAACCCAAGGAGACGCACAGAAAGCACGAATTTTTAAAGGGTTTTTCGAAATCGACGAATGAAAATCAAAAAATCAATTCATACCTTTTGGGTCTCAAACGCATCGAAACGGTTGCGAAGAAGGGTTTAATTCTCTGCTGGGTTTCACAGCATAGCGATCTTTGCAGGGATAGAGAGATGAGTAAAAGCTTAGACACGATGAACAGAGCAATAAAACCACCAAGATCGAAGCTATTCGACATATAACAACCGTTACACACGGAAAATAACCCACAAAATTCAGACGGAAAGAGGGGAAAATTAAGGCAAAGTCGATCTGTTTCTGTATAACTATCAACACTCTCAGGAATCACTGTGAAGAGTGTGGAGAAGAATGGTTGTGAGCTCAGATGTAGCTGGCGAACATTTTCAGGGGTGGGATGTGTGAAGAAGAATCGGACAGAGAATAGGGGAGAGGGTTTATGGTATTATCGAAGAAAATAAAATAATTAATATTAATTTTGGTAATAAATAGTGTAGGTAACAAACACTGGAAATCAGAATCACAGCCACTACTGACTAAACTCTCCATTATGAGTGATATTAATGTGCTGGATTTTGAATAAAAAAGTTATTTAGATTGAAACTTTAAAAGCAAAGGAAAAAAATCTATACTCTTATCTTATATATATTCTAAAGAGGTAAAAACTGTAAATTGATCTGTTAAAATTGACCAATCAATTTTTGTTTTTACTATAATTACTATAAAACATCATATAAAATCCGTTAATGATAACTACTTCAATTTTTAGTATATCAATTATTAAAACTCATAATAACCAACTCATTCTATTTTTAGTATATAATATATTAAAATCATCCTCTAATAATTAATTTTATATTTTCACATATAGAGTGTGTTAAAAGTTATATATAATTATGTTATGGCCTATACAATGTATATGTGTACCCTTTCCGTTTCTTTCTTTGTTTTTCTCTCATCTTTTTATTTTTCTCCGAGATTTCTTTTATATTTGGTGGGACAACGTTTCACATTTCCTTTTTATTTCTTCGAAATTTCTTTATACTTCTTTAGTGATACCTCGTAAGCATTTGAAATTACTTTGATCCACATAAATTTCGTTAAATATTTGTAGTTTGACCGTTTTATTTATGATAAATGACTCGTATATCTTTTTACTTGGATGTGTTCATTAGAAAAATACAAATTGACCATATTTGTTACCGTGTTTAATCATATATTATGCAAAGGCTATTATAGAAAGATTAAATTTGCAGTGGTGGGTCCGCTGAGGCGGTGAGACTAATATACTAAATTGACAGTTTAGCCCTCAAATGTTAACAGACATCGATCCAACACAATTCTTACACGTAAGTACTATCGGAGAAAAAAAGTCAATGTCATATATTATTCTTGTAGCTGTAGGGATTTGTTGAGATGATGCTTTGATGACTTGCATCATCAATAAAATAATGCACGAATAAATAACTGAATAAGTTTGATTTTAGTAAACTTTCAACACATTTTCGTGGATGGCGAGATGTTTTATATCTATGTATATCGTGGCAGTTCTATTTACAATATTCACAAGCCTTGCTTGAGTTCAGTCTAATCTTCAAGAGGAAAGTTGTATACATTGTATGGAAGAATTTGATTCGTTACTTTTATTTGGCCAGTTTTTATTTATTATTTATTTCTATGACTATCATCGCTTTGTACCTGCTACAACGATTACTAGAAAATAAAGACTAGATTCCAAGTCAAGGTCTAAAACCCGTGCATGACCTTTGATTCTTTCGACAGTTAACTTTCTTTTTTTGTTTGAAATGAGCTATAAAGAAAGACCTTTGGTCCTTTTAAAAATTCTAAACTTTGGAACAAAAGATCAGTATTTATACATGCTCCAAGTCCAACTACTTATGAAATATTACTTGTCATACCTAGTCGTTCGCATGTCCGTAGCTTTATTTACGCATATGAAGTAATTTAGTTTTTTACGTTGTAAATTGGGTCGAATTGAGATTTTATTCCTCATTGTAGAAATTTCGATTTAATTAAATTACAAATGCATTTTAATAATTCATATCCAGCGTATAAGAGTACAATTAAAAGCAAATTAGAATTTTCGTATCCTTGTCTTCTTTACTTCACAGGTGAATTAGGATATCTTAACGAGATTTTTGGAAGACTTCCTGCAATAAAACGATCATTTCCATGCTAGAAAATATGCGTATTTGATTTAGAATCGATTTTAGGGAGAGAAAAAACAACGCAAACGAAATTTCGCAACCCAAATAAATTCGTGGGCTTGGATCTCAACTCCGACCCGACTAGCGTCGATCCGATATTCCGGGTTGACCGCTCCATCCGACCAGCCAAGGCCCAATTAATTGGAGCCCAGAAAAAAAAAACCCCCAATTTAGTACTTACGTAATTAGTGACGTAAATTCTCGGCAATCGTACTCCGTCATGGTTCATGCGCACCGTACACATACACATGAAAGAGGCGAATCAATGTCACGTGGGTTCAACCGTAAAGATACGAACTGCAGAGAAAGGCATTGGTGGATTTCACGTGGAGAGCGTACTTTGTTTTATTACCGCCTCAACGGTCGTCCTATCTCTGGCTGTTTCACATTCGTTGACAATCTTTTATTGTGATGTACAAAAAAAACAGGCAATTTGTGTTAATTGTACAAATATATAGGCACAATTTTTTTTATAATTTATTTTCATAATTTTTTATGGATAATATAATTTTGATTTATTTAATCTTTTATTTTATGAATTTTTGGATTTTTCATAGTTTGATTAATGGCGTACGAAATCATCTGTCTCAAAAACATGTCTCGCTCTATGTCCCAAAATGATAAGATCCGTTAAAATTTAAATCCGACGGTTAACAAATTTTCTTTTTTATTTATTAATTATTTTAATCTCATAGTCCACCAATTCATAAAATTGTTGTTATTTCATGAGATTTATATGATAAAAATAAATAAACACATCCAATTTATTCGTTATTTATGATAATCGATTTGATATCCATATCAATATTTTCCGATAAAAATAAAAATCAATTTTAAAAGAGTGAGACAGGAAATGAGACAGGATAAATGGGACAGAAGATTTCAACCGGATTAATGGAACCGAACAGACTTCTTTTTCGAAATTAATATAAGTAATTATTAATGGAACCCAAATATATTACTATAATATAAGTAATTATTAAAATATAATTTAAATAAATTTATATTATAAACTTCTTTTTCGAAATTAATTCCGGACGGGGAATCAATGCGGAGGGACAATGACGGGGAAAGAGGCTTTTTTTCCGTTTAATTTGCAGGAATATGTATGAAGATTCCCCTTCTACGCGAGAACGGTGGTGGGGATCGAATTTCGCCCCATTGACATCCCAAGTGATAAGGAAGACTACTTTTGTAATTAAGTTTCCATCTCTTCATTTGTGGGTGGGACCCATATCTTTATCTTCTGCTCCATCCTTTTTTATTTCTTTTTCTTTTTGACTTATTCCCATTTATCTTTTTTTTTTCTTTTGCTTTTTTTCTCGCAAAGACATCATTAAACTTTTAGATTATGTGGTTTATTTTATAGTCGCTTGAATTATACGCCTTCTACATTTTCTATAGACAGCATATTGCGTTTAGACCGAGTTGTTTCCATTCTTAGCAACTAAGACGTGAGCTGTCTTTGTTTCTTATAATTAGACGAACGAATCGTATCTTTTTTTGTTTTGAATTTTAAACAAACGAGGATAAAACTTGAAAGATATACTTTAATTTGTGCACGGAAGTATCTAGCTAAAGTCTAAATTTAGAAATAACCAATAGAAAATAAAAATGAATTTAGAAAATGACGTCGATGAATTTGCCTCGTCACACAAAATTACAACATAGGCGACGCAACTATTACTAGGTTGTTAAACATGTCGGATTGGGTCACTTCGGGTTCAACCCATTTAATAAACGGATTGAAAACTTCAATCCTGACCTGACATGTTTACTTAAACAGGTTGAAAAATCAAACCCAAACCCAACATGCTTTAACCCTAACCCAACCCGCCAACCCGTTTAAAATTAAAAAAGGAAAAAGAAAATAACAAAATTGAGAGAATTATAACTCCAAGTTAAACAAAAAAAGAGAACTAGTGCAATTTTTTTCAGAAAACATCATGTGTGAGCGTGAGAGTGGCTAAAGAATTATGGTTAATATTTTTTTATTTATATTAATAATATATAGTATTCGGGTTTAATGGATTGATTTCGGGTCGGTAACATGTTGATTTCAGGTTAGAAAATCGAACCCTAACCTGACCCACTTAATAATTTGTTTTGGTTCGGGTTTACCCATTTACATAAACATGTCAAAATTACTAACCCGCACCTGCAAGGTTCGGGTGCAGTTCGTGTCAGATCGGCGGATCGGGACCATTTTTAACGGCCCTAACAATTACCCTAAGAATAGTTAAAACGGTGAGAGAGGGAAAAAAAAAAGAGATAATGCGAAAATTGGCCGTGGGTCCCACGGACACTGAGCGGACGCGAAATCAAACATCTAATTGAGTTAACTTTTTTAGCATCCCGACGAAAGGGATGAGATGAGATCCATAAGCAGACATAAGAGACAAAGGGCACACGTCGATGATTAGGACACGTCAAAAGCATGTGGTCCCCACACAACAAACGTTACTGTCTTCAAAATCTTTATATGCCCACAATTTAATAATACAAATCAATCCCCATTATAAAAAGGGTATATTACGTGTCAGACCCTATTTATAGTTTTAGTTTGGGTTCAGGCCCTATTTAGGTTTGGTTCGCTGATAAGGACCAACTGTTTGGAAATGGTAGAGAAAAAAGTCATTTAGACGCAAAATGACAATTTCACCCTCCTAAGTACGCCACAATTACGCTGAAATGCCATCGTCTTCAACAACCGACCGAAACGCCTAAAATCTTCAAGATTCATGACGGATCTAATTTTCAAGCTCGATTTCCGCCTAAAAGCTCGACCTTTAGTGAACAGACGACAATTAAATCGATCTCAATTTCCCATGGGTCGTAGTAATTAAGAATAATTATTAAAGATTTTATGCTTCAAACACAATCTAATAATCTCTTTGAATAACGACGAAATTTCGGATTTTAATAGTCGAATGATGTAATTGGACTCAATTTCATCACAGATCTTAATCACTGATGTGAGTTAGTGATGTTAATCATGGAAAATTAAGAATTTTGACACAAGCCAATTAACACGATTCCTGGGTAACACATTCTACAAATAATATGACATATCACTTTCAGTTAGTAACAAATCGTTAACCAACAGTACCACATGTTCCATTAGACATAACGATTAATATATTGTTAATAACACAACCTGTACACAAGCAAGGGACCGTGAGTAAAATCTCAAATTAACTATCTTGTCAGGTAACACTTATTGATAACTGCGTACCACGTAATAGACGACCAATAACACAAACATTTCAATAAGTAACAACTAATCAACACCGGATAACGATTTCAAATTACGTGGAATAGACGATAACAAATTACCCAAAAATCCTAGCGCATAGACGATAACAAATTTTCCCTAAATCGTGTAAAAAAGAAATACTTATAACATAGCAAAAAATAACAAATGTCTTATGGTTAATAACAAATGTTGACTTATAAGTAACACGTCGCTGAAAGGTAATAACACATTGTTTGTCGTAAATAACATATTATGTATACAACTAATGGATCGGGGCAAAAAGAACGAAAATTCCAAACGACACTAAAAAACAGATGAAAAATGCGTAAATCTCATCGTTATTGACTCAATAAGGTAAAATAGATCTCAATTTCTCATGGGTACGTCGAATTTATACCGATTACTTGCAATTTATGTCGATATCTAGGTTCGATTTACCATTATATTCTCAATACGCTAAAACCGCATTAAATGTCGGTGTTTTTGACCCAATCGACTAAAAATCACGATGTTAATGTTGAACCGTGGTGTAAATAAAGTCATTTGTGTTTTATTAGTGAAATCTATGATTAAGCAAATAAAAATTTACGTCATAACACAAAGATGATAACTGATAACATATGGACATATTTTCATGACGGATTGATCTATGCTGATAACACGTAGTTCGGAATTTTCTAGAAGCTTCGCGATGCATCTGGATGGTTCTGTGTGGTCAGTGAATACCACCATGATTGACTCGTTATGTATTAACACATTTTCAGAATAAAATACCTCTTCCTTATGTTAGCGAAATCAAGAAAAGCTTACGTTTTAACACAAAATAGTGGACTGATAACGGATTATATTGTTGTCAATAACACTTCACCATTTCGATAATTTCGATCGTTGATGCACTTATTCCAGAAGGTGTAAGATTTTGATAAAGGAAAATATATAATTTGATGAATTTAAACCAAAGAACTCACTGACAAATCAAATTTTATTGACGTTGAGGTTAATGGTCCAATGTTGTGGTTGTTTGTCATGTAACCAAGGTCCCCTTCGTTGCAAACATAGAGTATACTTCATAATGTGAAATGTAACATTAAAAATTATATCATGAAACAGCTCTAATTTCGATATTACATCATAAGCAACATTTATAAAACATAACCCTAAACCCTAAACTCAAAACCCGAACCCCAAAACGCCAAACCTTGAACCCCCAAACCCCGAACCCCTAACCCCAAACCCTAATTTAAAACTATAAACACTAAACATAGAAACCCTATTCTGAAAACTAAAATTGGTAACGCTTTACTTCATAACTGTAACACATTATTTTAAGCAAAAAATTGATATTCCCGCCAATAGTCCCCTGAAATTCCCTCCCAACAGTACGCTGAAAAATTAAGATTCCCTCCTAAACTAATAAACACAAGTGTTCCTTCCAATAACATATACAAACTTACGGGTACCACTTTATGCTTTTTCCGAAAATAATTGCGATGCCCGCCCAAAAATACTGCAACCCGCTTTAATCGTCAGAAAGGTAATAACAGATGTTGACTTAGAAGTAACACGTTGCTGGAGGTTAATAACGCATTATCTGTCGTAAATAACATATTCTGTATAAAGCAATGGATCGGGAGGGAATATAACGAAAATCACAAACGATGCTAAAAACGGATGAAAAGTGCATAAATCTCGGCGCTATTAACTCAATAAGGTAAAATAGACCTCAATTTCTCATGTGTACCTCGAATTTATACCAATTAGTTGCAAGAAACGGATATTATATTTTCCCTAAATCGTGTAAAAAAGAAATACTTATAACATAGAAAAAAATAACAAATGTCTCATGGTTAATAACAAATGTTGATTTAGTAGTAACACGTCATTGAAAGGTAATAACGCAATATCTGTCGTAAATAACACATTCTGTATACAAGCAATGGATCGGAGGGAATATAACGAAAATAACAAACGACACTAAAAACGGATGAAAAGTGCATAAATCTTGGCGTTATTAACTCAATAAGGTAAAATAGACTTCAATTTCTCATGGGTACCTCGAATTTATATCGATTAGTTGCAAGAAACGATATTATATTTTCCCTAAATCGTGTAAAAAAGAAATACTTATAACATAGCAAAAAATAACAAATGTCTTATGGTTAATAACAAATGTTGACTTAGTAGTAACATGTTGCTGAAAGGTAATAACGCATTATCTGTCGTAAATAACACATTCTGTAACAAGCAATGGATCGAAGGGAATATAACGAAAATCACAAACGACACTAAAAACGGATGAAAAGTGCATAAATCTCGGCGTTATTAACTCAATAAGGTAAAATAGACCTCAATTTCACATGGGTACCTCGAATTTATACCGATTAGTTGTAGTTAAAGGATATTATATTTTTCCTAAATCGTGTAAAAAAGAAATACTTATAACATAGCAAACAATAACAAATGTCTTATGGTTAATAACAAATGTTGACTTAGTAGTAACATGTTGCTGAAAGGTAATAACGCATTATCTGTCGTAAATAACACATTCTATAACAAGCAATGGATCGAAGGGAATATAACGAAAATCACAAACGACACTAAAAACGGATGAAAAGTGCATAAATATCGGCGTTACTAACTCAATAAGGTAAAATAGATCTCGATTTCTCATGGGTACCTCGAATTTATACCGATTACTTGCAATTTATGTCGAATTCTAGATTCGATTTACAATCATGTTCTCGTATTTGCACCCTAATTAGACAAGCAAAATCTACCTCGTGTGTCGTCATATCATAATGAATCCAACATGACATGTCGAAATCGGTTGGATGTGGCAGTCGAATTATTTTGTGCCGATTCAGTGCAAGAAAAATGAGTTCGATCATTAAATAAAAAATGTTATGTTGATAACATTTTGCAATAGAAATGTAACACAATATCATTGGAGAATAACGTTTTAATGTCACAGAGTAACGATATGTTGTAACGTAGTAACATAAAATGAAGTAAAAATACCGCTCTAGACCACAAAAAACACGTATAGACTTTCGCTGGAAAAATATAAAATACAAAAGCATTTTAGTAAGGGTATTATCGTCAAATAACAGTTTTGGGTCCTATACTCGAAATTTACAGAAAATAGGTCCTCTAAACTAATTCATTTTCTGACAGGGCCTGGACAGAAAATTCAAACTTTATTAGTGCCTGACATGAAATTCTCCCTTATAAAAACCCATCCCCACCACCACACACACACACAACACATCAACGTTCAAGAAAAAAAGAAAGAACTTTAATCTCTCTGTTAATTAATGGAGGAAGAAAGCTTAGATGCGAACAAGAAAAAGAGGGCCAGGGAATCGTCGGAAACCGAGTTCTCTCTCTCCTCGCCGGAGGTCAAGAGGCTCCGAGACGACCTATTGGAGGACGGCGACGGCGGCGGCGCGGAGAACGGCTGCACGACGAGCGAGGACCTTATCGAATCCTTCGTGAAGAGCTTCGAGGAGGAGCTCATATCCGCCGGAGAATGGTCGTCGTCTCCTGCGAGCGACAAGGTGGATTCCGGCGAACGGCGGCCGGAGCTCGGGTTCTTGTTTGAGGCTTCGGACGATGAGCTTGGCCTGCCGCCGTGCGAGGAGGGTGCGGGGCGGGTCGTGGAGGATTACTCGGTTGCTGACGACGGATTCGGATTCGGATTCGGGTCGGGGTTTGGTGATGATGTTGACGGGTTTGTTGAGTTCGATGGGTTGTTTGATTATGGGGACCTTGGTTTGAGCGAAGCTTTCTCTGCGGTTTAGTTAGTAGGATGGTTTTTTTTTTCGTTTTTTTTTTTTCTGGCATGTTTGTAGTTGGCTTATCGACTATTTAGATAAAGGCGTTAGCAAAAATTGTATTTATTTTAAAATAGAATTGAATTATGACAATTCCGGGATTATGTTTCTAAGCTAGTGCGTGTTGTTTGTTTAAATGAATTTTTCCGTGTATTCATTATAAATGAATTAAGATATTAAAATTTCAAGGTGAGGCCCAAGTAAGATGTAGAAAATTTCAAGGCTCGAGAAATGTAGAAGTCGCAAAAGATTCGTTTGTTGATCCGATTTCTAGGTTAGGATTTTAGATTACTGTGTATAAGTGAGCTTTGGTAACCTTATGACTTCAAATAACAATTGATGTTTGCTTCTTAATGTTATTGAGAATGTTGTATAGCAAGTGTCGAGAGAGGAGATGGCAGTGGGGTTGTCAATGGGGCGGGATTCCCCGTCCCCCAGGGATCCGCCCCGCACGGGGTGGGGAATCCCCGTTGTTCTACCCCGCGGGGCGGGGACGGGGTGAATTTTTCCCCCTTCCCCGCCCCGCCCCGATTATTAAAATAATATATATTATATTCAATTAATATTATTATAAGATAAATAATATTAAAATATACTTTAGATAACATTAAAATAATATACATATGATTAAAATATTGTTTAAATAATATTAAAATATAGTTCAAATAATATTAAAATAATATAAATTAATTTTTTTTAAAAAATTAGGACGGGCCGGGGACGGGACAATTTCATCCACGTTTGCCTCGCGGGGACGGGGATTAGATCCCTGCCCCGAACATGCCCCGTTGACAACCCTAGATGGCAGCTACAGTTGAGTTTCGTCGTTGCTAGTTTTTACCTAATATTAATTGACTTGATTGCTAATCCACTTCCGATTTGTCAAATTTAGAGTGGATTAATGCTTCTAAGCAACCCTTAATCAGTTCCATCATTATGTCTTGAGAAAAGCTCTCTTCTTTTTAGCCAAATACAATGTTTCATTACAACACATTAAGTGTTCTATATCTATCTCGTTGTGTGTCTTGAATTGAAACACAAGTCTTAAACCCTGAAGTTGACAAATCCTTTTCGCAACCTGTGATTATCGCTGATTTTTCAGTAGATGAAAATGACCATTCTTGCCCTTTATATAATAATCAGAATCTTATTGCTAGTTATATGTTAAATTAGTTGTGTATATAAGATATGAAGAAAAGCTTGAAAACATTAATGGCTGTTTCTTCGGAGCTTGATCAACAAGCTTCTTCTACGTTGGCCGATGTTGAATCTTTAGCAATGCCTATTGTGAGTTCTCCCCATAAAGATTGCTGCTATGAATTCTTATCATACTTATATCATAGTAAATATAAAATTGATGATGACTATTATTATTTAATCTCGGGCTGACATTTTATACAAGGCAGGTTCAACAAGTCGTTTTCTTAGCAGATTTTCGGTGTCTACAGTGCCAGAAAAGGGTCGCCGAGCTTATGTCCAAAATGAAGGGTAAGATATATTACCATATTTTTTTTTTCTTTTTTCTTTTAGATTTGGAAGACGCTTCTTGAAATGAAGATTTGGGAAGAAATATTAAACGCTTTGTTCATATTTTGAAAGTGACCGTTGGAGTTCGTGTGAAGATATATATACTTTACCCATATATCTTCCATTAGTAAATCATGTGATCATCTTATCGTGTGTATATGAACGTTCATACGTGTAGGATATATTACGTTTTATATTTGATATTTATTTATTCAATTATTTTTTCCATCTTTTAGGTGAGACTCAATCTGTGGAAATGAGTGTGATGGAGAAGAAGGTGACTCTAACTTGTGCTTATTCAAATGCCGATAAACTAACACCGCCTCGAAGAAAATTATTATTTTTTAGATTCTAAATTATATTTTAAATGCTGCTTGTAAATTTTAGTCTTTCACAAATCTACATCGGTTGAATGTATAGATCGTAAAAGTAGTCGGCAATCTACATCGGTTGAATGCAATCAAAAACTAAGAAAGTTTGAAATTAAATGCAATTAATTTTGAAAATGAAAATGAAAATTAATTCAGTGAAAAGATATCGGAAGAAAAAACGCAGTGTACGATGCAATTAGTGGTATTGTCGACGTAAATGGAGATGCAATTGCAATGTACGATGTTGACTTGAAAATAACTAAAATGTGAATATATATGAAACGTTCGGAGTTCGTCTTAATAGGTCAGGCCGACACGTTTTTAACCTGAAAATGACCCAACAATTACTCTATTTAAAATGAATGCAATTAAAAATATATAGTAATAACTAACATTGACTATACAATAAATGTTCAGATTAATCCCTTTTTTCGGAGACATGCATTGGACCCGTCTTTTTCAACTTTCATGAAAAAAGAAAAACGTTGACCAAAGGTCAAACCACTTTGAAACTATAAATACAGAGAAGATAATCGCATTCCATTCCAATTCCATATACATGAGAATACTATGAATCATCTGTTCGAAGGTGAAGGCACGAACAGAAAAACCCTCGACTGTGATGCAGAGTACGATGTACTCGAAGGCACGGACGATGATTTCTACCTCGAACTGAAGAGACAAATCTTGCAGTTGACCGACGAAGACGGCGGCGACGGCGAAGCTTTTGCCGCAGGGGATAGAAAACAGAGCAGTGGGCGTCGTCGTGTGTTTGGACGGTCGCAGAGTTATTACGACTGGCGAGTTGACGATTATTATTACAGTAACGCCTTTCCGCCGTGGACGGCGAACTTGCGGCGGCGAACGAGTTGGAACGCCGGCGGCGGCGGCGGCACTGGAGTGTTCATACCGCAGGTAATGGCTTCTTCAAGGAAGAACAGCTTGGGTAAGCTTTACCTTCCTTCCTTTAAGATTAATGTTGTAAACTTAGTTTCATGACAGTTGTGTTGTTTGTTGACATTGATATTGCTACACAGGGAAGACGAAGACGAAGAACAGATGAGATCCAATACAAGACGATGATTAAAACCCGCAAATCGAATTAGTTTGTATCGATGATTGAGCGTCTGTTCTTGATCAAGAAAATCTATGGCAGAACTATATTCATTACAGAAGTCCACAAACAGTTCAGTAAGACTTCATCTGTAATAACAATAGTTATAAGTGGTAAAAGAATCAATTTTTTTGTGTAGCCAAGGAAACGATCTCTTGATCATATCAAAAGTATATAGGGATGAGCTAACCCATAATAAAGAACACAAAGCTTGAATCCTCAACTGTAGCCAATGTTGTAAAATTCGCTAGGCGCTAGTCGGGCGCCCGAAGGGGGCCTAGCGCCTAGGCGGTTTAGGCGGGGCCTAGGCGTTTTCTAGGCGGAAATTATACGGTATATATATTTTTAGTTATTTTGTATATATAATATGCAAAATTGTATCAAAGTAAATGTACACGAAATTTTTCTAGAAATTCTAATAAATGATGTCACTCACAACAATGCAACAATAAAATATTAGTACATAAATAATGCTTTAAAAATCCGCACGAAGTTATCCTAATATTTTTATTTTATCTATATTTTATTTAATATTTTAGCAATATATAACAACCTCTCTTAGTTAAATAAAAAATATTTATATGTTTTTTTAATAGATAAGGTTCCTTTGGTAAGTATTTAATGAATGTTCAATAAATATATCTATTCTCTTTTTCTTTTTTCCCGAAATGAGCTGTCTAAATCGATATAATTATTTACATTGATTATGTTGTGTGAATTCGGCGTCCCACACCGGATACATCCTACAGTTGAAGCTCAAACATGTACTATATATATGCCTACCAAGATGCTATTCTATCTACTGCATTGACCCGCATGGGCCTATAATGGCCAATGGGCCATTTAAAGTTTTAAATTTCAACTGGGCTTATTGCGGGCTTTTTATAAAAATCAATTAATTTCCCGACTAATCGGGCGATTAGTCCGATTAGTGCCCGATTAGGCCGATTTGTGGGGCGATTAGTCGTGTTGCCGATTAGTGGGCCGATTAGGCTATTTTTGCCGCGGCAGGTGGCCGACTAGCGCTTAGCCGGCGCCTAGACGGGCGCCTAGGCCGCGTTTTACAACACTGACTGTAGCTGAGGAATGAGTAAAACGTGAGAGCAAATGCCCGAGAAGTCGTATATATATATATATATATATATATATGTGTGTGTGTGTGTGTGTGTGTCTGTGTGTGCGTGTGTATTTCATTCTTGAATATTATTCTACTATCTACTTCACTGATCCTATGTCGAAATAACGATGAAATGTTAGCATTATCAAAGCTGAAGGAAATGTTGAATCATTAAGGTATGATATTTTGTTTTGTGTCTTTTTCTTTTAATTAGGATTTAGGAATCATCTCAATGTCTTTTTGGAATGTATTGTGCTGCTTATGTAATAAAAATAATTAATGCAGGAGCTTTTATTAAAAGGAAAAAATTACCAAATGTGCAAGTGCTAGAGCCTAAACCAGGGACGACGATTAGGTTGGGCGAGATAATGTATACAAATGATGGAATATTCTTATATATGTATATTATTCTACAAATCATATATTTAATAAATGCCACTTTTTAAGCCAATTCATGCATATGCTTATAAATGCCAACCTAATATTCTTAGTGAAGCCCACCATATTTAGAGGGTGTTTGTAAATACTTCCGAGACAAAATCCTTTTAAAAATGGTTTTTACGAAGTGGCTTTTTAATTGAATTTACTACGCATCTGTTCTATTTTCCCTGCAACAAATCAGTAGAAAATATTGGCTAGTTGACATTCATTAGCTCCGATAAATTATTAAATTGTGATTTAGCGAAGCCCCTCTCACTAAACTACATTAATCATTTCTCTAATCCATTGGGAAAATATATGATTAATAGGTCGGCTAGGCGGTGGGTGTAAGCGCCGACGATGACGTGGCCGGTGAATGCGACTGAACGTTTTCTCCACCGTCGTTCGAAGGTGATGCAATAGCATCGTCATCCTTTTCCTTATTAGCCTTAGATTTGGGCCTACTTGCTTGAAAAGGCGGTGGCAATTTAGGAATTTCTTCGCCGGAGTAGGCCGTGGACGCAATTGGTGGGACCCATACGCCGCCGACCACCAAGAACTGAGGAGTTTGTACGCTGAGGTGGTTGCTTTGAGCTGAAGAAGAAGAAAGCGTTGGCCTTCTTGAGTGCAATCGATATTTCTGCAAGAATACATTTAACGATAACTAATTTTTTATTTATCTTTTTCTTCATCAAAAGAAAAAGCTCCATATAGCCTAAAGACATGGAATAAAGCTTCTAGCTTGTAAGGCTATTTCGAAGCTTCTCTTACAAAGATTATAATGCTAACTCATCTATACTTTTGCTTCAATTGAACGTTTTCCCCCACCCCCCAAAGAATACGCCATTTGAATCAAAAAGAATGTAATAAAAATGAGGTCCTCAAAGCAAACATCATTTGAATGTTAGTAATAATATATTGCCAGAAAAAGTAACCTGTAAATGACTCTTGACTTCATCGTTTGTGAGGCCGTCGACCTTCATCAACTCCCTAATCTGTTTCGGCGTAGCAACTGCACAAGAAGAAGAGGAGAAATTATTATTAGAGAAGAACAAAAAAGAAAATAGAGGAAAAAGAAAAAGGCAAGAAAATATTATTACCATTTGAGCCACCTAGTTGATGAAGTGCTTGCAAGAATCTCTTGTGCAGCTCAGGCGACCAACACCTCCTAACCTTTCTCCGAGAATGCTCGTCTTTTACTTCTTTCTTGCTACCGCCGCCACCACCGGCACCTCCAGTCTCCGCCGTGGAACTGGCGGTTTCCGGCGGCGGCGGCGGCGGCGGCGACGGAGGGCCATTAATCGTCCCATTTCTCTTCACTTCAACGACACGCACTTTTCTATGCGACTAATAATCGAGATTGAAAAAAGGGCTCAGCTCACTTTTCATTCGAGAAAATAAAATTAAAAAAGGTCATTACTTCTTTGGTGGGTGGATCTGGTGAGGTTTGGTTCCATAGCTGGGCAGATCTAAGCCAGTCTGATTTCATCGAATGCCTATCAACTCCACGGCCGTCGTCGTCGTCGTCGTCGTCAGCGACGTTATGAGCAGACGACGAACTAAGCCTCTTCATGGGAATAAACTCTTCCAAAACTGGGAAATCATCGCTAGATGTCTGCGCCGAGTTGTATTCACTCGTCGAACTTGTCCCACCTGGTAATTGTTGCTTGCATGCTTCAATCGCTGTAAAGCAAACAAAGCCCAGAAATTGAAATTAAAATTAAAATCCCACCTTCAAGAAAAGCTCCTATTTCTACATACTTCGTATGAATGTCTATATACCTTGGGTGACAAGCTCTAGACACAGAGGAAGTTCACGTTGGAAAGCTTGAATCTTGCGACGCTCTTCTTCTAAGGCTCGGACATAATCTCGACACCTTTCCATGGTAAAATGTGGTTTTCTCTTACACACAGAGAGAGAGAGAGGGGGGGGGGGAGGATTTATATGGGGAAGACGAGGTTGTTTTTTTGTATCATTGCGTTGATAGATCCGAATGAAAAATCAGAATAAAGGGATCTAAGTAGAATCATCTGTTGGAATAAACTTCTCTCTGGACAGCAAACAAGATAAATTGTCGTATCTGCACACAACACAATAATAATTTTAAGCTTGTGAAAACAAAAAAAAAAAAGAAAGAAGAAGAAGAAGCTGTAATTACGGATAAAAAAAAGGTCTAGAATGAATGAATATATAAAATATTTGTGGAGCAGAGGGTCAATATTCGGTCCGTCGCGTACATGCGAATCATTCTGTTCAGAGAGAGAGAGAGAGAGGGGGGGTTTTGAATTCGCTGGTGATTATTTTATTTGCAATTTGCTCCCCATATTTTTTATTACTTGGAATTCCGCCAACCTGGTTCCTATTTCTGAAACTATTGTCCCTTAACAATGGACTTCCTCGCTCTTCGTTTTCTTCCGGTACTTGTTTGTTTATTTAGTTTTCTACATTGAATTATATGTATGAATTTGAATGTTTTTTTATTTTTTAACTTCTTGGCGAAGATTAAATAAACAAATGTTTGGGTTAGTTGGGTGTATGAAACAAAAGACAGAAACAGCTGTGGAAAAGAATCTTTCAACGATTCGTTGCATTGGACAAACATTTGTTTGAATCAGCCTAAACCATTGCATTACTCCAAGGGCCAAATTAATTGTCCAATTAATACGTATTATAATTGTTTCCTGGACGCTACGAACTAATCACTGACCGACACGTAGACCAGCTAAATTTCTATCTCAAGTTGATCTTTTATTTTTTGGGGCACTTAAAGTTAAGGACCAAAGATAGTTTGAATTTAGGAATAAGGACCCTGTCAGAAAAAGTTTAGTTTTAAGGACCTGTTTTTGAAGTTTGCATAGTGTTAAGGACCCTGTGACGAAAATACCCCTGTAAAATATGAATGAGAAGTGGTATCCAGCGCCACTGTTGTGTTATCAAATCGCAGTGAAGTGGTACATGTGAACAGTGAAGTGGTACTGTAGACCCATGAAGTGGTACGGGTGAACAGTGAAGTGGTACTGTAGACCCATGAAGTGGTACGGGTGAACAGTGAAGTGGTACAAACATTTGTTGACCCATGGAGAGCTACTGTTGACCATAGAAGAACTGGTACGGGAGACCCATGAAGTGGTATTGTTGACGCAGAGAAGTGGTACAACAGTTTATAGACCCATGAAGTGGTATTGTTGAACGGAGAAGTGTTACAGAAAAACTCTTATGTGTTTCTTGTGCAAATATTTACCCGATTTCTGCAGAAACACTAAAGAATTCTTCTGTACCACTTCTCCGTTCAACAATACCACTTCATGGGTCTACAAACTGCTGTACCACTTCTCTGCGTCAACAGTACCACTTCATGGGTCTCCCGTACCAGTTCTTCTCTGGTCAACAGTAGCTCTCCATGGGTCAACAAATGTTTGTACCACTTCACTGTTCACCTGTACCACTTCATGGGTCTACAGTACCACTTCACTGTTCACCCGTACCACTTCATGGGTCTACAGTACCACTTCACTGTTCACCCGTACCACTTCATGCTTTTATGGTAATACTTCCTTATTTCTGGATAACACTTTCTAGTAATTCATGAAGTGTTACCACTTCATGCTTTTCTGGTACCACTTCCTTATTTCTGGATACCACTTCATGCTTTTCTGGTACCGTCGTGTGTTTGCAAGAGCTGATGGCAAATCTGTGTAATTTCCGCAACAAGCAGGGGCAAATGCGTCCTTTTTCACGCAGTTGGTCCTTAACTTTAAGTCCAAACTTGAAAATAGGTCCTTATCTCTAATGTAAAACTTATTGGGTCCTTAACCCTAACGAAAACATTCCAATTGGGCCTGAAACTTAGTTATCTCTTATTTTTTTTGCTTCCGTCGCCACCTTTAGGGTGTCCACAATAATAACACACCCATAATACTGCCACATCATCTTTTCACTATATTTTTTTATATTTTATTCTATAACACTTTTATTCTACTTTTTTCACAATAATAACACTACTATAATACCGACCCACAACTATAAATAAATAATTTCTTTTTCTTTCTCCCACCTTCTCTCTCCTTTTAATTTCTATAACACTGTGTCATAAATATGACACAATGTCATACTTATGACACATCCACAATGGTGGTGTGTCATATAAAGTGCCAAATAAGCACATATGACACACCTATAAACCACCATTGTGGTTATCCTTAGTAATTTATTTAATTATACACATGTTTTTTTAGTCGTCCTTGGTTTTTGCAAGCCTTGTCCAATTTTCAAGGGTAAAGTAAATGTGACCGTTTGTTTCTGTAGCTAATTTATGCCGTTTAGTATACACAAAATCGTGTGTGACAAAATTGAGAACTTAGAATATTCACAAGCTGACGTATGGTACGACGAACATTAAATATCATGTTCTAGGTTTTGTCTAAGCTTTCCAAATTTTTAAATATACTTTTTTTTAGATGAAAGATTTACGGTTTGTTGATGATTGATACCGCCAAAAAATGGATCTACCGCGTTAGATGGCCAACGAGCACTTTCCCGCCTGATCTCCGCCGCGTTCTTCGTCTGAGGAATGGAAAACAGGATAAGGGTTGGGGGTCGTTTGCCCTCTTGCCTAGGTCAAGAGGGTATTTTCCATGTTCCAGGTAGAAAGTAGCATAAAAGATGATGTGTTCTGTGTGTTTTGAGTGTGTGTAATAAATTTGGCAGAGTAACGGTAGGATACGTAAGAAATCGATACCTGTTTTTGGGTCTGATGGCGATACTTATAGGGTTTTCGCCCTTAGGTAGTTTCGAGGCGGTTATGACCCACGCTCCGTATGTTTAGGGCTCGGATTTTTCCCTTTCCCACGATAGCACGTTTCCTTATTCTATCGAGCATTAGACGGTTATTCTGCACGTCTTATTTACGTCATCGTGGGCGAATCGTGGCAGTTTCTCTCGAGGACAAGGTCTTCTTTCGTCATCGGGCAACATACCCGAGTAGACCCTGTCTTTTTCTCTCTTCTCGGGTAACTTCCTGGAGCGCTTTCGAGGGTATGAGTCCCCTCGGATGATGCGCCCGAGGACCCCTTATACTTGTGTTCTGAGGAGCTTGGATCTTCGTCGCTGGTCTGGCCATATAGCCCTCGGGCCCATGGTGCCGATAGGTCTTCCTCGAGTGAGGCCGTTAGATTAGTTGAGATGGATCGGGTGTTTTGCCGCGGAGTCGATTAGACCCGAGGGTAACAATAGTCCCCCCTTCGAGTAGTCCAAAAGAAGTATGGTGAATTTTGGACGTTTTTATGGGGTAGTGGCAAAATATCCGATCCATTGTGGTTCCGAGGGCTGTCGTTGGGCTCTTATTCCGTGCACTTTTTCTCGGGCATAGGCCCATTATTTCTCCCTTGGTCGCCTTAAGCACTGTTTCAAATTCCGCTCCACGTGTCGCGCCCTCATTGGTCGGCTTTGATGGGACGTCTGGGCAGGGACTTTCGCGCCTCTTCCCAAGTTGACGCGGATCGCCAAATTTTAGCGCGGATCGACAGGGCCCGTTGATCTGATTCCAATCCAAGGGCTCGAATTGATACCGTGGGGCCTATATATACCCCACTTCCTTCGTCATTTACTTTCTTCTGCTTTCTCTCACTAATATCTCTCTTCAAGAAGTTCCCGAGCGCCCGATCCATCCAGCCCTTCTTTCCCAGCTTTTTAGGTTTTCTTGTAAGTCTTTCTTTCTTTAGCCTTTTCCTTTCAGCACCATGACTTCTAGCTCTAGTGATAGATCTCGTATAGGTTCGGGTAGTTTTGCTGGGGGGTCGGGTGGATCTGGTAGCTCTAGTTCAAGTAGTTCGTCTGATGACAGTAGTTCCTTTAGTGAGGGTTCTAGGAGCTCTAGGTCTGATGTGGGGAGCAGTCCACGGGGGGATGTTGAGAGTCCTCGGGGAATTTCCTCGAGGGCTTCCTCAGTAGATTCTGAGGCTACCCATACTGTCCCTATTTCGCTCCCGCATCATGCTTCGGGAGAGCCATCCCCTCCCCTTGAAAGTGATTTTCCCAGTTCTGGGGCCTTCCGTCGGGCCTTTAGTGCTTGGGTCGGGGAGGTTGAGGCCTTCCGAGCTGCTGGTGAAGGTGTTCGTTGGCATCAGATCAAGGTCTCTACTTTCAAACCTTCAGATCTTCCTAGGTTAGTGTCCCTTTCGGGTCTTCCCGATGATTTTGAAGTTAGAATTCCCTCACCTACCGACATAGCCAGTAATCCTCCCGAGGGTTTTGGTACTTATTTTTTGGATCAAGTCGAGATGGGTCTTAGATTTCCTCTACCCCGTTTTCTTGTAGATGTTTGTCAGTATTTTGGAATCTCCCCTGCCCAATTGGCACCGAACTCCTTTAGCCTTCTTCTCTCACTTGCTGTCATTCTTGCCCATTTTCGCTTTGAGCCCTCGATCCCTATGATCACCTCTTTCCTGAAACTTAATAAGAAAGAGGTGGGGAAATTCTTCTTTACCCCTTCACGCACCCCTATTCTCATCCGAGGCAATCCCACTTCTCATAAGGGTTGGATGAGTAAGTATTTCTTTGTTAAGCCCTCGGTAGATTGTGCCGAGTCCAGTTTGATCCCCTTCTCTTGGAGCGACCGCCCTACAATTTCCAATCCTCTTCCTCCCGAAACCTCCTCTAGGGTCGAGGCCTTCTTGGCCAGGGTAGGTTCCAGGCGATATTGGGCTGAGAAACTCCGAGACGAGGAACTCCTTTGCGCCCATGGTTTCTCCTCAAAAGCCGTCCAACTTACCATGACCCTAGGTATACCGTCCGAGTTCCGATGTGCCCTATCTTTGGTTTAATTCTTGTTATGACGTGTGTTTTGACTCCCTACTTCTCTTTTGCAGCTGATCGGATGTCTCTTGCCGAGGTTATTGCCATTGCCGACGAGGAGGTATTCCTCAGACTCAACCCTCTCAGGATGCCCCGAACACTCGGTCCAGGAGTAAAGGTAAGGCCCCTGCTTCTTCTTCGGGGACGAAAAAACCTCCCAAGAGGGCTGCCTCTTCCCAAGGAGAGGCTTCGGCAAAAAGAACCCGAGCTTCTACCAGTCAGCCTGCTTCTTCGCCTCCGGGAGGCCAAGTTGCCCTGGGTCGGGCTAAGCAGCCCAAATTCTTTGATAATCCCTCGAAGGAGGAGGGCTGGGACTTCCTACGAGAGTTCCCTAATGAGGCCAACAGACAATATACCCGCGAGCTCTCTTACCCTGATCTCAGGAGTCTTCTTGGTGTCCTCCACGGGCAGGTACGTATTCCTTCATGTCTCGTGCTTCTTTAAATCTTGCTAGAACTAACATGTATCTCTTGTGTAGGCCCTTTCTCTTGGGACTGAGGCCATGAAGCGCGTCTCCCGTCTCTCGGAGCGAAATAAGGAGTTATCCCAAGCTGAGGCTGAAGCTCGTAAGAGGGTCGAGGTATTGGAACGAGAGGTGGCCGAAGCTAAAGCTCGGGAGAAGAAGCTCGAGGGTCAAGCCGCGGACCTCCAGCGTCATCTTTCCAAGTCGGAGGTGGCTCGGGTCGATGACCGCAAGAAGTGGGAGGAAGATTTGGAGCGCAATCATGTTCCCCGGGCTACCTTCCTGAAGGAGATGAAGACCTACTTTAAGTGGGGCTTCTATGGCTGTGTCTCCCAACTCCGGGCTTCTGGATATGAGCGTCCCGACCACCCTTTCGAGTTTCTGAACGCCACTCAAGCTTTGAAGAAGACCCCGGAAGGGGGCTATCTGCCCGAGCCGACAGACAAGAGCGGTCCTTCGAGGACGCCTAATCCGCCACTTAATTTGGCGAGGGTTTCCGAACCTGTGCTCGAGGAAGCGAGGGGTGCTTCAGGGGATGACGTCCAAGTGGAGTTCGAGGAGACCGCCGTTCCCGAGGAGCCTGTTAGGGAAGAAACTCGCGAAGAGCCTGCTGAGGATGAAGATCAGGTGGAGGCGGTTGAGGAGGAGAGGCCAGAGAACGTTGTTGGGGCTGAAGATCAGGCCGATCCGGCCGCCTAAGTGTCCCTTTTTCTCTTCTTTCTCTTTTCGGGATGATTGTAATGAACCTTAATATATATATATAAATGTATTTCTTTCCTGTCCCTTTGAACATAGCTCCCCTCGGGATGCAATATATGTATGAATGCAGAGCCCTCGGGCATTTTCCCTTTTATCGTGTTTGCCTTCTTTTGCTTCAATCCTTCATATGCTTCCCCTTATTCTCGGATAGTCTGCCCGACAGCAGGTTGTTAGTCCCGAGGGATATATAGTTTACCCGGGTCTTCTTATGGGCCTCGGGTCGTTTCGAGATGTTCCTGCCCGGTCTTCATTGATTCCGCAAAAGTAGCGCAGACTTAATCCAAGCAAGAAACCGAACTTACTTAAAACGATGCGCTCGAAAGTTTAGCAACGACTATTCCTAGAATATCGGGTACTAGGTCAGATGACCGTTTAAATTTTGAATTTCGTGTTTACCGACTTCTCGCCCAAGTTCTCTATAAATACCGGAAATCCTCTAGCTTTCCCCAAATTATTCTCTTTCCTGTGTCTTTTCGTTTTTTGCCTTTCATTCTCAGAGTTTATATGGCTTCCTCTTCCTCTAAGGGCAAGCGTACTGTTACGTGTTTTCCCAAGGCGGAGTGTGTTCCTTTTGATTTTAGTAATTCTTCCGGTTTCCGTCCTGAGTCGGGTATACGACCCGACCCGGCTTTTGGTGTGAAATCGCCAATTCCTCAAGGCGATGGTGAGGACAAGAGTTACCGCAAGAATTTAGCTAGATGGTCTGCCGAAGTAGAAGAGGTTCGATCCAAGGTAAACCTCCCGTGGCATCGAACAAAAGTATCGACCCTTAGCCCTCAATCGCTTCGAGAGTACATCGAGAAGGCTAGGATTCCCTCTGATTATGAAGTTCGGCTGCCCGACCCATTACAAGTGGTGTCTTCTCCCCCTCCTGGTTTCTTGGCGTTTTTTGCTGACCAGATAGACATGGGATTGAGGTTCCCCATCCCTTTTTTCCTTCTCGACCTATGTGAGGCCTTAGGTATCTCTCCCGGACAGATATTCCCCAATTCCTGTAGTTTACTTCTAGCCTTAGCCAACGTTACTCGCCAACTTAATTTTCCTCTTACCACTAAGTTGGTCCTTAGTTTCTTCCGTGTGTGGGAGCGGGATGTTGGCAAATTTGTATTCGTGCCTTCCACTGATGTTCTTCACGATAATTTCACTGCCACCAAGGGATGGATGAACAAATTCTTCTTTGTGCGTCCTTCACCCCAACATCAAGACCGTAGGTTTTCCTTACTTCAGTGGCGAGATCATTGCCAGGCTTCGGTAAACGACCCCGACCTTTTGTTGGCGTTTATGGACCGTGTCGGGGGTCAGAGTTTCTCAGTGAGAGAGTTGATGTCGGCTGTTCCCTCTGATTCGGTCGCTCCTCCCCGTGTTTTAGGTATATTTTTCCTTTGTCTTTGCTTGCTGGAGGGTAGCTTTCCCATTTATTTCTTTTCCCTTCAGTGAGTGATGGCTCGGATGTTCCGCCCGTCATGGCGGTTCGGACTAGAGGTACTTCGGCGCGCCCCTGGGAGGAATCTGAAGAGCGTTCGGCTAGTATGCCCGAGGGTGGGATGTCGACTCCTCATCATGAGGTGGTTCGATCTAAGCGAGTAAGGCCCTCCCCACCAACTCCTCCAGCTTCTTCCCGAGGAGGGCCCTCCTGTCCTCATCCTCATTTCCTACTGGAGAAAGATGGAGAGTCGTCCTTGTCCTATATGATGAATTTCCTTACCCCTGAGGAGAAGGGCTTCGCCAAAGAGTTATCCGATGACCGTTTTTGGAAAGAATGGGCCTTAGCCCTAAGCCAGGTAGATTTATTTCTCGCTTTTCTTATTTAGATATCCACTTATTCTCGTTTCCCTTCGTCCCCAGGCTTATTCCTTATCCTGCGAGGGGAATCGGCGGTACCGTCTTCAACAGAAAATGGTCGAATCAGCACGATCTTGCAATGTGGAGATGACCATGCGAGTCAGCGAGGAGGCTCAGGAGGTGGGTCG
This sequence comes from Craterostigma plantagineum, assembly GCA_027422505.1. Lineage (NCBI taxonomy): Eukaryota > Viridiplantae > Streptophyta > Magnoliopsida > Lamiales > Linderniaceae > Craterostigma > Craterostigma plantagineum. Next base: position 2,591,865 of record JAPQWV010000065.1, on the reverse strand, counting down.
GCTGAAGGATCAATTGGCGAGGGCTCAGTTTGAGGTCGGTAAGCTTCGCCAAGAGCTTCATTCAGAGAGGGAGATCCGTCGTAGTCGGGAGTACCAGTCTGACCCCAAGCTGGTCCCTGTGGAGAAAGTATCCGAGGCGGCCAATATGTATTTTAACTTTGGGTTCCAAGGGTGTTTGTCCCAGATAAGAGCGAATGGCTTCCCAGAAAGTGCTCATCCTTTCCACTTTCTGAATCCCGAGGCGGCCTTTATGGCTTTAGCTCCCCGACGTTCTCCCCCGAGGCCGGTGAAGGGAAAGAGCCTTTGGGACGAGTTCGACTTAGGCGAGAATAGCGATGCTTCCCGAGGTGGCGGTCCAGCCGAAAAGGACTAGTTTGGCGACTTTATTTGGAATTCAGCTTTCAGTTCCTGCTTTTTCCTTGCTTTCCGCGGATGTTTTTATTTCCTGCTCTTCCTGTTTATCTGATGCATTTTGAAGTATTTAAATAAATAAAGGATTCCTAGTTACCTGAATGTTTCCTTTCGCGTGTTCTGCTCGATGTTTGTTATCTCCTCCCCTTTGATTACCCTTAGTGAGTATGTGAGGGATGAGGTCCCTTCTTCGGGTAGAGGGCGTCCCCCCATTCCCCGAGAGAGCCTCGGTGTATTTCCCTAGGGGATAAGTCCTGTTGGGTCTTCTTTGCCTCTAGCTTATATAGAGGTGGCGCTGCCTCGCGTAGAGGGATAACAGTGTGCGCGAAAAATCTCACTTCCCCTTGGGGGAAGGATGTCTCAGCCTCTCGTGGAGGGAATTCAATGTGCGTATTTCCTGTCACCCGAGGGGATAGGTCCCGATGGGTCTTCTTTGCCTCTAGCTAGTATAGAGGTGGCGCTGCCTCGCGTAGAGGGATAACCGTGTGCGCGAAAAATCTCACTTCCCCTCGGGGGAAGGATGTCTCAGCCTCTCGTGGAGGGAATTTAATGTGCGTGTTTAGCTTTATCAGAGGAGAGTTGTCTCGAGGTCTTTTCGGGGTTGTGGCCTCTTTGTGAGGTGAAGTGTCTTCTACCCGGGTCTTCATGTCTTTTTAAGTTCTTTGAATGTTGGATCGGGAGTTCCTCGTACGAAAGGGAAAATAAACTTCATTAATAAGTCAGCATAGTTTACATCTCAAAAGCAATAGAAGTAAACTTCGAAGAAATAGTGTGCGAAAATCAAAGAAAAACATGTGCAAATGAGGGTACCCCCCTCTAGGGATAGTATTTCCGTAGCTTGCGAGCGTTCCAAGGGCGATCGAGCCGTTTTCCGCTGGCGTCCTCGAGATAGTAGGAGGCTTCTCCCACTTTTTTGACAATGCGATAAGGTCCTTCAAACTTGGGTTCTAGCTTCTTCCTTCCTTCCTGATTCAGGATCTCTTTCATCACTAAGTCTCCCTCCTCGTATTTCTTGCCTCGGACTCGGCGATTGTAGGACTTAGTCATTCTTCTCTGGTAGGCAGTCATCCTGATGGCGGCTCTATCTCTTCCTTCTTCGATCAGATCGAGGTCTTCTGTACGGAGTTGGTTATTGTCCTCAGGATATGTGAGAATTCGGGCGCTTTCCATGCCAATCTCCGCGGGTAACACTGCTTCGCTCCCATAAACCAGACTGAAGGGTGTTTCATTGGTCCCCTCTCGGGGTGTTGTTCGGTATGACCAGAGGACACTTTGAAGCTCGTTGTACCAGGACTTCTCAAGCCCCTCGAGTCGGGTCTTCAATCCTTGCACTATGGTACGATTCGTTACTTCGACCTGGCCATTGCTTTGTGGATATGCTACCGAGGTAAATATTTGCTCTATCCCAAGCTCACCGCACCATTCTTTTAGCTTCTTTCCACTGAATTGCCTTCCATTGTCAGATACTAGTCTCCTGGGGATTCCGTAGCGGCAGATGATATTTTTCCAAATGAAGGCGGTGATGGCGGCTTCGGTGATCTTAGCCAAGGCTTCAGCCTCAACCCACTTCGAGAAGTAGTCCACAGCTACCAGCAAAAACTTCTTTTGAGCGACGTTCCCGGAGAACGGTCCGACAATATCGAGTCCCCATTGATCGAAAGGGCACGGAGATGTTACTGACTTCATGACTTCGGCAGGCATTCTCTGCAGACTGGCGTGTTTCTGGCAATTGAGGCAGCTACGAACTGTCTTCATGGCGTCTCCTTTCATTGTTGCCCAGAAAAAACCTGCGAGGAGTGCCTTTCTCACCAAAGCTCGACTCCCGATGTGACTTCCACAAATCCCCTCATGTATTTCCCGAAGGACATAGTCACCTTCTTCCTTGGAGATGCATCGTAGGAGGGGTCCTGCAAAAGATCTTTTGAACAACGTTGTATCGATTAAGGTGAACCTTGGGATCTTTCGCATGAGTTTTTGGGCTTGAGCTTTATCCTCGGGGAGGATCTTGTGGCGCAGGTATTGGTAGATCTCATATCTCCAATCTTCTCGGGCAATATCCGGTTCGAGCACGTTTTGGTCCTCGATCTGCCAGACGGCTAGAGCCTTTCCTTTTTCCTCGAGTGGGCCGATGGCGCTTGCCCATTTGGCTATCTGGTCTGCCTTCTCATTTTGGGCCCGGGTGATTAAGACGATCCTGAGTTCTTCGAAACTCCCTTTAATTTCCTCGAATGCCTTGACATATTTTTCTAAATTCGGACCCTTGACGGCAAAGTTCCCTTCTAGTTGCTGAACCACGAGTTGGGAGTCCGAGTGCACCAGTAACCGGGTGATCCCCATTCTTCGTGCCGCTCGAAGCCCAGCAAGCAGCGCCTCGTATTCTGTCTCATTGTTTGATGCCTTGTGGTCTAGCCTAATAGCCAGATTGGTCTCTTCTCCCCAAGGGGATATAAGAAGTATCCCGACTCCATTCCCTGAATTGCAGGAAGAACCATCCACGAACATCTTCCATACCTCTTCGGGACCGTCACCGATTATTTCTACCATAAAATCGGCCAACGCCTGTGCTTTGATCGCGGCCCGAGGTTTGAACTGAATATCGTACTCTCCTAACTCTGTCGACCACTTGACTACCCTTCCCGAGACGTCCGGCCGTGTGGCGATCTTCCCGATGGGTTGATTGGTCAGCACCACGATCGGGTGTGATAGGAAGTAGGGTCGTAGTTTCCTAGCAGTGATAAGAAGGGCCAACAGAAGTTTTTCGGAATTTGTGTACCTTGTTTCGGGGCCTTTCAAGATGTGGCTGACGAAGTAAATTGGTTTCTGCATTCTTTCCTCTTCCCGAACCATCACGGAACTTATGGCTCGAGGCGATGTTGCTAGATAGACTGTTAACTCCTCCCCTGGCAATGGCTTGTTAAGCACGGGCAACTTCATCAGATATTCCTTCAGGTCCTGGAAGGATTTCTCGCACTCGGGTGTCCATTCAAAGTTTTGGACTTTGCGCAATACTTTGAAGAAGGGTAAGCTGCGGTCCGCGGATCGGGAGATGAATCGCGAGAGGGCGGTGATCCTCCCTGTTAACCTTTGCACCTCATTTAGACTTCGGGGAGACACCATATCCAACAAGGCCTTGACTTTGTCGGGATTAGCTTCGATTCCTCGCCTCGTTACCATGTACCCTAAGAATTTGCCCGAACTGACCCCGAAGGTACACTTGCTGGGGTTCATCTTCAGGTTGTACCTCTGGGCGGTCGAGAGCGTCTCTTGAACATCGGCTAAAAAGCGGCTTTGTTCTCGGGACTTGATTAGAATATCGTCAACATAGACCTCCACATTTCTTCCTATCTGATCCTTGAAAACTTTGTCCATCAACCTCTGGTATGTGGCACCGGCGTTCTTCAATCCAAAGGGCATAACGGTGTAACAGTAGGTTCCTCCGGCGGTTATGAAGCTCGTTTTTTCTTGATCTTCCTTTGCGAGTAAGATCTGATTATATCCCTGGAAAGCGTCGAGAAAGCAAAGTAGCTCGTGTTCTGAGGTGGAATCAACCAATTGATCTATCCTAGGCAGGGGGTAGCAGTCCTTCGGGCATGCTTCGTTTAAGTTCCGGAAATCCACGCACATGCGCCACTTGCCTGAGGACTTTGGGACTAAGACCACATTCGAGAGCCATGTGGGAAACTGAACCTCCCGAATGTGGCCTGCTTCTAACAACTCCTCCACCTGTCGTCGCGCCTCAGCATTCATTTCAGTGCTAAGATGCCTCCTTTTCTGAAAGACAGGTCGAGTGGCTCGGGAGACGTTCAACTTATGCTCAATAATTCCTCGGTCAATACCTATCATGTCCTTGGAGGTCCATGCGAACGCGTCTTTGTTTATTCTTAGTAACCTGATTAGGCCCTCCCTCAGGTCCGGGGGAAGATCCTTGGCCACTTTAACTATCCCCTCTGGTGGATTGATCACCACCTCTTCGGTTTCTTCTTCCTTGTCTTCTTTTTGAGCAGTTCCTATGGCGTATAACGTTTCCCTTCCCCTTGGGTAGTCGTCCCTTCGTGTTTTGGAGGACTTGATCTCTACCCGAACTTCTTCCACGTAGCATCTCCTAGCCATCTTGCGATCTCCCAACACTTCCCCTACTTTGTCTCCCACGGGGTACTTTATCTTTTGGTGAAGCGCCGAGGCTATGGCCATGAAAGAAGTTAGAGCAGGTCGCCCGAGGATGATGTTGTACGGGCTTGTTCCATTGATGACCATGAAGGGCGCTATCCGTGTTTTCCTCATACTACCCTCCCCGAGGGTAAGTGGCAGATGTAGTATCCCAACTGCCTCGACGCAATGCCCCGTGAAGCCGAACAGGGCCGTTTCCACCCTGTCCATGGGGTACGCTCCTAGGTCCATTTGATCGAGGGCCTTCTTGTAGATGATATTGACGGAACTTCCATTGTCGACAAAAACTCTACCAACGTCATGATTAGCTACTTCCGCCCGAATAACTAGGGCGTCTTCATGAGAGTCGCCGCCTCCGTGAAAATCTTCGGGACCAAAGCTAATGGTAGGTCCCGATCGTTTACTTCCTGTCTTGATTTCAAAGTTCTCCAATCGGCGAATTCCAGCCTTCCTTGCCCGATTAGAATCTCCTCCCGTCGGTCCACCTGATATGATATTGATCTGTCGCGGCGCGGGTCTTTCTGGAGATCTCTGTCGTCCTGCTTCTCTATTGCCTCGATTCCCTTGATGGTCGTTCCCTTCCCTCTTCGACCCTCGTCTATCTTCCCTATCTGGTGTTCTCCTTCGGGACTCTCTTTGGTGGTGAAGTTGACGATCTAGTTGGGTATTGGATCGGTTCCCGGTCCCAGGGTATCGTGGTTTGGTCCCGAAACCCCCCTCGATTCCTGCGAGTTTAGCTCGAGCTTCGGGATTGGTCGCGATTAATTTCTCCAATTCTCGGTTTAGCTGAAAGCATTCCTCCGTGGTGTGCCCATATTCATGGTGATAGTTGCAGTAAGTGTCTGATATCGGTCGCCTCGGGTTGCCTTCAATGTAAGGTGGTCGACGAAGGAAATCATTCTCCTCACATATCTCTAGTGCTCGTATTTTGTTCACGCGCAGCTTCGGGTAATCCGTCCTAGGAAACGAGGGCATCGGATAAGGGCGATCATCCCTTCGGGGAAATACCCTGCGGTCTTGGTTTCTTGGTGGGCTCTTTCGACGCTCTCGTGGAGGACTCTTACGTTTCCTGTCTTCGGGCTCCCGAGCTTGCGATTCCTCTACTCGGACATATTTCTCGACCCGAGCGACCAATTCCTCTACTGTGGTAGGATATTTCTTCACCAGTGATCTGAATAGATCTCCATCCTTTAGGCCGTGGTGGAATGCCCCAATAAGCAATTCGGGTGCGATGTTCGGGACCTCCATCTTTACTTGGTTGAAGCGCCGAAGGTAATCCCTTAAATTTTCTCTGTCGGCCTGTTTTATATTCAACAGTTTTACTGCAGACGCAGGGCGTCTTCGATTGCTGGAGAAATCCTTCAAGAAGTGTCTGGTGAGGTCCTGAAAGGTTCTGATTCCGCCGGGTGGTAACAAAGTGAACCACTGTTGGGCTCCTTTCGACAAGGTGGTCACGAAGAGTCGGCATTTAACCGGGTCACTTAGCTGGTACAATGCCGCGTTTCCTTCGAAGGCGGCCAAATGGTCCTCAGGGGGTCCGAAGCCGTCATACTTCCCCATCTCAAAAGATCGGAAGTGCTCGGGTAAAGGGGCCGCTAAAACTTCAGGTGAAAATGGCGATGCCCGAGGCAGGATCGGTGGTTCTGGGGGATTTGTGAGGTTCCTGAGCTGGCGAATCTCCTCCCTCATTCTTTCTAAATCAACCGCTTGCTGATCGACACGTAATTGTTCGGCGCGTTGCTGGTCAGTGCGCCTCCTCCTGTCTGCTCGGGCCCTTCTCTGCATCGACGCCAGGGTGTGATTGTCATCATCATGTTCTCCGATCCCTGATCCAGCATCGTTTTCTCCACTTCCTTCATACCGATTACCTCCTCGTGTGGCTTCGCGCTCTCTGTCTTGTCCATGGCGGTTACCTCTCTGATTTCTTTCAGCCATTAAGATGCCTACATCAGTTCCGATTCTTCGCATTTCTTGCATGACCGCAGCGAACATCGCCGCAGGATCAGTCGGCCTTGGCCCATTGCCATCGAGTGGCGGTTCGCGATCATTTTCGACAACTACCATACTGAATTTTATTTTGTAAGAAACTAGACGTTCCCACAGACGGCGCCAAGTTGATACCGCCAAAAAAATGGATCTACCGCGTTAGATGGCCAACGAGCACTTTCCCGCCTGATCTCCGCCGCGTTCTTCGTCTGAGGAATGGAAAACAGGATAAGGGTTGGGGGTCGTTTGCCCTCTTGCCTAGGTCAAGAGGGTATTTTCCATGTTCCAGGTAGAAAGTAGCATAAAAGATGATGTGTTCTGTGTGTTTTGAGTGTGTGTAATAAATTTGGCAGAGTAACGGTAGGATACGTAAGAAATCGATACCTGTTTTTGGGTCTGATGGCGATACTTATAGGGTTTTCGCCCTTAGGTAGTTTCGAGGCGGTTATGACCCACGCTCCGTATGTTTAGGGCTCGGATTTTTCCCTTTCCCACGATAGCACGTTTCCTTATTCTATCGAGCATTAGACGGTTATTCTGCACGTCTTATTTACGTCATCGTGGGCGAATCGTGGCAGTTTCTCTCGAGGACAAGGTCTTCTTTCGTCATCGGGCAACATACCCGAGTAGACCCTGTCTTTTTCTCTCTTCTCGGGTAACTTCCTGGAGCGCTTTCGAGGGTATGAGTCCCCTCGGATGATGCGCCCGAGGACCCCTTATACTTGTGTTCTGAGGAGCTTGGATCTTCGTCGCTGGTCTGGCCATATAGCCCTCGGGCCCATGGTGCCGATAGGTCTTCCTCGAGTGAGGCCGTTAGATTAGTTGAGATGGATCGGGTGTTTTGCCGCGGAGTCGATTAGACCCGAGGGTAACAATGATCATATCTTGTAAAATATTTGGGCTTCGAAACTGTGCACACAACCCAAACGTATTGGCCTTTTCTATCACCATATACTCGGCCTAGGGCTGTAAACGAGCCGAGCTCGGCTCTCAAGCCCTTACAGCAGAGCTCGAGCTCGAGGTCATTTCCGGTCAGATGAGCTCGAGCTCGAGCTCGTCGAGCTTTTCAGCTCACGGCTCGACTCGAGCTCACGAGGCTCATTGAACTCGAGCTCGAGGTTTTAATAAAAAAATTGATAAATTAATAAAAATAATATAAACTAAATAAAAAATATAAAAAATTTACAAAAAATTTTAAAAAAAGGAGCATTGAATAAAAATATTTAAATAATTAGAATAAAAATAATAAAATTAATATATAAAAAAAAGCTCGCGAGCCTATTCGCGAGCTTTCGAGCCACTATATACGAGCTACAAGCTCGACCTCGACATAAACGAGCTCGAGCTAGAACTCAACTTAAATGAGCTTGAGCTCATTTATATCGAGCTCGAGCCGAGCTTTTGCCGAGCCGGCTTGTCGAGCTCACGAGCCAATTCGGCTCATCTTTCATCCCTAACTCGGCCCATACTTTGACTAAAATACAATTATAAACTTCCATAATGATAATAATAATTTATAAACATAAGACTACACAAAACCTGAAACAAAAATCATACAATTCTCGTCTTCTTATCATAATTATTGCCCAGAACCTCCATTTCCGTACCGCCATACCTCTTCTCCCCAACACGCACATCCACTCCAAATAACCTAATTACTTTCTTAACCTCGCAATAATCTCCCTCTTTACCATAATTACTGGTATTACAGTCGATGTACAGCTGCGCCTCGCCGCCGCCGGACCTCAGAAAGCTCACCACGTCGCCGGCTTTTAAATTCTTTTCCCTGACAAACCTGCTCCAACCCCTCGTCAGCACGTAGCTTTGACTGCTGTTCCAATAAGAGTATCTAAACCTCCATGCTTTTCCTCCTCTTACATCCTCGAAGTTCAATAAATAACTGCCATAGCTTTCAACGCTGCCATGGTCGGCCTTCAGTGGGAAGTGCTTCTCAGCGTACTGCTTGGGAATGACGAGCCTATTGAGCTTTCCCACGTCGCTCGGCGTCACCACTTTCTCGAATAGCACTACAACATATGACAATTTATTGCATCATCAAAACTTGGAGTAGGAAAGTTGAAAGCTTCTCTTCCTTACCTTCTTTAACGTTTGTAATCTTGTCGGCGCTCGCCGGAGAATCGAAGGAACTGCGGCCCAGAAAAGATCTTCGCCTGCTCTGCTCAAGCTCTTCGTAGTAAGTATGCTTCCTCAGCATATCGACGACCTCCATCTTAGAGTGTCGATTCAAGAATCCCTCTTCGTGATCGTCGGCCGCCGCCGCAACCTTAAGATTCACCGCCGCTTCGCGGCCGCGGAACCTCTTCGCCGCCACGTCGTAGGCCCTCGCCGCCTCTTGCTCGAGCGCGAACGTGCCGAGCCAAACCCTTTGGTGCTTCTCGTAAATCTGAGCGCCCCATCGGCCGTTGGGCTGTGGGACAACTCCTTTGAACTTCGATGAAGGGGCCTTCGTCGTTCTCGGCGACGATTCGTAGGCGAGGGAGGAGAATCGGCCGGCGAAGGCTTCATCGCCGCCGTGGCCGGCGGTGGAGATGGTGGTGGTGGTTGAGTCGGTGGAGGTCGTCGCTGTTGTTGACGTCGTCTTTTCTTGATCCATTTGGCAGCCAAAGAGAAGATCTGCGTTTGTTTTTAGATTTGAAGTTGCGTGCTTGTGTGTATCTTTCTGTCTATATATATAGTAAATTATTATTATTGAATTTTGAATGGATTGAATTGTTAGTAAATATAGTAATGTTGTTAATAAATGAGGAAAAATCGGGGATTCGGGTAGCCAGAATAAGAAGATTATTTATTATATTTATAATATTAATTTATTCTAGCTTTTACCAAATAACCATTTGATTATACGACGATTTTGTCATAAAATGGACAAGATCCTATGTCCAACAAACATTAAAACTATAAAACTTCCAAAAAAGATTTGGATAAGCTACTGAAAAGCCACGTGGCATAAAAAGGAGAATCGACGAGATGGGAATCACGTGACAGCTGGACCGCGCTTACTAGGTTCAGTTCATCTTCCCAATGAGTTCGAATTCTGATTATCTGATGGTATCTTATAATAGGGACATAAATAATTAATAAATTATATGAATCTATAATAATTATGATTTCTCGGTACTTCATAGGGTATCTATTTCATTTTCTTTTGGGGTACAAATGCATGTACCAACCAATGTTGACGAGACAACATAAGACCATGAAAGCATGTTCCCCTTTAATGTGGGGATGTAATATCTTGCGAGGATAGACTTTGGTGTCAAAATAGCAAACATCAAATAATGGAGTTTAGATCTATATCTCATGAACTATCCGCATCATTATACATATCTATTATCTATATATATGTATAAGATTTAGAAAAGCAAATTAATTGTATATATTTATGGTATCCATATAGTTGATGGAACAAACGTACGCATTAAGATGGGGCCATGAATGACTGCTTTAGATAAGGATAGACATGGAAGACATATTTTGTCTATTTTTTCCCATAAAATGTTAGCTGGCAGTGTGTCGTAACTTGATATATCCATCTATTATATATTGCTTCTGTCTTATTGGCAGCTTTAGATATTCTAAAATTTAAATTTGTTCAATTCTTTTCTTCCTTAAGGTTTAGTTATTGATATATGGTGTTGATAATGGAGGTGGAGTAGTAAACAAGGAACGGACTATATTCTGTACGGATCACCCCACACCAAGCAATTTGCACCACGCTATGATAGTGTAATGTGTGTTTTTCCTATTAAACAAAAGATTATATTATTTTACTATACTATCCAAGTACCATGAACATATTAGTAGTAAGTGAACGTATTGCTATATTAGACCATGTCATCATTGACTTACTATGACGACCAAAGTTGTGAAACTTTCCACTCTAAGGTGCCCACATAGGTTTATATGTCACTAATCTTGAAGAATCCATATATGTAATTAATAGCTAAATGGTTAATGATGTCTCGCATCCATTAATCATCGTCATTGGAAATCTTTTCCCACTAGTCAAATATATAATTCGAATCGGGATATCATTATACTTGATATGGACTAAACTAGATGGGCCGAAAAATAAAAAAGCCCAGCAAACCCATAACAAAGGAAGGCCCGCACGTTACAAGTGAAAAGATATTACGAAAAGGGAATCCAATGAGAAATGCCACGTGTCTGATGGAGAGAGGGCAGCACCCCTGCAAAAGCTGCGACCATTGTTCACTATAGAAAGCTATCTGCAAACTGTCAAAGGCTACTCTGACAGACGGCCTGTCATGCTGAGCAGCACATGGTCCCAGAAGGTCCTATCACCAGGGATCACGGAAGGGACCTCCAGGCAATAACCAAAAGCTCCTGCCTATAAAAGGAGGACTTGGTTATTTTCACAGACAATTCTCATTCCACGCTTCTTACACATAATATTCTCTCTCTACATTAAACACCATATCTTCAACGTCCCAGTAGCTATTTTATTAAGTGTTCTTAAGATAAATGTGAGAGAGGGAGTTGTTTGAGTGTGTAAATCATTAAAGTATAGTGAAAAGAGGTTTTAGAGCGCCCGTGGACGTAGGATCTGCAAAGATCCGAACCACGTAATTCCTTGTGTCATTTCATTACGTCTCAACATGTCCCAGCACGTCCCCAACGTCTAAAACAGGTCCCCAATGTCCCAAACAGGTCCCCCAAAGCCCCGAACACGTCCCAAATTGTCCCAGACAGGTCCTCGACGTACCAAATATGCCCCCAACAGGTCCCCATCACGTCCCAGTACCCCAAATACGTCCCCAACAAGTCCCAAACACGTCCCTTCCAATTCCATCACAAATAAGCACCTTACGCACGTAACTTTATCGATTCACCGGCTCTATAAATTCTTTCCCCACACATATAAATCTCGTTGATTGGGATTGCCCCATATCAAATGGCGCCGTCTGTGGGAAACTCCGAGTTGAAGGCGTGAGTAATTTTGCTTATGTTGTGCGAAGTTGTGCTTAACGTTTTCTATTTCTCTTTTCTTCTCCTTATTTTTGCCGGGATGAGACGAAGGACGCGGGAAAAATCGATGGAAGAAGTCTATCTTGTGCAAGAGAAAAACTCCTACCCACAGTTTGATGAGGCTACTAGATGTGACCGCCAAGAATTGATGGGAGAAGATCCCTCTCCGCTGAAGAAGCTAGACTTACACTCCACAGGAGCTGCCAAAAGCACAATTGAAGCTCTTGAGACGTAATGCATTAAACAACACCTCGATCGAGAGGAGTAAAGCACGAAGACCCGAAGCTCCCCCTTCGGGACCTAAGAGCCCAGCTCCCCGCTGGCATGAAGACCCGAAGCTCCACCTTCGGAACCTAAGAGCCCAGCTCCGCGCTGACCAGAAGACCCGAAACTCCCCCTTCGGGACCTAAGAGCCCATCACCCCGCTAGTAAGAAGACCCGAAGCTCCATCTTCGGGACCTCCCAGCTCCCCGCTGGTAAGAAGACCCGAAGCTCCATCTTCGGGACCTCCCAGCTCCCCGCTGGTAAGAAGACCTGAAGCTCCATCTTCGGGACTTCCCAGCTCCACACTGGTAAGAAAATCCGAAGCTCCGCTTTCGGGAGACAAGAGTCCAGCTCCACGCTGGCGTCCGAAGGTCCGCGGGAGATACAAGCCTAGCTCCGTGCTGACACATGAGGATCCTTGAGACCTAGAAGGCAGCTACACGCTGACGTCCGGATATCCGCGGGGGATATAAGCTAAGCTTCTCGCTAGCACGCGAAGGTCCGTGGGACCTAGGAGCCAATCCCCATGCTGATGAAGAGCCGCGAGAGATCAGGGTACAACTCCGCGCGAGCATACGAAGGTCTGTGGACCTAGAAGTTAGCTCAGCGCCAACATTCGAAGACCAGTGGGAGATGAGAGCCCAGTTCCATGAGGGCAAGATCCACAGAAGACGTCCCAGCTGATAAGGCCCTTGGCCAGAATTCCAGGGCCCTCTACACCCCCTTCTCAATTATATAATATTGTTATCATAATAAATATGTGACCACACTAACAAGTGTTATTGTTCGAAGGACGAAATAAAGAGGCTCATCCAGGCAGTTGCCCTAAAGGAGTCTGTAGGAACTTTGCCTAATAAAGGCAGACGACGTCCACCTCCTCCAGATAGGGGTCAGTTCCAGTCAGGACTCATATCCCTGTCATAGTAGGAGCGCGAGGCACTGGGGACTCCAAGGGCCAACGGAGCCCGAATCATGCACCTGAGCATTTGAAGGACTTAGAGGTTCAGCTCCACAATGGTGTACAAAGGCTAGAGGGACCTAAAATTCCAGCTCCCACTGGCGAGAAGATCCGTATCTCCGCATCCGGGACCTCCCAGCTCCGCGCTGGCAGGAAGCCCCAGAACTCCGCATCCGGGACCTCCCAGCTCTGCGCTGGCAGGAAGCTCTGGAGCTCCGCATCCGGGACCTCCCAGCTCCGCGCTGGCACATGAAGCTCCACAGGAAGTCAAAGCCCAACTCAGTACTGGCATACGAGGACCTCCGTGCGTGCATTAGCAGGTCCCCTATTGTGTCCCTGGGAGCACCTACCACCATTTCCTCCGTCAAATACGAGTGCGCCAACAAACGACCTCCGCAACAGGGAGCTGTCGAGATCTCTCCTTAGGGTACTACGGAACTCCCACCGTTATGCAACCACATGGTGGAAATCCTGACATTATCCGGGAGACGTCCCACGATAAGAAGGCTCTTAGCCGAAACTCCGAGACCCTCTGAATCTCATTTTTATTTACTTCACCAATATTATTATAAGTATATACGTCACACTAACAACTTTCATTGTTGAAAGGACCCACCCTCGCATGATGTTTGGAGAGGTCCGTCGGGCGTAGCTTTGACCAAGGTCTGAAGGCAGCCAAGAAGGAGCTCGGGGGATCTATGCCGATTAAAGGCAGACAACCCCCGCGTCTTCCAGGTAGAAGCCAGCTCCACTTAAGGATCCAAAGGGCCGCAACACCTGAAAGCCTGAGGGAGATAGAACCTGAGCTCCATGCTGGCACATAAAGCTCCGCTGCAGTACCTCATTGCCCAGCTCCCCGTTGGTAATATCCAGGGGACCTAAGAAAACAGCTCTGTGCTAGCGCGCAGACCCGAATCTTCATATTTGGGACCTGCGAATTCAACTCGACGCTGGTCTGAGAAGCCTAGTTACCACAGTCGCCAATTCCGCGACAACGCTGATCCACGGGAGACATTCCGCCTTGATAAGGCTCTTAGCCAGAATTCCAGGGCCCTCTAAACCTTATTCTCATTTATATCATTGATACTATGATGAATAAATGCATCATACTAACAGCTGTTGTTATTTGAAGGATGAAATCAAAGTGCCCCCAATGGGACAATTGGGGAAGTTCCTTGACCGTGGCATCAACCAAGGTCGAGGTGTTTGGGGGATCCGTGCCGACAAAAGGCAGACAACCCCCGCTTCCTATGAAGGACCAGCTCCATGTAAGGCTCAGCCTCAAGCCAAGCTCCGCGCTGGCAAAGGTCTGCAAGACCTCGAAGCCCAGCTTTGTGCTGGCATCCGGAGATCCCCGGAAGGTCGAAGTCCTCCTCTGCACCGGCATATGAAAAGCCACAGGGATCTAGAAGTCCAGCTCCCTGCTGGTACAAAGACGTAATATTCCAGCTCCATGCTGACGTGAAGGCCCTAACTCCCAGGGACCTAGAAACAAGCTCCTTGCTGAAAACGAGGACATAATCCGTGTGTTCGAGATCTCCATGCTGAGCTCCTCGCCAGCATGCGAAGTTAGTTATAAGGGATCTCCAAACCAGTTGAAACGCAGCTCCGTGCTGGGTGAAGGCGAAGAAGTCAAGCTCTGCGCTGACACTCGAAGGTCCAGGGGACCTAGGAGATAGCTCCATGCTAACACCCAAGCGTCCAGAAACCTGGGGCCAGCGACCTCATTGCTAACCAAGAAGAAAAGGCGCCCCATTTCGCCATCACTTTCAAATCACAAGGCCTCCAACAAGTAGCCCTGATACTAAGCGAGTGGACGCTATAACCACGCACTTAGCGAGCTGGCGCTATATCCACGCATTAAGCGAGCGGGCGCTATACCCACGCATTTAAGCGAGCGGACGCTATAACCACGCACTAAGCGAGCTGGCGCTATATCCACGCATTAAGCGAGCAGGCGCTATATCCTCGCATTTAAGCGAAGCTGGCGCTATAACCAGGGTAAATAATGATGTCCCTAAGCAAATGCCGCCTTGTCGGAATATAGATATTCTATCAACGGTGCACCGTATAATATAATCGATACCAAAGGTCGACGGACCTGCGGCGTACAAAGACATCAAAGGCTAATAGCCTGCGACGTGAAATGATACCAAGGGTCGACGGACCTGCGGCGTACAAAGACATCAAAGGCTGATAGCCTGCGACGTGAAAGATGCCCATGAGGGTGTACAAGATACCACCGCTGACGGGCTGTGGCGTACAGGACATCAAAGGTCCCCAGTAAGGCCTGCGACGTGTATAGGTACCTCAGCGTAGCTGGCGCTATAACCAGGATAAAACGGTGGGATAGTCCCCCACTTTTTAAGACCTTCGGGCTTACATTACTGGATTCGCTAAGGACAAAGAGAGCCTAGCGCCTATGTGACACCTTTGGATAAGGTCGACGGTCCTTACAACCAAAGGCGTGTATAATTCGTACTTGGCTAACGAATTGAATAAGCGAGCTGGCGCTATAACCATGCCACAGTAATGATGTTCCCAAAACATCCCTCAGGTCCCGCAAAGACGAAAGAAAAATAATAAAGGAGAAAGGGAACTCCGACGTAATATGCGAACATGGGGAGTTAAGCTCCCACACCATTATGCCTCGTAAGAAAAATATGACAAAGTATTTTTTACAGGCTATCACCATGATGGAAAAGAGGAGAGCTCTATATAAATAGGATGTCCCAGGGAGCTAGAAACAACGTGCGGCAGGACCTGGGATCTCCTTCGAAGTACAAGAGGAGCTCCATCATCAGACCCTGTCAGGTCCCTTCCAGATTCCAAGGACGATGGATGCAACGGCGACGATAAAGCCTAAGGAAAAGCGAGCTCCAACAGAGCCCCATAAACATAGGGGAGTTGAGCTCCCCTAAAACATCGCAGGTACTAGGATGCCCGAAAGGCCTTCCACTAAGTCCCCTGAGGAGCTGGAGATGACGTCTGAGATATCATAGCATGGGCCAAGACCTCCACATGCTCCTTTGAGACGCCAACCCAGAAACAAGGACTCTCAAGAGCTTGGGGACCTCACTCAAAGCAATCAAAGATGGCAGCTCTTGAAGATAAGCCAAACGCACCTCCGTCATACGCGCGAAATCGACATCCCACCCTTCCTTCTCTCAGCGAAGGAGCTCCAGAGATCCCTTCGCGCTATTTCATCAGAGCTGCATTTTTATCTTTCTTTCTCCAGGGAGCTCCGCAGTTCCCTCTTGTACTAATCCCTTGACTTTGTCTAATCAGCTATCTCCAGGACCCGGGTTGACGACTTGGCGCCCACCACCTGGGAGGTGACCTCTGAACGTCTGGGAGCACCCAACGACCTAACAAGCTCATCTTTTCACCTCCGTTCAGATGGTCCACAGAAGTAGGGAGCTCAGCCGTTGAGGTCCCCATAGGTCCCATGAGAGGCTCAGCATATTCACCCCAAGGGGAAGAAGGACGTCACTTCCTTTTTGTTTTTCTTTCTGACCCTTTGATGAAGTTGTTTTCATGTTAACACCAGAAACAGGGGCTGTGATACTTGAGCTACCCTAATAGAAGAAGGAACCACGGTGACGTCTGTCGTCCCATGCAAAAGGAGGAATCTCCGTGCCACCAGGACCCAAGGGAGCTAGGAGCAACATACAACAGAACCTGGGGATCTCCTTCAAGAATGCAAGGTTCAGAGAGGAGCTCTGCCATCGGGTCTCCACTAGACATGCATAGGGGAGTTAAGCTCTCCAAAACCTTCAAGAGGTAATCACGGTAGGGAGGTAAGGCCCATCTTAATATTTTACTCTAATTCACTTTTTGTCCCAAAAACTAAATTAGAGTAGGGGAGTGGTTGATATGGACTAAACTAGATGGGCCGAAAAATAAAAAAGCCCAGCAAACCCATAACAAAGGAAGGCCCGCACGTTACAAGTGAAAAGATATTACGAAAAGGGAATCCAATGAGAAATGCCACGTGTCTGATGGAGAGAGGGCAGCACCCCTGCAAAAGCTGCGACCATTGTTCACTATAGAAAGCTATCTGCAAACTGTCAAAGGCTACTCTGACAGACGGCCTGTCATGCTGAGCAGCACATGGTCCCAGAAGGTCCTATCACCAGGGATCACGGAAGGGACCTCCAGGCAATAACCAAAAGCTCCTGCCTATAAAAGGAGGACTTGGTTATTTTCACAGACAATTCTCATTCCACGCTTCTTACACATAATATTCTCTCTCTACATTAAACACCATATCTTCAACGTCCCAGTAGCTATTTTATTAAGTGTTCTTAAGATAAATGTGAGAGAGGGAGTTGTTTGAGTGTGTAAATCATTAAAGTATAGTGAAAAGAGGTTTTAGAGCGCCCGTGGACGTAGGATCTGCAAAGATCCGAACCACGTAATTCCTTGTGTCATTTCATTACGTCTCAACATGTCCCAGCACGTCCCCAACGTCTAAAACAGGTCCCAATGTCCCAAACAGGTCCCCCAAAGCCCCGAACACGTCCCAAATTGTCCCAGACAGGTCCTCGACGTACCAAATATGCCCCCAACAGGTCCCCATCACGTCCCAGTACCCCAAATACGTCCCCAACAAGTCCCAAACACGTCCCTTCCAATTCCATCACAAATAAGCACCTTACGCACGTAACTTTATCGATTCACCGGCTCTATAAATTCTTTCCCCACACATATAAATCTCGTTGATTGGGATTGCCCCATATCAATACTATTATCCAGAACTATTTCGGCATTCTCTATGCGTGTATCTTTTTCAATAATTTAATAATGAGGTGAGTTGGTACAACAACCACAGTTAACTAGAGGATATAGTACACAAATTTTGTCCTATCTACTACCACTCCGAAATTTATGGATCATGTCGTATTTAGCTTATTACACATATTGAGATTTGAGACCGAATAAGTAGAATTGGACTGGGCCTTACACATATCAAGCTTATGTAATAAAAGCTCAAAATATATCATCCTTGGGCCACGCGGCGCACGTCCAAAAGTATATCTTAGTTTTCAATTTCTTGATATTTTCTTTAATATATAGATTTTTTAAGTACTACAATTGGTTTTGATTAAGTATGTACCTTATGGCATTGGTCAACAGTAACTGTATAAGCATTAGACACATTGAGACATACAGTGTCGTAGATGTAATAATAAGTTCCACTTCCAAGAGCGTATGCTTTCACTTGTTACATGTTGGGGTGGGCCCGATTAATCGACGCCGGGCCCCGAACAGCGCAACGTGGCTATAGCGGAAGCGCGGTTTGTAACGAGCGGCTAGGGTGGCAAATTTTCGATTTTTAATATCTAAATTCAACCTTACGCCATTTGGCTTCTCCCGAGGGTCTGAGATGCTACCCTAAGCCTCGGAAGATCGCGGTTAATTCGAATTATCAACATTCGAATTTATTTCCAATTTATTCGAATTAATAATTTCGAACCACAGATTTGATTTTGAGAAAAATATCAAACGATGTCGGAATAATTCGAAAGACCTATCGTTGCGAACGTTAGGAATAAATTTCAACTATATAGTCGAGAGTATACTACTCGAAGAGGGCATTGTTGGCGCATCAATCAAAATCCACACCTTCTAATATCAAGTGAGTTTACGAACACGAGACAAAGGCTAGTAGTTGGTAATAATGAAGTTCTCATTTTTGAAATCGAAGCTGTCCTTAAGCTTACCATTTTATATATTAGTTTATTTATTGGGGTTTGTATTGTATCTTACGTATTGTTGTCTAGTTTCGATAAAGTCCGGCCGATATGTAAATAAATTAAAAGAAAACGAGACATTGCATGATCGAAACAACTCTTTTTTTAACACTGCTTTCTACGCAGTCAACCAAATATCATACTTCCATCTCTGTACTTGAAGTTAATCAAATAAAAAAAAAAAAAGTAGCAAGCAAGTTGATAATGTAATTTAGTCAAATTGCCATGTTATTGTTTGATTAGTCAAAAATCAAAGTAGGACCATATAGCAAAATTGTATGGCTGATTAGGGTGCATCTTCACGCCTGCGATGCCCCTTAGTTGCCTGTTCATACGACCAATAGTTATTATATTATTAGGACCACAACCCATTTTTTCCCTACATATTTAATTATTATGATATGATCAACATCTTATAACCAAAGCACACTATATATAAATCAAGCATTATGACCGAAAACTCATCACACTTCAACTCAAGCCAAAGCTGAAATAAGCCATCCCTCTCTCTCTCGAAGAAAGAAAGAAGATACCTCTACAAAAGATTCTACTATCTATTGATTTTTTTAAGGGTTTTCTTGAAATAAAGATGAAGTTGAGCATCAATAGCCCAAAGAGAAGATCAATTTCAACAAGTCGAGGGCTTGGAGGAGCATTAAGACAGCAAAGGGCGAGGCTTTACATCATAAGGCAATGTGTCGTCATGCTTCTTTGCTATCACGATTAGTTCGAGCTTCTGAAATATAATTCAATCATAATTTAGGTGTGTAGCTAATTAGTCTTCTTTAGTAGTGTGTAAATAGTGGTGTAGGAGAAGCTTTTTTTATTATCATGATCAGCCCCTCTAGCTATTAGGTATTATTACTAGCTTCGCAGTTTTGTAATGGTTGGACTTTTATTTATTTCCTTTGTACACGATGATCGGATTAATGGTAGTTATTCATTTCATTTCGAATATTGTTTTCCTCTCTCAATGAGATATTCATTTCAAGTCGTTTTAAGACGAGAACCCCAATCCTTATAGTTGGTCAAAATACAACAACATGCTCATTATGAATCTTTATTTTTTCTTGGAATGATTAACCAGAGATTGTTTAGTTGCATTTTCTCGAACCAAACGGCATAAATGATGAGAGAAAAAGGTAATAAATTTGGGGTCAAAGTTCTGTCACATGCTTTCCAACGAAGCAAAACAGTTAGTGCAACAAATAAAATTGTAGTCAAACTACAAAACCCTGATTTGATGATAAGTACGTTATTAATTCTGACAGAATCACATTATTAAATTGCGTTGAGTTCTAATGAGTGATTAGTTTGATTTTGATATCACTATTAAAAAAAGAACTCTTCTAAATAAATAGCCTATAAATAGCTTGCAAGACAGCAAATAAAGAACAATGATAGTAATATGAAAGAGGAGGGGAAAGAGACGAGAAAATACTAGTGGGACAGAACAGAGATTGTGATAAGCTTAAATATTCCGATGTCGGCCCGAATAATTGTAACCATATGATAACAATAATAAAAACAAAATATAATAATTGCAGTATAGAAATAAACAAAGCACAAAAAGTCCAAAGTCCACAAGCCCCACCCACCCGACATAATGTTGATGGGTCAAAGCAGCAGCCTTTATTCATCCCCACGTGCAATTTAACCCCACATTACTATTTCATTTTCGTGATTTGGTTCTCTCTCTTTTTTTTAATAATTTCATTTACAGTTTGGGAATTCTTATTTTAAAAGCATTTGCAAGCACATAGAAATATTTAGGGGTATTTGTTTTCGGACGATCCTCTAAAACATCATCGTAATCTTCTCGTCGCTTTATCATCACTGATGCCGTCGAAAAATGGATCAACCGCGCTAAACGGCCAACGAGCTCTTTTCCGCCTTAACTTCGTCGCGGATGTTGCCTAAAGACTAAAAAATAGGGTGAGGGTGGGGGGTCGTTTGCCCTCTTGCCTAGGTCAAGAGGGTGGTTACCGTATTCCAGATGTAAAATAGCATGAAAAGTGATGTAAGAAATGGTGTGAAGTGCTAAAGAGTGAACAGTGAGTAATAAAACTAACAGAGTAACGGTGTGGATACGTGAAATCGATACCTGTTTTGAGCGGGCCTTGTGGTATTTATAGGGCCCTCGCGTTAGGCAGTTTTCGGGCAGTTTTACCCATCTCCCGCGTTTCTAGGGCTCGAGTCTCCTTGAGCCACACGATAGCACGTTCTCCTGGTCCTTCCCGTCCTGGGCGGTTACTCCTTGCATGTTCTGCTAGCACCACCAAGGGGAGATCATGACTGTTTCCAACCTAGGGGGCTGAATTCCTCGAAGTACGTATCTGGCTCGGGCATCGGGAAAACACCTCGAGGAGGTCACGTCCCCCCTGCCAGTGATCCTGTTAGGTATTCCAGTAGCAAACGTCCTCGGGCAACTTCACTGGGTTCCAGGGGATTCTCTAGAGTCTCTGGGGTGCCTCGGGCGGGGGCTAGAGGTGTCAAAACGGACCAAGCCCGTCGGGTTGGCCCGCCCCGCCATAAAAAATAGGTGGATTTGCCAACCACTTCCCGGCCCGTATAAAGGCGGGCCGAAATGGGCCAGTCCGTTTAGGTTGCGGGTTGAGGCAGGTCGGGGCGGGCTGGCCCGCCTGTAATTTTTTAGTTTTTTTTATTTATTACGTATATATTGTAAACTTTTTTAATGCTAAATATTAATAAATAATATTTATAGTGATTAATTATAATTAATTTAGTTAAGAACTTAACTTATAAATGATTTATTTGTTGATTATTCCAAAAAATATTATTAATTTAAGTATTATTTACAAAAAAAACAGAAAAATTTAAAAAAAAAAAATATATATATATATATAGCGGGCTGGCCCGCCAACCCGCGGCGGGTCGGGGCGGGCTACTAGTTTAGTAGCCCGTTATGTTGGCGGGCCGGCCCGCCCCTCCCCGTTTAATGGCGGGGCGGGGCGGGGCGGGGCGGGGCGGGCCGTTTGACAGCTATAGCGGGGGCCACCCTCTACTGAGTTCGGAGTCTTCTCCCCGGGGGTCAGTCCAGCTGGGCCGAGACCATGCTGTGGGTAGGGGTCGTACTGCAGGTAAGGTGGTTACGTTAGTTGGGGCGGGTCGGCTATTTTGCCGCGGGGTCGATAGTACCCGAGGGAAACAATCAATGCTTGTTTAGCCTAGTGACGAGTCATCACCGTAATGACAGATCATCTAGGTGATAAAAATGGAGTGATATTGTACCTTTTGGATCACCCCAAAAAAACTAGGTGATCTTACATCACCATGATGGGGTGATCTTTCAAATTTGTATTTGGACAACATTACCTCTTAATTTAGCATTTAAACCTCATATATCCTTATTCATATATAGAATTATATAATTAGAGTATCTAAATCTTAAAATAATATATTTAATAACTAATTATATTTGAATAACTATATCGAAAAACCTATTATTAATTCTTAAAAAATATTAAACTCGATATTAAAATAATAATCATTATTATATAAATAACTTCTCAATATATATATATATATATATACATGTATATAATCCACATAATTTAGATAATATTCATAGGGTTAAATATGACATTTATGCAATATCACCCCACATATCACCGTGATTAGACAAAATATCACATTAATAATATCACCTCAAAATAAACACGATAATGATATATGACTTTGATCCACATCAGTGATATTTACATTACGGTGATGTGAATATGACGGTGATGTTGGACCACTCGAAACAACACGCCTTAGATGCAAGTTTTATTATCCATGCACGAATAAGAGAGCAGAGGACCACATCAACTTGGTGACAAAAAAAAAAAGAAGCAATAATCAAAGTAGAATAGAGATTCTTACAAACTCATGGAGAAGTTTGAATTCGTACGTACTTCCAAGTTGAGAGTTTCTTTGTCAGAGTTGATGATAATGAGACGAATTTTTTTTTTCTTTGCTAAAGAGATTAATTTTTATTATACTCTGTTTCTTGACTCGCTATTTTGTTTTTGTCCCCAAATAAGAACAGTGTACGGAGGTCCTATGTGTCTGCGTCTTGCAAAGAAGAAAACAGAGCAACCTTCATGATCAAATTCATACGTAGAACGACTCTGCTTTTCTATGTGCAACGCATCGTCCAAGAAACTTCGTCTGATTTCAGTTACTTCAAGCATGAATCCTAAAAGAACTCCGAAACAATTATTGATTGAACGCATGATCTTGATTACTGTTCAGGTTTAAGAACCTGGACAAGATAAGTTTCAGAGATTCTCCTTAATTCAGAAGATAACGTGGTTAAGATGTCAAAATGATCCACTTAAGGTTCTTAACTCCGTGGATAAACATGGATTTTCTCCTTGAGGCTCAAAACATTTTCAAGATCGTTTCTTTTACGAAGAATTCGACGACCCATTCAGTGTTCTTGCCTTTCTTACCATCAAACTCGAGGAACAGTTTATTGCAGAGGTATTAGTCACAGCTTAACCTCATCCTTACTACAGCCAAACCAAAATCAGAAAGAAACTACTTCAATGTTCAACTGAAAGATTCAGAATACGCTTAAAGATCAAACTTTTACGAAGAAAAAAGAAAAACAAACTAACGAACAAACCTCCCAAGAATCATTGAGCTAATGCATAGTCTACAATTTCCCGTGAAGTTCATTGGTTGCGTA
The DNA here is from genome assembly GCA_027422505.1 of Craterostigma plantagineum. NCBI lineage: Eukaryota > Viridiplantae > Streptophyta > Magnoliopsida > Lamiales > Linderniaceae > Craterostigma > Craterostigma plantagineum. Next base: position 2,568,617 of record JAPQWV010000065.1, on the reverse strand, counting down.
ACAGAATGTTTTACAACGCCTCACTATCATCTCTCGTTAAATGGCGATTTGGTTGGCCAATTTTCTGGAAAGAGAGGTCTACGACAGTGCGATCCCATCTCACCTTTATTGTTTGTATTAGTTATGGAGTATTTAACAAGAGGACTTCTACAACCGGCAGATAACTCCACATTTGGGTTCCACCCGCATTGTAAACGTATAAATATTGCAAGTCTTTGCTTGGTTGATGACCTTATGATATTCTGTAAGGCTACTGATAAACGTATCATATTACGTTTATCGTAGTATTCAATTGGCTCATAATAGAGTTTTCGTTGTCATTTTATGCACTTACTAATTCCATTTCTACTTATTTTGGTATTATAATGCTTTAGGGCGAGTTTCGGGCGAAAAGGAGCGAAAACGAGGCAAAACAGCGCGAAGACAATGAAAACTGGCGAAGGTCACGGCCGTGACACCTAGTGCACGCGGCCGTGACAATGGACAGAGGCCAATCAAAGAGAAGGTCATGGCCGTGACAAGCATTGCACTAGGCCATGACACTTGGCAGAGAGTTGGATCGAATACGGTCACGGCCGTGACGCCCATTGCACTTGGCCGTGACACTTGGCAGAAGTCGCGAGAAGTAAAACGATGCCTGTCACGGCCGTGACGGCCCATGTCCCAGGCCGTGACCATTACGAAATTTCTTATAAAAGTCCGAATTCGACTCAGAAAGAGGGATTCTCACGAGATATCAACCCTAAATTCTCCAGAGACGAAAAAAGAGCCAAAAGAACGCGGAATTGCATCCCGGAGCGCAAGAGACGATTTAACGACAAATTCCACGCAGAATTGAACGAAGAACGAAGATCCTACCGCGCTATCATCGCAGATCATCCGTACATCAAGATTACGAGTTCTTCACCTTCAATTCTTGTTTCTTTCATTGTTTTTCTTTCCATTATGAGTAGCTAATCTCCCTATGTGTTTGGGAGTAGATCAACGCTAGGATATTTCGTAGTTAAGACATATAATTATCGTGACTATGTGTTTTGACTATTTATCGTTCTATGAATTTGTTTTGTTGCTTTAATATGTCTATGTGTTAAAGTGATCGTGTGGAAAATCGTTTAGGGCGACAGCTAAATAACGATTAGGCCGTTCATAGAATATAGGAGTCGAGTATAGGGCGAAAGCAAATACTCGATCCTCGCCGTTAGTAATTACTGAATCTTAGATCCCCGCGAGCGTTTAGGGCGACAGCAAACTCGCGAGCGGGTTGGAAATTACTGCAATTTTATTGTCTTAGCCGATAGTGCCTAGCGGGATTCGAATCTCGAGCACATTTTTATCATCTGAAAACTCTCGTACCAGTTAATCGTGCTCTTTGAATCTCTCGTTGATTTAGGAGTAATCTGTTAGGATAGTTCGTAATACCATCAGCGTACTTTATTTAGGCTAAATATCGAGTCGATAGGTCATTACTAGTACTTGATTTATTCCTTTTGTTCGATACTCGTTTACTCACTTTACTGCACTACACACGATAGGTCCACTGCCTATCGCACGTCGGTGATAGCAAATAGGTATTCATTTTAATTATTACTTGTCGCACTTTTCATTCACACACCACGTGTCGATCAGCTACGAAAAATTCTGTCCAACACACTATGGAGGGACTTGATCATTCACGCAACGTCGGGTGAGACAACCAACCCTCTAAAGTCTAGTATCTATGTTGATGGCGTTTCGGCTACAAAATCAGCTGAATTATATAGATTACGGGCTTTACCCCCGGTGTATTTCCTGTGCAATACCTGGGCGTACCACTTTCCCCATCCAAGTGAATAAATCCGTATGCCAGGACCTTATTGACAGGATTACGAATAGAATTAAGTGCTGGTCTACAAGAAATTTGTCTTATGCCGCTAGATGTTATTTGTTAACTCGGTGTTGGGATCAATCCACGGATATTGGGGATCGATCTTCCTGCCAAAGTCTGTTCTACGGGCCATTGATACCAAGTGTAAGGACTTTTTATGGGAACAAACATAATTGGGAAACCAAGAGCCCTGATAAAGTGGTCAACCGTGTGCCAGCAAAACCGGTGTGGGGATCTGAACATCAAACTGCTGAAAAGTGGAACTTAGCAGCTATTGGGAAGCAAGTTTAGGCAACTGCGCATAAAAAGGACACTCTTTGGTCAAGTGGTTACATGAGATATACATTAAAACTGATGAGTGGTGGGACTACGAGGCGCCGAAAGACTCCAGCTGGTATTGGAAGAAGATCGTGGAAGCCCAGAATACATTGAAGGCAGGAATACGAGTCGAAACAGGGGGATGGTTGACTGAACCTCAAGGTTATACTATCAAGATATCGATGGTTGATGGGCTCCAAAGAAAGTTCCACCCCAACCAAGCAGTTTGGAATCGATTAAATACACCCAAGCACTCCTTTATACTATGGCTGATCAGGCATAGAAGATTAAACACTATGGATCGATTGCAGAGATGGGGTATAAATATCCAAAACTCATGCGTCTTGTGTCAGGGCTCCGAGGAATCTATGCAGCATTTATTCTTTGAGTGCACATATAGTTGTTCAGTGATTAGCCTTATGTCAACATGCCTTCAAGATATGCGGGTGCCACTAGAATTTACGAGATGGAGCGAATGGATGACTCGACTTGGAAAAGGCAAGAGTAAGAAGAACGGTATTATATTGATGACCATGGCTACTACGACCTACCATATCAGGCGTGAGAGAAATGTGCATGTACATAAGTTACTCAAATCCATAAAGCTGTGAAACTGAAGATCGACTCATAGCATGCTGCAAATACAATACTAATTACTTAGCTAGTAGCCTAGTTGCTGATGGGTCGTAGGTCTAGCTAGATACTTTGATATACTTGTGTTGTGTTACACACGTATGATTTGGAATAATACAAAGTTTACTTTCATAAAAGAAAAAACATCCCAAGAATCTTTTCCGCGTATTGCTTGACTAAATAAGAAGCCAGAAAAGAAAAGAGGAAATAAGCAAAATAACGCATCTTTGAATCAAGAAGTCGAACGAACTATTTGTCGGAGACTCGGAGCGAGAGAGAGGACAAAAATCTATGGGTCGGGTCGGGCCACAAAGAACCTTATCTATTTATTTTTCGTCGTACAATAAGTAATTATTGATAAATAATATGAAAGAGAAAAGGCTGGTTTTCACTTTCTATTCTTGAACAAATGGCCACTGCTGCGAACGGCTGCAGAATTCGTGGATTCGAATTGCCCAGAAACAACTTCAAAATTGGACATTCGATAGCTCCAATTCACTGTACCCAGTTCGTCAGACCTGATTATGGTCGCAGCTGTAAACCCATTACGCTTACCTGGTAAACTTCCTTTTTTTGCCGATTGCAGTGAATTCTTGAGAGATTTAGTGGGCGCTTTTTGTGTCATTGAATGGCCTTTATTCCCGTTCTATGATTTTTTTTGCTGTGTTTTCGTAGAAAAAATGGATTCTTTAATTGATGAAGGGTTTTGAATGTTATTTGTCTTGTGTTGCAATAATATTTGCAGCTCTAAATTTCATTCTCAAAGATATGAGGCGTTGAAGGAATCCTCAAGAAGGCATACGGTTTCATGTTTGTCTGAAGATAGCTACGAAACATATTCGGACACAGAGCACTCTGTTTCTGACCATTCCAAACAGGTATAGCTTCAATTTTTTCAGAAGGTTTTCTACAGCTTACAACGTATTTTCCATTGACATGTTCCTTCAGATCCTCTCCATGATGGTTTCTCTTTTCAATGAATCTCTCATCCTTTAGAGCCCCCTTATCTTATTGTAAAACAAAGTGAAGTTTTATATCTATCTATAAGCCATTTCGGTTAAGTTTTATCTATGAAGTCTGCTCTTAATTGAAGCTTATTTGCAGGAAGCTTCTATCGATTTGAAGATCCCTAGAAGAAGTTTGCTGGTGACGTTTACGTGCAACGTTTGTTGCGCGAGATCTCAGAGGTTGATAAACAGATTAGCTTACGAACGTGGACTTGTTTACGTTCAGGTTATTTGCGAAGTTTCAGCTTGTTTCTTGGCTCTGTTTTCTGGCATCTTTTTCTTACACTGGATTTCTTGATTAACCTTTGTTCGACTTAAACAGTGTTCGGGATGTTCCAAGTACCACAAGCTAGTCGACAATCTCGGGCTCGTAATTGAGTACAACTTGCACGACGAAATCGATCTTGATACGAACGCAGAGCAAGCATAGAGAAAAGCTTTCGATACTCGAATCTCCCAAGAAAATTAGAAAGAAACCATTTGATTAGTAGCTCTTAGTATAGTCATAATACGTTATCTGCCGGGAAAAACAGAGAATGAACATCGTCGAATTATTACAGCTTCTGTATGCCAATTCAACCTTTTGCATCGTACGTGTAGAAGTTACACTTCAAATTATTGTTATTGCACTGAGAAAACAACCTCGCCATTGTTGCAAGAATTCGTGGAATCATATACGTTACAACATATCCCTCCTAACTAAAACCAACAATGAAAACCCCTAAAAAACAAATTTAATCCCATCATCGAAGCAAATCAAGGACATTCATTCATCATAAACAGAGATTAAAGCCGAGAAATTTCAAGACACGGCCAATCCAAGATAATCGACGGCTGACTTTCCCAATATGCCGGCGAACTCATTGAAGCTTATGACGCCATCTCCGTTGGTGTCAGCTTCTCTCATCATCTGACTCAGTTCTTGATAGGTCAGAGGATGGCCCATCTTAGCCATCTGCCCGGCCAGCTCGGCGGCGGTTATGTAGCCGTTGCCGTCCTTGTCGAAGGTTCGAAAGACCTCCATGAGCTGATCTTGGTTGACCAAAACCTGCTCGTTGATGTCGGGCAAGATGGCCTCGACGAGCTCTTCGAACTCTATCGAGCCGTTGCCGTTGGCGTCGATCTTGGCCAGCAAGGCGTGGATTTGGTCGCCGGCGGGCTTCAGCCCTAGCGAGCGGAGGAGGGCGGCTAGCTCGAGATGGGTCAGGCTGCCGTCGCGGTCCATGTCGAAACGATTGAAGATTTCCTTGAGCTGCTTGAGCTGATCGGATTGGATCATAGCCATCATCGTGTAAGAAGAACACAGAGAGAGAAAACAGGGGAAGAAAGAAAGGTTCTTTTTTTTTTTTTAATGTTGTAATTCCATATACGGTGGGAAAGGTTGGCTTTTTAATGTTTTGTTTGGTCCAACTTGAGTTTTGGACGAATTTAATGTTTGTCGGGCTGTAATTTGTCTCGGAGAGAGAGAGAGAGAGAGAGAGAGAGAGATGGATTATATCAATAAGCAATATCCGTAGGAACTATTTTTGGCAAGTAAATTATCGATATTAATTGGAATAATTCTAAACCTCATACAGGATTTGCTGCAAAAAAACATCAATCTTTGAGCTTCACCATACTCTCAACAAGCCTTTTCTTTCCAAAAGACCAGGATTATCATTACCAATGAGGATAGATGTAATAGAAGTTAGATAATAGATTATATTCTCTAATGCAATAAAAAAAAGAGCCCTCATACTTGCCAATCGACGACGACAATCTTGGCCCTCGGAGAAGCCCTGCGAAAGCTCAGCAAATCGATCAGCAAGTTCATTCTCCCCGTAGCATAGAGGCTCGGGGCGATGCTCATCACATCGAGGCAAGGCGAGTGCTCCAGTAAGAACTCGATGAGCTTCATCTCCAGTGGCACGCTGCATACGTCGGACATCTTCACCAGCTTCAACCGATTTAAGACGCAGTCGACGATGAAAGGATCCTCAAAGCAATTAGAGTCTGTAATTTCCACTACAGGCGTACTGTTTGTCGAACCCTGCAATAAGAATATCACCGTTAAGTAATAGTGGCAATGAAGTAGTTGGTGAAAGGAGATAGATTACTCACCGATATGTTCAGTTCTTGCAGGTTTGGAGAAGATGCTATGAGCTGAAGAACAACTAGAACTTCCTTCTCGTCGTCGAAGCTCACTTGCTGTAGTTCGATGAACTTCAAGCAGCGGTAGGTGATCGATCGGCGCCAAATATCACAACCCACGCTTAAAAACTGAAAATTCAAGAGAATTCATGAGCCCTTACATATACGTATATGAATCATTCCCAGGTCGCAATGAAGGAAGTGCCTTACCTTGGTGAAGTATATATGACCATATAACCTCTCAAGGTTGGGAACAGCGCCAAGAAACTTGTCAAAATTGCAGCTCGAGCTTTGCTCGAAATGTTCAGCTACATCATCGGTCATATAAGTAGCAACAGATATATGAGCCAAATGAGGCGTGTTTTCCAGGCACAAGTCAGTAAACTCTCCTTCCAACGTCAGGGATTTCAAATTCGGCGCACGAATGGTTAAGTCTATGCTATCGAAGTAAGACAGCGTAAGAATCTCGAGAAGAGGGCAGCTGGAAATTAGGCACTCGATGTCTTCGGGCGGTATCAACACTTGCTGAAGGCTGAGAACCTTCAGATGTAAGAACCCTTTGAAGTTGGGCGGTGGCTCTAATTCGCACCTAACGAGCTCCAAACGACTTAGCATCTTCAGTGAGAAGATGCAATAGGGAGCTCTGAACCATTCTCCCTCACCTAATTCGACGGTCAGTTCTCTGACGTCTTTTCGGGAAATGAAGAGAAGCCATTGGTCGATTTCTGGACAGCTTCGAAGGTAGGAGGTTGACAGAGAGAACTTATGGATAGGTCCGTCGTGTAAGAAGAGGCAACTGCTTACGAAACGAATGACTTTGTCCTCGGCGATGTGCTCGTGCCCTTCTATGATGTTGGTTACGCTTCTGTCGTCGAATACTATGTGTGTCATCGAAGACCATTTATACCTCCACCTGCTCGATAGAATGCTTGTTCGAACGGCGTCCTTTAACGGAAGCTTAGTGATGATGGATTCGATGATGCTTTGGGGAAGCTCACTGATCAGATCATAATCACCGTCCATTCCTGTAAGAAAAAAAAGGGATCAAACGATGCCATCGTCTTCGATAAACCCTACTGCAATAAAAAGAGCACGATCATCCCAAATTTAGTCTGCTAATCGTAATCGATAATACGAACTCTTAGACCTTAAATCACCCCAAAATTTACGGACCAAACAGGTGATCTCAACGCCTGAAAGCTTTCGTCGGGCAAAAAGTACGAATTTTATGGGAGAAAATCGAAAATTTAACTCCGTAGAAGTTTACCCACGGCTGATCGATCAATAAAAATATCATAAATTGGTCATAAACAATCATCAAGAGAATGTTTCTTACCGTCCCAAGCAACCCAGCAAATCGCCCTTTACGCCAATTGCAAACTTCAATTGAGATTCAAGAAATGTCGACAGAAAAAGGCTATGACATAACAAATTGCTGACCCGACCCGAAGAGTGACAGTTCGTCCGACCAACTATGCAATGAATTAAGGATTGTATTTATATGACGTCGGTGTCAAAGGATGGATGGAAACGGCAGCCAACCCTACATTTACTTTCCTCATTTTAGTCTAATAATATATCCAGTGATATCTCAGTCATGCAATTTTCATTTTCTTCAACTTTTTCACTCTTTATCAATTCTAACGAAATAATAAAATGCAACTTTTTCAATTTTAACCATATCACATAAATATTTTCAACTTAAATCCCAAAAAAAAAAAGATATTAGTCAATCCACCGCGCATTTGATGATTCATTTTCAATAGCATTTTCAACTAACAGCTTGTAAAAATTTTCCGTGTTTGAACAATAATCAACAAATAATAAACTAAAAAAAAATCTGAGTCTTGGATAACTGATACTTGTAAGATCAATAAGTGACTCATAAAATAAAGCAAAACCTATAGCTTAAAAATCCCAAATTTATATATATCTTCAATGCAACAAAAGCTAGTGAATGAAGCCTTTAAACAAAAAAATTCCCAATCCACCAGCTGCTAATGAAGCCAAGAGCATGGATGGATTCCCATATGGATTGTTCTTCTTCTCTTTCATCTCATCCCAATTCGACCTCTCGTCTGCTTTTTCCCGTAAAAAAGCGTTGAGACTTTCCAGCCGATGAATAGCTTGGCGTTGGCTCCGCAATATATTCGATAGCTGTCGAAAAAAAAAGGCGAAAAACGATCTTTACATGGGATTACAATTCTCAGTAGCATAGAAAGGGACAATGAACAGTTAGTTAGTTAGTTAGTTAGTTAGTTAGTTACCTCTTCGGACAAAGTTGAGTCTCTTGCTAGCAGAGAAGACGAGGAAGAACTTGTAAGAGATCCATTGCCCAAGTTGGATATGAAGTAAGAAGTCGACGCCGAGCCATTGCACGTTTCGGTTGGTAAAGCTACTGCGTTTTGCGAGCTTGGAGAATGTTGTTTTCTGCTCGATAGCTTAGAATTCAGCTCTTCAATCCGACAAGTGAAGTCGTCCATTCGATCGTTTAGCGACGATATTTGCTCAGAGAGGTTACTTACAGCAGCTCCTTGATTCTGCGATTATTCTAGTTTATAGTATCATCGTCCACGAATGAATGAATGTAAGAGAAGATAAGTCGAACATGAAATATTACCGCCTGCGAATCAGATGTTTTAACCTCGAACTTTCCGTTAATTTTCTTGTCCCTGTTTGTCGAATACGAACGGGACACTCCTCTGTTTCGAATCGAAGCAAAGACTTGAGCTTTACGGTAAAATTGCTAACTACTACTAAATGTTGAAATAAAATAAAAAAAGGGAACCTCCTCGAATTCTTTATTCTATTCGATGTCCTTTCTGATGAGGAACGAGGGAAATCTTCGTCAAGCTTCGTCTTCAAATCGTCGGGCACTGCCTGATTTTTTTTCAGAACTTGTTTTAAAAACAGAGCAAAAGGGAAGAAGGAAGAAAGCTTGGATTCATAAACATACCATAACCTCATTGACGAGCTTCTCGATTTGTATCTGTTCTATGTAAGTTCTTGGGAGATACGAGCCTTCTAATCCCAGTTGGTCAGCCACCTTCTTGACCACGAGTCGATCTCTGCCTTGTACCTATTTTTTCAAGGCAGAGAAGTCAGAATTACGTAGTAAACCGAGCAGAAAAGATGCCAAGAAAATGCATTGTAATATACCTGAATGTAATGACGGTCTAATTGTTCGAGCCAATCTATTTTCACGCAGACCCTTTCGTCAGAGAAGACATGGCTTGTTCTTTTGATAATGGCAGCAATGGTGTAACCCAAGGCCATTAATCCCCCGAGAAGCCTAACGCTAACTTCGAATGTTATCCTTGGAGATATTATGAATGGAGGATCTGTGACCCATTCCTGCAAATAACATAACATGTTTTGCCTGGGAAATGATAGACAAGATAGGTAAAATAAGACATGGACATTGAAGTCGAACCTCGAACATGAGGTTGTACTTTCCTTCTCTGTTCCGCATCCTCAGATAAGATTGGCATGTCTCGGGGTCTTCGCCAGGTGGCAGAAGGTATATGTCGTAAGTTTGTTCATTGCCCTCTTGACATTCTTCAGACATGGCTGATTTGATCTGCTCTGTGCTCACTTCTCTTGACGACTACATGGGATTCATGAGAATAAATCAATCAAAACAAATATTCGAAAAGAAAAACAGAGCGTTGATTACCTTTAAGATATAAGTAGGATTCTGAAACCCAGTGAAGGGATTGAATTTGTTGATGATTTTGATATGGGCTGTGCTTAGGTCGGGCTCGATGAAAGCCTTATACATCGGATATACCTACAAAGAAGCCAAACGTGAGAGTCGTTCTAACAATTTAACCAACAAGATCGAAGAAAAAAGTTACAAAAATACAAACCGTTTCCGATATCTGCTGTATGATTTCTTCGGGTGCTTGACCAGCGCGCTGTATGTCCCTAAAAACCCTCTTAACAAGATCGAAGTGGACCCCGCCCGTCACAGAAACTCGAAGATCCAATAAAGGTCGTAACTTTTCGCTCAGAGCATAGATTCCTTCTATGATCACTATTCGAGAGCTAGGGACTTCAACTCTCCTGCGACGACACAAAACTTAAAGATTCATGCATGCAATGTCAAGAAATGGATATGCGATTTCAATTTGAATTTCATGTACTTTTAACAGCTTCAAGAAAGTTCATACGGTGAAAAATGACGGATATACCTATATCCCGTGCGAGAACTAGACTTGAAATCATATACGGGCACATCGACTGCTTTCCCTTCCTTCAGATCATGAATGTTCTTCAACAGAGTATCATAGTCGGTCAAGCGTGGATCTATTCACAACATAAAGTCTATTAATTGGCATTCAAAGCATTATCACACTCGATATTTACATCAACGGTCGAAAAGCATACCATCGAAGTTTCCATCGACGATTCTGTTGGCATCGTTGTAGTTGTCCATGGAAATAACAGCGACGCTGGGCATGAAGTTGGATATCTTCTCAGTGAACACTGTCTTTCCAGCGCCTGATGGGCCCGCTATGCCTATCAGTGTAAGCCCGCCATTGCTCTGCGATAGAAGTTGACAGGCACGAATCACGGCGAAGAAACCCTTTTCGAACGACAAAGTCTCGGGAATTTGGGCGATTTCGACGCGATCAGAGTCCTTCCTCTTCACCAGCCTGACTTGGTCTTTCAATAGCCCGGGCCTCCTATGATTCGAGTCGCCGTTTGGAATATATTTGCCCATTTATATTATTCTTCCTCCTGAAATGAAAAGGACATATTGTTGGAATGATGTCTTAACACTCAGTGAAACACTGTATATTGCAACACTTCAAGAAGAAAGAAAGCCTTCCAAAGCCAAGAAATTTCAATGCTCAACGAACACAAAATCCATCCCCAAGCCATCAGAAGATACAAATATATCGATATATGTATGCATACAATAAGTAAACTTGGATGAACTACAAAGCAAACTAGCTGATTGATCGGTTTCTGGGATTAAACACACTAGCTAAGAATCTCCTAAATGTCAGAAACAGACAAGAAAATCATCTAGCAAAGCAATAAAGCAAATCACTTGCACAAAATAGCTTCCCTTCCCACTGACACAAAGCCCAGATAAATCAAGCTGAAGCATTTTGAGATGATCGCCATTGCATTCACAAGGTAGTCAAAAACACAATGATGCCCATGTATCGAAATCACCGAAAATTAGTAGCAAATAATCGATTTTCAGCTGCGAGAATCGCAACCCAGAATCAACTTGACAACATTTAATCGGATCTGCGAAAGAAAGACCGACCGACCTCTTCGCAATATGGAAGAATGGAATAACCAAGAATGTCCCAGAAAATTAAAAGGCAGACGCTCTATCTCAGCGAAACGTATTAAGACTGAATTTTTCGCGTCATTTGAATTTATATAATTTTCAATGTAATACACAGACCGACCGAGGCTCTGTGCTGATTACAGTGGTTCGCCGTTACAAGTGGGGTTCAGAAAAGAAAGCAATAAAGAAATAGTAGAAATACTAAGAGAAAATCGTAGAAGCTTTGGGCATACGTGTGCAGTTTTACATCTTTTCGTTTCTCTTGGCTCGGGCTAAATTTAATCTTTAAATATTTATAAGTATTTATTTCATTAATTTGTCTCGTTTTGTGTGTTTCTATTTACGGATATTATTTCCATGGAAATCTACTCAGAAACTGCCACGGTTGCATTTTGATTCGTTCAAACTCCCAAGGATCTGCTCAAAAAGCGAAGAAATTTTGATTCGTACTTTTTCTCCTTTCTTTTTTCGTTTGTTTGCTTCCTATAAAAAAATTAACATTATGAACGTATAAACTCTCTTCCTTACACGATATTGATACTCTTTCGATAAACTTTTGTGTAAACGCACGCTATTGCTTAAATGATGGAGATTTTTGGATATCTATCAAAACCTTCATTGATTATAAGATGGGAGCATCACTTTTTCATATTTGCTGTAATAAAATGGAGAGTATCGTTTGAATTTTGTTTTCTTTTGAATTTTTTTTTTCGGTCTCTTGACGGAAGTTTTCTTCTTTTTACATGGTCATGGTCGAACGTTATGCGAGGGGCAATAAATATCGAATGATGCTTATACTGACGTATTTTGCAATTTGCAGACGATTTTTCCTATAAATAGAGGCATTGGCTTGCATCTCCGGCCGAGCTAGAAAACCCAAAAAATTTCACAAATATACTCCAACCGATACCAAAATCTAAACGCAAAATGAGATTTTTAGTTTCTCTCACCTAAAAAAGGCATCTTTGCATCTCTGATCAGTTAGATACGTTGAAACTTTATTAATTTGCATTGAAGTCCGAAGTTTTGGACTCTCTCCTATTTCTTTTGTCAGATAACGCTGCTGTCAGATAAAGGTTGATTTGAGACACCTTCTTTGTCTCTATGATACAAAACAACAAATAATCAAAATAAATGATAATATAAGGATAAAAAAAAGAACACTAGTTAAGTAGCTATGCTTAAATTAAGCTAAAAAGCTATTGATTTTGACTCAAGCCATTTAAGTTAATCGAGGTTTTTATATGTATCAGAATATATTTTTATTATTTAATTTTTTTCGATTAAATCTAAAATAATATTTGTAGTCAAATTGGTAAAGTTGTAAAATATGTAGGTAGTATTAAAATTTGTAAAAATTGATGTAGAAGTGAATATTACAATATAGTCTATTGAGTTTGAGAATGAGTTGATCGGTTGAGAAGAATAAATTGTAGTTATACTCGATATATAGGAAGCGATTATCATGTTTTTTTTCTCATGGAGGTTGAACCTTTAGTAGGATAGGAAACATACAATGCTCATAAAGACGGAGCAAAGTCAGTCAGCTTTAGTTCCATTTTTTTTATTACGTATCATGTAATGATTTATTTTGTCGACGAATAAATAAAAATCATACTACCATTTGGTTTGATTTGATTAGGTTCCTTGCGTCCATTACGGGTCTACTTGGTCTTGGAGTGCTTGACCCGACCCATCTTGGATCCAATCAGTTTAAGTAAATCCGGGTGGGCCCGGCCCAAACTCGACCTGATCCATCAATTTCCATCCACGTATATTCGGTCTTTATAAACCATGAAATTAACTTTCTATCTTATTAAGAGCATTGCCCTCATACAAACCGTTGTTAATCTCAACTTGGTATGTCAATTTCAACGAATCAAGTTTTATCCACAACTAAGAATTGATAAAAATAACATTAAATATACTATTAGCTCATCACGTTCATGTATAACCAATGTTTTAAAATGCGTGTTGCGCACTGTGTCGCGTTTTTGTTCCAACAGTGCATAGCGTAAATAGCGTAGCGTATTGCGTGAGTATTTCGAGCAAGCCGATTTTAATAATCTATATTATTTATGGTCTCATTTTCACTATTTATATAGTATATTTATAAAATTAAACACACATATCTTTACATATGTAGTGTATCTTCCCATTTACTAATTAAAAATAATTTAAATATCAAAATATATAAGATATATATGTCATTTTGATCGTCATGAAATAATAAATAAATTAGATGTGATTATTTATTATTATACATAAGTCACATAAAGGAAAGACCATTTCTAATTTAGTGGGAATATGAAATAAAATTTTAAACAAAATAAAAAATAAAAAGAAAGTTTATTACTGAACTTTTGCTCAGCTAGCCACTTGGCTTCTTTCACTTTCGTCTGGGAAAGTTCACACATCACATCATCTATTTTGAAACAAATAAAAATTAAAAAAAAAGAAAAAAACTTACGCTTTTTTCTATACGCCTTGGAGCGTTTTCATGAAGAAAGACGCAATAGCGCGCTTTGAAGCGCGCGATCGAACGCCTTTTAAAACACTGTGTATAACTGCTATTTCAAATTTATCTCTATTTGATCTCCAATTAAAAACTAATAAACCCCAACGTCACTAAAGAACTGACATACATGTCTACTGAAAACAATTCAACGAATGATTGAAATCAACTCTTCATCTTTGTGGAATTTATTTCTAAGTTAAAGATAATTATTATTGCACACACATCTGGTGTGCACGACGGACTAGTAGGTAATAAGTACCGATAAAGTTTCAAAGAGATTAAGTTATAGATTTCTCATAATTAATTCACGTACATATTATTATGAAACTTCCTAGTACATGTTTCTTTTATTTAATGCATTTTCCAAGCGATAATATTACAACAGGGCTTTTCTCCCGATGGGACAATGGCTTATGTTGTTCCACGTGGAATAAATATATCTCACACATTATTGACTGAGCATTTAAAATAATGTCAACATCTTCCTAGCAATTCCAAGCTGCCATAGTTAAATTAACCACTCACAACCAATTATAAAACCACACGAGCGTATCGGCATGTTCAAACAAAAATCCCAGCTAGGATATATTGTCCCATTGAATCACAAAATAAATAAAAATGAAAAGTTCGAAGAATTATTGCTCATGGGGTCCCAATGAACCATGATAGGCCAATTCAATGTGGAGCCATATATATATTGTACATAATCGATCCCCATTGAATCGCATTTTAGTCGTGCACTAGACGACTTAACCACCCAAATTATTTAGATATTTTTATTTTTCAGTATACTCCTTTTAATAATCAATAACATTTGGGAGGATAGTGCAAGAAAGAAACTTAATGGGTCCTACGTATTCTGTCGTTAATTGGTAACAAAGACGTAGTATAATATAAGCCAAGACATGATGAAACTATATAAGTGGCTAGGGAAGCCATATAGCATAATAATAACAAGGCAATTTGTGCATAAGAGTTAAAGATATATCACTTTCGGGGCAGGACATTTCTATCAAGAACTCAGATGATTCAATGTAGAAACAAAGTATCGCACGTTAAGTGTAGGGAAAAAGCAAGGCGATATATATGTTCCAATCGATCGTCCTTCCTACCATATATTATCTATTCATGTTATCATCGACTTTAGATGAGATATGTTCGGCCTTTGTTGTTCTTGTTTGACTAACACGTGTGTCGCTTATCACCAAATTTATCTGTCAAGAGGTTATTTAGAACAAGAAATTGTTAATTGGTTGTACTATTTCTTTGTCTATGCGTCAATTCTTACATAGGTGAATATAAAATGACACATTTATTGCAACAAAAAGGTTAAAAAAGAAGGAACAAAAAGATTAGGGTTCAATGAGAAGCATATGCATGGTCAATGACAGCAGTCAACTAAAGAGGCCAATGCATGGGGAGTTAAATAACTGGCGAAATATATGTAATAATTAAGGACTCCTTGGATTGGATTGGATGCGAAGGTGATGAGTTCACGTTGATAACGATCTTTAGAAAAGGTAAGGTTTTCATTTCATTCATGTGGAATAATAGAAATGATCATCTTCCCCATATATTATTAACAATAAAAAAAGAAACATAGACAGAAGAAGCCAAAAAAAAAAAACAGTTGGATTCACTGCATAGAACACATGAAAGGCTGCATTTGCTGGTCTTAGCTTTGATGACAATACAGGGAATTAAAAGGGGTTTCTTCACAAATGAATAAGGAGTTAATTTATTAATAATTCTACTTAAAGAAGGCCAATTCTATCTGAAAAAAAATCAATTGTTATTATATACATTCTTTGCCCCCTCTCTCTCAGAAAGCAGCCTTAAATTTACTGATACAAGCAGGTGAGTGAGTGAGTGAATGAGTAAATATAGAGATAAGATGGATTAAATATTTTGTTTTTCAAATGCGTCTGAGGTGTTATGAGATAGCAACCAACAAAGGTACTACCTTTTTTTTCCAATTTTAAAAGAAGAAGAAAAAAAAAAAAAGAGGGCCTTAAAGGAACATGTTTTTATGACAGGGGCTGATATATATATATTGAGTTCACCTGTAAAGTGTCCCCCTCTCCTGGTAATGAAGCCAGAGAATTTATTTGTTGCAGAGACGACAGCTAAGCGTTAGTACTATACTTTCTGTGTCGTAATCTGAGAAATCGTAAATAAAAAGGGTTGGTTTATTAATCGTTGGATAGGAGCACTGTGGAACATTCATTCGAACATACATTTATTTCAATTTATTTTTTTTGTTTCTTTCTGCGGTGTGGAAAAAAGATGAACTATTCCAAGGTTTTTGAAGAAGATGGCCATGGCGAAGGATGCAGCAGCAATGAATCGGGCTGGACAAGGTACATACTTTCGCCCGAGCGAGAAAGAGACAATGGAACTGAAGATGAATATTACTACGAAGATCATCATCGCAGCGTTGAAGAAGAAAGAGTACTTCTTCCTTATTACAAGAAAGGAGATCATGAAGGGTTTGACAGCGATGATTCCATGGCTTCCGATGCATCTTCTGGCCCGAGCGATATTCATGCAAGAATAATGAGAGATGAAGCCCAGCGATCCCAGAAAGTAAAGGAAGAGAAGAGAAAGCTTGGCAGCGATGGGAAGAAGAAGAAGAAGAAAAAGATGGAAAAAGATAAGCCTGGACACAAAGCAAGTTAATCGTTTTGGAAAGTTTTGGTATATAAGTTCGGTTAAGTTAATCGGTTTCAGCTTTCTTACACCGTTTGATGTAATAGCAAGCCTATAAGTTATCAAGGAAAAAACATTGCAGGAAAAAAAAAAACTGCAGATTTTGAGGTTCATTAATGAAGTTTTTTTACTCCATTTTTTTCCCATTGTGTTCTTTCATCGTCGTCTTCTTCATATTCAAGACACACAAAAGCAAGCCCAGCAAGGATATTAGTGCATTCTTATTAGGTTCCACCATTAGTGTTCAAATTAGAGGAAATCTACATAATTAATACAGATAAGAGATAGTAAATGCACATAGGGGGTACGTACATTCATTTGCCTGCATGACTTGTGATTTTACTGCTATTCAATGCACTTTCAGACCTTATTCAGATCATGGTACCAAATACACGTAATGATGCAAATATATGGTTCTTTTAGTTCGAGTTTTTTGGTCGTTTATGCAAAGCATTTCCACAACCAAAAGTCAACTCAAACTTGCAATAAATCGAACAGTACCTTTTGGTTCATCGCTGAAAGGCAGAGTACTCTGATGTTATTACAAAGCGAAGTCACTCACTCACAAGTCACAAAAAGTTGTCAGATTACACGACTTTTTGCTCAAAGTCAGCCTTCAAACTCCGAAGATTTGAGGCTCAAAAGAAGCTTAAAAAAACAAACAGTTTTCCGAAAATTAACGATTCACTAAGCTCAGAGCTCTTCAAGCCCAGCAAAAACGCTGCGATCATAATCATCATCATCAATAGTCCCGAGTTTGGTATCGGCCATCATCTGCTTGAGATCGCAGGTTTCCTCCCTAAGCCTCACATTTTCTTCAACGACTCTCTCATGGCTTTCGCAGACACGATTCAGCCTATCGATTAAATCTTGATTTTCTTTGTTGAGGCGCATAACTTGAGACCAAAGCTCGTCTATGTGCCTCTGTTTCCTCATCCTCGACCTCCTCGCCGATTCTCTGTTCGAAATCATCCTTCGAATTCTCCTCTCGTCGATCGATTTGATGCCAAGGCCTTCGATTTCATCTGGGCTCGAATCTTTTTCGCCGGCGACGGCGAACGGAGGATTGAATAGGCCGTGGGCTTGGAGCGGGTCGTCGTCGGCGGCGAAGAGTAGCTGTTCCAATTGCTGATATGATTTCGTTAGGTCGGCGAAGTTTGAAGGAAAGATCGAGTTTTTCTCTGTTGTTGTGTAATAGTTTATTTCTTGGGCGTTGATTCGATTAAGATTAACCATGGTTTAAATCTCTGTATGTTTTTTGTGTTTACTTGTAAGAGCAACTTGGGATTATAAGATGTATTTATAGGGGAAAAAAGTTGGCTATCTATGATATGTTAATTATTTTCAAATTTTAACATATCTCTTTTTGTGCTTATGATACGCGACAACACAAACTCACATAATATCTTTTTAGCGGCTAAATCTTAATCCAACTTATCAATGTATTATGCCTTATAGTTTAGGATTTTTTTGTTAAATAGGATTACTTTTGTGTGAAAGTAAAAAAAAGGGATTCTAGGTTTTCTAATTAAAAAAAAAAAGGATTGTCAGGGATATTGAAACCTTATTATCCCATTATAATAAATAAACTTAGGGGAGCAGCATATATCCACTTCGAGATGTAACATAAATATGTCTGATGTCATCGGTTAAAATTTTAAGAATATGTCAACATTCAAAATTTATATATAAAAAAAACGCATATGAATTTGAATTTATCTAACTTGTCATGTGACGTTCCATATTTGATGTCAAGCATATATTGTTGTAGATGATGAAGAATATGGTTTCGGAATAAGAATAACAAAAAAATAATATATTTAAATGCATGTGGTGATCAACCAAACTGCCGATTATATTCTTTTATGATAGCAATATGTACTAGCTTCCTTAAATTGGTTTACATACTATTACCATATTTAATTTTCTAATTTGTTGCTTATTTTTTTTGTTCCTCTCGTATGAGAAGATAAAACTTGTAATGCACAAAGTGGACGGAATATTCATAAATTCGGATAAAACGATCTATTATATTTCATGTGACATATGGGAACAATATTAGATGAAATATTCTCTTAAGTGACGTCTTGTAGTGAATAATCTTCTTTTAAGCCAGTGGAGCATTCATTAGCTCATAGGAGCTATGAAGAGAATCGATTTAGCTTATTTTCAATTTACAATAGAAAATTTAGTTATAAGTGTGAACGTGTTTTGAATAATTCACTTTACACTATACTAAACAGTAAATTTGTTATTATAAAAAATTATCAATTTTGAATATCCTGAATTAGGTATTACCCACTATAGTGTATTTTATAAATTCCCGGTTATGTTCCGGGCTTTACAAGCATTAAGATTTCATTCTTGATATTGCAGTTATTTTATTGGTTATACGCCGTCTTGCCATTAACAATGGCATATAATACACTCTTGGAATATTAATTAGTACTTTTTATTTTAATCGGCACTAATTGTGATTGTAGCACTAAGGTCTTAATCCGCTACGTGGATGACATAATTTAAATTTACATCCGTATTTAGGTGAATCTACATAAAGTACACATTTATATAAAAAATTTGTAAGTCACTACCCATGTCAGAATTTTTTTTACATGAGTACCCGTTCGATTGTGCTTACCATTTTTTCAGTCTTGACGTACCTTCTTATATGTGTATTACGTATCACGTCATGTGTTTATATAGTTCCCATATATGGTACCTATATACGATCTATATGGTACCTTAATATGTTATATGATGTATCATTTTTTCACTGTATTATGTACCACAATACTTTTCTGTATGGTACCTAAATTTGTTCCATGACGCACTTGCGGCAGAACAGGTACCAACGTGCAAAAATTTATTCTAATTGGTACCTACATATATATATATATAAATCTGTCAGGGTACTGACTTGCAAATTTTTTTATATAAATGAGTATTATACTGTACATTCCTCATGTATTAACCCCCTGTATTAGACTGGTGCTATAAATTCATGAGAAAATAAATAAATTATTGAATCTTCACAATGTAAGGGATATAGTAACAAATATTTGTGTATTAAAAATATCATGCATGATGAGAGTAACTTAATCAAGGGCAACATAACCTATCCAATCATTATCTTAAACTATGGTAATAGGTGTGTAATGATTACGCAAATAATCATTTATTTGTTTCTCAACTTTTAATCAAGTCACAGACGATTTTACCAATCCAACTGACACTTATAAATTTACAAGATCAAATATTAAATTTGATGATAATAGTGTCTAAAACATGCCAGATCGTTTTAGAAAGTTTACAGTTAAAAAGGGACAAAAAACCTCTATAAATGCAACAAATGGCTTATGCATTTCCACGAAATAAATTATTATTTCTTTTAATTATTTATTTGCAGCAGTAACGGTAGGTATAAAGATCATCGCATATACTACCAAAAGAGGTATACCTACAAAGAAACAAGATAATAATATTATAATAAAAAAGTAACTACGATATGAATTGAAGTTAACTTTGTTTGTTAGAACTAATTACTTCGAGAGTATTAAATATGAACTTTTTCTCTTGAATACAATAAAACATGAAAGAGTGTAGCAATCATAGTCTTGCTGCCTCTGCATTACGAACCCGGAAATACGTAAATTTTTTTTATATTGGACTTATTGGAAATGATGTGGAAAATAAACTTCGAAATATTCACATTATTTGACTGAGTTGGATCTATATAAAGTAGGATTTTTGGGATTTAGTGCTAACAGTCAATTTACATGAGATAAGACAACAAGGTTAGCTGAGACCGAAAAAAAATACATATTTTAATATTATAATTGTAAGGAAAATATAATTTTGGGGCTTACTTAAAATTTGTTTTTAGTGCAATATAGGCTGTTAAAAAGTTGAGCTTTTCTTTTTTTGAGTTTATGACTTTCTCGTTCGGAAATAATGATTTCGATTCACATATTTAATTTAAAACACTTCGATTCAATGTCCCAACAATTCCAATAAAAATGTATTCTTCAACATTCATTGGCCGAGTTAGACGAAAGGACCAAATCCGCCATTGATGAAGAAGAAAACAATCATCAATATTGCACCTTGCTCGTATAGTCTGAATACATCGATTTTCATTTCAGAATATGAATATCGGCGCGTATAAATAAATATATACGAATTCAAGAACTTGATCTTGATCATAGATATTAACATAGAAGCAATCAGAGAACTTTGAAGACCTTTAGCTGATTTGAACATTCCACAGCTGGAAATTCAGTCCATGAAAATAAAATCTCATCATTTTGCTTCGAATTCAGATAATTACTCTTAAATATATAAATCACAAACAACAAAACGAAAAAAAAAAGACATTCTTGTTTCTTGGCAGAACTAAAATCAGAACCAAAAAATCTGATCTTTCAAACAGATGTCCACACCAAGATCGAATCTTTTTTGCACCCAAACAACCTTAATCTCGATTCTTCTTCCCAACTTCGCATTCATAGTAGGAAAGGGCTTCGTGGCGCGTAAATTGTCATAAAAAAAAAGGTAATTCAAGAAAACACATTAATCTCTGAACAAGATTGAGAAATTTCGTGCGGCTTCATCTCAGATGACCGATATGAAATTAGGGTTCCATCACCATTGATATATAGCCGATTAAATTTGGGCCTAGCCCAATTCCGATTTAACCGCGTTTTATTACAAAAGCCCAGAAAATGACAGTTACACATATGTATCTTATACTCTTGTATCTAGGGGTGGGCGTTCGGGTTCGGATATTGGGGTTTTACCCGAATTCGATCGGGTCCGGGTAGTTCGGGTCTGGTATTTTGGGTTATTTGTAGGATAACGGGTTACCCGATACCCGATAATTTTAATCGGGTCGGGTATCGGGTAGTGATTTACTACCCGATCTGGTTATTCGGGTACCCGATATATATTTTTTTAAAATAATATTTTAATTTTAATATATAAACATTACAAAGTTATAATACATAGTTAGATATCAATATCTAACTTGAGTGATGTGAAAGTTTTAAACAATATTTCGATTAATTTCCTATTTTAATTGTATAATTAACAAGTGATTTTATTAACAATGCATAAATTCTTATAATAATTTAAATATATATTCTCAAAATTTTATTAACATACATATATGTATATATTACATTTATTTAAAACAAAATATCCAATATTGTAGATGATATTTAGTATAATATTTTGATATTTATATTGCATTAAATAATTTTAGTCATATTTTCAATTCAAATCGGGTACCCGACGTCAGGTACCCGAACCCGATAATACTTGACAAGCGGGTACACGTCGTAGATCGGGTCGGGTTCGAGTAGTAAAAATCTTAACCCGAACCCGAATTACCCAATACCCGACTACCCGACCCGATGCCCACCCTTGTATCAATGCTCAACGGGGCTAAAAATCGCTCAATTTGGTGCATCCAATCCGATTTTTCTCAAATTAATAATTAACGTAAAACAAAAACTAAGAAATCACCCACTACCTTGCATTAATATATTGACGATGTACCCTTCTATTTTTAGTAACTGTTATTTAATATTTCATAAATGATTTACATATTATGTGGCACACACATATGAGTGTGCATTTTAGACCAGTCAACGATTATTTCTCTTATTTATGACGTTAAATATGACTTTTATTGCGTACAATTGATTTTCACTAAAATGTCGCTTATAAGAATTTGAGATATCTTACGATAAGCATTCTCCGTTAAATGTAAGCCATCCCAAAAAATATACGTATTAGGGTTAGGGCAAAGCGGAACTCCGGCGTTTCCACAGAAGCCGGTGTCGTTTAGACTGTACGGCGCTCGTCCGCAACATGCTTGTAATAAAATACTCGAATTAAACCCTAGAAAAAAGTGAAAATCGCATTATTAATTAAGATACAATAACACTTAAAGTCGCCTTTAAAAAAAATAGAAAAAAGACGGACAAACTTACCGAGGGAAGTCGCATTTCGGAAGACGGACAAGAAGCCATTGTAATAGTCGGAGTAGATTATGTTGACGTTAGGAAATTCGCTCCTAAGAGCGTTCAAAGTCGCCCGAAGATCGTTATTTTGATAAATCGCTATGTCGTTTAAGCTCCTAAGGCATCCTAGTTCGTCGTAGGCCGCCGGATCGTTGCTTCCCCTCGCGATGATCGCGAAGGGGAAGCATCCGATTGGGAAATTCCCGGGCACGACGATTTGTTTCGCGCCGCTGTTGATTATTACCTAATTATTAAAAAAATATAAAACGTTGGTTGATGAAATAATTTAAGGGCGTAAGTAAAAGAACTATTAATACCCTCGCGGCGTTTGCGATGGCTCGATTTATTGGAGGCACCAAATCTCGGATTTGTTGAAGCGTTTGGCTCGGAGTGACGATCGCATAGTTGATATCGTTTCCGCCGATTTCGCCCAGGAAGATCAACGCGCTACTCAGCCTTCGAGCACAAGCTGAATTCGACCATATTAGTCCTTTTTTTTTTTCATTTCGTATTTTTTTTTATTTCCAGAAATTGAGACGGAAACGAAATATATTAAATGACCAATACGTCTCCTGAAAAGCTTAAGCTTGAATGGAGTGTATCACACTTATTCAATTTTTTAAAGCACCTCGTCACGTTTAGGTTGATTTGTTTCCTATAAAGCCTTAGACGTTTAATTTTCATTCAATGAGTGATCGTGATGATTCGTACAATTGACCTCTTAGGTTTTGGGCGATTCCATATAGAAGGAACATTTAGGCGAAGCATTCACTAAAACCAAAATACCTTGCGGCGTGAAACAAACGGTTGCTAAGTACGCAATATACTCGGCGACTTGATCAGAAAGCGAAGGGACGGGAGCAGCGCTAATGCCCCTCAAAGCCAAGATAATTGGGCCCAACGCCGAACTTCCCGCCACCGCAAAATTAACGCCGTCGGCGAACGATGCAGTCTTCGCCAAGTTAGGGTTCAATAATTGTAGATTGAATGCCAAAGCTGTCATTCAATTAAACCCAGATATATATCATTCATGCATCTATAAGTAAGTATATGAGTAAATAAAAATTTTACCCGTAAAATCTACGATGAGCTTGCTGTCGGACCAACGACCCGTGGGGTTTCCGGGGAAGGTTTCACCGTATGGCGAGCGAGCGGCGGGTATTGTCGGGTTTATACGGATCGAATTGCCAGTGTCAGAGAGTGAATCACCAATTTGATACAAGTATTTTATGGGGCATAATGTTGTAATGTTATTTGTGTCCTGTGCTAGGACACAAGCAAATATACTCATTAGGGAGAAAATAAACCTAACTAGGGCCATATTGTTTTAGTAGAAGATTGAGTTGAGAACTTGAATTTGCTATATATAAGATTGGGAAAAATTGGGAATGGTTGGTCCACTTGGTCGTAGATTGTCAACTCTTTCAATTAAATGTTTATTATTTCGTATTTATTGAGCCTATTTAATTTGTTGAAAATTGGCACATGGTAACTTAAATCATGAAGCTCTTTATATCATAAAAAATATAGATATAGGTTTGGTGCACCTTTTATATATCAAAACAACTTGTATGTGTACAACCAAAGATATGTGGCCTCGATTACACTATATGTTTGACATGCACTTTGTGGAAAATATTATATTTGACTTAAAATCATAAGCCAACATCATCATCTTCTTCTTATTATTCCATTTAAACTAGACTGTACAACATATACATCAATAAATAAAATAATATGCTGGAAAATGAAAACTTCAAAATTTATTAGAAATCTCCCTTTCATGTGTGTTAAAATAGCATTGATGTCTATATCATTTTAACAACCAAACATGAAACTGAGCTCAGCGCTAGACTGTTGCCTCAGATATGTAATGTTTCAGCAAAGTACAATGATTGCTAATTTCTAGAGAATAACAATATGAATAGATGTAATTAATTTCAAAATAAATTCATGGTATCTGCACTTAGTCCTTCTGTACCATAGTGAATAAACGATGATGGCCGTTGTTCTTAACAACATACTCTTCATTGTAATAAGCTCCTTCTCCATTTATACACTCTTCTATGTGATCAAACTGCTCAAGAAAATATGGTTAGATCCAATTTTAATACAATCACTTATGAGTTCACAGGGAATCAAAGGGCCTTCGTATAAATTCCTCCATGGAAACACGAAGGAGATCATGGAAATGAGAAGGCAGAGTATGGGCAAAGCCATGGACAGAACTTCACACGACATATTTCCCAGAATCTTGCCTCATGTCCATTCATGGTCGAAGCTCTACGGTAATAACACATAGCACTATAACTCCATAGCTTGTATTTGCTTCTTATCTGTGTATGGTTTTCATTTTCCTTTTTTTGACTCAGGGAAGAATTTCATGTACTGGTATGGCCCTCAAGCTCAGCTGGTTATTACTGACGTAGAACTCGTGAAAGAAATTTTAAACAATAAAGACGATAATTACCCGAAAATAGAACTCGAAGGATATGCGAAGAAGCTTCTCGGCGATGGGCTGTCTTCGTCGAAGGGAGAAAAGTGGGCTAAGATGCGAAAAATAGCCAACCAAGTTTTCCATGCAGATAGCCTTAAAGTATAAGTTGCATCAGCTTTTTAACTGTCTATTTCGGTTTTTGATGCTGAGGAAAATTTCATGATATTTTTTTGCAGAATATGATCCCAGAAATGATAGCAAGCGTGGAGAAGACGATGGAGAAGTGGAAAGATTACGAAGGGAAAGAGATCGAAGTGTTCGAAGAGTTCAGATTGCTAACCTCGGAGATTATTTCCAGGTCAGCGTTTGGCAGCAGTTATATGGAAGGAAAGGCGATCTTCGACATGCTGACGAAGTTAACGATTCTATTTTCGAAAAATGTTCACAAAATTCAATACCCAGGCTTAAGGTAATATGCAGTTTGAGAACGAAGCTTTCTGCCAAATTAAGTTTATTGAGTTTTTACTCGAATCTTTCGTAGCTTTTTTTGGAAGAACAAAGACGAGATCGAAGCAGAAAAACTCGAAAACGGCATCCACGACAGCATCGTCGAGATCGTAGCCAAGCGAGAAATGGAGAAGAAGAACGCCAAAATCGATTTCCTGGGAAAACTTTTGGAAGGCTATAATAATAACAACAGCTTATTATTACAGGACATAGTCGACGAGTGTAAGACGTTCTACTTCGCCGGGCACGAAACATCGACGTCCTTGCTAACATGGGCCGTTCTTCTGCTAACCCTCCATGAAGAATGGCAAGAAAAAGCCAGAAGTGAAGTTATAAAATTCTTCGGGCGAGAGCTTCCCACTGCAGATGGCATAGCAAGGCTCAAAACTGTAAGAAGAAAACTACCATTTGCTAAATTCATCGCATTCTTACAAAACCCCAATAAGGTTCTTTATTACCTTCTTGTAATAATGGTATATATGATAGCTCAACATGATAATCGAAGAATCGCTGAGGCTTTACCCGCCGGTCCCAGCCATTAAACGGAGGATCGAAAGAGAAGTAAAGCTCGGGCGATTCAATCTCCCTCCAAGAATCGAACTGTACGTTTCACCCTTGGCTCTGCATCACGATCGTTGCGTATGGGGAGAAGACGCTCATCTTTTCAGGCCGGAAAGGTTCGGAGACGGGATAATTAGGGCTACGGATGGAAACTCGGCGGCGTTCTTACCGTTTGGTTTTGGACCGAGGACTTGCGTGGGCTCAAATTTCGCCGTAGTCGAAGCGAAAGTTGCGCTTTCCATGATTCTCCAGCGTTTTCGACTGGCGCTTTCGCGGAGCTACGTTCATTCGCCCGTTCAGGTTTTCATGGTTCGTCCCCGGCACGGCGTGCAGGTGTTTATTGATTCTTCACAAGATCTGATGAAATGGGGTTTGTTTTTGCAATGAATAACGATGCTTGAAATCGAAACATGCTGCAAGAATTTGTGTATCTGTCATGAATGTTTTGTCTCTCTACTGTGTTATTGTTAGATAAGCTCAATCAAAAAAAAAAAAATAAATAAATGAAAATAATAATAAAAAATCACAAAGTCAGGCATGAAATATTAGAAGAATCTTGGGGAGGAAAAATGAGAAGAAAACAAAAATATGGGCTGCACAAGTCATAGATATAGCCGAAAGAATTGATATATGCATGACTTGGATTAGATTGTGTGATATTAGGTCAATAGTTATCCCTTTATTATCAAGTGTAATTCTTATCTATATATATGCATGTCTACGTGAATGAAGTGAAAGAAAAAGAAGAAATAAAGAAACGATTTGCAAATTATATTCTCTTCAAAAAATACTCAGCCTAAATTCGTCCTCCTCCTTACGGTTCATAAAAATTTCCTAGAATAAACTCCACCTCATTCGATCTTATAAAATAATAAACAACAGTTATTGTATATTTTGTTGAGATTATAAAAAAAGTGGGTTTCATCCCACATCGACTAATTCAAGCTCTAAGAGCCGCTATATATATAAGAGGCTTTCTCCCCCTATCACCAATTGGTTTTAGGAAGGACCCCTCGATTTCTAATATGGTATCGGGGCAATTCTTCCGCTCGCCGCCACCCGATTCATACGTTCACGGGTTAGGCCAGTCATGCCACACGTGAGGGGGCGTGTTGAGATTATAAAAAAAGTGGTTTCATCCCACATCGACTAATTCAAGCTCTAAGAGCCGCTATATATATAACAGACTTTCTCCTCCTATCACCAGTTGGTTTAGGAAGGACCCTCGATTTCTAATAGTTAATATTAACTCTCTTTTTCTGCAGTTATGGATAATATATTGATCATTTTTTTGTGTAGAACGAAATTCAAGCTTCATAAAACAGCAGCTTCAACTTAATAACTTTCTGGACTACATATTCCACATTCATTAACACACAGCATCAATTCATATAAAAGATCATGAAATTCGATAAATAAAAAAAAGCCATACTATTCATAAACTCCAATATATATGGTGCAGCAGCATTATATATTCATAAACTACAACAAATAGAGTACTTGCATGTCTGTATTTCACTGTGTGCTTCTTGCTATTGGTTAATTAAAAAACAATAAAGGTTTATTTCTGTAACATCTCACTTGGGATAGTTGAAAGAATAAATAGATCTTCATTTCTGGGGTGCAGGCATCACATTCTAAATGGGAAAAGGGTCATAATGTGCTGATCAGTTATTATCCTAAGGTCGGAGAGTTAAGATATTATATATTTTAAAAATCATGACGAGTAAATAGCGTGCATATTATTATTATTAAGTTATTATTGAACCATGTTTATTCTATACGGCTATATTAATAGTAATTTACTACTATTGTGAAAAAAACGTCGGCAATGTAGTTAGCGCAATTGGCCTATTAGCTCAGTTGGTTAGAGCGTCGTGCTAATAACGCGAAGGTCACAGGTTCGAGACCTGTATGGGCCAATTTATTTTTATTTTTCACCGTTTTGTTATTTTGCTTGAGCCCCATTTGGGTCTCTTATAAATTAAATACATCTAGCCCAGATTAAATGATTATTAAGTGAAAATCTTTATTCTTAAAAAAGCAAGATAAGATACATAATTAATTATATAATCTTGTCTCCATTTTAACGAGCAACCGAAGCTCTTATCTCTCCAAACACGAAGTGACAAATGATTCAAAACTGTCCTACTACAGCAAATGGTCATCATGGAATCTAAATTTTATCAACGTATGGTAGTAAGTAGAAAATGACACTATATAGTAACAAAGTACCTTTTTTTTTTCCTCCATTACTATTTTCTTCGTGCATGATATCTTATCTTGTTTCCTGTTATAATGACCAATGCAAGGATGGAATTGGGGTATACATCAAGTTGATCCCATAAATTAAAAAAAAAAAAAATTATCAAGCGATTTTCGTGTCATCCAAAACAAATGCTGTAAGAAAAGAAAAAAGAAAAGAAAAAGGAGATTCATATAGTACGAACTCAATTCTAACTAATCCCCACCAAAGATTTAGTGTCTAAAGTTGATGAGCATCCAAAGAACCAACGAAGTGCAAATTCACTAATGAATAATCGAACAATATCGTATTCAATTGCAAATATTTGTTCTTGTTATTATTTAAAGAGACAAAGGGCTCGAAATAAATAAAGAAAATTCCAATTAAAAGGAAAAAAGTAAAAAAAAAAAAAAAAAAGGAACGATATACGTTTGCCTTGACCTACATATCGAAATCGAATCATATAGGCACGCACTCATGTTTTCTATGATATATAAAGAGAGGGCATAAATGCATAATCATTACCTCAATACACACATGTTAGCTATTTCTCTATAAACCTCGCCAAGGAAAACAATATAGCTAATTTCCACCGCCTTCAATCTACACAACAACCTTAAACAATGTCGTCTACTCCTCGGACGACAATTCTATCAAACCCTAATTACAGGCAATACTCCTTACACAGAAGAAGCAATTCAGACGAGCTCGACATGTTTGAGGCTGCAAAATACTTCTCAAACATCGACGACAAAGAAGACAAACGAAGCTATACCATCAACAGTTCGAAGAACATTACTCAAAATCTTAAGACTATGATGTTAGAATCTGATGATCAAAGGTTAGCAGTTCATCATAAGCCTGGGAGATTGAGCCTTGACATTCCGCCAAAGAACAGATTATTATCCTCAAATCTTGCAACGATATCTCCACGTGAGATTTGTGCAGTGGGCAATAATCAAAAGAAGGATTGCCCTAATAAAGATCCCAAGAAATACAAGCAGCCAAGTTCCCCAGGGGCAAAACTGGCAAATTTCTTGAACTCCCTTTTGAACCAGGCGAGAAAGAAGAACAAGAATTGTAAGAAGTCGAAGGATCATCAAGAATTCGAAGATGATCTTCAAAAGCAAAACCCTAATTTTGGTAGTAGTGGGCCAAGAAAGAAAAGAAACGCCAGCATTAGCAACTTTGGAATAATAGCAAGAAAGGAGGAATTCAATTGCAAGGAGCGCATGTATTTGTATGGATATCGCCATCAAAATAAGCATGGGAATTCTTCTCTTAAGATTAACGTGAAGAACCCTTCGGACAGCAAGTTTTGCCATGGCGAGAAAACTGAATCGAAAACTGAGATTATTAGAGATTCTTCAGGCAGGGATTTGAGCGGAAGTAATTGGGGTACAACTGATCATGGTGGAGCAGATAGTGATTCAAGTTCTGATTTGTTTGATCTACCAAATATTCATGATTCTATCTATTACTCGAGTAGTGGCTTGCCTGTTTACGAATCGACTCATGTAGATAGAATGAAGAACATCAATGCTGCTACAACATTGTAATATATATTTTTTTTATTGTGTGGATTGAATGTGTGTTAATTTCTGAATTTATTCTAGTTTAATAACCATTTTCTTTATTTAACATCGTGTTCTTAGATCAATGGACTTGGTATGTAATTATTTGTTCTGGCATTTTGAAGGAAATTCCCGATTTTTATTTAAATGGAAAGACAAAATGGTGGCGTACATATATGCATGGGAAGCTTTTGTTTTGGTGCCTTAATATTCAACGCGTCTTTTAAGGATGCATGACGATTTTATAATGCAGGCGTGCTTTTGTCTAATCATGTCCTCAATGTAGTGGACAATCATGCAAATTTTTCCTCTTTATTATTATTTTTATAAATTTAGTTAGAACCTAATTGAAATGATCAAAGACTTCTTGGACTCTACTGTTGTCTCCTGGGATAATTTCTAGCTTCTTTCTTGTTTTCACGGAAAATCTTAAATGTATTTCTCAAACTAAGGGTAAAATAACGTTTCCTATTTCATTTCATTGGTTTTTACCTTTTCTTTTTTAAATTCGCACTTTTTTTTGGGGGGGCCCAACTTGTGCGGGTCCATGTTCGCCCTATAAACCGGCGTCGCGATTTCCCCCAATTTCCATCGATTCCCTTCACCGCCGGAAAATTGATTCATCAATTTCATTGAAATCGCATGTGTCGTCTTCGAATTCGATAATGCTTCAGTTCAATTCTTGTTATTCTATTCAAATCGACCCCCATTTCTGACAAATCCGTGTATCGCGAAAAAACTGCAGGTTTCCGCTTTAAACTACGCATATTTTTCAATTAATTATGTATCGGTCCTGCTTTCGGCTTCATGGGTTTGTTTATTTAATTTTCCCTCTGTTAATTAGTTCTTCACCTTTTTAATTTAATTTGGGGATCTGTGAAAATTAGGGTTTGTGCATTCTTCATACTTGTTTGCTCAAGTCGGTGAATCGGTATAGGGCTTTTGCTCACCTGCTTCTGAATCGAACTTTACGGTCTTATTAACGGTTCTTTTTATATGATTTTATCAATCTAGGTTTATGGTGTTTTTATTATCTAGATATATTTGCAAATATATATATATATATATATATATATATATATATATATTTTATATTCCACTAGCAGTAACATACCTTTAATTATTATATATTTTCTTGTTTAAGACAATCGATCCCATTCTAAGATTACTAATAATCAGTCAAGCTTTCTAATATTTCATTTTCTTTCAGATTTACAGGAGATGGGCATCAAACGTATCTCTGATGATGGAGATTTTGTAGCCCTTTCTCCTGAGAATCATAAACGACATGTAACTGAACTGATTGTTACTTCTCCTGGTAATATATTCTCCACTCCGCAGATCCGTTTCTGTTTGTGGAAGCACGTTGTGTTTTGTTTTACCGTAAAAAGGCTGCACTGTACAAATTGTATTATTATCTGCATGTTGGGGGAAACGATATCTTAATCGTTTGTTCCGTAAGCACCTCTGTTTGTTGAATGGACAAGCTTTTGTCTTATCTAAGAACACTTTCAATGAACAATGAATTAGAGCAACCAGCATGATTTGATGATATAAAGTCAACCATTCCATGATTTTATGGATCATCATTTCTTCTCAGGCCAAGTGAAGAGCAAGTACAATGAGGTCCGCCATACATATGATCGGAGATATGGATCCTTTATGGCCGATAAAGAAGTCACAAGCACTAGCAGCGAGGAAGATGCTGGGAATGGAGATAGCTCTTATGTCGATCTTTGCACTCCAAATCGTCGTGTGGAATGCTCTAAAGACACATACAGATCTTTGTTGGAGCAGTCTCCTATAAAAGAAATTCCCCTCGGACTGGAATATCAAGCTAAAATCCCACCATTCGACCCGAATTCTCGGGCAAAACATTTCTCAGCATCCAACTACTTTCTTGGTGGAAACAAGGATCACAAATTAATGGGAACTTGCATTACGAAACAATCTTACTCAGATGATTTCATCATAGACGAGCATAGAGTTGGACATGTAAGAACAGATTGTGCCTGTTTTGATGCGGGGTCCATGAGATGCGTGCAGCAACATATTGCAGAAGCTAGAGAAAAGTTACGGGAGAACGTTGGGGAAAAGGCTTATGCTGAGTTAGGCTTTCATGATATGGGCGAAATAGTCGCGTGCAAGTGGACGATTGACGAAGAACAGCTATTTCACGAAATAGTCTTCTCAAATCCTCCCTCGCTTTGGAGGCATCTCAGTTTTGCTTTCCCAAAACGTTCGATGATGGAACTCGTCGGGTACTATTTCAATGTCTTTATGCTTCGTAGGCGGCCTATTCAGAACAGATCGCACTTGTTGGAGATAGACAGCGATGATGATGAAGAGCATGAGGGTGATGATGGAGATGTGTATGAAAATGACATTGAAGATGATTGCCTTTATTTTATAGCTAAAGGTGATGAAGAAGACTCCACCATCGAGTCTCTTGATGATCGAGGTTTGGATTCGATTTGGGTCAATGGTTTTTGGCCAGAGCCCGATAGGGTCGACCCGGCCTCTAACAACGGTAAATTCCCGAGCCCTTCTAGCGACATTGTTAAGAAAGCAACATGAACTAATGAACTAGTCCTTGTCGAAGAATTCGCATGATGATAGCTTCGTTTTGGTTTCCCAACTCAACTGTCAACTTTTTTCTTTTTCTTTTTTTTTTTTTGTTGTTACTGTGTAGAACAGAGCTGAAGTATTTGTATGAGGAAACAGAGAAAAAGAAGGGAGAAGAAAGCTTATCAGAAGTCTACTTTCTTACATGTGAGTGACTGATTTATTAAATCTTGCTAGCAATTTATGATTTCATCTCATGAGGTAGCTTAGTAGTTCCTACATATAAATATGATTTTTTAAAAAAAAATAACAACATTCGGTTGCAAGTGGGACCTATCTTATTGGTTGAGGGATTTGACTATTGGCTTCTGATTTAACAACTGGCTATTATGAATCACATAGTGGCAGTTGGCTTACAGTTGCTGGGAAGTTAAGAACACGGATGCCTTTTGTTTTTTATAGCACAATTAATAAACAGCACTTTCATCGAAACAAAAATTTAAAAAATCAAACAACACAATGGCCACGCTTCATCACCACTCAAAAGAAAAGACCTTTGAGATAGTAACGGACAATGAAAGCACGAGATGGAAGCAAATTACCATAAATAACAAGAAAATTGCATTTATTCATCTCTCCACCAAGGGGCAACAAATCGGATATTTTAGCATCACATTAAGGCACAACTTAGAAACTGGCCCTTGTGAGTTTATCGACTTTGGAAATATCAAATCGATTCTCAATTTTTATTTAAAGGAAATAATATTTGTTATTAGCCCTTCTATTTTCCTCACGGATTATCACATTACAAGCAACAATAAAAACAAGGGGCAATTTGATTTGTGGCCCCATTAGAAGTTCATTTAGTTTTCAGATCCCTATCAGAAAATTTTTAGTTTTAAGGACCTGGTATACTTACGGCACCTGAGCTATTGTCTATAATACGCACAGTGCTACGATCCATTATTCATATAATATTTTCTTGTAATGAATTCCTAATTCACATAGTGATACCATGCATGGAATTCTCCTCCTATTACCATATGTCAACACAGACAAGAGATTAAAATGAAAAGAAAAAAGATTTAAATAGAGAAATATAGGTAGGGAAGAAAGAGTCTCTTTGTTTTCTTTATTAAGCATATATGTTATGCGTAGTTGTTAGGCCGTGGCTACTTCAAGTCCCCCCCATTACCATCGATGCACATTTAATTCTTCAGAATCTTGAATATTAATATCGTGGGCTTTGTCATTTATACACATCCCTATTATTGATTTTCTTCTTCCATGTAATAAAGAGATAGATATTCACAGATTTAGATTTCAAGAACGGTTCTTTTTTCTTGGCTTTCTTTCACCTCACTTCCATTGAAGCTCTCAAAATCTGATCCACTTCAAAGGTATGAACTTTCTGATCTTTTGTTCTTACATAACCATGAATGTTAGCTGTCTGATTCTTTTCCCCACTTCAAAGTTGAGTTTAAATCAGTTCGTCAGATCTTAATTTTATTGGTTGATTGAAGTTCAATCCATCGTTCTTGATCGTTCTTGAACTTAATCGCAGAAATGGACGACGAAGATCAGCATTTGTCGTTCGCCTGCAAATTCTGCGGCAAGAAATTTCGATGTGGGAAATCGCTCGGCGGCCACATAAGATCACACAACGCAGAAAATTCGTACGAATCCGAGGAAAAGCTCGAATTCGCTTCGAAAAGCGCCTCCGAGGGTGCTAAGATCGCCGAATTCAGCTATGTCCTGAGAGAGAATCGACGACGAAAAACCTGGAAGACTGATGAACCTAATGAAGAAGCGAAGAAACTCTGCAATCACATTTTAAACAGCCAATCAGAAACTGAAGCTGAGGATGATCTCTCTGTAATAATAATTCAACCTTCGAATCTAAAGAAAGTAAGCGACGCCAACGAAAAAGAGGAGCTGGCAAATTGGCTGATGAAGCTATCTCAGGACAACAGAGGACAGCCCTCGGATAAATCTCCACCGTTGAAAAGCTTTGACACAGAGACTTATTCTGATTCAGGGTATTTCTTGGACGAAGAAGAAGAAGAATCTGAAGTTTCTTTCGAAGGGTTCGAATCTCTAAAAAGAAGCAGAAACGACGAAGGGTATCACAGCGCTGCCATAGCTTCGTACTTTTCTGGGATCGACTATGATGATCATCAGAAGAAGCGAAGGAAGTACGAATGCTTCGACTGTAAGAAATCTTTCAAGTCTTTCCAAGCTTTAGGGGGCCATAGGCCGTGCCATGAAGGGACCACTGAACCGAGCCACGAGCCATCGGTCGAGCCATCGGCGGCTAAGGGCTCATCACCGCAAAGGAAAGAACACGTTTGTCCTTACTGTGATAAGGTTTTCAAGAACGGTCAGGCCTTAGGTGGTCATAAGAGGTCTCATTTCCCCGTACGAGGAAATACTGGTCGGCCGAAAGGGAAGGATGATGATGATGAAGTCGAGGTTTTCGATCTCAATCTTCCCGCCCGTGAAGAAGAAGAAGAAGAAGAAGATGGTTAGTTTTAGTGATCACAAAATTTGCAGGTGAACTTCGCCTGTGTGTGTTTTTAGTTTTTATGTGATTGTGAATGAATAGATTGTTAAAAATGCTTTGTTTTTTCCTTTTTTTTTTTATAGAAATGATAATGCATTTTTTGCCTTTTAATTTTCAGTTATATCCAACAATGCAATGTCAAATGTCTTATTTATGGGTATTTTGTTTTAGGACCTAACTAACCTAAACCTACATCTCTCTGACTTTGGTAGAGTGAGAATATATCTGTTTGTCTTACAAACTTTTTTATATTTGTACATACAAATTGGTATATGAAAGATAAAAATGGGATTGGACTTCGCTATGTATAGTATGAAAATGGTGGACATGTGATCATCTTAACAATTACGATGTAATAAAATCACGATATCTTCACGTAGAAGTCAATGGTTTGACTTCGATTCCACTTGAACTCACTGATTATCGTAGTCTGTGTGAATTTGGAACGATACAAATATAAATCAGACACATTCGTCATTTTGAAAGTCAGACAACGAAGTGCAGATTCGCTTCTGCACCGCGGACTACGCCTTTGTCGGGAATATCTAACGATAGAAAAAATAAAATAAAATAAAATAAAAATAAAACAGACAAAAAAGAAATGGGCTTTATTTAGAGAGAAGGGCCAAGCCCATACTAATACTTAACCCAAACCACCTTTCATTTCACGCGCACTATTTAAGCTTCAGCCAAGAGAGAAAACAACTAACACTCCATAATCAAAATTTTCACGTTTTTCATTTCCTTTATTTTACAAGACTCAGAAGAAAAACACCGCGAAAACGATGAAGATCGCCGACTCAGCGATCCAAAAGATTCGTATCCGTATTATCGTTCTTGTAATAATTCTCATCTCAGTGAGTGCATGTCAAGCACAGCATCAGACGAGGAGCAGTCACAAGACGAAGTTGAGTATCGTCGGAGAGAAGTGCCGCCGAATCTCAGCCCAATCGCCGCCGCGAGCCGCCGGGGCCGTCGGAATCTGCTACCATCTTCAGAGAATCCCACCGCATCGTAGAACGGATGACGCCAATGAGATTGATCCAAGATATGGCGTTGAGAAGAGATTAGTACCTTCTGGTCCAAATCCTCTTCACAACTGAATATCTGCACATGCATGTATGGGAGAAACTGAGAAATTCAATTCTGGGCATTCTTGAATCAAGGTTGCTTTTCGATCGAGTTTCATATATTGTAGATTGGAAGCTTTTACAGTTTCTTGGAGTTGATTCTACGGAAAAAGTTGGTTTTTTTTTTTTCTTTTAATTTTTTTTTTATTTGACTTGCTTTAATGAGTTCACAGGATTAATGGGTCAGAGCTGATCATGTTTCAAACTGGCATCAAGACAATGACAGGGTTTGTCTTTGACATTCAATGCATTAGTATTACTATTAACCTTTCTTTTATTGTGGGGTTCTTTTATTTCCTTTTTTTTTTTTTTTCATTTTTTCTGTAGTTTTTTGTTCCTATTTGATTGATCTAATTCATTGATTCTGCGGTGTTGGATGAAAATGGTGGAAGGGGAGTCAAGTGAATCCCATGAGTCTTTTTATTAAATGTTTGTATTGTAACCATTTGTGATAAATGGAAATTCAATGCTTATCAATTACATGTGAAGACGAAGTTGGAACTATTACAATAAAAATTAAATCTTTAGGAGAGGCAGACAAACCATTGAAACAAATCACGCAGCAAAAAAAGTCCTATTTTTTCAATAAATCGCCGGCCATCTTCACGTAATCACCATACCCACCACCACCGCTCGCCGGCTCCTATGTCACCACCTCCCTGAGCAGCTTCTCCGGCGGCGGGCGCGGCGGCGATAGGGTTTGGCGTAGCGTGGTTGTAATTCCTCAGATACTCCTCAGCCTTTTCGACGTATTTCCCAATACCTTCGGCGTCGTCGAGTTTCCCGTACTGCTGGGCGGCGTCTAGGAGGTCGGCGGTGGCGTTCGCCAGCTCGTACTTCTCCGGATCGTGGCGGAGATGGGCCTCCGCCGCCTCCGCCACCACTTTGGCGCTGTGGATGACGTCGGAGCTCGGTCGGTGCTCCCTCAACACTATTCTTGTCTCCTTATTGCCGGCTATCGTTTGCATCGTTGTTATGCTTCGATAAGTTGGATAAAAGATCCATTTGGATTGCTGGGAGACAAAAAAAAATAGTATTACTAATGAATAGTTGAATACAGTGAATAAAAATAATAGAAAATAAATAGTAGAGACTGTATAGGTTAATAATAAGTGCTACTATGGTAAGGAGAAGGCAATGGAGATTGGGACAAGTGTTTGGTTGCGTAGATGTTTTTGTGGAAAGGAAGGGGGCCAAAGATATTTCCTACTATTGCAAAATCAACCAATCCAAGAAATTATGAAAGAAGAGTCTACGTCAAGGCTCATGCGTATGTTATAAATGTCCAATACGAACCACGCTTTGAGCAACACGCAAAAAATCTTTAAGCGCAACCTTCGTCATTACATCATATAGTATAGATAGAGTATCAAGTCCATAAGTACATCTTCTGATGGTTCCCCGTCGTCGGGGCACATCGCTGTCTCCTAGGCCGTTGGGTCGTTCTGCCCCAGCCCGTAAATTCCCCGCAACTAACTTTCGGTGTCGATTTCGTGCTAATAATGTGAGTTCGAACGGCGGCGGTAATTACAGGAGCAGCCCTTCGCCTGCCTCGGGACCCACAAGTCCAAGGTTGTCCCGAGGCTCTCATGATTCCAGCGAAAGTCTGAATGTCCTCGTTCACCTCGTGCCTCGACAGGGATTTCATCCCGGGAAGTACGTCCCTTTGGAAGTTCTTGCGCTGCTGCTGCTGCCTCCCTCTCCTCGCTCGAGGGCGACCTCGTAATTTCACTTCTGCTTCTTCAGCTGTCTCCATTTGAGGGATGGAGTGCCTATTGTGGTTGTAATCTTCTTCTTCTTTTGTCTCCTCTAACTGCAGGGTCATGGCCTCGAATTCGTCGATTTCCGAGGGTAGATTGCGATGTTCTCCTTCATCATTGTTTTCGCAAGAAAAAACGACGTTCGCGAACCAACGGAGAGGATCTTGGCTGCTTTTCGCATCGGTTCCATGGTTTCGCGGGCGTAATGAAGACATGCCTACCATTATCGTTGCAGCATTCTTTAGAAATGCATCGACGACTCTTTGCTCGCCGTTGCTCTTCGATGATTGAACGTCGTCTTCGCTCTCCATAGAAGCAGGAATTTCGAGGTCTATTTCTAAAGCTACTTTGCTTGCGTTGTGAGGTGTTGGAGGATGATCTTCGAAATCGTCGATGCACGAATTCAAATCTATAACGTAGTCACCGCCTCTGCTCCGCTTTTTCCTTTCTACGATTAGTTCCTCAGAAGCTGTTAATTCGTCTGGCTCACATGCTTGGTTTAGGTCGATTGTCCGATTCTTCCTCCCATTCTTGACATCTTTAACATCCCGACTGGAAATGGGAACTCCGAGAATTTTCGTAACGCTTTGATTCGAAGCAATCCCGTTCTTTCCTACGATTCCAGCGTCGCTTGAGCTCGGCTGATTAAGATCTATCACCATCTCGTTGTTGTAAGAATTGAGCCAAGGCAATGGTGGCAACTGATCTTCAGGTGCATCATTTATAGCATCTATATTGAGGTCTTGCAGCACCGCAGCTTTCCCTGATGATATCTTCGAATTTATTTTACTCGAGCTGATATCCATTCCAGGCTTGAAGGAATCCGCACGAAAAGTGCCATTCAGAAAACTGCTATTGACCTGCCCTTTCATCACCTCAATTTGTTCTTGCCTCAACATAGATGGCTGCCGTTGTCTGCTTGAATTTTCAAGTGGGCTCATCTTCGGAGCAGAATCGCTGGACGTTTTCACCCAAGGCAAAACAGAGTGACCCTGGGAACCAAGTGGCCAAGAAGTTATATGTCCCGAGTGGTTACTGTTGTGGAGATCATGAATTCTATCAGCAGATTTCAGACCATGTCCACGTCGATCGTTAAAGAAACTTCGAGTGCTATTAACGGTTGAATCTCCTCTCAGCCCATGATGAAACTGGTCACGCTCGACATTTGATGACTGGGCAAAGAAGGGTGTCTTGTAGATATAATCTTGAGGTATAGGGCAAAGGTTATTCTGATTCAACCCTGCAAGATTCATACAAATCAATAGCAAACAGTTAGTTAAAGCATAAATGCAGTTGAAGACAAATGGAGTTAGACACAATGGGCACAACTTTCACCATTATTACGAAGATAGATTACCACCTTTTCTTCCAGTGTTTGGCTTCTTGCGAATCCCATCAATCATAGCCAAGGTTGCATTAGTGTCTCCATTAACTGATGCACGACTAAGAAAATTAAAAGATGAAGCAACTGCATCTTCTTCGCAAGTATCAAGGGGCTCGTTCAAATCATAAAGCCCGATCGAATGCCTCTTCAAACCTTGAGTATCAGTTGTTAAATTAGTAGGAGGAGCGTATTCTGAAACGCCAGGTACAAATTTGCAGCTTGATAACTTTCTTTCTTCTTCTTCTACGCCGTTTACGTAATCGTTCGGCAGACGTCGAAGATCAAATAACTTTTTTGGTTCCGTAGAAACACTTAATCCCTCTACTGCGCAGCTAGCCATATGTTGTTTCATAGCTTCTTTAGATCCTTGAACACTAGATGAACACAACGGTTCTTCAGATGCTCGCCCTCCACAATCCATGATGCCCCTTTGTATGCTGTAAAGACGGTGGAGTTCACAAACCTAAGATTCCATACGACAGCATCAATCAGCTCACATTTTATAGTTAACACGAACTTGGCAGATAATGAGAACAAAAAGTACCTGATTCTTGAAAACTGCCTCATGCTCGAGCATTTTCTGCTTCACTTCATGCTTGCCATGACTGGGACAACCACTAATCTCAATCTCGGGCACGAAACCGTTACGAAACTGCCCGTTTGGGACAGCTTTGGATGAATGAAA
This sequence comes from Craterostigma plantagineum, assembly GCA_027422505.1. NCBI lineage: Eukaryota > Viridiplantae > Streptophyta > Magnoliopsida > Lamiales > Linderniaceae > Craterostigma > Craterostigma plantagineum. Next base: position 2,528,693 of record JAPQWV010000065.1, on the reverse strand, counting down.
TAAGGGCATGATGCTGCGACTAGAATCTCTGTTGAGCTTCCTCATGGAGTTGCTTTATCCTAGGGAAACAGCTGTTTGCAGTGTGTTTCAGTTCTCATTTATGTAAAACAATGTCCATTTCATAACTTCATTAGGGACATAAGATTCATCACATGTATGAAAACGGTGGCACTTTAGGTAGAGAGATACCTAATCACAAAGCAAAGTTAAGAACTGGAAAAAAACTCCAGATTACAAAGGGAGTAACAAAATCTTGAAACTAAAGCGCAACGCCAAACTAGTGAATCGAAAATCCAAAATTATCTTACCTCGTGCGCAATTTGAACGCCAATCCAATTGTCGTCTATAATCCCTCATTCATGTGGTTGATATCAGAAGTTTGGAGAGAGATATGGCAACCAAACCACCAGCTGAATAAGAAGAACGATAACGGTACTGAGAATCAGCTGAAAAAACAAGCTAATGTGTTTGCGAACAACAATAATCGACAAATATAAAAACAAGTTCAGTTTAATAACGTCAATGAAGAAAGCTCAGATCCTCGCCGAAATCAATGATATATGGCAGACTTCGATCTCGATCTCTCTCTCTCTCTCTCTCTCTCTCTCTCTCTCTCTCGGAAACGGAAAGGAAAAAAGTAACACAGTGACACCTTGGGAAAGAGGTGAACATTAAAATCTATGATAAGAAAGAAGCTTTAACAACTGATTACTTACTACATACATATGCTCTGTATAAATTGCCGACGAACAAAAAACACAGATCCCAGATTAGAAAATCTTCGACAGAAGCATCACCTTCTCATAGCAGTGATGTTTAATTTGTCAACATCCTTCTCTCTCTCTCTCTCAAGCACAAAAGTAAAAAGAGAAATACATTGACGTAATGTTCGTCGATGGATTATCTATCACTAACGAAATCTGGGTTTATGAAAGGAAAAAAAAAAAAAAAAACAAAATGATAAATTTAAGATTCTCTCCACCTTTGCTTTTCGCCACTGATGTTAATTAAAAATGACTTATTTTATGTAATTTTAATGTCGCACGCAATATACAACTGTCCCGCTATGAATTAGAATGTAATATGTACGGCTCAATAAATAAAATGCATAACAATGAGTAATTGTTAAAATATCCTTTTAAATATAACATCGATTACATATCCATATTTCTTGAAGTTAGGGGGACCCACGTATAGCTCTAAGTTGTAATTTTATTTGCAATATTTTATTACTTAGAAAATTGTTATCTTAGGGTTTGAGATGTTCGTGTAATTACAAAAATGGGACCTTCTGTTATCCTGGTTGGATTTGATTGGCCACTGGTCCGTTGCAATGTCGCTTTTACAGGGACATTTTTGGCATAACGCACACGTGGCATTTTATAATGCTTAAACGAATGATTTTTTTTTTCGTAAATCTACATTTGACCTCTCTAGTACCACGGTCAATCATCCTTCTCGTATTTGTAATTTATGATTTTTCTGTTGTAGGTTATGTAATCGTATTTTATCAATGTTATTAGAAATGAATTTATGAGTTTTGTGGCTTGTGACTTGTAAGCTTTTATCTATTAAAGGTAAATGTCGTTATCAACATATATTGATCACAAATCTCGAACCTTCAGAATTTCAACTCATTTTATATTCTATTTTCCCAGAAATGTAATTTGTTTTTTTTTTCTTTTATATATCATGTCCCTGTCCCTACCATCAATTGTCATTTTCACAATGTTAACCCAATTCCCATCAAAACAAGCCCATATGAGGTTATTATTGGGTTTGGCCATAATAATATTATCATGAATATATTGTAGTCCTTGTGAATAAAAGAATAAAAACTGGGCTTGAATTTGCAACTTCCCATCAAGGCCCAAACTGTATGCCTAGTCCTAACGACGACGTATTACAGAGCATACAATCTCGCACTCGCGCACGCGGAATATTTATCAAACAGACAAAGCTAGTTGCTACAAATTCGATTACAGAGAGCAATTTCAGGAGATGTTAATGTTTCTGCAGCTCTCAATCGGTACAAGTTCCGTCCTCTTCGGACCACCGCGCATCACCCTCCGTCAAAGGTTTGTTTCTCGAAATTTCAGCTGGAACCGTTAGAATTAACTTATGATGTTATGAAGTTGCGCAGCATTGAAGTGTGTGGCAATCTTGATTATTCTCGACTCTAATAGAGCTAAAATGACTAATTGAGGTATGTGAAACTGTAACGATGATACTACCTCCGTCCCACTTATTTCTTCCTATCTTTCTATTTCGGGCGTCCCACATAATTCTTCCAATTTCCATTTGGTAAAAAAATTATCCCACTAATTAAACTAATTACACCATTAATATTAAAAAAATCTTCTTGATTTGCGTATCTACTAATAACTTTCTCTCTCCATACCTCAAACGGTGTACTATAATATTAAAATAATATGGTTTCTTAATCTCCGTGCCCACTAATCTTTGGGAAGAAATAGCCGGGACAGAGGAAGTACTATATGGTACAAGAATGCAAGCATTGTTTACATTCCATTCTTGATTCAGTTCTTGCACACATAACTGTAATCCATCAATTGTTTCATCCTCTCCAAGTTATAGATCCATGGTGTTTGTTTCTTTTGATCGTATTTGGCATACCAGTATTCCATATACAATTTCATGTTTAAGGTACTTTTACTTATCTATATCTCTCGCAATTAAATTGTAGATTGATCGCAGTTTGTTCGCCAATAGCACGTCCAATGCAGCATCCTTGAATTCGTTGCAACTCTAAGCAACCCGAGTGTTCGACGACTACCAAATACCCTCAAACCCTTCAGCCAAGACATCGATAGCTTTCCCCTCAACGCAGCCAACATGAGCGTCTTCGAGCGCCTAAATAGAAAGATAATGGAGACGCAGACACCAGTCAAAGCACATAGATATGAAAATGTGGATGATTTTATATTTGCATGAAAAATTACGCATCCTAATTACTTGCATTGTATGTTCCTCGATACTACCAATAGAACGGTAGTATATGCTGATGCCGAGGTTAGGGGTGGGCATCGGGTCGGGTAGTCGGGTATCGGGTAGTTCGAGTTCGGGTAGTTCGGGTTCGGATTAAGATTTTCAATACCCGAACCCGACCCGATTTACAGCGGGTACCCGCTTGTCGGGTATATATCGGGTTCGGGTACCCGACGTCGGGTAGTCGGGTACCCGATTTTTTTATTGGGATATGGCTAAAAATATTATAATTCAATAATATTAAAATATCCATGTTATATATTAATATCACTTACAATATTTGGATATTTTGTTTTCAATAAATATAATATATACATATTTTTATATGCTTATTTATAAAATTTTGAGAATATATTTTAAATTTTTATGATGATTTATGCATTGAAACAAAATATCAGTTGTTAATTATACACTTAAAATAAGAAACTAGTCGAAATATTATTTAAAACTTTAACATCAGTCAAGTTATATATTGATATCTAAATATGTATTATATATGTTTTTAATGTATGTACAAAACTAATAATCTTTTTGTAAAAAAATTATATCGGGTACCCGAATAACCCGATCGGGTAGTAAATTACTACCCGATACCCGACCCGATTAACAACTATCGGGTATCGGGTAACCCGATACCCGACAAATAACCCGAACTACCCGACCCGAACTACCCGAACCCGATCGGGTTCGGGTAAAACCCGAATACCCGAACCCAAACGCCCACCCCTAGCCGAGGTACCTCTACCAATATACATGGATAAGCCAAAGAATGACGACAAGATATAACCAGTGATGAGGTATATTCCATCGCCACACATTTTACCCAGTGGAGGATGAGTACCCAATCCCCCAAGCTACGTCCCTTCGATATATAAAAAATTGATTAGGAGTGTTCGTAGCGTGATGACATACATAAAGAAATGCACTTGGTATCAATTCGCCGACCATTGACTCTGAAAGACTTTTTCGTGAAGGATGGAGTGTTAAAATTTTGGCGTGTTGCTAAGCCACCACTGGAACGATGATAAGGGATCATGATCTTGCCATTAACTTGATATGCCACCTGCTTAATCAACATCAATTTGATTATCGGATCCTGGATTGTATGAGAGATTTATTCCAGGATATAAAGAGGCTCGGACTCGGATCCAGGTAACTATCATTAGGATACTCTATTTTTTTCTTTAACTTAATATAAATTTATAATTGTGATTTCTTTTTGCTTTTTAGTTTTTGCAAAAAGACATTTTGAAGAGAAATCATGCAGCATTACTATCTCATTCTGGTTGAACTCGCCGAATACGTGAGTTTACTTGAATCAAAGCGAGCGTAGATCTCACAAATTTTCATAACTCTGACAATGTGGTCACGCATTTTGCTAGTCTAGAACTTTATGGATGGACGACGAACTATGTCTCCCAACCACACTATAGACCGCTTGAAAGCTGTTTTACTTTCACTTTCCTAACTCTGATGAACGTACTGATGAGGCGATACGTGAATACTATAAAGCTCTATGACTTTTATGAACGCAATTGGAGCTACTTGAGGTTTTGTAGAAGATTGGCAGCGCACATGTCCGATCACTTTATAGAGGTAAATCATGAATTCTGCTATTATTACGATCATCGTAAATACTGGTTTGGGATATTTTCTTTCGTTTTTCTCAGTTTGATTTTGTTATCAGAAAATATGCATGATAATACAATCAATTTGTACGTCGCCAGCTTCAATTTGTACGCCATCAACTTCTCAGTTTGGTGGAATTGAAGCTGACGACGTACAAATTGCCTGTATTGTCGTGCAATTCTGACAACAGCACCAAACTGAGAAAAAAGAAAGAAAGTATCTCAAAATAATATTTTTTTCAAAATAATATTTAGAATGATCAAATAATAGTAGAATACATGATTTAACTCTTTAAAGTGATCTGATACGTGGGTTGCCAAGTTTCTACAAAACGTCAAATAGCTCCAATTGCATTCATAAAAGTCACATCATCATTTTAGTGTTCAAATATCGCATAAGCAGTATGTTCATCCGAGTTAGGAAAGTGATCAAAATAGCTTTCAAGTGGTTCATAGTGGGGTTGTGACACATAGTTCGTCGCCCATCGATAAAGCTCTAAACCAGCAAAATGCTTGATCGCATTGTCATATTCATGACTCGGAAGATCTACGCTCCCTTTTATTTTTTTAAACTCACGTATTCGGCAAATCCTTCAGCCAAGAGATCGAACACATAGATATTAAATTGTGGATGATTTTATATTTGCACGAAAAATTACGCATCATAATTACTTGCATTGCATGTTCCTCGATACTACCAATAACATGGTAGTATATGCTGATGCCGATGTAACTCTACCGATATGCATGGATAAGCTAAAGAATGACAACAAAATGAGATAAATTCCACCGCCACAAATTTTACCTAGAGGAGGACGAGTACCCAATCCCTGATGCTACGTCCTTTCGATATATAGAAATTGATTAGGAGTTCTCGTAACTTGATTACCTACATACATAAAGAAATACACTTGCTATCAATTCGCCGACCATTGACTCTGAAAGACTTTTTCGTAAAGGATGGAGTGTTAAAATTTTGGCGTGTTGCTAAGCCACCGCTGAAATGTTGATAAGGGATCATGATCTTGCCATTAACTTGATTTGTCTAATGCTTAATCAACATCAATTTGATTATCGGATACTGGATTGTATAGGAGATATTTCAGGATATAAAGGGCTCGGACTCAGGGCCAGGTAACTATCATTAGTGATACTCTATTTTTGTTCTTTAACTTAATACAAATATTTAATTGTGTTTTGTTTTTGCTTTTTAGGTTTTGCAAAAAGACATTTTGAAGAGAAATCATGGAGCACTACTATCTCATTCTGATAGAATTCGCCGAATACGTGAGTTTACTTAAATCAAAGCGAGTGCAGATCTCACATCCTAACTATGACAATGCGATCAAGCATTTTGCTGGTGAACTTGATCGATAGGCGAGGAACTATGTCTCTCAACCCCATTATGCACCGCTTGAAAGCTGTTTTTACTTTCACTTCCTAACTCGGATGAACGTACTGATGAGGCGATATCTGACCAATATAAAGAACTGTGACTTTTGTGAACGCAATTGGAGCTATTTGAGGTTTTGTAGAAGCTTGGCAACGCACATGTCGGATCACTTTAAAAAGGTAAATCATGAATTCTGCTCTACTATGATCATCATAAATATTGGTTTGAGATATTTTCTTTCGTTTTTCTCAGTTTGGTTTTGTTATCAGAATTTTGCATGATAATACAATCAATTTGTACGTTGTCAGCTTCAATTTGTACGTCATCAGCTTCTCAGTTTGGTGGAATTGAAGCTGACCACGAACAAATTGATTGAATTATCGTGCAACTCTGATAACAAAACCAAACTGAGAAAAAAAGAAAGATATCTCAAATAATATTTAAATGATCAAATAATAGTAGAATTTATGATTTATCTATTTAAATTGATCCGACACGTGGATTGCCAAGTTTCTACAAAACGTCAAATAGCTCCAATTGCATTCATAAAAGTCACAGTCATAATTTTTAGTGCTCAGATATCGCCTCATTAGCACGTTCATCCGAGTTTGGAAAATGAAAGTCAAAAGAGCTTTCAAGCGGTCATAGTGGGGTTGGGCTACATAGTTCGTCGCCCATCGATAAAGCTCTAAACCAGCAAAATGCTTGACCGCATTGTCATATTCATGAAAATTCGGAAGATCTACGCTCCCTTTTATTTAAGTAAACTCACGCATTCTGCGAATTCTACAAGAATAAGATAGTAATGTTAGATGCTCCATGATTTCTCTTCTAAATGTCTTTTTGCAAAAACTAAAAAGAAAAGGAAAACACGATTAAATATTTGTATTAAGTAAAAGACAAAATAGAGTATCGCTAATGATAGTTACATGACCCCGAGTCCGAGCCTATTATCATGGAATAAATCGTCCACACAATCCTGGATCCGATAATTAAATTGATATCGATTATGAAGGAGACGAATTAAGTAAATGACAACACGCCAAAACTTTAACACTACATTCTTTACGAAAAAAGTCTTTCAGAGTCAATAGTCGGCGAATTGATAGCAAGTGCGTTTCTTTATGTATGTATGTCATCAAGCTAAGAAAACTCCTAATCAATTTTCTATATATCGAATGGCTTAGCATGAGGGATTGCGTACTCGTCCTCCACTATGTAAAATTTGCGGCGGTGGAATATGTCTCATTATTGGCCATATCTTGTCTTCATTCTTTAGCTTATTCATTTACATCGATAGAGCTACATCGGCATTAGCATATACTATCATTTATTGGTAAAGCCGAGGAACAATCAATGCAAGTAAGTGGGATGCGTAATTTTTCGTGCAAATATAAAATCATCCACCTTTTCACACTTATGTGCTCTGACCGGTGTCTGCGTCTCCACTACCATTCCTGATTGGCGTTTATGGTCATACTTGTACGTTACGACTGCGGTAAGTTGAACATCACCACGCATCGTGCACTGCAGAGGATCGAAAGCGTAAAAAAACAATAACTTTGCAAATAAGACACCAATGCATCTGAACGCCAATAAAACATCTACTGTAACATAATCTTACGAAAGCAAAATAGACAATCAACAATGGGCTTCTTGTTGTCAAACGTCAATAAAATCGGATCCACTAATACCCAAAATAAAATGAAAACGTAATCGAAATACAATCAACATTTGTACCATAATCTGATGAACATCAACAAAAAAATGCAGCAAGAAATGCGATCAAACGAAAGCACAAAATGATGGACGCACGTTTCATTATCAGTGAAATAATTTAACAAACATTTTGTTGGTCAAGAGAGTACACGACGATGGCCGTCGTCGTTATGGCGTATTGCGAAGAGTGAGGTGGGAAGTTGAATCAACAATGCTTAAATATGTGAGACTAAGTGGGATTTGCATTTCCTCTGTAAGCCCATGTGCTTAATGGGATTCTTGTATACATTTTGTATACATTAACATTATATCCATTTGAAAAAAAAAAATATATTGAATTTGTTACTTGTCGTCTAACAATGGCGATGTTAACATTAGGGGTGAGCAAAAATATCAGAAAACCGGATTCCGATCCGGTATCCGGTTTTCAAAACCCGAAAAAACGGATATCCGATTTTAAAAACCGGATCGGATATCCAATCCGATTTATTTTAAAATAAACCGGATCGTATACGGATAGTGGTTTGTCTAAAATCCGGATATCCGATATCCGGTTTTATATTTAAAAAATAACAAAATAGTCCAAAAAGAAAAATGAAGGTCCAAAAATGAAAAAAAAAATCTTCAAGTAGAATATTTAAATTTATATTATTTTATTATTGCAAAAAACTTTGTTAGAGAACTGAGATAAAAAAACATAAAAACATCGAGATGCAAGTTAAAAAATTAATGTGAATTTGTGGTATTGTGTTTATTATTTATTATGTAACTTCGAATCATAAATTCACATATTGTGTGAAATATTATGTGTAGAAATTTTTATATTAAAAAAATATATTTTTTTATTGTGATAAGAAACAAAAAATATGATTTAAAAATAAAACAAATGAAAATAAGAAAAATAAATTTAAAAACCGGATGCGGATATCCGATAAAAATATCCGAATAGACCGGATATCCGATTTTCGGATATCCGATTAAAACCGGAGCGGATACGGATACCATTTTTCGATATCCGAAAATCCGGATATCCGAATTTCGGATATCCGAAAAACCGATCCGGTTTTGCTCACCCCTAGTTAACATAGGCTATTTCATTAAAAATATTGTGAGACTGACCAATTAAAAATCCAACTAAAACAAAGAGATCAATCACAATTCAATTCGCTCTCTCTTTTTTTAAAAAAAAAATAATTGCAATTCAAATCAAAGATTGGCTCGGTTAAGAAGCACAGAATCGTAATGAAGTCGGTCATATTGCTTCATGCTTCCTTCAAAATGTATATCACACCTCTTAACATTTGCAACATAGCTTGGACATTATATAAAAATATATACACACATATAGAAGGACTTTCATCGATTTCATTTAAGCCTGTTATTTATACGAATCATGGGCTTGCCATCACATTCAAATCGATGAAATCTCTATCGCTTTCTCGACCTTGACCGTTCATCTTCATCGCAATGCTCTCCTCATTGCTCAAGCACGAGGCTATAGAGCTCTCAGTTGAAGAACTTCCATGGCATCCGAAGAAGACATTGTCTGCCTTATTATTACCTCGTGACAATGTCAGGCCCTCATATTCAGTCAGCGCTGAAGAAGATGAACTCTGACAATATGTAACAGAGTCGAAGATTGACTCGATCTGAATTCTTGCAAGCTTCAGCTCTTCGGAGCATAAACTGTTGTAGTCTGAAAGAGCTTCGCATGCTTTTCGAAGAACTGATTGTAAGTATTTCCCTTGAGCTTCGATCCTCAGCTGCAGACTTATCTGAAATTTCTATGGTCAGTTAGTTACTATATGTGTCTTATTTATGGATTGATTACTGGGAAATTTATCATAAATCTTTTTTACCTCAATATGCTCATGCAATGATTTTCTATCTACCTCCGTTTGCATTTGTGGTTTAAGACGCTGCAATGATAGGTTTGTTTGACTCATCCTATATTTCTGCAAAAAAACAGAAGAATAAAACACAAAACACTATTTCTGAGAAAAAGGATGAACTAAAGAGATCAAAGATTTGCCTGTAAATGGCTCTTGAGATGATACATTGTAAGCCCTTCAACGTCCATGGCCTTCATTAGTGCTTTAGGAGTAGCTTCTTCAATAGAATCAATACATAAATACTAATGCAAGGAAAATAACATATTATTAACGCTTAAAAAATAAATGCATGAAATAATCGAACACTCAACTATCTGCGCCACCAAGCTTGTCAATGGCCTCGACGAAGATTCGATGAAGCTCTTTAGTCCATTTGAGCCTTGGCTTTGCATCGCTTGATAAAAGCAAGCTCATTGCTTCCTCGTATCTTTCGAGGATAATAAGGTTTTTTTTATTACTAGGAACTATGGTTAATTTCAAGATGAGGCATTTGCTGTCCGTTTTATAGTTTGCAACATAATGAATCGCTATTGAGGGATCGAATATATTCCATTGAGCTGTGTGTGTGTGTGTGTGGTTTCTTTTTCTTTTCTTTGATTTCACATTTCATATCATACTTTATTTGATCGCGTATGTTTCCAAGCTTTCTTTTCTTTTTTCCCCTTTGTGTCTTTTGACTTGAGAGGGTGAGGAGAGAATCTATTGATGAAAGGAAAAGGACATACAAAAATCATTACATTTCATTCATTACATTTCACTCATTTGGCCTTTAAAGGATGTGAAGAAAGAGAGAAAATGTCACAAAAAGCGCGTTTATTGTGATCGCTATGTATCCTTATGCTTTCCCATTTGAGAATCATTATTGCGTAATAGCATTCACTATAATGTTCTTTAGTGGGTAGAAATGAAATTATAAATATGAAAGATTTATTTTGGTAGGGGTTTCGATCAAAGAAATACAATGAAATTGAATTAGGCATCCCCCACACTATTTCGATCAAAGAAATACAACTGCAATTATTTTCTTAATTCATGCGGATAATGATAATCGTAGAATCTAAGTGGGATTTACACCATTGAAGAAGAAGATTAATCATGACATTATTTTTTCAATCGGATTTTAGAAAATGAGTACACTCAAAAAGTTATTAGTATTAGTACACGTTGCATTATTATCTTCAAGCATATTTTCCCTATTAAAGTTTTCCCTTGGATGGATTGGCCAACTTAATCATGTTATAAAGGAACAAAAGAATCTTAGCTAATTGTCAAAATCATTGAAAATACATATTTTAAAGGTTATAAACCCTTTCTTCCAAGAACAGCAATCCCGAGATAAAGAAGAACCATGCATGATGCCACCAATAATACAAAGCTTTATTAGGACAATTATGAATGAAACTTCAGTTGCTAGTATATTTCTCACTAGTAAGAATGAAGCAAAAAGAAAATAGAAAGAAAAAGAGATGGGAAATGGCAAACAACAAATCCCCAAAGCGAGCTAGATATCATATCAATCTTTATAGATTTCTTGGTGTTTTATTCAAAGAGAGTTAAGAATATAATCTTAGAATCAAAATCAAATTATTACTTGATTCATCCCAAAGAATTTTCCATCTCATCGCCATATTTCCTACTAAGATTAGAAGCAAGGATCAAAGATTAACGTTAAATTGGTTATTGGGTCTATGTATTAATAATGAGCATGTGTAATGTGTTAATTATGTACGTAGCCCATAAAAAGTCTAAAATCGAAAGAGAAAAGAAAAAAAAAAAAGTGAATAAGTGGCTTATCTTTTAATTTACCAGCTGCATCAGCACTTGAAGATTCCTTTTTCTAACCTTTTTTTTACAATTAATTTCAGAAAAAAGGAGATGAAGTGAATCAAAAGTCATTGTAAATAAAGTGACTAATGTAGTCCCTCATCAATTGTTATTTACCTTTAGCAATTAAATAATTATTATTTACCAGTTAAAACTTAAAAGAACTGAAAGAGATACTGATTAATGGGCTCGACCAATTGGGCCGTCATGGGCCTTCTTTATTTATAGTCCTCTTTGATTCTCAGCCCAATCGACGTGGGAATAAATTCCCAAATGAAAATTTTTTCCGTTGAAAATACACAAACCAATAAAAAAATTTAAAAGTAAATGACGGAACTTTGAGAGCTAAGAACAAATTACAAGCCGACCAGCTACTACGGAACATAAAATAAAAAATAATCAACCAAATTAAAACTAGCCATTTTGTTCGGTACGTAATTCAAGAGGAATTTTATGGTGCTCACCTTATGTGAGCACCTTATGTGGGCACCCTATTGATGTGGCACCGATTCGTGCCATTTCAACATCCCACATCAACATATAAGATTATGTCGTCTTAATTAACATCTTATGGGATTCATTAATCAATATTTCGGATGCTGATGTGGCATATTGTACGCGATATACTTCGTTGGCACGAAAAATGTTATGTAAGGCGTCGATATGCCACATCAGCATCCGAAATGTCGATTAATGGATCCCATAAGGTGTTAATTAAGACGACATAATCTTATATGTTGATGTGAGATGTTGAAATGTCACGAATCAGTGCCACATCAACAGGTGCCCACATAAGGTGCTCACATAAGGTGAGCACCATAAAATTCCTCCGTCATTCAAAACATTACATCAGTTCATCTTCCCTTCTTATATTGCCACGTCGTTAAATCGATTTTAGACAGGTTACATACATCAAACGACGTATAGATCACGATGAATTTTATACATATATATATATATATATTCTCAAATATAAATGAGTTTTCTTGTTGCAACATTTACGTGTTGAATAAAAACATGTTGATGATGATATGAGCAATTTATGTTGATAACGAGGTGAAGATTCATTAATTATCCCAAAACATAGTACTAGTAGTTTTGCACACCATACGTATGTGCTAAATAAATTATGTATATTTAATTATGAAATAAAAACATAACGCTTATCAAATTATAATTGTTTAATAGATATTAGATACACCAAAAAATCGTTTTTAACTCACCCTCACAAGCGCAATTAATATAAGGGTACATATGAGAGAGATAGATATATATATGGAGAGAGATAGATAGATATACATATATAGAGAGAGAGAGATATAGAGAGGGAGAGATTGTAAAGGGGAATTAGCTGTGAGGAATGGAATCTCATAAAATGTCAACCTCGTAGTGATTAACAAGTAATCGAGGGTGTAAAGGTAATTGTCTACATTGTAAGAAGTGAATAGACACTTGCCATATGTTAATCTAAAACCATGATATTCGAATTAATATTTAATACAACTTACAAAATCTTGTTAAATTTTTTTCTGCCGCCTCAGCCGAAGCATGTACTAGAGAGAGACATTAATACACGTTATCCTAAATATTATTTTAAGTCATAATAATTAATATTCCATATATCAATTTGCAACAAAAAAAAAATAGCTTCGAAAACGTGTAAAAGCCCTTGCATAGACACACAGTCACAGAGACAATATAAATTAATATTTAAAATAAAACCTCTAAAAGTCCCAAACCCCCTCGCAAAAGTCAAACCATTTCGAGTCATCACATCTAATGGCTGAGGACGCGCCTCCACCGCAATCGGCGAGGCATCCACAGCCGTCGATGTCAAACCCGCCGCGCACCTCTTCGAACGAAGGCCTCGGCGTATTCCCCAACCACGGCCAAATGGCGAGCTACCTCGATCCGCCAGACGACGGCCGTTCGCTCACGCAATTCCTCGCCGGCGGCACGCCGGAGTTTCGGTTCCAGACGCACCGACCGGCAGCGCTGGCGGTGTCCTACGCGCCTCCTCCGTCGCAGCAGCACGGAGGTTTGTTCGCGATTTCGCCTGGGCTGAGTCCTGCCACCTTGCTCGATTCTCCTCAGGTGCGCCAATCGCCCCTATTTTGATTTATTTCATTCCCCCCTTTTTTCCCCGAAATGAAAAATTGGCTCGTCTTTGAGATAGATGATCAGCTACGTCCCACGAACACTCGATTGCAAGTCCGAATGAATCAAACACAGTTCATAATGGTTTAGATATAGAACTTTCCCTACAGAATCTGAGCAATCGAGCTAGCCTTGGTAGCAAATGAATATCAGGATCCGTTACGCCAGTCGACTTTCGCGTATTTTCTTTATTCTCAATCGAATCTTTATAGTCAATGATATGGGCCATGAGTGTGAAAACAATGCTCGGGTTTCGTTTTTTGTCGAAAGTAACCTCTGTTATGCAGCTCATGATTGTATAAAAGTGTTCGGTTGAATCTGCTAAAACGTCTCTACTCTGTAGTATGTCTGATACTTTTCTTCGTAACTTTTCGTTCATCTGTGCCCATCTGTCTTGAATCAGGCTCCATTTGGAGTATCGAATCAACAAATCCTAGCCCAGATTCAGCAAATGCAGCCCCACTACGAATCTGTATCGTCTTCAAGTCTCCCTTCATCCTTCATGGCTATGCACCATTTTCAACCATCAACGTCTGCACCAGTTCAACAGCAGCAGATTCCTCCTCATTTCTCCGAGCACAAATCATCAGATGCTTCTCAATCTGATAAAAAGCCCTCAATACCTCACTATTCTGCTGTTGCTGACAAACCCGCCGACGACGGATACAGCTGGCGCAAATACGGTCAGAAACAGGTGAAAGGAAGCGAATTTCCACGGAGTTATTACAAGTGCACGAACCCAAACTGTACAGTGACTAAAAAAGTCGAGAGGTCCCTCGAGGGTCATATCACTGAGATCATATACAAAGGGCAGCACAATCACAACCCTCCCCAGGGCAAACGCGCCAGAGACGGCGGGCCTGAGTTCACCGGCGGCAGCCAAGTTTCTGCTCACGAACATACGCTGAGTGACAGCGCCGATGAAGACGAAGATGAATCTGAAGCCAAAAGAAGGTAAAACTTTAGCTTTAGTTAGCCAACAACAATGAGTGTTATTGCTCTTCAGTTAAACGTTGATATTGTCGTCAGGAACGTTGAGGCTCAGAATTCAGAGCAAGGATCATCGCACCACCACCGTACGGTAACTGAACCTAGGATCATCGTTCAGGCAACTAGCGAAGTCGACCTATTGGACGACGGTTATAAGTGGAGAAAATACGGGCAGAAGGTCGTTAAAGGCAACCCTTACCCTAGGTAACTAACTGAGTCGAGAGCCAATCAATGAGGTAGTTCCATTCCAATTCTTCTGCTGTGCTTAGTCTTTGTCCCTTTGCAGAAGCTACTACAAATGTACGAGCCATGGCTGCAATGTCCGAAAGCACATTGAAAGAGCTGCGAGCGACCCAAAAGCTGTCATAACGACTTACGAGGGAAAGCACAACCACGACGTGCCCACTGCTAAAAGCAGCAGCCACGCCATTTCCAATGCTGGGCAGAGAACAAACGACTCAGTAATCGACGAGCCACGGGCAGCTGCTGCCCATTTGAGATTCAAAGAAGAACAGATGCCTTAGATAAGCTTCTTGAAGTTTTCGGTTTTTTTTTTTTTTGCGGGCGAGCAGTTGTTTTTGGGTGGGTGTGACATATGACGTCGACAAGTGGTTGGTGGTGATGTGCTTGGAACTGCATTGGCTTCATTGTTCAGAAAATTAGGTTATACAACTAGTTTGAACACGGAAAAGAAGAAAAAAATAGTTGCACTTTTGGTGGGTTGGATTGGAGGATGATTGTTTGTAAATTTTAATTTGAAACTTGTTATCATGTGGCATTCATTTTTTTGTTTTTTGTGTAAATCTGTGGAACAAGAACAGAGTACAGCACAAACATAATCAACGTAGTCCTTTGAAAACAGAGTAATCCTTAAAACTAATAAAGCGGAGGACATAAAGCAGATGATGATATGATTGATGTAAGTGAAGGTCGGCTTAATCAAAGTGCTGGAGATCTCTTCTTTAAATTGTGTTTTGTTGCAAGGTTGTTAAAACCGGACCGGACCGGCGGATTCAAGCCGGAAACCGGCGAACCGGCCAGAAATCGGGTCCGATTCCGGTCCGGTTCAGATTTTTTTTTTGAAAAAAAAAAGAAAAAAAAAACGAAATATGTAATAAAATTGTAAATACGTAGGTTAGAGATCAAATAACTAGTTGTGACTAGGGCTGTTAAAAATCGACCCGACCCGACCCGACAATCCGACACGAACCGCACCCGAAAATAGCAGGTTCGGGTTAGCATTTTTGACCTATTTACGTAAACGGGTAAACCCGAAGCCAACCCAATTAATAAGTGGGTCAGGTTAGGGTTCGGATTTTCAACCCAAAATCATCCTGAAATCAACCCGAAATCAACCCATTTAACCCGAATAATATATATATTATTTAAATATTATTAATATAAATAAAATAAAAGGATTAATCCTAATTCTCTATCCACTCTCACGCTACACATGATGTTTTTAGAAAAAATTTGCATTAGTTCTCATTTTTTTGTTTAATTTGGAGTTATAATTCTATCAATTTGTTATTTTCTTTTCTCTTTTTCATTTTAAACGGGTTGACGGGTTGTGTTAGGGTTAAAGCAGGTTGGGTTTGATTTTGATTTTTCAACCTGTTTAAGTAAAACAGGTCAGGTCAGGGTTGAAGTTTTCAACCCGTTTATTAAATGGGTTGCACCCGAAGGTTACCCAACCCGACCTGTTTACCCACCTAGTTGTGACCCAATAGTTATCACATAACATTACATTCTCAAGGTCTTGGGTTTTAATTTCTTTCCACCTCTAATAAATTTTATTGTAAATTATCTTTTAATACCTCATTTGTAATTAGTTTTTAGTTTCTTCCCAATATATTTTGCTTTCATCTTTTATACCTAATTTATAAAGGGGAATTCAATTTTGACATTTTATTTTGCAATTACTTTTAGATATCTAACACATTTTATTTGATTACTTTATTCATCAAAATATAGTTTTATTATATATAAGAACACCGGTTTTATTCCGAATTTTATATCGGTTAAATCACTAAACCTTAAACCACTAAAATCTCCGGTCCGATTTAAAAACCCGGGTTCAGATCCTTGTTTTGTTGGTCTAAAATACCAAACAATGATATGCGTTGCCATTTTCGACAACTCCCGCTATTTCAGCAGCACTTCGAATTTATTGAAGAAACAGATGCATGCACTCTCCTCCTCTCCTCCCTCACTCAATTAATACCCAAACCCTAACCTAATCCCTCCCTCGCGATGGAACCAAATGGAAAATCTCAGTCGTCTGTTCCGACGCCAGAACAATCGGATCGGCCGCCTAACACGGCGCGGCGGCTGTCAACTTCGCCGCCAGTTCTATTAGGTAAGGTGTGTTTCATCTGCGCTTGCTCTCCTGCCGGTTATCAACCCGGCGACTTTTCTTACGGTGATGATCCTTCCCTCGTCAGTTATTGCCTATTCCTACTGGATTTAGATGCAGAAATGGAAACTACAGAGCATGTTCATCGGAATCCTTATCTGTGTTTCAATAAATATGTATTAGGCATCGAGGGATTTTGCCTCCTTGGCTCGACCCTCTACCTCTTCAATGGTAATGGAGCTTTCTTCTCATATGAGCTACCTTCCTCATTCCCTTCCTTTTCTCCCTCGCAAGAGGTTTTAACTCTGACCCCCGACATGTTAAGCGCCGATGCCCCTCCTATGAGTTATCCCAAATACGAACCATGGGCATGTCAGACGCCAGATGGAGAGAAATTGGTGCTCTTCAGCACTACCTTGTATTTGTGCCCAGGCCGAGCTGAGGGAAACTTCGAGTTGTTCGATCGTAGGACGAAAACGTGGAGGACCCTCGCTGACGTCCAGCCGCTGCTAACCCGTCGCTCGCGAAAGAGCAGCCTGGGATTTTCTTATCATAACACTCTAGAGGCATATACTGAACTTTACTCTCATTCTTTCATCAAGGATGGACGTGTCCTCCTCATCAATACTTCTGCAGGAAATTTCATGCTGAATATAGAGGATCCCAAGAGTGTTTGGTCACCATATAATAGATTTCGTTTCGTCCATGATGATCCTTATAATGTTTGCATGTTAGTCAGGGGCAATTTGTGCTTGATGGATTGGTTTGCTTGGGTAGATGGAACCGATCTAAAGAGAAAGCTATCGTACGAGGGGTTTCCGTCGATAGATAATAGAGTAACTGGAGGTGGAATGACTTGGCTTTGGCAGAACGACCGTTTCTGCGCTGTGCGCAGTGAAGTTGGGGAATCCAAGCATCCCTTTTTAACTGTAGACGTTTTCGACTTTTCTGATGATTGGGAAAGCTCTAATAATCTTATAGGGCCAACAGATGAGAAGGTGCTGTTGGGCGTTGTGCTTAGGAAGAGGTTCAAGTTCGTTGCGGGCCCGTTGGTTGTGCCCGATTTCGCTACCGCGTGTCTCGCCTCCATTCCATGAGGAGAGGAGTTCCATATGAGGTTAGTCAATCATCATATCCTTTTTCCTAATCTAATTTAATTACACTTACTTTTTATCTGTGTGTGTGTGTGTGTGTGTTTGTTTGTGCAGTTTTTGGCTTCTCTCTCTGATTTGGGCAGCAGCAGCAGTGCTTTGTGTTTGATGTTCGTTCTTGTTAGCTTTGAATGATTCTGCCTGTGTGGGAGATCTCTTCTTTAGATTGTGTTTTGTTTACTCTACCAATTTATGATCTGCGTTGCCATTTTCGACAAACTCTGTTCTTTCAGCAGCACTTTGAATTTATTGAAGAAACAGATGCATTTTCTCGATAGTTTTTATCATTCAACGTCGTATTATTTGCTATTGTTCTTTTTATATCTGAAAAAACAAAGTTATATACTTAAAAGATGAACGAACATGTGCTATGTTAACCCCACATTACAAACTCCAAAAAAAGCTTACAATCATTTGCTGTCGACGCAAAATGTATTTCATTCTTTTGCATGCTTGCGAATCAATGGAAAAGAATACGTTTCCAACAGAAACTGACAAAATTAGTTCCAGAAAAAATAATATGTTAAAAAAGATAACGTTTGTTCTTACACCACAACTACAATCGGCAAATAGTCAGTAAACGTTTTAACATTTGCCACTGCAAAAGGGTAAAAATGAAAACCCCTGAAAACACAAAGCAATCGAAAGTTTCCCCGCCCGCCATCAAGCGAGGTACCTGTATAGCTTTCGTGTCTGCACTATCCCTCTCCAAGAAATCTCTTTCGATAAGCGATTCGATCCTCTTCTTAATCTCCCCGGGATTAGCCAGAAACCTAGACTGAAGCTGCTTCGTAACCTCGGCTATGACATTATTGTGGTCAAAAACTTTCCTAGACTTCATAATCCTTACAATCGCAGCCTCGATCTGAGGTTTTCTATCTTCTTCCACCCTCTGTCTCGTCTCTTGTTTCTCGGGCTCTGCCACTACGGTTCCAATCTTCACCTTACGCAGTTTGCTCGTAAACTTGTCGTTCACCGAAAACACGTCGTCTTCTCCGATATCTTTGCTCATGGGCTCTTTTCGTAGGACATTCTTGCCCTTCACGCAAGCTAAGGATTGGAGGCACCTCTTCAAGTCGGGCGAAGGAATCTCAGTGGACTGCCCTATCTCCTTATAGTTCAGAGCCTCTACATTGTTGAACAGCATCAGCACACACATTTGGTAAGTCGAAACTTTGAGCTCGTATTTCCGGCCGTTCCCAAATGCGGCTCTAAGGTCAGCCGTGCCCATGTTAGTTTGCCAGGAAAGTCTCCGACCATTGTGGGTCCCGAGGTAGTAAGACTTGAATTTCTCGCAAAGAGCTGATAGTTCAGACGGCAAGTTGCAAGTGATGCTAGACTGAGTCGGCCATGACCCAGTTGTTAGAACCTGGACGACTAAAGTGGCGCCCTGTCCTAACTCAGAACTGTGAGCTGAGTTGAATCCTTGCATTGTGTCCTGAGAGGTTTTCATGTCGGTGAACATTCCTTCTAACTTTGACGTAAATTGGTACCCGCATTCAGTTTTCAGCTTGACGATGAGGCTTCTCTCGGCGTCATCCGAGATTGCTTTCGAAGATAGGAGGCTTTTCGCCAGGTGTTGTTCGTAGTATTTCTCAAACACGTCTTTCTCCTGTAAGTAACGGAACAATATCATTACCTTATCGAGAATCACCTCGATGTCTTCTTCTTTCACTCCTTTGAATCCCTTGTGCAGTTTATCATCCACGAACAGTGATATGTACTCTGGAGAACGAGGATTCAAATTGATGAAGTATTCGAAAGAGGAATTCAAGGCGTTTTGGAAGGTCTTATCGTTGTTGAATGCCTCGGTTATGATCTTATCATACTTATCTCTCTTCTCGAGGAGGGCTTCGACAAACTCCACTGGATTTTTCGACTTCTCTGAATCAGTGACGAGCTGTTTCCCGGTTTCCCTAACGTGCGTCGTCACTACGTCTCTAATCGTGGAAAGACCATTCGAAACGCGGCGGAATAAGCTGTACAAACGTCCTAAGTCTTCAAACTTGTCGTCCATAAGCATCTTAACCAAGCCCGAGCTTTCCATGTGGACCATCCTAAGCATGTGGTTTGCTATCATCTCTTTCTCCACTACGTCGGCTATCTTCAATTCGCTCTTCGCATCCAAGTAATGGGATACCCTCTCTATTTCCTCGTTCAAGCGTCTTTCAGCCTTCTTCAGGTACTCCCCACAAGCGCTGCACTCGATGAATTCTTGAGATTCCGCTCTGTAAAAATCAGTTGAAACCTCAAAAATTGCTTTTCGAAATCTTCTTGATAGACCGAAGCTCCCAAATCCACCAGCATTTTGATTATGTTTCTCATCAATCCTCAGTTGATAACTTCACCTGTGCGCTCTCTAAGTATCATTTCAAGAAGAGTGTTCAGAAGCCTGCTACGTATTTTGTCAGTGAATTACATTGTCCCTCCAAAGGTTTAACCCGAGCTCATGAACGGGAGTTTTGTGTGTGCTAGGGATGAAAGTTCTGTGACTCTGTCCATGTACGTCAGTATATCGCGGATCATCTGCGAAGCTTTATTATGACGTTCCATTTTACATTAAGCTCTTCTAGAAATGAACCACCGAGGACAGAATCTATACATTTAGACGTAGTCTGGAGATGGAATGTCATAGTTGCCACAAGACCTGAGTAAAGCCTCTCTCCAATACCATATTGTACGCATTTCTGGAATCATAATGAGGCATCGAATAAGGAATACAAAAGGTTCGTGAGTAAATCAATGAGCTGCTTCCGCAACAGAGAAAGACCCAAGGAGAAACAAATTACATTTGAAAAAACATAATCTAAAACTCGGACAAAACATATGCCCTACACAGTTCTGTCTGGAAAAGGGAAAAACGTCAAGTAATTAGCTATCATAAGTCTCGGGATGCAAAATGAGACCAGCAAGTCGTAATTAGGCTTTAATAAATCAATTCGAGACAAATTGGAACAGTGAACGCCTAATCAACCACTGAAAAAACACAGCTCAGCTGCATATTGATGACATCACAAGGCAATCACTGCATAGGAGAAAAGCAAAACTTCTTTCGAATCAGAAAAGTCCAAATACCATAAAAACAAAGGCAGACCTGTATAATTCCTCAAAACTGAGGCCGCTGGAGTTGTGGTTGTAAATCTCATGAATGGCATGTTCTATAATCTTCCACGTCCTGTCAGCATACTTAGGATCCACCACAACTTTGTGCTTGAAGGCTTCAATCTGGAAATTCCTCTTCTTCTGCCCACCATTCATCCTCAGCGAATCGAAAGCACCAAATGAACAATAATCAATAGACGAAAACAGACGCTTTAATCGATCGATTTGTGTTATTTTCCGTTAGTGGTTTGACTCAAAATCCTATTTAGGAATCGAAATGAAAATAGAAACGAGGTGAATGAATGCGGAAAATACCGAGCTTGACCTTTGCAATTGCAAGTTTCAATTTGCTTTTGATGATAAATGTTATACGACAAAATAAAATTTTCAAATACATGTTATCAATCAATCAGAGTGGCGCAGCGGAAGCGTGGTGGGCCCATAACCCACAGGTCCCAGGATCGAAACCTGGCTCTGATAATTTTTCTTTATTTTTTTTCCGAATTATTTTTCTTAATTTCTTGTTGGGTCATTGAACTTCTTTCATTTGTTGAGTTATTGGGCCTTTCATTATTGAGCTGGGTCGGGCTATTATAATTGGGTTAAACTCGATAAAGCATCAAAAGAAATTACTTTTAATTTCGGGGACTGGAAGGAAAATAGGTAGAGAGTTAAGGCGGCGGTTAAATTAAATATCTGTTGACGTGGCAAAAGGATAGTAATACTGCTGCCATCTCTCCCAAGCTTCGTTTTCAATCTTCGTCAGCTTCACTTCACCGTCAATACAATTCAATCGACGAACCTGCAAGTCTTTTGATCTGATTACCTTCGAAATTAAATTCAAGGTATGTTGTTAACAGGGAAAAAAGATTTGTAGGTCTTGGAAATTTCTTCACGATGTTACGTTTCGTCGATTATTACGGTGCTGTACATGTTTGCGTTTTTTTTTTTATTTGCAGTGGTATTGTGCTGTATTTCATTGTTAATGATCGATCAAAGGTAATATTATGCTTATTTTGTTCTTGGTTTGTTCTTACTTTATCCAAATCGCCTGCTATGCTGTTGGGGAAGGGTTCTGCTGCGTGCTTAATTATGCTGTCTTGTTGAGCTGTTGAATTTGAGGGCTTCGAAGGAATTCAAACCTTGACTCGATGACATAGAAATCAGCCACAGCCTCATACTGACTGGCTTGGGTTTAGATCTTGTTTAGACAAAGGATTGCAGTCTTTTAGCACAGCTATATATGGCTATGATTTTTTGATCATACTATCCAAGTTACATGTTCACTTAGAAGAGCGATTTTATTTCGCTTCTTTTGGATAATACTATATGTTTTCGTAACTGAGGCAGAAGCACCTAATCTAGCCATGCTGATGAGATCCCAGAACAGTTTCGTATGATACTGGTAGTGAGCTGTTTGCCTTTATTTCTCAGGTTTCCTCTATCGAACATGAGTCAAAGTGGTTACACGGTAGAAGTGACAAACCTTTCTGCTAGAGCAAGCGAGGAGGATGTCCGTGATTTCTTCGCCTTCTGTGGTGCAATTCAAAATATCGAAATCATCAGGTACATTCATTTCTTATACAAGCAACTAGTAATTGCTTATGTTGAAGGAAAGAGGGACAATTATTCGAAAAAACCATGCTGTTACTTTTATCTATTTAGCTAGTAAGTGATTTACATAATGCCAGCTGACATGTAACGTGAATTGATTCCACTTTTTTTTCTAAAAAAAACAGGGGTGGCGAATATTCATGTACAGCCTATGTGACATTTAAAAATCCCCATGCTGTGGAAACTGCTATCCTGCTCAGAGTAGGTTCTTGTTCTTTAGCTGCTGACGTCCGTATTCCCTTCAACTTATGAGTAGTTATTTGACTCGTTAAATGTTTCTCGCCAACATTCATGGGGTTAATTTTCTTGTTCCTTTTCGTGGCTAATTCTTGTCAGGGAGCAACTATTGCGGATCAGCCAATATGCATTTCCCGATGGGGTCATCAAGAAGAGGATTCTGGTTATTGGTATCGTTCGTCGTGGAACACCGAAGAAGAAGAAAGCAATTCAAGCGTAAGTTCCTACCCATCACCCTTTTCTCTGTTTATTCTTCAATTTCCACGGGTAATCGATTCAAAATAAAAGACCGACCCTATGATCATCATCAGCGTCGTCAAGGACACTCAACGACTCTCCCATCTGCCGGCGAGGCTTTCAAAACCATGGCGTCCAAGGGCTACGTTCTGGGCAAAGACGCGCTAGCAAAGGCCAAAGCGTTCGACGAATCCCATCGAGTTTCGGCGACCGCCATGTCCAAAGTTTCGTCTTTTAGCGAAAGGATCGGCTTGGTCGATAAGCTGTTCGTCGGGGTCGAAGCCGCGAGGACGGCGAACCAAAAGTATCACATTTCTGAGAACACGAAATCTGCAGTTTCTTCGGCTGCGAACACTTTGGCCAACAGCCCATATTTCTCAAAGGGAGCCCTTTGGGTGTCGGGCGCTTTGAGTCGAGCCTCGCAAGCTGCGGCTAATTTGGGCAGTCAAGGCCCCGGCGACAATAAGTGAGCCGCCCCCCTCGAGCCCCTCTTTTGCTTGAATTCTCAGTATCCATTTTTAGTTACAATGTTTTTTTCTTGTGTGTGTGTGGATTTATATCGATGATCATATGTGTGTACGTATGTGCTGAAGGGAAGGAGTCAACTTGAATCATGGTAATGAATTAGATTGCGTATTGTAAGAGAGGCTTGTGATATATAATCAAACACATTATAACATTATCGGACGTTGTCATTATCATGAGCAGAGTATATCGATGATTGGTATGGAGTATGGACAGTAGTTGATACTATTGAGCATCAACATCAAAGCTCATGTTCGCTCGGGTCGGGTCGGGTGGTGGCATATTGTGGTCCGTCGGGCCGGGCCCCACTTGGCAAGTTTATCGTATAAAATGGGAGTGTGTCCGAGTGTGACCAACCATAAGCTGAGTAATAATACAAAACAAAAAAAAAAGATAAAATTAAAATGAATAACAGCAGGAAAAGGGAAAAGCCCTACCAGTCGCGCCACGCGCCGTACTCCCTTCCGAAACGACGCCGTCCCCTGCCGCTGGACGCGGAGGGTGGGAGCGACGGCGTTTCAGCGGAGGCGGGAAATAGGAAATCGAGGGCTCTGACTTCCGTATTGGTCATCGGCGTGCCTTCTGATTGTTCGATTCTGGACATCAAATCTAGGTTCGAGATGTACGGACCCATATCGCGGACGCGAATGGAGCCCGACGGAGTTGCGTATGTCACTTTCAGATCCAGCGATTCGGCGAAGGAGGCAGTTAAAGCTGCTATGGACTTGAGCTTCCCGATTACGCTACTGTCAGCTCCAGTAAGTGCTCTAGTCAAATTCCTCTTTCTGGATTCTTTCTTCTTTTGTTTGTACGTGGTGATTGTGGAAAATTAGGATTGATTTATGCGCATTTAGGGTTTGATTCTGTGATACTTTTTGTGAAATCAGCTGGCACTGGGTGGGTCTGCTATGGGAAATTAGACAAGAAACCTGATGCAGGACTTTAATTTGTTCTCTTGGACGAGTAAGACTCCCTGGATTTTTCGAAGATATCATTTTCTTCGAAAAATTTGGTCTTCAGTTGGATTAAGTAGACAATGGATATTCATCGTGGAACGAGTATCGTGTTACTTACATAGTAAACTATGTATGATTCACTACACTGGGCTTTTCTTCAATTTGATTAGAATTCATTACATCCTCGCTCAATCTCTAGTGATTAGCGAAAGCTAGTTTGCTAGCTGTGCTTTCATAAAAGCGAAAAAGCTCGATTGCATTACAGTCTTTCTGTTATTAGACAAGATTCCCAATCGAGCAAGAAACAATGCAAGAAGACACTAGGTTGGGCTCTCTCTAATACCATGCTAAGCTTATATCTGTAAGGTTCTACCCCATACCCAAAATCAACTGGCAAAATGGACTATGGTCTTGCTTACGCATACATAGTTTTTCATTCCTCAAAATTGTGGTTGAAAAGCCAGAATACGCTGCGTTTACACAGTGTAAAACATCGAACTTGACGTTCTATTTGTTTTTTTTTTTGTAAAACTAAGGTTCAAGTGATGTGGGCTAATGATCCAGTTCCAAAATCTAAGACGCCAAGAGGAGGGTTACCTTCGAAGCTAGTGAGCCCGCAAGTGCCACTAAGGAGACATGGACGAGATAATAGGCTCAGTTCAGCTATTGTGAACCCTAAAGCTGATGAGAATAATAACAACAGCGAAGATAACGAAGGAAATCGTGACGGTAAGATTGTTGCTGGTAATGCAAGTAAGGTTCTTGATGGACCTTTCGAGGGTAGGCAAATCATAGCTTACGATGATATCTTGTAGAAATTTCATCTCCTAAGTGGGCGTGATCTTGTTGTAATATTACGAATCCAGGTGTTACGATAAAACTTTTTAGTTTGATATTTGAACTTGGGTGAAATTTTATGGTTTTATTCATGTCAAATTGCTGTTTCTCCAGTCTTATCGTGGGCCTTGCTGGGCTTTGCTGAAAGAGCATCGATATGACAAACTATCTATCCAAATATATTTTCATTGATCTTTTCTTTGGGGGAAAATATGCTACAGAGTAACAGAACTGAAATAATATCGAGTAATCAATGAAATAGTTAAAAGTTATTAATTGAAAGAAGGACGCATATTGCATGGTCACTTGAGATCTCACGTTGTTATCGTGAGGAACCTGTTTAAGGATCACGCTGTAATATCTTGTAAACTCTTTGCATCTTTGGTAGAATAATAGTTTCAATTCATTAACATCTGCTGGGATTTGTCAAAACTATAATCGCTTTAATAGAAAGTAAATTGCGTAGTTGATTAGCCCAGTTGATAAAACTGTATGGGAGCAACTTACTTTTGATCAAAATATTACATAGGTATGTGTTGACCATTGTTCTTGAAATGCGAAATAGATCGACTTCATAATCTTCTGCTCATCAATCTGCAAGATGTTGCAACATACCTATTTTTATGTCTTTTATTTTATAATTATTAAGTCAAACTAGTGTGTCTGTGTTCTCATTTACTCAACCTGCAAGACAAATGTCAAACGAAATCAACACAACCTAAATTAACTGCCTGAAAAATGCATTTAAATATTCAAAATACAATTATCTATATAGATAAGGATGACTCTTGAATTGAATTCAGTGCAGGTATTAATGTCCAACAACAAAAGGGCAAGCATGAATTTTTATCGTAGGAAAACAGCAATAAAAGTTTATTTCTTCTTACATTAATCTTCCCAAAAATCTGATAATTAAATCCGTTTGGATATAGATAGTATTTTGAAAGAAAAAAAACCTTGAGTGAAGTGCCACATTCAATCCCCATTTTCTTCCCAATTTTACTTTAATTTTCTTTTCTTGTTTTTCTTTCTGGGGTGCGCGAACGTGTTCTTCTGTGTATCATCAGCCAATACATGTCATGCAGGTGACATAAATATTTTCCGATTGTGTAATAATAAATCCAAAACAAACCTCTTCAACCCTTGTTTTCTTACAACAACAATAATCCTATATATATAGCATCTTACCCTCCTTTGTTCTCATCCTCATCCCTTCTCTTCTCTGCTTATCTTTTCCTTCCTTCTTTATTAAGCTTCTTTCTTGTCTTCATTTTCTTAGATTATATATATATCTCTACATACCAATCTCCTACGTTATAACAATGTCGTTCTCCAGAGAAGACGCTCGCACAGTCGTTGGTATCATAGGTCAGTATATTACTTCCAATATAACCACCAGAAAACACTGTAATAAAATCATTTCAATCCACTGAAGCTACGTACGAAGAAAACCCTCATGTCAGAATCTAACTGTTAGTTTGTCTTCATCTTTTTTGTTCCTTTCCCAGGAAACATCATCGCGCTCATTCTCTTTCTCTCCCCAGCGTAAGAAGAAAAACAACCCTCTTACATTCTTCTCTTAAATGCACAAGCAGATGATCCTAAACTATACCATATTATTTATTACTGTATTTTTTTTTTTTTTTTATCATCGTGTTCTTCATATATATATATCTCAGGCCAACATTCTACCGTATATGGAAGAAGAGATCGGTGGAGCAATACTCGCCGGTGCCTTACCTTGCAACGTTCATCAACTGTGGGCTGTGGATACTGTACGGACTTCCCATGGTCCACCCTAAGAGCATGCTCGTAGTGACCATTAACGGAACTGGCTTTGTAATAGAAATAGTTTACCTTTCTCTCTTCCTCGTTTTCTCCGCCCCAAAAAAGCGGCTGAGGATGGTCGTCATAGTGGCGGCGGAGTGCGTTTTCTTGGCGGTTTTAGCCCTCTTAGTCCTTACGCTGGCCCACACAACTAAGCTTAGGTCCGATATTGTCGGAAGCGTTTGCATGGCTGGGAACATCGTCATGTACGCTGCTCCTTTATCCGTTATGGTAGTTCATAATAACCCCAACTTTTTTTTCTTCTTCTTCTTTTTTTTCTAAATATTTATATATGGGCGCTCACGCACACGTATTAATTTCTATTTTTGGTCATTTTATTGCAGAAGCTTGTGATTACTACGAAGAGCGTCGAGTATATGCCGTTTTTTCTCTCGCTCTTTTCCTTCCTCAACGGCGTTAGTTGGACGGCTTATGCTCTCATTCGCTTTGATCCTTTCATTGCGGTAAACAATAATTATGTTGAAGAAAAAAATTGTTCTTTGCTGTAACGTCGTGTAATTAAATATAATTAAAAAATATGGGATTTTTTATTTATTTTTTATTTTTTTTGCAGGCGCCTAATGGAATGGGTACTTTACTTGGGTTGGCCCAATTAATGCTATATGCGACGTTTTACAATAGCACTAAGAGGATAATGGCTGAGAAGAAATTAAATGGAGAAGTGGGCCTGGCAGAAAAAAATGGGCCCAATAAAGAGGGAATTGGGGCCCACGTCCATGCTTGAGCAACTTTTTTTTTTTTTTTTTTTTTTTTTTTTGTAATAACGAAATTGATGATCGCAAGACTATCTATCTATCTATTCCAATTGTATCGCGAGGCCAGACTTTATGATTCGATTGAGCTATTTTTCTGCAAGAATTTTTCTTAATCAATTTCATTATTATTATTGCCAGAAGGCATAAAAGGGTCGTCATTTATCAGTCAATGCCCTCTTAGTAAAGGGTGTCATATGGTCTTGTTTTTAGCAAATATGTTTTAAGACAATGCATTAAAACATTATTATCATGTTGGCTGAAGTCGTTCAAGGACAATTTAAGTCCAATGTGTTGATTATATATTTTATTCAAAAAAAAAAAAAGAAAGTCGATTGTACTCCTACATTTGACGAAATGGAATCTTTTGATATGCTTACCTATAGAAATTCTTTAATCATTCTCAATGTCCACCGATTGCCTAGCAATTGGTCCAAAAAAAGGCCAACATAAATAAATAATTATTCCACGTTTTGCGCAATTTCATCAAGCAATTATTGTAAAAAGGTATTTCCCTCTTAAGTTATTTCAATTCAAACCACGTAGTATATAGTAGAGAACAACGTGAAACTGTTCTTACCTAAATGTCGCTTTTCTCCCCATTGCTTACCTTGCTTTCGTTACAAATGTACGTTACGGATTATGTAAAAATTGCTACTATATAAATAAGAACTTATTCAATTTAGTTGAAAATTCGACTTTGTCATTTATCCCATAATATATTCAGATTTATGGCTACCGTCCATCATTGGACATTCGACTTCGTCAAAATTCGTGGAGAATTAAAGTACAAAAGTATTCGCAGTAGATTTTGACGCCTACTTTTCCCACAGAGATTAGGTCAAAGAGTTCAACATACGTGTCAAAACATGACCGTTCTTGGAAACTTGTGCGGTGGGACCTCAGTTGAAATTTTATAACTGTTTAAGGATGCATTTGCAATTAACCTTAAAAATGAAGAAAGTAGATCAACGGCTCGATGCCACGGTATCTTTTATTAGCTGTCACTCCACGTGAGCATTTATCGTCCTACCTTCGCTTCACCCAATCACAAGCAACAATTAATATAATTCTTATTATTATGAATAAATAATTAATATAAAAAATATATTTGCGGGCGACAATAACGCCGTCAACTTTCCTCGACGGAATTGGACTACCTTATTATTTAACCTCGAAAAGGGTTTAGTTTGTAATTTGCATAACGCGCCTGTCATAAATGCATATACTTAGTCAATATAATTTCACATAATATAGAAAGTACGAATATAATATTGAATGCTTATATTCTTAACCACTACACTTCATTTAGATTATTGAATATGTACGTTCGTTCCCACCAACCAAAGGGGTATTTTAGGTAATCCGTAGATTAAGTCAAAACGGCGCGTTTTCGAGAAGACGGAAGTCGTTTGGTTAGACCAATCTAACTACCACCACTTGCCTATATACCTTCGTAGTTCACACTTCTTTCCTATTTTTTCCCCTTTTTTTATTTTCAATAATTTGAATAATGACAGTAAATTAATATTCTGAAAATACTAGCATAAACAAATATTATACTTCTTCGTTGTTCGTTAAAATTAAATATTTTACGCATCATCACGTTCGACGTTCTCTTGCGCAGCTGTAATTGCGTGGTTTAATCACACAATTATTAACAAATTACCTCTCTCTCTCCTCTCTCTCTCTCTCTCTCTCTATCTATCTATTCTGTACTTTCGTTAAGAAGATTCCATCTCCCCCCACTCTCGCGCGCGTGCTCACGGGGAACGGCGTCGCATCTGTGCATGTTGTTTGGCTCGGTCGACGAGGGAATGTGGAAAGGTTGACGTCTTCCTTCGTTTGGCTGCGGTTGTTGAAGCGTTGCGTCGTGTTTTAGGTTGATTCGTTAGCCGATTTTCTAGCTCGACTTCTGGTTTTCCTTCGGCTTTGTTTTTTCCGCTGAAATTGCAGAGGACGGAGACGAGAGGTGGATTGTCCTGAGATGAGATGGTGAGTTTTTTAACGCATGTCCTTCTCTGCAGCTATTGTGGCTGTAGATGTGATTTGTTTTGCTTGTTTTTGGGTGAAGATCTAGGAATCAGGCGTTTGGTTTCGTTGTTCAAGCCGATTGAAATAGGAATGCGTCAATTTTCGCGTCTTTGTGTGTGTTTTTTGCCGTTCGTAAAATAAGCTCATCCTGTGTGTTATTTAGTTCATCGTTTTGCCATTTTCCTTTTGCGGACTCTGTTTTGAAGATGGATAATAACCTTATTTCTTAATCGGCTTTTTCATCTCGTCTCGTAATAGTAGTGCCATTTTCTCTCCCTGATCGACGATTTATATACTGATTAGTATAGTGATGTAGCATTTCAACGCAATCTGTAACATTTTCAGCCAGATTGCTTACTCTGTTCTCTGGGTCAGAATGTGGCTTAGAGCTGATTAAGCATGCTTAGCTGTTGGCAGGTCAATCGTCCATGTTTTTTAAAAGAACTAAGTCAATACCACTATGATTGTTTTTTGTATTAATCATTTCTCATCTTGATGCTTCAGATGTTAGTTTAGTTTAAAAAGGTTCCATCAGTCGATGTTTTCAATCGAACCCTTCTATTTATAGGTGGAAGGAAAGGTTAGTACGTCGAGGGAAGCCACACTTGAGTTTCTCAAGCAGAAAAAACTGCAGAGGATGAAAAAAGAAAAAACAAATGAATATATGCCTGCAAATTACACGAGTAGGAGTGGTGGCGATGCTTTACAAGTTTCTGCACCATGCGGTGTAAGGTTACCAAATGACAACACTACATACTTTAAATTTGGAAGTAAGGTTGATGATAAAAACACTTTCTCAAAGAGGCAAGTCCGTAAATTCGACACATCTGACCTCTCCTGGACTGATCAAATTCACGAGTGTCCGGTATATCGTCCTACTGAGGAGGAGTTCCAGGATCCTCTAGTTTATCTGGAAAAGATAGCTCCAGAAGCCTCAAAATACGGTATAGCCAATTTGATATTATTTGAGTGAAAACATATTAGGTTCACGTTTGGAACTAATCTATCTTCTAAGATTTTTTGAGTGTGAGAAATTGGACAGCTTCCTTTTATTCCGTAGCTTCAGCTAACAATTGTGCTTCATCCTCCAGGTATCTGCAAAATTGTATCACCCGTGAATGCTTCTGTTCCTGCTGGTGTAGTTCTAACGAAAGAGAAGGTTGGTTTCAGGTTTACCACTATGGTGCAGCCTTTTCGTTTCTCTGAATGGGATACGGATGACAAATTCACTTATTTCTTGAGTGGAAGGTGAACTTTTTTTTCGCTCTTGCTCGAGGCAGCCTTTTTTCCGATATGTTAATTTTGTTATAGTTTTGAAGACGGAATTTGGTTATTGCAGAAACTACACCTTCCGTGAATTTGAGAAAATGGCAAACAAGATTTTTGCTCGTAGATTTTGTACTGGTGGATCCCTTCCTGTTTCGTTCATGGAAAAAGAGTTTTGGCGTGAACTAGCCTGTGGAAAGACCGAATGCGTCGAATATGCGTGTGATGTCGATGGTAGTGCCTTCTCTTCATCTCCCTGTGACCCCTTGGGAATAGCAGATGGAATTTAAAGGTTTTGCTCCCTACATTGACGTTTTCCTTTCTTACTGCTTGACTTGTTTCGGTAATGGGTGATCGGTGCTTTTTGGAATGAGGAAGATTCCACTTTGATAGATCTTTTTCGCTTCGCACAACTTTTAATAAATCTAATCACAACGTAATCAAATGTGTCCTAGTCTATTTTTAATTTCTAACGATCCCGTTTCAAGGCTGATATATATGATACGAAGTCCGTCTTTAAACTTCTCTATTCATTCATCTCCACCCCTTACAAAGGTGTTGTAGGAATTCCACATTGATTGGAGCATGCCTTGTAAGGGTGTGTAGACTCTCTCATGACATGTTTTAAAACCGTGGGGACGGGCTGAGGCTCAAAATTGACAATATCATGAGCAAGTGGGTTGCATGAGGAGTTCTCCTTTTGTAATTTCTCTTTATTTTTGTTTGTATACTATTCTGGAGTAAATTGATCATTAAGCTTCATGTATTCCTTTTGATCCAGACATTCTCGTGGCTTCCAAAATCTACTCTGCGTCTTCTAGAAAAATCTGTCCCGGTACAAGATCCTTTGCCTTAAAACTCTTCTGCTGTTCTATCTGTTGCTTTCCAAGGCTAATATTCAGTCCAATACAGGGAGTAACTGAACCTATGCTTTACATAGGCATGCTTTTTAGCATGTTCGCTTGGCATGTGGAAGATCATTATCTCTATAGGTATCTTTTTTTCCTTTCTTCTTGAATTTAGTCAGGTAATAGGAATCTTTCCTTCTAGAAGTGCCGTTTTATGGCTCCGTTGATTGAAGTCTTAGCGTATGAGCAGCATAAATTATCAGCATTGTGGAGCTGCAAAAACTTGGTATGGCGTCCCTGGTCATGCAGCTCCCGATTTCGAGAGGGTGGTCAGGGAGCACGTATACACTCGGGATATCTTACCAGCTGATGGGGAAGATGGCGCCTTCGATGTGCTTCTAGGGAAGACAACGTTGTTTCCTCCAAAAGTGTTGCTAGAGCACAACGTCCCAGTATTCCGAGCCATACAAAATCCTGGGGAATTTGTTATAACTTTCCCTAGAGCTTATCATGCGGGATTCAGTCATGGTATGTTGACTAACTCTCATTGATTAGTTTTTTTTGCTGGACATCGAGTTGTTTATACATGTGAACACTGGGCTGACCCTACTCTACATTTCAGGTTTCAACTGTGGAGAAGCAGTCAACTTTGCAGTTGATGACTGGTTTCCGTTGGGATTAATTGCCAGTCACCGCTATGCTCTACTCAGGAGAATCCCTATCCTTCCATTCGAGAAACTCCTCTGCGACGAAGCAATGCTCCTTTGTGCTAACGTTGAATCCAAGGATTCATGTTCTTCGCATTCAGATTTGTTTGGTTGCAGTAGCATAAAGGTTTCATTTGTAAAAATGATTCAGTTTCTGCGCCTTGCTCGGATGTGTATGGCAAAAACGGGGGTATGCAATGCTTCTGCTTCTTTTTCCCATGGAACAATTCTTTGCAGCATCTGCAAGCGAGATTCGTACGTAGCTTATCTCAATTGCCAGTGCTACGAGCATCCAGTGTGCCTACGCCATGGTACGGTGGGCTTATTCTTCTGCTTTCATGATGTCGTATGATTATATTTATGTCAGATGTTGCTTACTGAATTTTTTTTATTTTCTTTCTTCATCAGATTTAAAATCACTAAATTTGCCTTGTGGAGGAGGCCCAATGACGCTTTACGTGAGGGAAAACATATCGGATTTGGAATCAGCAGCTACAAAATTTGAGCAGGAGGAGAATATATTTCGAAGTGTCGAGAAACTCCGTAGAACTGACGAAGACTTCCATTTGCTTTCTAAAATATATGGAGGACCTAACAATGATGGATATGTTCCTAGTTCCGAGATGTCTTTAGGATTAAACAAGAAACCTTCAGCTAATGGCTCTAGTTCTCAGTTTAACTCATCTGATGTCTCTCAAAGAGTTAAAGCCGAAGATGCTTTTTTCGATACTTCACCGGAATCTTCTACGACAAGACTTCTCATAGTTGCAAATGTAAGGTTCCCACAATTTTTTTGTATGCCATTTATCTTGGGAGAATCACCAAAGGTATCACATCACTATAAGTTTTGGGCTCACCTGGCCTTGCTTGTGCAGGAAGATGCAAATTCCCACTTGGATAACAACCTGAAAACTGAAATGGAAAAGATAGATGAATCTGACTCAGATATGTTTAGGGTCAAGCGACGATCTTCTGCCAAGACGGTTCTAAAGTTTAGACCAAGGTTCGAGCCCGACGAACCAGATAAGAAGCATAAGGTACTGCTGTTTTTCTTTTACTATCTTTTCCTGGAGATTTAAGTACACCTTTCTCTTACTAGAATTTGGATCTGTCAGGATTTGAAGAGACAAAGAACACATCCCGACTTTTCTCATATCCGTAGTTCGGTTCCAACTCAGTCAAGGCACCATCTGACTTCCACCTCGAACAAGTTCGAGAAAACATCAAACCAGCGAGCCCACAGTTCGAGTTCGACTTGTAGGAAACAGCATCTAACTGATTCTATAGACAGAAACTTGGACAGAGAATATAGTAAACCCACCTCAATAAAGTTGAAGAGATCACACGGCAAACGAAGATTCAGTGACCAAATGAGATCTCCATGGCATTGCATACAACTTGAGCACAAACTCGGGAATCGTACAAGGCAGCCACCCTAAACATATGGACAGATGGACAACAACCAACGTTGGTTACGATTCAACCATACATTGACACTGGTAGGACTAACGACACGCATTCTTTATACGGCATTAAACCTAACGGGACTACGATAGAGAGTTTCAATTCAACCATGGAAGCAAAGTACAGACATATGCTGAGAGTTTTTGGCAGGAGAACCTTTCTCCTTGAGAAATGGTTGATGCTTTAGATTTTAGATAGGTGGAAGAGGATTAGGTTTTTTTTTATTTTCAATTTGTTTGTTGATGAT
The DNA here is from genome assembly GCA_027422505.1 of Craterostigma plantagineum. Lineage (NCBI taxonomy): Eukaryota > Viridiplantae > Streptophyta > Magnoliopsida > Lamiales > Linderniaceae > Craterostigma > Craterostigma plantagineum. The sequence goes on along the minus strand of JAPQWV010000065.1, from coordinate 2,493,900 downwards.
TCAAATCTGTTGCTGCTTCTTTCTTCCCTTGCCCTTTTGAATCGTGCTTGTAATATTTCCCAAGTACAGAAATAAATAAATAGCATTCAAGTTCAGCTGTGTTCCTTCTTATTGGGCAGCATTAAACCAAACCAACAGCATGCATATATTAATAAAATATGCATACTTACCCAATACATACATAAATACATTTTGAACTATTAAAAAGGAAAAAAAGCTTCACAAGTAGTTATTGTAGAAACCTCTCTCTCTCTCTCTCTCTCTCTCTCTCTAAACATGCAGAAGAGACAGTCACTGTGCTCACCATTATCATCATCATCAAAGCTTCGGTTAGCCTCCTCAGATTCACTGGATAATATTCAGACAGCATCAGTATCTTCATTGGTTACAAGTAATGATTCTGATGAACTCAAGAAGACGATGAACAACGATAAGATCGTCGTCAGGTCGCCTGATGCTGAAAGCTATATTCACATCATTCCATTACTTACTCGTGTGTTTTCTCATCCTCTACATGTCCTCCCACGACCCTTCTCAAAACGGTATACCGATATATAAATAATAATGATAATGATAATCTTCTTTTTCTGTAATCAATGGATATTATATTCCCTGCTGTTATACACAAAGGCCAATTGTAATTTTTTCTCTTTTTACAGACATGGCTGGCTTTGGAGGAATCTATACCAAGACTTTCAATGATCCTTCAGGTAAATTAATTAGATATCTCTTATTGCAGTTGTTGGAAGTATGTGATGGGAAAAAAATGGTATATTTTCAGTTGTGGAGGACAGCGTTAATCGTCTGCGAAGCACGGGGAAGAAGATCAAGAAAAGCGATGTATTGGCAATTCGAAGCTTGAAAAACTTGAAAAAGCACAGGAAGTTCGGACACGTTACGTCTTGATTAATCAATGTTAATGATAATAAAATTAAATCGATAACCAACTCTCGTATCGCCCTCAACTTTTACATTTTAGTTTTTTTTTATTATTATTATTTTTGTCCTCCCTCCACTCCATGTGTACCTCCTAATCATCAAGTAGTAATTATAGATAGAGGCTTGAAGAAGACGGTTTTTATTTATTACCTGTCACGGGCATTTTGTCATTTACTGTTGATCACTTATATTTCAAGCTCTATCAATTATTTATTGAATAATAAATGTTATATTGAACAGTGATATTATTTGTTTATTTATAATAATATAAATAGCTACGTCGGGCGTCGGCGTGTGGGGTTCATTGGGAAGTCGAATACAGCTATGAACACCAAACCAAACCTCGTGCATATATTTAAATAATTCACTTTTTTTTTCTTCTATTAATTGATAATAATTGTTAAAACGGAAAAACGCAAATCACACATACCCTCGAACTTGATCTTTTAGACTGTTCTCATCAATCACTCAACCAATACGAAAATGCCATAGAGAACCTATGTTCGAGATTTCAATGGAGATAATATGTCGCTATTATTACCATATGCGACTCTTCATACAAGGAATCAAACAACACTTGGCAGAATTCAATCAAATGACTCATTCTCAATCATCAATACAATACAATGTAATGAAAATCAAAGAACCAAAGCCTTGAACCGTCACAATTTACACAATGATCATTTTTCTATTATTTTTATTCCGCGAAATCTCCACCCAATCAACCTGCCATGAACTATTACCCTTCTTTTATTATATATCTGTAAATTCTGGCGATTGTGCATTTTACATGAGAAGCTACTGTCATATGTAAACCGATAGTTTCCATGAACTAATATGAGCCATATACAACATCAACATTCAATCCCAAGAACCCTTATTTCAGAATATGCATATATACTCCCCAAATCCCTGCTTTTGAAAATCAATTATCATTCGAAGTGAATCGTTCTAAAGAAATGCAGAAATGAAATCAACCAATCAATCATCACGACCTGCTTCTGTTGCTTATCAGCGTAGGCGTAACGCTTACGACGCCTATCAGGAAAAGCGTAGCTATAGACTGGAAATCGTAGAGGTCGCCAACCGATTGCAGCTCGCCGAGCGCAATTCCAGCCTATTACATCAAATCCCACGAAATCGATTTAGTTAACAAACTCTCGTCCTAAAATGGTCGAAAGGAAAAGCAGCAGAGGCAAATACGTACCCTAACAGTGACGAAAGCGGCGGGAATTAGGCCAATGACAGTCGCCAGGAAGAAAGTACGGTAAGGAACGTCGACGATCGGCGAAGCAACGTTTATGAACGTGTTAGGAAGGGCCGGCGTCACTCTGAGGAAGAGCATGTAGTTGAGAAGGCTTTCGCGCCTTTTTGCCACCTATTGTAATAAGAACATATGAGTTACCAAGATTATAAAACTCTGTGCTGTAATGATTTGGGAATGAATAGTGTATCACCTGGGCTTGAAAGAAGGTTAGTTTATCAGGCCATAAAGAGAACACGAGCGGGCGACCGATGATTTTGGACAAGAAATAGCAAGAGGAAGCGCCCGCCGTGGCTGCGAAGACGACGAGCGATACGCCTTTCAATACGCCGAAGAGCGCACCGGCGAGCAGAGACATGAAGACGGTTCCTGGGATCATGAATGTCTGCATAAAGATGTACACCGAGCAGTATCCTACGAGGACTTGCGCTGTGTAGTCGCTTGAGTAGCTCTCCAAATTGTCTCTGTTGAAAGAAAAGGAACTGCGAAATTCAGACCAGTTTTTCGATGCCTTGGAATGGAACGGAATGGAATGGAAATGGAACAGTCTTATTACGAATGAAGATCCCATTTGAGCAATCTCAACAGCACAAAAGCTTTATATTTCAGATGACTTTACAGCTGAAAAAACCTCGGCTCTGAGAACAATCAGAGCCACCATTGAACATACCAAAAAGAAGGCAGGATCAAAAGAGCAATGCAATACAATACCTGAGCAATTGAAGATCGTCTAAGGAACGTGGAAGCTTCAAGAAGCTGTAATCAGATGCGGGCATGGTCATATACACCGCAGACAATCCGAACACGAATCCCAAAACGACGCCGCAGCCAACCAAAACCTCCCAAATCGACAAAGGGAACTTCCTCGATCTCGCGCTCTCGTTCAATTCAGGCGCCACGCGACTCGCATTAACCTCCATTTCCGTCAACGAAATCAGCAATGGGTGTCGTTAATTTCCCCTTCCCTGTTTCTGGGTTCTCAAAAGCAATCGCCTTTCTTCGATAACAAATGCAGGAAATACGTCACATACGCATTATGGGACAATACAAAGATCGATAACAAGCTACAGATTTGCCTTTCTTCTTCCGATTAGAGAGATAGAGAGGATTGATGAGCTTTTATCTCTTCAGCTACGACGATTTTCCTTTGGGTGCACGCAGACACCTCTCTCTCTCTCTCTCTCTCTCTCTCTCTCTCTCTCTCTCTGTGTGTGTTTATTTATGAAGAATATGAGGGAAGTGTCGTTGTCCCTTATGAGACGCCGCGCGATGAAGAATATTCGTATCGTATGGGCACAAAATCCATAATTCACAAGTTGGGAAAGGCAAAAGAACGAAGACATCATCATCTATGATTGGATTTCCTTATCCCACTTTTTACGTCATTTTATAGTTTAATAACGTGAGACAATTATAGAAAGGAAATGGCCAACTAAACTAACACATGGAAATATAATATAGTCCGTCATGTGAGGATGATTGTAATTGCACATGGCAATTTAGTTGTCTTCTTCTTTGTTAGTTTATTTATTTATTTATTTTTATATGGGTAATAACATGCTGACTTTATTTCGTTTGTAGAGAGGGGGACAAACGAAGAGACTGTGATTCTTTATGGATTCATTTATTACAGCGATGGTGAGTAACTAAATCTTATCACGCAAATATCATTTTTTTTTTTCATTCTAAAGTAACGTGCGCTTTATATACACGTTTAGGCAATATACATACGAACCTAAACACGATGGCGTGCGAACACGTTTAGTCATTATTGCACAAGTTATTTACACGCCCATATTCACACAGAAGTTGTTTCTTTCGATATAGGCTTACATCTCTCAGTTTCTCCTCCTCTTCTTCTTCTTCTCCTCTCTCCCATACCTATTCTTTAACTGCAATTTTTTTTCCCAACAAAACAAAGCAATCCCACGTAAGAAAATTAACCAAGAAATCGACAAGGCTGAGTAAATTTCCTCACCATGATGATCAAGATTCGAACAAAGACTGCGACGAAATCAGCGAAGAGCGTAAGAGCATGCTTCGCATAGTCAAGGTTCCCAAGGTGTGCTTCTTCGATTATCGCCTGAGTGTCGTATATTATGTAGCCCACAAACACCATGAGACCAAAGTAGAGCTGCAAGAATAAGAAAGAAAAGCGTTCAGTTTCAGTTTTTACTGAACTTGCGAATACGATATGCCCATGAGCTTTCATGCCTGGAAACTGAAAGCTGCCATGGAATCGCCGAAGATCGAAGATGCAAAGCGAAGCCACAGCATAATCGAGAGACCCGAAGAAAGGAAAGCTCCCAAGTACAAGTACTCTCTACGCTTTGCTACCATTGCAGCTGCCGAGAAACAGGCAAAAGCTAAAGAACAGCCAACAAAAGTGCCGAGGAGTATGCTGCAATGATCAGGGAAGAGCATATCAGCAGTTATTATTAGAAACGATAAGTGAAAAAATCCCGGGGATGAAAAGTACACACCTCGGATCGAAGTCGATGGCGAGCTTTATCAGAGGACCGATTGAGGCGCCCTGGAGAAGCGCAGACGCCATAAGAAGTGAGACCCTCTTTTTCTGCTTGGAAGTGAAGGCTGATAATGAGATTACTAACAAGTTTTTTCGGTAAGAATTTGATAATACCTTTTCGTGAGTAGGCGTGGAGAGGAGCAAGGCAGTGATAGACATGAATCCAAAGGTTGTGAGGAATCCGCCGATGTTCCATAGTACGTGAAGGTAAGAGCCCACTGCTGATGCTACCAAAGCAAAGCATAGAGACAAATAAACCTGTAAAAAATCACGAGGTCCCAATTTATTCATTTCTCTGCAACCACGACGAATTATAAGGCAATTTTCTGCGATATTGAGCTGCAATTTCAGGCGAAAATCCCAGATGGTAAACCAACTCACTAAGTGACATGCAGCTCAAATCCCAACCGAGAAAGAAAGGAAAGGTTCAACCTTTTTCAGATGGGTTTGAACGACGGGCGAGATACGACGGAGATTCTTGAGGGAGTCGTAGCTCCTCCATCCATTGCCGCGTGATTCGAAGAAAGATGCGAAAGCTTCCATTGCGTTTCTTGCGATGACTTTTGTGTGTTTGCTCTTTGCTAGTGAAGTGGACCATTCGGCTATATATACATTATATATATTGTATAAAGTCGCACACACACTAGAGCGCGAGGAATTCGAAAATTGGGAATTTGTACCGCGAAATTTCTTCGAAGTTACCTCATATTTGCCCTTTCCCCTTCGCTTGTAATAATTTAATCGTAACTAGTTGACCATACTAAAGTCTCGTCGTGATATCCGATGAAGTCATCTAAAACGTATCATTCTTCCATAGTTATATTATTACACAACTCGCATAATACAAATAAAATCCTCAACTATGAACTAGGCTATATATATATATATATCTATGATTGAGCACCATTCGCAATGCCAATACAGAGTCAAACAATTAGATGAATGCATAAAAGATTACATTTTTATCGACTTGACCGAAATATTGCACACACCCTTCCTCTTGAATGGGCTATTCGAAGGGCATGAAGTTGAGGTAGAAAAGAAGCCGAATCTCATGGTCTCTGATAAGCGTGATTCACACAAGTAAATAAAAAAAAAAAACAAATCATTTCTCCAAATAATACATGATCCATTCCACACACAAATGAAGAAACGACCATAGTAAAACTAATTGCACAACAATAAGTTCGAACTCAGAACCATCAAATACATAACAATTATCTCTCTTGGCTATAGGTATTTGAAAAAAATAAAATAAAAATCTCACCATCTCTTTCCATGTTGTTGTTCGTTTACGATCACAACGACTCGGGACTCGTGGAAGGTCTGATTCTCGACGGCATCTGCTGCAAGAACCTCCCGCCAAACTTGGGGGGCGTAATCGACATTTTATCCAAAGAACAATCGAAATCATCGTCGCCCTCGCTGTCTTCTTCGCTTCCATGCTGTGGTATGTCTATACCATCTTCACGAGCTTCTGCAATATCTTCGTCGTCGCTCGTGCAGCAATCCTCGCCGTCGTCTTCGTACGTGCTTCTCACCATTGACCAGTATAAGTAATTTGGACGGATGAATCTGATAGAGGTTCGCAAGAATAAATTGGGTAATTGAACGAACATCTTCATTGTTCGAGGGCAGTTTGGTAAGTATGAGCAGACGAGAGTTTAACAAGTAACCTGTCGCACTTCCTTAATAGGCATGGATCAAAAGGGAAGAACATGTCAAGTGCACCAAATGCCTGGAAATGGTCAGATTCCTCAATGTTGTTGTAGCTCAAGTCTTGGAGATCTGTGAATAAGTGATTTGCCTTTGATAAGTGGAGAAACTCATCGACTATTGAGCGCAGGCAAACCTGCGGGGAAAAGTAATCTAAGGTGAGCAATTCTCGAAATGGTTTTCTTTCTTCAGGGAAAAGTGAATGCTAACGAACTGATTCACGCCATGGGAAGCAGTCCATTGTATACCTGCAGTGGTTTCAAAGGACGCCCAAGAATTCTCACGATGGGCATGTTGAGTAGCTTGAGCTTGATTTCGGGCACAGTGAGCATTTGTCTCATGCGAAAGCAAAGAACATACATTATGGCCTGCAACACAATTAAAAGTTTATTTAGAATGGAAACTAGGGAGAGAGACGATAGAAGCTGTGGAGCAAAAGGAGGAAAAGGGAATGCATTGAATAACAGAATGCAGAATTTAATGGCTATATTATATGGCAGAGATACTTCAGAGTAAGCGAGACCTGGCATCCAGCATAAAAAACTTTATGGGCTTTAGGATTTGTTTTGCCACTCTGACCATGGTTCTTGCAGTAAAGGGAACACCAATTCACGACCCTGAACCATCGTGTCAAGGAGACCAAAACCAAGCAACGAAATGGACTACATTAATCTTGGATTCTTTATTTCAGAAGGATATATGCAAAAGAAAAATATTAGAGACCTTTCAAGCATTGATGTTGCGAGTGAGGCTGAAACAAATTTTGCACGAGACAAATAACTGGCAAGATAGGCAACAGCACTCAATCTGTGAAATATGTAGAACACTTCAGCATCAGGTTGCAATACATGATATGCTAAAGTAACTGATAAGAAGCATGAAGCAAAATGTATAATCAGATCATTTTTTTTAAAGATTATGATGCCTTTGACAAAATTGAGAGAAGATTGACAATAGGAATGTTATACAATCAACAGCAGAAAAGATATCCATAAACATAGTCAATAAAACATCAAAGCAGGCACTGATGAATGGTATGGTATAAATCAGGCAGTTACCTGCGTTCAGCATTTGGGCTGCGGACAAAGACATCTACAAGTAAACTAGCAAACATTTCTCCGCATTGTTCAGGATCCAATGAACATGCGTAAAACAGGACGAACTAGAAAAGAAGAACATATTAGAAGTGAAGATTGACCAAACATTGTATTGGATGCAAGTTCAAAACATCAGAAGCCAACAATGACAAGTAACAAACATCCACCAGACTCAAAAAGGTCTGCCAGAAATACCTGTGCAAATTTTGACTTGTATGCTGTCAAAATGGTTATTTGAAATGAACTGAGAAGGGTTTCAAAAACCTGAAGCGCCATTGAAATAAGCGTTCAATATAACCTGAAGCATCAGCATAAACCAAGAAAAATGATAAGAAAATAATTTACCTGAGCCAAACGATTATTCTCATGGCAATATTTGAGGTGTTCTAAAGTAAGCACCATCAGGCTATCTAACTTCTCAGCAACTAAATTTCCACTAAAGAATCGTCGTATTAAATCATCTCTCGTAAGCTGCAGACAGGCAAAACCAAACATGAGAAACAATATTATTCATAACGGGTGGCAAACATGCAGCATACTTGTGATGACACTGCGTTGTGTCCATGTCACCAAAACATACCACTCTGATAGAAAATTAAACTTCAATATAAGGAAAGTAAATAAAACGTCTTAGTTAGTCCTCTCTAAAGAAGAGTAATCATCACCTCTGTTGAATCTTCCTCAATATGGTCATTTTGCCCTTCAAAATCTTCCAAGTCCATATCAAAGATGCCCTTCTGAAAATCATCATCCGAAATCTCACTCCAATGAATTTCCACCTGTGATAAAGCCAGAACACATTATGGATAAACACTGAACCTTCAAAAAATACCATTTGATACCACCAATATTGCACTAACTTACATCTAGTTCCACCAGTCTGTCCACAATCGAAACAAGCATTGTGCGTCCAAGCAGTTTGCCCATCACACCGCATTCCAGCCTCAACATATTCTCTACATATATCACCTGACACTGCAGCTGCAGCATAAAAACTATCACCGGCTGGCAAAGGTAACCATTACGATCGCATTGATAATTTAAATTTTAATTCATATCCAAATGCAGTTTTAGTTATATCTAAATTTGGTATGACCTACTACTATATGCAGTCAACAATAGATTACATAACAACTAAACTTAATATACAAGTCATCGTACAGGTTTGTCAGAGTATATATTTGGCATCCTACTCCTGACTATCGCCTGCAATCTCAGAGGTGAAAGAGGGACCAAATTGCTGATGTTTTCCAAAGTAAAATGAATACGATCCAGAACTTGCTTCTTCTTTGTCAGACTGACGAATTGTAGCTGCCTCTGCATATCCGCACTGTAAGAGCCAGAAAATTTTGATGTTGGTGGCATGAAATTGACAACAAGCATCTCCAAGCACAGATCAAGAAATTCTCCATTTGAAGAAGCCTAAAACAAGAACGCAAGAAAAACAACAAAATAAGGACCCATTTGTTTAAATATGCCAGCAATAAGAACAGATCCCACCACCAAAGCATACCAGTAAAACGAGAAACTCTACCAATGCATCCATCACATCAGTACAGTAATCCCAAAGGTTCATGGCAAGTATCTGAAAGTGAAAAGCTTATCAAAATAATAACATTATGGACATCTTACTCTTTAAGGGTGCACATGTAAAGTAACTCACAGATGATAGCATTTTCTGATGGTATTTAACGTCAATACAAGAAATGGCACCAGTAACAGCGTTCAAACACGTCTGCAAATAATTAACAACAAAATTATCCAACATCGCCGCACATCAATGAACGCACTGTTGGTATTTAACAATACAAAATGAGAAATTTACCACAAGAAGAGCAACATCCTCAACCTCTAGACGCTCTTTACGGTGCATCACCGCAGCAAGTTGTTCATAAAAATCACAATCACCCTGGGACAATTATATAGAAAGAGAGAATTCATTCTACAGCTGACAAAAAATATACTGCTTTGCAAAAAATCGTTCTTCATATACCTTCTTTTTAGCTTCAAGAGCTGACCTGACATGATAATCCAGCTCAGAGTCGGAAAAATGCGGCTCATCCATATCAGGTAATCCCATATCTATTTCCTCACCAATTCCTTACCCTGAGCTACCTCGAGCTAACTACGAAAAAGATCGAAACGACGCGAATTAACGAAGAACAAAACAAGCATATCAAATAGTCGGAGATAAAAAGTTTTTTCCACAGAAAAACAAGGATATGGATAAAAATCAAACCCAAATAAGATTCCCCGACGTCTCAGAGTTTGAGGAGAGGAGACAGCTTTCACAGAGGGTTTTGAATCTCATAAAATGGCTCTTTTTCTCTTATTACGATGGGCCTTGATATTGGGCCACTTTCCTCATATAATATTAGGCCTGTCACGGCCCAATAAAGAGAAGAATTGTTTTTCTTGGGGCAAATCGGGTAAATTACCTTGAACGAATATTCTTTCAGTAAGAGGGATGAGCTGTATGTTAAAGACTCGTTTGTTTGATAAAAGTTCATTTACCCAATAATATTAACAAGGAAATCATAAGATCAGGAAAAGCTCGATCAAGTTTTGGAGCTGAAACGATGACGATTTCTTCAGCTCACCGCGATTCATTGGACTCATCAAGCAGGTAATATCCCGTGCATGCAATTTGTTTCTGATCTCAGATGTCTAATTCTTCCCTATGTTTCATTGCTTCGGACGAATGAATCATCCATCATAGCTTGCTGTTTGTGTTTTCCGATTGTTCATTAGTGGATGTTCGTGTGGAATCACGATTGTTCAAAGTTGTCTGATCGTTTTCTGTTGGAGTGACATTCGTTCTTGGTTATATTTCTTCCATGATTGGGTGGCTTGTACTTCTCATTTGCCGTGTTGTTTAGGGCATTGGATGCTTAGGTATAGTTGTGATTATTTTTCTTGTTACTCTGCATGTTGGTCGTTCCGTTTATCGAATGTTTCATCCTAGACCAATAATTTTGGGGTTGTTTGTCTTTTCTGGTGATCGCTGAGCTAGTAGCTATATCTGCATACATATGTTTGTGTTTCATAAGAATAGAAATAATAGATGAATCAACGATACTATGTTTGTACTTCGTTTCTTTGAAGCCATTGAGTTGCTGTCCTTATTTTTGTGCTAGGAGCCTCAACTTCTTTTATGTATCTTCTCACTTTAATAACTTAAATAGTGTGTTCTTGTTTAGTTCTCTGTTGCAAGTTGCTCCACTCGAAGCAGTTCTATTTGATGTCGATGGGACATTGTGTGATTCAGATCCTCTTCACCACTATGCTTTCCGTGAAATGCTTCTAGAGGTGATATACTTGCACATTGCTCAAGTTCCTCATTCCTTTGCTCCAGTCGAACCATAGATACCTTGATTACAAAAGTCTGTGCAATATGTGAGGCAAATATGGTTCTTTTCTGTTAATATGACAGATTGGATTCAACAACGGTGTTCCTATTGATGAAGAATTTTTCGTCAAGAACATTGCTGGAAAACACAACGAAGACATAGCCCGTGCCCTTTTCCCCAATGACCAGGAAAGGGGTCTCAAGTTTTGTGAGGACAAGGAAGCAATGTTTAGGAGGTATGTTTTCTTCTCCATTCCCCTTCTTAAACTCCCTCTGTAAACACTTGACTGGCAGACGCCCTAAAATCAAGTGAAATGGCACACGCAGGATCGTCAAGGACAAATTGGAACCTGTAAAAGGCTTATACAAGCTTACGAAATGGGTCGAAGATCGTGGATTGAAACGAGCTGCTGTTACCAATGCTCCTAAGGAAAACGCAGAGCTGATGATAAAGTTGCTCGGACTCTCTGACTTCTTTCAAGCTGTTATTCTTGGAAGCGATTGCGAACGTGCAAAGCCATTCCCAGACCCTTATTTAAAGGCACTCGAAGTGCTGAAGGTGCCGAAAGAGCACACTTGTGTATTCGAGGTTCGATTCGTACACCATCCCACCTAAACTTATTTCACTCCTTTTTATTACATCCTACTTGAAGTTCCAACCGAAGTTTCGATTCAAGATAGGTGTAGTCCCATTTACGCCTTAGTTTTTTGTTGATCTTCTTGCCACTTTCTGGATGTGTCAGGATTCTGCTTCAGGAATCAAAGCTGGCGTGGCGGCTGGTATGCCTACGATTGGCTTAACGACAAGAAATCCACCACAAGTTCTAATGCCAGCAAATCCCACCTTTCTCATCAAAGATTACGAAGATCCGAATCTTTGGGCCGCCATTGATGAGCTTGACCGATTTGGGAAGGCCGACTAGCAAAAAAGCTTTGTATTGTTTTACGATTGGTAACTTGATTATTACTAAGGTATGCTTGGCATACTATATTTTCATAAGGTGTTGTGGTGGGACAAAAAAACAATATAGATAGTTAGCCCTGGAAACATAACTATTGCTGGGCTGCGAAAGTTTATAAAGCGTACTGAGGATGATATTGTTGACCCTGAAGCTCTTTTAAAATACACTAGGCTAGTTGGCTTCTTCATCATTCCATCATGGCATCCGTAGATGCTTCTCCATGCTCCTGAGATTTTCTCTTCTTTTTACCTTCAAAAAGTATCATAATCTAGAGAGTGAGGAATAAGTAGTGAAATAACTCATGGTGGTTGGACTCACCTTTCTTTTTCAGCTGCTTGATTCTAACTTTCGAATTTTTCTTCATCGGAAATTTAACAGGACTCTTGTTCATGTCCCGCGAGCTCCCTGCGTTATGTTTCAACTTTCAACACTTTCCCATAAGATAGAAAACCAAAACTTTCAACACTTTCCCATAAGTAAGTTTAGGCACACACACACAGCATAATATAAACATCTTGAAGGGGAAAATAAGTGAAAAAAAAAGGAAAGAGAGATGTCGACGTGCAAACAAAAGATAAAAAAAAAAATCAGCAACCAAAGAAATGAGCACAGGGATAAGTAACCACACCTTCAGCAACGGCCATCTCTACGTCCTGCATCGTAATGAGACCTTTCTCGACAGCCTCCTTTTGTTCCTGTTTCGAAATAGTGCAGCAGCTGAAAAAAATAACTCACAGAAAAATAACCGATGACGGAAACGACGACGGCGACGATGATGTTGAAATCAATTACCCGTCTCCATTTCTTCAGTAACTTGCGCTTGCGCTTGCCGGAGGTAGAGAGGGGCTGAGGTTTCTGCCGAAGCTTCCCGGTGAGAGGATCGCCGTGGATCAGCCTCTTCCGTTCCGCGATAGCAATTCGACGCCGCTTTTGCACCACGTTAAATTTAGCCATATCTCAATTTCTCCTTCTCAGTTCGGTAGTTTTGGTTTCTGAGTAAAATATACTAAACCCTAATTGTTAGTTTCGCTAATTATTCATCTGCACGACTTTTCTCGCCAAATAGAAATGAAAAAAAAAAAAAATCAGAGGCAAATACGGCACTTCGTTAATTATTTAGTGGGCCGAAATGCCACTATTTGGGTCTGTAAATGGTCTGGGCCATACGACGTATGTGAAGGCCCAATTAGTCGAGGAGAAAGAAAACGTATGGGGTGTTTTCACTTTTCAGCAGCAGAAATTGTGAATATATTACCTCGGACGGAGGTGGAGGAAGAAGAAAGGGTATTGAAATAAAATAAAACAAAAACCAAATAGTGTTATTAAGCATTTGAATCTGATTAGCAAAGGCCCGCGCGCAGGTCGAAATAGAGAAGAGAGAGGCTTTTAATTGAGCTCTAGCAATGGCGTCGCCGGACGCAACAAACGCGCCGTTTAGCTCGGGGAAGAGTCTCCGCGGCCTCAATAAACCGAAGTGCATCAAGTGTGGCAACGTTGCTCGTTCCAGGTTATTTGATTTTGCTCGAAAACAGTTTTTCCTTTTTCTTTCGGTATTCTTGTTAGGGTTTTGGATTGTATGTCCGTGGCTTGGGTGCTGTTCCTTGTTGAGTTGGTGTCCGTCAGATACGTGAATTGGTTTTTTGACCAGCGGTTGAAATTTTCTGATTTTAGTTCAGTTATTGAAAATTTTTAACGATTATTCAGCTAAAATATGCAATCTATGACAAAATTATTGTTACAACTTTTTTTGTAAGCACACACCTTGACTGGAGAAGAAGCCCTTTCTTGAATTGAATAGTGGTTGGGTTGAGGATAAGATTTGAATCATGTGATATACCTCATTGCTACTTTAAGAATTCATCTATGGGGAAAGAAGAGGCCCCGTTGTGAAGAGAATCTGTATTTATACAGCTTGCATTTCATAAACTGTGAAAACATATGTTGCTACTTAGAAGCGCCTTCTGAGTTATAAAACTGTGAAATTAACATTCTGCTAGTCTGTTTGGTAAGTATTTTTTATTCGTCTACGTAGTTGTTCCTATCTTCACGTCATCCCGATTTTTGGTCCTTTTCAGGTGTCCGTTTCAGTCCTGCAAGAATTGTTGTGCCAAAGCTCAAAATCCGTGTCATATACATGGTATGTTATTTACTGTTTGAGTATCCCTTATATACTGTTATTTACTGCAGGAATGGTTGTGCCAGTCAAATACATCGTCTTAAATTTCCTTGCCCTCGTTTTTCTTGTCGTTTCACCGAGTCACAAAATGATTAATTTGGTTCCTGCAGTTTTGAAAGGAAGCTCGTCGCTCCCAGAGAAGCCCCCTGCTTCCAGCTCCCCTCAAGTTGACCAGCCACCAGCTGAAGTTCCTTTTTCGGTGTAAGTTGAATCAGCAAAATTGCATTTTCTAACTATTTATCGATACCGACAGATCTGTGTGTATGATTGCTCCAACGTTCCAAGATTTGTTTCTGATTACGTCGTATCGCATTCACCGTGTGAGAAGAAATACCTTGATAAGCTGATGGGAGTTTTACTGCATGGTTTCCTTGCACACGTCTTTTATTTGCATGCTTCTTGAGATGGATTACGGGGAATACCTTTGGTGATTGGTGTGATGTGATTGTTATATATTGGCTCATTTAACTGCTTCGATTTTCCTATATCTGTAAAACAGCAACGTTAACAGGCTTCGTCAGCTTTCCAACAACTTCTCGCAGTTCAACAACTTACAGGGGCCATTACGCCCCAGGAAGCCACTGACAAAGAAGGTCAATAAACAACACATTCCCTTCATACTAACTTCTCGCAAAACATACGTTACAGCTTGAAAAACTAACGGCAATGCATCGAACCATTATTCCTCCAGGACGCCCAGCTGATAAACGAGTGGAGGTTCCTGAAGTTGAAAGAGTTCAGAGACGGGAAAATCCAAGCAGAAAACGAAGCGTTCGACCGCTACATGCAAAACGTCGGCCTACTAGAGGAAGTGTTCTCCGCCGAAACTTCGCCGCAAGGCGAACGACCTCTCTCCTCTCCCACGAAATCACTCTCCGATGGAGAAGGCGACGAGCCCACGATTCAACAGCTGAAGTTGAAGCTGAGGTCAGAACCGTTGAGGCAAGAAAACTTCAGAAAGAGGATCAAGTTCATCGTCGACCTAGGGCTAAACAAGCTCAGGAAAAACGAATCCGCCCGTGCAAGCGCTGACATCATCGTCGACGAGGAAGAAGCCCCGCCCTCGGCCAAGAAGATGAAGTTTCCCCGAGGGGAGAGATCAGCTGCAGCCCTCGAAGATCTCCACGACAAGCTGAGCAAAGTGAGGAACGAAGACGACCTCGAAGCTTGCTATGGGACTGCAGCCAGCGTATTTGGGTGGGATGAAAAGCCGAGCCATATTGGGCCGACGTTTGCAAAGGAGCATATCGTAAAATGGGTTCAGCCGCGGGCAATTGACTCTGAAACTATGCGCAGAGTCAACGACTATTTTTCTTCCCTCGGCGAAGACGCTTTGGAGCAGCTGTGAATCGGTCTTTCTTCTCCAGAAATTTGCTGCTTACTAATTACATACATGACAGTTTGTAAAAAAAAACAGCAAGAAGGAAATGATTTGGGACATAGTTTTGCATGGCTTTTGTAATAAAAAGTGCTTAAAATGTTGTGATGAGTTCCTTAGGAAGGTTACATTAATTTATTTTCTTTTATCTTCTTTGATAACTATATTCTACTATCTGTTTATTTTCGGAGCAACACCACCTTAGTAGTTCTAATTAAGTTAATCTTCGAATTTAATCTTCTTATTAGTCGAGTGAATTTGATCAATTTTGCCGCAATTTTAACTTGTCATCATGTACGTACAAAACTATAGAATTGCAAATATAGTAAACTTTTTAAGAATGTTACAAAACTAAACAACTTTTTTGCTTTTAGTTATTATTTTATCCACTTTGACCACAAACTATTTCAAATTACAATTCTCCACTCTCATTACTACTAATAAGCAATATTTTATTTGATAATTATATTTTTAGTTCAAATTAAATTTAATTGCTTTCAATTAAAACATTTTAATTAAAACATAATCTCATTTGCTTGCGAAGGACGAGAATCAACATATAGAGAATATCATTCTTTTATTATTGTTATTTCTTTTGTAAAGAAGATTATAAGAATAAGAAAACATATTCGAACGGAGTCAAATGTCACAAAACTCAATTCGACAAAATAAAATTGAATTTTCAGGAACAAAGGCGAAAGTCACCAAAAAAGATGATTCTTAAAACAAAATTAAAATAAATCAGTTATATGGATCGGAGAAACTAGCCCGATAAACGATGATAATTGTTCGGATCTAGTGTAGATTGGTGGCGTGGTTGTCTCTATCGTCCATGATAACTTCAAAGGAACGTTCGGCTATGTTTTCTTATTCTTCTGATCATCTTATATTTTTTAATAATGATATTCTATAAAGATTGATGTTCTATTAATGCAAGAGATTCTCGGTACTGCTTAGTGCGAGTCAATGCAAAGGGGATTATGTTTAATTAAAATATTTTAATTGAAGTGATTAAATTTAATTGGATTTTAAAAATATAATTAGCAATAAAATATTGCCTTATTAGTAGTAATGAGAGCGTGGAATTGTAATTTGAAATTGTTCTGTGCTCAAGGTGAAAAAAATAATAATTAAAAGTGAAAAAGTTGCTTATATTTGCAACATTGTTAAAAAGCTAACTATGTTCGCACTTCTATTTCAAAAATATCACTATTTTTGCCTTTCTCTCGAGGAAAAATAGTTATTTTCTATTTTCTAGCTACTTTGTGAAGTTACCTTGGTGATAGATAGATAGATAGATAGATAGATAGATAGATAGATAGAAATAGATAGTTTGGCCTGGGTGAGCTGTGTGGAGGAGACATGGCCTGTTCAACGGCATGCGCGAGCTTGGCTTACTGCAAGCTCTCAATTCCTAGTCGGTGCTCCACGTTTAGCGGTGTTGTTAGAATCTCACGCATAGATTTCGCTAGCAAAAGCTCGAGATTGAAAGCCAAGTTCGAGAATTTCGAAGCTCAAGAGGGAACTTTTAGCGAAGATACCGCAAATCGAGAAGCTTCAGTTCAGCGGATAGAAGAACCTGAAGAAGATGACAGGTACTTCTTGTAACGGTTGTTTGCTATTGGAATCTGAAATAAGGTTTATTATGTCTTGACAAATTCGCGTGTGTTTTCAGTTGCTTGCCTTCTGATTTAGAGGGTGCAGTTCGTCAATCTAGCCAAGCAAGTGCAGCCTTCGTTTCTTCAGGAGGAATGAGAGCCATAGTATGTATTTCTCATACTTGTTGATTCGTTCCATTCCTTCAACTTAGGATCGATTTGAAGTCCCCTTGTTCGTCATGAATATGCTATTTTTTCCCTTTAATTACAGTATTTTTCATGATCTTAGTGTTGTATAGGTGGAGCTTTTAATCCCACAGCTGCAGTTTCTCGACGACGAAGGAGCACAATTCGAGCTATGGGAGCTCTCAAAGTTATTCTTGGATACCCTTATTGAAGAAACTGGATCTCAGGTGCTGGATCTCAAGTAACTGAAACAAATTTTCATGTTTACTTTGTCCGATTTGTGCAAAGCCACCCTTCATTTCCGTGACATCTGAAGAAGATTTAACACATAATTTCATTACAGAAAGTTAGAGCCGTATTTCCAGATGCTGGTGCTGCTGCACTGTTAAAATATCAGTGGAAAGATGCAGCCTTTGGTTTCTCGAGGTAAGTTGTTACCTTCTCTCTTCGGACATTTTAGTAAACTAGAAACAAGGACAACCTTTTTTTTTTACAATAATATATGCTCAGCCTAGGCGATCGAAAGCCCGTGAGTGCTGAAGATGAGATTGTTGTGATGGTGGTTCCCGATTATCAGATGTTGGAATATGTCGAGAAAATAGCATCTGACCTCTCCGACGACCCGGTAATTGTTGAATTTTCTCGACAATTTCTTCGAAAAATTTGAGATGATGGGAAATTGATATTATTTCATTCGATGTTTTTAGCCTAGGCCTCTTATCATGTGGAATCCACGCCTCATAAGCGAGGACGTAGGAGTTGGAATAAACGTTCGCCGACTGCGTAGAAACTTTCTGAGGTATATTTCCTACACTAATTCGTACTTTCTCGATTTCTCAAACTACACTGTCTCTTTTCTTGCAGCACGTTTACGACTGTCTATTCGATGAAGCCTCTCTCTTCTGGCGCAGTTTTCAGATGCTATCCTGGGTAAGTAAACTATTCCTTACTAATTGAGGTTGTCTTCGTTCACTTGTAGATGAAGCAGATAACTATTCTATGGTGTTAAAAGTTTGTGGAAGGTGTTTTACGACGATAAGGAGAGACCAAACAGATATCTCCTCGCCCAAGAACAGATACGTCGTCCAGACATTGAAGATCTCGAGGTTAGTTTCAATTTCATTACAGCTCGGGACTCGAAATGCAATGGAAATTCCATCGCTTCACTTGTTTGCCTGCAGATTATATTCGGCGGCCAGGGAAGGTCAGAAAAGGAGGCTTCTTTCCTCGATCAAGCTATGGGCATGTTTTCGTCTTTGAACCGTTTCTTCAAAGTCATTTCGAGATAATGTAGACGCAAAGAAGATACGAAACCAATCTTTCAGCTTATATATATAGCTTCAAAGATGTGTTCTGCTATGGTGTTCGTTTCATTACACCGTCTCCATAGAAATTGCAATGAATCTACACACAGTTACTAAACAAAGATGCAACTTAGTAGACAGACACTTATCAGCCTTTCTTCAGACATGATGAAACACTTGACTTCGCTTCGAAACACAGTAAAAAGAAAAAGTAGCAATTATTATATCTTGGTTCATCTTCATTCGTCGGCAGACGATGAATTTGCGTGCGCAACCCAATACTGTTTCGAAGCAACGAGTATCTTCTCGGGCACTAAAGGCCCGTCTTCATGGTCCATAAGCTTTAAATCCCACCTCATTCCTCCCGCAATTTTCATTACCTTATTCAGCGTATCGACGTCGTCTCTTAAAACCACCGTCCCTTCTGGCCTCAATATTCGATCCATTTCTAGAAGAATGTCTTCGAATTCGCACCTTTTTTGTTGCATGTATAGTCAGTTGATTGAGCAGAAAGATGAAGAAGTCTGCAAATGTGTGATGTAATGAATGATCTTTTTTTTCCTTACTTGTCCTGATAAAGGCTGAACAAACCACTTGTATGAATCAGATCATATGTTCTTGGATAAGTTGAGAAGCCCTCACACCTGAAAAAATAAAATAAAATCTTTACACTCGTCGAAAATTTCCCAAGAACCAAAAACCACGTAAAAATATATTACCAGTCGTGATATATTCCGATCAAGCCTCTCTCGTATACCACGCCGAGGGTATTCTGGGAAATCGTAGGGACGACGTTCATCACCCAAAGCTTCGAAGAGTCCAAAGCAGCAGCGAAACTGCCCAGCCCAGCGTTCATATCCATGATGTTTCTGTACCTTGTTGTTCCAATCAGCTTATTAATTTTCCTGTACGCATTTACGCGCCTTTTCCATAGCTTGACGTCCTCTTCGTAAGATTCTGGCGTAACGCCGTTTATTTCTCCGTTTCGAATTCTTGGCGGAACTTCGAAGAGTCTAGCGGGAAACCTCTTCAGCTGCCCGCCAGCCACTTGGTTTTGGCTCTTTACCTTTGGGTAAGGAGTTACGCATTTTTCCATCTTTTTATACCTTGATTTCATGCAAGGAAAATCCAATCTTTGAATCCTTTTAAGGTTTTTCGGTGAACTTCAGGGTAAACGTGAACTTACCAGACATCATCGTTGTCTGAAGATTTACAGAAGTTGACAGATTCTCTCTTACAAGACTTGTCGTTGATCTTCTTCCTCCATATTGCGACGTCTCCTTTTTCGTACTTTTTCTCCCAGCAGAGGGACTCTGCCAACTCTTCGATCCTCGACTGCTCTGCTTTCAAGTCTTCCTTCGTTCTCTTCCACGTTTCATAGTACGTTTTCCAGTTAATCGGCGGGCCGGATAAAACCCAGTACCCGCCGGGTCGGAGGACCCGATCCACTTCCATCAAGTACATTCCCTCTGTAAATCCCAGAAAAAAGAAAATCAAATTTGCTCCAAGAAACGAAAACTCAATGGCAGCAGAGATCTTGATAAACAGAGCATATTAAAAGCAAAGACATGCCATTGAACGTCCATGGTATCAAGCACCGAGAACACTGAGCCATATCAAAGGCCCGAGAGGGATAAGGAAGAAGAATCGAGCCGAGAACGCCGATGACAGCTGGCACGCCTCGCTCCAAGGCGAACTGAACCTGAGCCTCGTGATTATCCCTCGGGGCGAAAGACATTGCCAATACGTTCCTCTTCATCATGTAAGCTCCCCAGCTAGCAACCTATTTGAGATGGAAAGATCCTACTTTTAGTTCGAAAACTACGCTTTCGGGCAGTTAACATAGATGCAAGAATTTCAGACAGTAAAGCAGAAACATACTCCACAGCCAGTGTCTAGAGCAGTTCGAACAGAGCCATTAGCAATTGGAATAACAGAAGCTAATTCGTCGATGTACTTATCAGCCCCTTGAGGAAACATAGTCCCACCACCTGGGAATTTGAACACGTTCCCCTGAAACTGAACCCAATTCTGCTGAGCTTTCTCCACCGTTAAGCTCTTAAAGGGAACGTTTGCATAGTACACATAGTCGCGGCTCTTAGGCCAAGGAAATGGAGTCGTATAGCCGTTCGGGGCGGGAATCAAGCACCTCAGCTTCTCTTCTTCTGAAGGGCAGTGCCTTTCTCTGTAGATCATATTCTCACGTGGGAATCTCATGGCTCGATCTTGCTCTTGGCAAGGCGTGTAATCCGTGTACTTTGCATCGCATGGCTCGAAGACTCTGGATTTGGGCCTCGAAGATTCGAGTGTCCCAGCGAATTCGTGGTGGCTTTCGAAGTCTAGCGAGGGGACGATTTTGCAGTCGTTTTGCTGCTGCTGATTGTTGAGTTCTATGGAGAAACTGTCTCCTTTGCCGAAGCCACTCCTTTGCCATACTCCCAATAAGTAGAAGAAACAACAGAGCGCGATTACGACGAATATGGACAAACGGCTTCGCCCTTTGTTGACAGAAGAGTGAATCTTCGGAGCCATGATTGTCCTAATTTAAAGATCCAAAACCCTCCTAGGATGTGTAATAATGTCAGTAAAGGAGGCATTTTCATCAGTTTATGCACAAACAAATCTGACCATAGATTCTGACAGATTATCTACTATCAGTATTACTAGGTAACACAATTCATCATATCTAAAAAGCCCACTTGATATATGATCTACAAGATCTTAGGTAGAACTTTCTGCAATTGAGTGAATATT
The DNA here is from genome assembly GCA_027422505.1 of Craterostigma plantagineum. Classification (NCBI taxonomy): domain Eukaryota; kingdom Viridiplantae; phylum Streptophyta; class Magnoliopsida; order Lamiales; family Linderniaceae; genus Craterostigma; species Craterostigma plantagineum. The sequence continues at coordinate 2,472,650 of JAPQWV010000065.1, read as the reverse complement.
GAAATCAACCCAAGAATAATAATGACCAGATCTACACCAAACAAGCTGAGATCTTTACTCAAAAGCCTAACCAACACAGCAATAATTAAACGTATTCACGTGCAGCAGATACAAAATGTAGCGAATACTAGCTGAAAAGTTCCATACAGAGCACAATAATAACGCATCTGAGCCTTGCTTAACGCTTTCGAACACAAAGTTAAGCAGAGAGGCAAAAAAGGGTCCCATGAAGAACGCCCGACCAAGAATGTCAAAAAGAACAATCCGTTACCTTCGAAAAGCAAAACCCCTTTTCACGGTATGAGCTGATCGGAGTATACACTCTTAAAAAGGTTATCTTTTTCTTACACCTACCCCACTCTCGAGAGTATATACAGACGAAGAACTAACACTCAGTTAACGCCTACTGAAAGAAAGAGGTGTTGAGAAAGGAGCTTATAATGGATATCATTATCAGCTATAATGAATGTATCGATCCAAGGCAGTGCGATTGCAGATATGCTTTGTGGGTTGTGGGGTTTTTTTAGTGTCAGAGCTGTCACGGTATGAAATTAATGCAGTTCTTTTCGGTTCTTTAGATTTGATTGAAAAAAGAAAAAAATCATGAACTGTTTTATCTGAAAAACACCGACACTTTTGTGAGATAAACCCAATGTTAATGTTACTACCGAGGTTCAGTTAGCACTGGGAATCTTAGCTTTTGAACTCTTCTTTGACTTAGTCGCCAGAAAACATTCTTCTCTTCTTCATTGGTCACTTACCAAATCTGCCAACCACTAAAATATAGCGATCTAAATATCTAAAATAGTTTTTCTTGCCGACCTCAACAATGTAATAAACTGTTGATAGATGAGAAGCAACAAAATAAAGAAGTCTCAATTTTACATCAACTTGGAGAATCAACGTATAATACTTACTTTTCCTTCGAAAGTTTGATGCATCTTTTGCAAAAGTCAAAAAACTGCAAGGGCGAAACTGTAATAATAAAAAAGAACCAACGCCCTCGAGGTTTTGTTATTTCCTAAATGGTCCCTATTGTTTGCTCATGCTCATACTTTACTTCAAAGCAAAGCACTCTTTGGGCCTTATTTCGAACTTTTTATATGATCGCAATAAACCCAATGATATCTCTGTAAGAGAAATAGCTCTGCAGTGCAGCCCAATATAAAACTCATTGGTTTGTATCATATTTACAAGCAAAATAATTACACGACGAGGGAGGAAGAAGAAGAAGAACAACAACAACAAATGTTAGGCCGAAGAAACATAGAAAAAAATATATGTCTCCGGCGAATTAAGAAAAAAAAACGTCAAGTATATGGCAGGCAACCCAATAATTTCCAAATAGAACGCACAAGACTCCTTATTTTCCAATCGAAAAACCTCGAAATTAATGGAAACTTAGAATCGCAGGGCCGATTATCCAAAGATGATGATGCTATGCTTTCGTTCGTTCGACTATCTTCGTCGCTGATGTCATCGCCTGACTTGCGTAGGTAAAAGCTTCTGCTTCCGACGTCGCCCATTAGTTCGGACATGCTCAAACCTTGGGGACAAGAATTATACATATATATATATATGCAATTTCTACTAAAGATATGTGTATTTATATTGTATATTATATGTGGAGCTAGTATCTTACTTTGAATGCTGAAACAAGAATGGTGTAATTGGAAGGCTGACGTGGCAGTGCTGAGACGAGGTGTTCTTCCTTCTTCGTTGTACTTGCTGACGACAAGCTTTATTGTTTCCTCAACGTTCGAACCCAATCTAACCATTGTCCGTACGGGTCCTGGGCTTCCTTCAACGGTCACATTCACCACCACTTTCGTGTCTTTGTTGTATATCTGAGTTTTACAAGTAATCAAATTCAAAACCTAACATCGTTACTAATTAAACCGAAAAATAATATGTATTCCCTTCATAAAATTTACCTCGTAATTATTACACTTCCCAGCGCAAGAACTTTCTTGAGGATCAAAGATGTCCGTACACGTCCGTGGCCGGTCGAGCACGCCGCCGTAATTTTCTTCTTCTTCTTCTTTCTCTTTCTTCCCTTTGACTTCCTTCCATCTAACGCCGTTAAATGACGGCAGCGACGGCTCCGATTGACTTCTTTTCAGAACGGAGGCCTTTTCAGCCGACGGCGGCCTTGACGGAAAAGCCACCGGTCTAACCCTCCGCCGTGACGGTGGCGACGGTTTTGGCGCCCAACTGATCGCTCTTCGGCGGGTCGTCGGCGGATCAACCCTGCTTCTTCTCGGCATGCGTTTGTCTATATATAATTGTTTAGGAAAATTAATTGTATTAATGCAATCAATGAATGGGGTTTTTAATGAGAAGAGAAGAGTGAGGAGATGATTCTTGATGGGATTAGGGAGACCACGTTTGAGGTGGTTATAGTTTGAAAATAACTTGCTATTATAGTAATTTAAAAATAAATATTGAGTTTTGGGAAATAATTGAAAAAAGTAGTAGTGTGTAATGAAAGTGACAAAGGAAGTTGCTTGGTAGTTGGGTTTTATAGTGTGGGGTTTGCGTCGGCAACAATTAATGTATCATTTTTTCCCGTGTGTCATTATTTTTTGACAACGTAGTAAATGCAAAAGCTTATATAATATCGATACGATAGGCTATCACAATTTTAATTTTTTTTATATGGGAAAAATAATTGAAAGAATATATCTATGATATGGTCGTCTCAAAGGAAAATAGATGATATATATGAGCTATATATAATACACGAGGATTCGCCTAGTCCATATTATTAATCATTTTATTACGTTTCGTATACTCATTGCCCTCCATTTAATATTATTTTTCTTTTTTAAAAAAGAGTCGACTGACTCTTCGCTAGGTTTGTCAATGAGTAGCGATACCGTGCTAGACTGGTTGTAAAGGGATATGCTCAGAAAGAAGGGATTGACTTCAACGAAATTTTCTCACCGGTGGTACGACTTACAACAGTCAGGGTGGTCTTGTCAATGTGTGCTATATTCGACTTGCATCTTGAGCAGCTGGACGTGAAGACGGCCTTTCTCCATGGCAACTTGGATGAAGAAATATATATGCTTCAACCAGAAGGCTTCGAGGAAAAAGGAAAAGAAGATTTGGTTTGCAAATTGATCAAATCTCTTTACGGGCTCAAACAAGCACCTCGATGCTGGTATAAGAGATTTGACTCCTTCATAATGAGTCTTGGCTACAACAGGCTATATTCAGATCCTTGTGCATATTTCAAGAGATTTGGCGATGACGATTTCATCATGTTGCTGTTGTACGTCGACGATATGCTGGTGGCAGGACCCAACAAAGGTCGTATCGCCGACTTAAAGACTCAACTGGCTAGTGAATTCGAAATGAAGGACTTGGGGCCAGCAAACAAAATCCTTGGTGTGCAAATATCTCGAGACAGAAGCAAGCGGAAGATTTGGCTTTCCCAAAAGAATTATTTGAAGAAAATCTTGCGGAGGTTCAACATGCAAGATAGTAAGCCAATATCTACTCCTCTTGCTGCTAATTTCAAGCTATCCTCCGAGATGTGTCCTACCGATGAAGACGAGAAGATAGAGATGTCTCGACTGCCATATGCATCGGCGGTAGGAAGTCTAATGTTCGCAATGATCTGTACCAGACCAGACATTGCCCATGCAGTGGGAGTTGTTAGCCGATACATGTCCAACCCTGGCCGAGAGCACTGGAGTGCGGTTAAGAGGATTCTCAGATACATCAAGGGAACCTCTGATCTTGCCTTATGTTACGGAGGTACAGATTTTACTGTCCATGGTTTTGTTGATGCAGATTATGCAGGTGAACTTGATAAAAGCAGATCCACAACCGGATATGTGTTCAATCTTGCTGGTGGGGCTGTAAGCTGGGTTTCAAAACTGCAGTCCATTGTTGTAACGTCAACAACGGAAGCAGAATATGTCGCAGCTACGCAGGCCAGTAAAGAGGCAATATGGTTGAAGATGTTGCTGGAAGAACTCGGCCACAAACATGAGAATATTGTTCTCTATTGTGATAGCCAGAGTGCGTTGCATCTTGCAAGGAATCCAGCATATCATTCAAGAACCAAACACATCCGGGTGCAATACCACTTTGTTCGTGAACAAGTGGAAGCGGGGACTGTGGACATGCAAAAAGTTCACACTGCGGATAATCTGGCAGACTACATGACCAAAGCAATTCCTGTGGACAAGTTTATGTGGTGTCGTTCCTCATGCGGATTGACCGAGCATAAGCAACATACAATGGCGAGCTAGAAGAATGGTGTGAAGATCTGATTGTGCTTCAATCAAATCTTCAAGTGGGAGATTGTTGGTAAAGCTAGACAATTCAAATCAAAATTCTCCATTGATCAAGAAGTCTAAGAATTCATTAAAATAATCAATAGTGATATAAGCAATGACATGTAATACATTGTCATTTTCCTCTTTGGTTTGCCTATATAAAGGCAACGATCGAGGCAATGAAAAACACACCAAAACACCAAAAATCAAAGCCTAAGAGAGATAGAGAGAGAAATAAACAAAAAATAGAGGGTTTGTTCGGTATTTGCTCCGACTATAAAGAGAGATAGTGAGCGTTTTCTCCTTTATAGATTGAGAGGTTGTAACCCCTGTTTACCCCATTTATAAATTTCTACCTCACCCGTGGTTTTTTACCCCAAGTTAAAAAGGGGTTTTCCACGTAAATTCCGTGTCCATTTAATCCTCACAGTCATTTCCAATTTCGTTAAGCTGTCCATTTCGCAACATTGGCGCCCAACTGATCGCTCTTCGGCGGGTCGTCGGCGGATCAACCCTGCTTCTTCTCGGCATGCGTTTGTCTATATATAATTGTTTAGGAAAATTAATTGTATTAATGCAATCAATGAATGGGGTTTTTAATGAGAAGAGAAGAGTGAGGAGATGATTCTTGATGGGATTAGGGAGACCACGTTTGAGGTGGTTATAGTTTGAAAATAACTTGCTATTATAGTAATTTAAAAATAAATATTGAGTTTTGGGAAATAATTGAAAAAAGTAGTAGTGTGTAATGAAAGTGACAAAGGAAGTTGCTTGGTAGTTGGGTTTTATAGTGTGGGGTTTGCGTCGGCAACAATTAATGTATCATTTTTTCCCGTGTGTCATTATTTTTTGACAACGTAGTAAATGCAAAAGCTTATATAATATCGATACGATAGGCTATCACAATTTTAATTTTTTTTATATGGGAAAAATAATTGAAAGAATATATCTATGATATGGTCGTCTCAAAGGAAAATAGATGATATATATGAGCTATATATAATACACGAGGATTCGCCTAGTCCATATTATTAATCATTTTATTACGTTTCGTATACTCATTGCCCTCCATTTAATATTATTTTTCTTTTTTAAAAAAGAGTCGACTGACTCTTCGCTAGGTTTGTCAATGAGGCGGGGATTCCCCGTCCCCGCGGGGATCCGCCCCCAACGGGGCGGGGATGGGGATCATAGTCCCCGCCCCGTTCCCCGCCATTAATATTATTTAAATAAAATATTTTATAGTTTAAATTAATAACTAAATAATATTTTTTAGACATAGTTTATATTATTATAGTTAAAAAAAATATATGTTTTACAAATTTTTTAATATTATAATATAAATAAAATTTAATATATAATATAAATGATATATTCAATTTATCTTACAATGAAAATATAATTTTTTTAGAAAAATTCGTGGGGACGGAGAATCCCCGGGGGCGGGGACCCGACGGGGATGGGGACTATTTTTTCCCCTCTCAGTTCGCGGGGACGGGGATTCCCCATCAACATGGGGACGGGAATGGGGACCTAATCCCCGCCCCATTGACATCCCTACTCTTCGCATGCGTGACGGTGGAAGCTGATGGACGTTTGCTTGAGAGTTGAGACTTCAGTTTGGAGAAATTAAATATATATTTGAAATGCATGCATGATCATTGATCATCAAGATATAGTTCTCTGTTTCATATTTAAGAATGGGCTTTTAATTCTTGATCTTTATGTTTGTATTCTGATTTAATTTGAAAAGTGAACACACTGAGCCCATTTATATAGACTCAAAACCAAACATATTTAAAGTTTAAGCTTCTCTTTAAATAAATGCAACTGTTCTGTTAGTGGGGCATTGTCGCGTTCACCTACCTTGAATTTATGCAATATATTTATTTTATTGACGTGAACATTCTTTTTTGTTTTGTATTACTTTTCGAAATTCCATCTTTTAATTTCCACCACATAAAACCAACACAGCACGAAATTCCTTTTTTTTTAAAAGGAAGAAGAGTAACCAAACATAAATTTCAATTAAATACAGAGAGAAAGAAGGAAAACTAATTAGGATAATGAAATTCAATAAAAAAGATGAACTCATTCATATCTTATTATCAATTTTATCGGCTTTGACCAAAGGATTAGCCTTCTCAATCTCATCCCTACCGACGCCCTTGAAATCGAACGCACAACGGTGCTGCTCGGCGTACCTGTGCGCCCCGCAGAACGTGCCGCCGCACCTGCACTCGAAACCGAGCAGTCCGACCTTCTTCTTACAGCTCAAACACCTGTTCCTCACCATCGGAGCCGCCGCCGACCTCGATCCATCCTCCTTCACGGCCGCCGTCGCCGCCTCGGCTGAGATCTGTGATTTCTCCGCCACGTCGCCGCCATCGGAGCTCTGTCTCGGCGCGATCTTCTCCAGCGCCGATTTAGCAGACACGGTGTTCTCTTGGCGGAACAGCACCTCTCTGTAACACTTGGAGCACATGCCGTTCGTCGACGGATTACCGAAGAAGCCGCAGCCGTTGACGCACAGCGTCGGCTCCGACGGCTGGAACCCGGCGGTGTTGTTCTCCCTTGAGTCCATCCGTAGATTTTTTTTCGGAGAAAATAAAAAATAGATTCAATTATTACGATTCGTTTGCGTTTTGGTAAAATACAGAACACTGAAAAAGGGGAACGGAGTTAATTTATAAAGGGGAGGTTCGCATCCACTTGTGGGTGGTAATTGACGCTTATACCCTTACGGCATTGATTGAAGAAGTTTCGTAGACCGGCTTGCTTCGCAAGCCAACTTGGCTGTTAATCATTAATTTATTGCAATAATAATCTTTTAATATGAGATTTCCTATTGTTAATTAGCATTATTAACATTTTTCTTACAGATTTTCAAACTTGGCATCGTAAGCCCGTGAATTCTTGGAGAAATTGAAAGAGTCCACGTCGAAGGTTCCAATCAAGGAAAAATGCCATGAATAACCTCGAGAGTGAGACATTTCTCCATTCAAAACCAAATTCTGAGCATTGCATATCCATCTCTTCATGGCCCATATGAGAACTTCAATGTCTCGGCATAAAAATGGCTTCTTCATAAAACAGAATAATCAAGAATCTTAGATGAGCCCTTCAACTAATCGCTAAAGATGATCCTCGAATGAATTGAATCGTGAAATGGTGTTTGAGAGAGGTAATAAGGCAACTGTGTTACTGTCCTAAATGGGCTCTATATGCATTGTAGAAGAAATTGCCAAGTACAGGCGCAAAATGCCCCGCCAAGCAAAGGTACCTAAACGAAATTCGATGTAAACAAGATTGGTTTTTAGGATGTAAAAAGACTCAGGTTTGACACGGGCAACAGATACAGGGAGAGGTATAGAAATTCCATGACTGAATTCAACTGATTCTAACATAAATTGCGAATTTGAATGTATTATTACCATTCAGCGACGCTGGAAACGTAAACTGCCCAAGTAGGCAGAGAGAGAGAGAGAGCAATGGAAGGTTCCTCGACGGCATGGGAGGCTCCGGCGAGGGATAAAAAGGTAATTCCACACACACCCATCAAAAAATTATCGCCGATTTCGAGCTGCGGGAGCGAAGACTGTGAACTGTGTGTGTTTGGGCTGTGTGGAAACTTCTTCTAGCTGAAGATATGCAAAATCTAGACGGAGAATTTTCGGAATTAACGGAAAAGATTGGTTTTTGGAGGTAGAGACAGCATGTGATTTCTCATTCTGGCGGAATTTAGGTTGGGGCGAGCGTGGAAAACGTAATTGCCCAAGGTAGGATGTGAAAAAGAATTGGGGCGGCTATGCAAATTAGATTTACCCGTGAGGGCTAAGAAGAAAATCTGATGGAATGTGATTGATGAATAGGAGATATTCATCATTTTTAATTGTTTTTCTTTTTCTCCTGCAACTCAATATTACAATTTCATTCAATTATGGTTGAAAGTTGCTTTCTTCACCCATGTGGATCAAGGCCCCCTATTAAATGTACAAGAAAATGAAGCTTCACATGAAACTATTTCAAGTCATGAATAGCCCTTGTAACAATCTCATGATGATAAACACGAACAGCTTTAGTAATTGTAATAACATAGTCTCGTGATTTTACTATAATTAAACAAGCAAAAATGACAACAGAAAAGGAAACCATCAAGGCATATTCACTGATTTAACTCTCAAATACTTATTTGTTTAAATTTGTCGAACCAATCAACATATTTACCAAGATATAAAAATAAAAACCCAAACGAGTGAAGCTTTATCCAATTTCACTTTAATTGCAGTTTTTTTCTTTCAATAAAGAAGAAAAGGAAAAAAAATGACAACAGACGAAAGCAAAAGGGAGAACTTTATTCCCTCAGCCAATTAAAAAGCAAAAAAAGAAGGCAAATTACGTGAAAAAAAAAACATAATTAAAATAAAAATCGAACATTTCAATGCGTATCTTCTTCTTCTCCTTCTTCCTATACAGCCAATAATCATCATCGTCATTAATCTGCCGCCGTCACTTCTTGGACCTCTTCTTAGCTTCGCTGTAAAGAATCACACCCATAACAGTAATCGCAAATCCGAACATACCCATGACGGTGACCGGATTTTGGAAGATCAGCACCGAGACCACCGCCGCCACGGCGGCCTTGGCGTTGCCGAGCACCTGCAACGTCAGCGCGCTCGTATGCTTCGTCACCAAGAAATTCGTCAGGTTCACCAAATAAGCGACGGTGGAGTTCGCAATCAGCAAGAAAACCATGAATCCATCCTCCCTGCCTTTCTCAAGCGTTTTAGCGAACACGTTGCCTTCAATGTACAGAGTGAAGGGGAGCAGCACCACCGCCGCCATCGGAGCCATGTACAGCAGCAGATTCATCGAGTGAAGCTTCTCTCCTTCCGACGTCAGAAGAATCCCCTGAACCACCGACTTCAACGCCCGGCCGGCGGTGGAGCCGACGCACACCAAGAAACCGAATAGGTGAAACAGTGGCTCGCTGTTGCTAGCCAAGACTATGCCCAGCACCACTGGGACAAGGGCCAGGTAAACCTCGGCGGATTCCTTCTTACACACGATGACGAAGGCGAATACCGCGGTGAAGAACGGCGTCGTAGCGCCGATGGCTTGGTTGAAAGAAACTGGCAAGTACCTCAGAGAGGTATTCCCACAAACGACTGAGAAGCAGAATATAACGCTCAGAGCGAGAATCTTCAAGAACTGCCGGCGACTGTGTATCTGCTGAAAGGGAACTAATTCGAGCCATTTGATCGCTACAAAGCTGTAAAGAGCGCAGGACAACATGTGCAGCATTGTAAGGAAGATGGGGTATCTGTATCCGTAGAAGCTCAGAAGGTACTTGTTGAGAAGCAAAACTCCGATGTTTGACAAGTACCATGACGCTATGATCAGCGCCGTGAGGATGCTCGGAGAGATGGAGATCGAATGCTGCTGGCGGATCTCCGCCGTCGGCGTGCTCGGTATGTCGACGGCCTGGTGGTGGTGATCGTTTGGCTCCGGCCGTGGGTTGCTCCCTCGCCGTGTAGTATACGATTGTGCTTCTACCATTGTTGTGAAAATGCCAAGTGTCAGAACTGAAAAATGGAAGGAAAAAAATGAAGAAAAAATGAAATCTTGGGATGTTTTTTTCTGTGTGTTCTGAGTTGGGTATAGTTGGGAGAAGCGTAGGAGATGATAAGATGTGACGTTGGAGTGGACGGTGGAGATGCAGATTTAGAATGGGGGAAGGGGAGTTTGGAGCCGTTGATTTGTGCAAGGATATTTAAGGTACAGTTGGAGAATCATTAGATTTTGGCCTTGTCGGTACGGTTAAATTTTGGGACTGTAATTATCTTAGGTTAGGGCGAGGGAGTAATTTTTATTTAAAAGTTAATACTTTTCATTAAAGCCCAATTATAAGCCCATTGGGCCATTACTCTTTTAAGGAGACCGCCCCGCCCCGTATTCATAATTCTTTTTCTTTTTGCTTAGAAATGCATTTGTCGATAGATTGGGGGCATTAATGACTTGTTTAAATAAATTGGTATGCAAGCACGCCAGCGCGAACAATGATCATAATTTAAGTCAATTGAAAGTGGGTGGTATTTTATTTATTGGTCAATGGTGACTTGAATTTAGCAGCCATGCATATATGGTTTTAGTTTCTTAAAGATCGCATATGATATTTAAGATTCTTAACTAAACAATAAGTTTATTGCTCTCATCAATAAATACTTTGTTGTAGTTTATCTTCGTGGTGGGAAGGGGTACGATGATCATTACGCTTATTTAATAATTTTCAAGTAGATAAAAAAGACAAGCAAAACGGGCAAATTACAAGTCAAAGGTAAAGGACAAAATACATGCACAAGTTACATTAGCTGTCGCGAGGCGACCTAACGATATATAAATATTCGTGCATGTTGTTAATTTCTTATTCTATAATCCATGTCGGTGATGGCGTCATCTCACCCCTTTCAAATAATAAGCTGTTCTCTTACTTCATCGTCAATATATATCTCCTTCTCATACAAAACATCTTCAATAGAAGCTCTTGAGTTGAGATAATTATTTGCGTCGAGTCCTTCTGTTGAGAGTTAATATTAAGAGAGATGACGACGACGAAAGGAATCATGGAAGTAACTGTGCTAGATGCTAAGGGCCTCAAGAACACCGATTTCTTTGGTAATAAATTTCTTTTTTTTTTTCCTCCTTTAGAAAATTTGAAAATTACATTTATACGCAGTCGCGCATGGTATGGAGATGGACCCATGTTAAAGATTAAAATGTTTTGCATGCGATTACCAACGCCATATAAATCACAAGATGTGAGATATAGACATAATATCAGGTTAGGGTTTCTGATGCAAGTTTTCCCTTTTTCTTTACCTTGAATTCCATGTGTACTCTTCTGCAAATAAACCTTCCATTTTTTTTTTCCTTAAGCGCAATAGTAGAACAACTTTTTTTCCACATATAGCTGGCATTTATTATTGACTATCTCTCCAATCTTTGTTAAGTGGGTTAAAGCAAATACATTGTTAGTTCCCAGTTGTTGTTTTGTTCGAGTTATGCAATTACTGCATTTTTTCTAATTATCAAAACTTGCACGTTGTAGGTATTCTGATGGATATTCTCGCGACAACCCTTAATTAGCTTGCTTTCATCGCAACGTATAAATCACGAACCAATAGAAAATAAACTCAGCATTAATCGGCTTGAACGTTGACTTTAAATACGATAATTGGGTAACCACCAAGTTGATATATAATATAATTTCTTCAAAGCATACATTAAATTTAATCTAGAAAAAAAATGACCGCTTTGACTCTGTACGCTTTCTACGTGGAGCAGGTAAAGCAGACCCATACTTGTTAATCCAATACGGTAGCGAAGAGAAGGAAAGCAGCGTCTGCAAACGACGTCGTAACGCTTCCAACAACTCTCGTATCCACTGCTGCATTTGTCTTGGCGGTGAGTTTCTTTTTTTCTTTTTGTAACTTATTATATATATATTTTTTTCATTTTTGAGTAAATATTGCAGCGCAAAGCATAAACGCAGAATGGAACGAGAAATTCAAGTTCAAAGTTGAATACTCATCAGAGGACGAGCAAAAGCAGCATAAGCTCTCCGTCAAAGTCATGGACAACGATACCTTCAGGAAATCTAAAGAAGACAACCTCGGACAGGCCACGTAAGCATATTTTGCAAGTTCCCCCCTGTAATTGTAAAGATTTACCAATGGGTCCCTCGAAAATTGCAGGATCTACTTGAAGGACTTGCTCGAAGAAGGAGCTGAGAATGGTAAGTCGGAGATGGCTGCGCAGAAGTATAGGATTGTTTGGGGCGATAAGACTTACCATGGCGAAATTAAAGTTGGAGTTACGTTTACTACAACAATGGTAAGTTATTAAGTTAATATGTAATGAATGTTTGAATTTGTTGGCTAATGGGCTAATCTCAATTATTAATTGCAGGACATTTGATCGCAATGTTTAAGACGACATAATGTTTTAGTTCTTGTGTTTTGTTCATCTTTGTAATGTTTTGTTGCCTAACCTCGTTGGCTCAAATCAAAGCATGCGGGTTTATATATTTTAATTTAAATCATTAATGTGACTATGGACAAGGACGGCATTTATTGAATAAGCCCACTCACATGGCGTAAGAGATTAATTCATATGGGCCCTTTATCCGAATTGAACCTTTGAATTTTATTTTATATATAAACAAACGATTAGTGAAAAAGATGTTTAATTTCAAATTTTGTCACTAGCGATTTAGAAAGAAAATAATGGAAAGGAAGCCGAAGCCGAACCAATCATTCACTTGCTAACGATGAAATGCAAGTCGATAACTACTCGTTTGTTTTCAAATTTTGAATAATAATTCATCAAATTATTTTTTTTTAGAAGCAATTTATCAAATTATTGAATGGAAGAAAATGAAAACACTAGAGTCCAATGGGAAAAATTCAGGGCAAGAATCAGACTATCCTCTACAGTTCTCGACGGTACAGTACCTCAAAAACCTCGACATAATTACAATCATTAATCTTAACAAAACCGTCACCCCACTTTCGTTCCCCACCCCACCAATAAAAACAGAAATATCAAATAATTTTATTTAATTATACGAAAAACAGCCAATAAAAATCACATTTTTACTGCCCAGACAAAACAGAAAAGGTTCTCAAGCACCGCTAATTAGTGTAGTTTGTGTCGAGAACAAACTTTCTGCAATGCTCTGCAGCTGGGTTTTTGTTAAAATAATATTTATTATCTTTATTGGGCTTCCTTTTCCCCATTTTCGTCCCAACTCTTACTTACCACTGTGATTTGAGCTGAAACCTTCGCTTCAAATCCAAGTCTATTATCCTATTGTCTCTTCAACTGTCTTTTGCTTTCATGGGTGGTTGTTACTGACTTTGATTCCACATTTAGTGTATGCTTGCATTCTTTAAGACTTGTTTTTGGAAAAAAAAAAAGTAAAGAAGGAAAAAAAAATCCAATCTTGGTCACGCACTTCGTTTTACATTTTACTTTTTACTTGCTCTTCAGCTCATTAACTATTCTCTTTTCTTTTTTGCAGTCTTCTGCTGGGTCTTTTTCGCTTGTCTTTTTCCTTAATTTATTATTTCATTCCTTGCTGCGTCTCCTAACTGCCTTAATGGGTTCTTGACGGTATGTTTAATATGTTATCGTGTTGAAAGAGTGGAACAAGTATGGGATCTTTGACTTCATTTCAAGCTATTCTGCTCAGCTCAGTGCTGTTTCTTGTGGGTTGCTCTGCATTTCCCCTAGATGAAGGTAATCTTTTTGGCACTTGTTAATTCTTCAGATCTTGGCTGCTGCAGCTTTTTCTTGCCTTTCGAGTGGTTTTTATTGGTTGATGAGAACTGAAATGTGGAATGTTGTTTGATTCTGTGATATAATAGAAGGATTTTGAAGCATTGGTGCAAGATCTAGGTCTTTAGTAGACTTGACAGCAAAACATCAGTAGCTTATGCAAGATTTTGTCTCTTCTGCGGCAAGTTTTCCGAGATTCAGTTCTTAGTTCTTACACAAGCATTTTCTTTTTTTGTGTTCAGTTTATGCTTTAAAGTCCTTCAAGAGAGCCATTATGGAGGACCCTTTTCTAGTTTTGTCCAATTGGAATCCTTTGGATTCAGATCCTTGTGATTGGTCTGGCATTTCTTGTTCTGTGACCAAAGATCACGTCATAAAGCTGTGAGTACTACTTTTTCTTGCAGTTGTAATAATTTTTTTTTTTCTGCTTCTGATATCGAAACATTATCCATACCTAATTCGGCTTGCAGTAATATCTCTGGGAAATCCTTAAAAGGTTTCATTGCGCCCGAGTTAGGCCAACTCTCTCACTTGCAAGAACTGTAAGCTTCTTACAATACGATCAAGTGCTTGTCTTTTATTTGCCTTTAAGGAAGTAAATTGCTTGACGCTGATGGCGTGTGGACAGAATCTTGCGCGGAAACGTATTCATTAGTTCGATCCCTAAGGAAATTGGCTTGTTAGAAAACCTCAAAGTACTTAACTTGGGCTCGAATCAGCTAACTGGACCGATCCCATCAGAGCTCGGAAACCTAAGCAGCATCGAGAAAATGTAAGAACTTGTTAGCATGAGAGTTTTCGTACAATCTCTTTAGCACATACTTCTTACCCTCTTTTTGTATTCTTCAGAAACCTCGAGTCCAACGGATTGACTGGAAAATTGCCCGTCGAACTTGGAAATTTGAAGAACCTTGAAGAGCTTATATTAGACAGAAATAGGCTTTTAGGGAACTTCCCTGGCAGTAACGCCTCAGATTATCCTGAAAATACCCGTGGAATGTAAGTGGATGGCTCCGTTTGTCCATTCTCAAAAAAGTCGAAAAATCGAATTTTGTTTCGTATTATTCACCGTAGGTTCTCTTCGAACGTCGGGCGCATTGGCTTCTGTGGGTCCTCTCAACTCAAAGTAGCCGATTTCTCCTTCAACTTTTTCGTTGGAAGTATACCAAAGTGCTTGGGATATCTACCCAGGTATGCACTGCCTTTTCACATCTAACATCGTTAAATCATTCCCTTAACCTAGTTAAGGTTTCCTTTTGGTCTCAGAACGAGCTTTCAGGGCAACTGCTTTCAAGAAAAAGATCCCAAACAGCGCCCCTCCCCGCAATGCAGTACGTAACAATCTCCCGAGAAGTCGAAAATTTTTCGTGGCAGTTTTCTTCTCTATCCCAGCGAATAAAAATGGTACAACTTTTAATGCAGACGGCGCACCACCCACCCATTCAAGATCCAGTGCAAAGAGTACAGAAGAAGGGTCGAAATATCGAGCGAGGGCATCTAAAAAACCTTCTTGGCTTTTAGTTCTTGAAATAGTCACTGGGACCGCCGTAGGCATTCTCTTGTTCGTCGCGCTTTTTACAGCAGCCCAAAAGTGTAATAAGAGGCCTTCCATTGTCATCCCATGGAAGAAATCGTCGAGCGCTAAAGACTACACGGCAATTTACATAGGTTTGTTCGTTTGTTTGTATCTCTCCCTCCTTCTCTTATACTGCAATTTGATACACGGGCTATTTTTTTCTTAAATTTTTGCAGATTCCAACGCATTGAAGGACGTAGCGAGATATAGCAGGCAAGAACTCGAGGTAGCTTGCGAAGATTTTAGCAACATTATTGGTTCATCGCCAGACAGCCAAGTGTATAAGGGTACTATGAAAGGCGGCCCTGAGATTGCTGTAATATCTCTCTGTGTCAAGGAAGAGCAGTGGGCGGGATACCTCGAGCTCTATTTTCAGCAAGAGGTACATATAAAATTAAAACGTTCGATTTTGTTTAAAAAGAACGCGACGAATCTTGGGAATATAGGTTGCTGACCTGGCGAGATTGAATCACGAGAACGTTGGGAAACTCTTAGGCTACTGCAGCGAAAGCGATCCCTTTAGTAGGATGCTCGTCTTCGAATATGCGTCGAATGGAACTCTATATGAACATCTTCACTGTGAGTCATCCCTCTCTGTCTCTCTCATTCTCTCTCTCTCTCTGAGTTATGTTTTTCTTCTGATCTAAAACTCACAGATGGAGAAGGATGTCAATTCTCATGGACTCGACGAATGAAGATCATCCTAGGAATCGCCCGTGGGCTGAAGTACCTCCACGCCGAGCTCGACCCTCCATTTACGATATCCGAGCTCAACTCCAATTCGATTTATCTCACCGAAGACTTCTCTCCCAAGGTAAAAATGAAACACATATACACGTATAAGGCTAGGTAATAAAGAAATCAGCCCAGACGTGATGGGAGTGCTGGGAATACAATATATAAAATTAAAAAAGGAAACACTCCCTGATCTTTATATGCTTTTAGATGAGGTGATCATTCAACACAGAGTTTATTTTCCATGCAGTTAGTCGATTTCGAATGCTGGAAATCGGTAATTTCGAGGTCGGAGAAGAGCTCGGGGACGATAAGCAACGAAGGAGACGTCTGCATCCTTCCTAAGAACGTCGAGTGCCGAAACCTCAACGTTCAGGGAAACATTTACGCCTTTGGGATTCTTCTTTTAGAGCTCGTCAGCGGTCGTCCGCCTTTTTGTCGGGAAAAAGGGTGCTTGGTGGATTGGGCGAAGGATCACTTGGACACGCCCGAGGCCACGTCTTCCAATATGGTGGACCCCACGGTGAAGAACTTTCGAAACGAGGACTTGAATGTAATTTGCGAGGTTGCGAAACTGTGCGTTCGCCCCGAGACGAGCGTTAGGACGTCGATGGGAGAACTTTGTTCGATGTTAGAGAGTGGGATCGATACTTCGGTTTCGGCCGATCTTAAGGCGTCTTCGTTGGCCTGGGCTGAGCTGGCGCTTTCTTCGTAGCGGCCCGGCCCGGCCCGATCGTGGCTTTAGAAATGAGAAATATATATGTTAGATAAATAGTTACGATATTGATTTCTCTCTCTTTATTTTTCAGTTTTCATTGTTTAATTTCTTGTGATGTACTTGATAGGCGGTAACTATGAGTGATTCGATTGACCTTGAGAAATGTTAGATTCCGTATAATACGCCACCAGCGGTGACGATTCTTTATGAAATAAAATGGCGTCTGTAAGAAATAGGAGAAGCCAAACAAGCAAGAAAAAAGAGAGGATTTTGGGGCTTTCTTCGTTTGCAGAGTGGAAGGTTGAGAATTCGTTACGACGTCGTTCTTTTCAAGTATGGGGTTTTTCTTGTCAATGTGCATCAAGAAATAAACTCAGTTCTCATCGGCTTGTTTTTACAACGGTTAGGCCATGATGTAATACATTCTTCCTCAGTCTAGCTTGTTAATTAAAGTCAAATAATGTTTTGCATTGCAACAAACCATTAGGATATTTTAAGAACAACAGTGACTTAGAAGAGCTCAGAAGCTATAGAAACATAAACAATTTTGAAACTAAAATCTTACCAAATTTCGTACCAAATAGTAGAGCCTAATAGTTGACATAACACGAGGCGACATCATGTCGTCCAATTGTTTCACTAACAAGCTGAATGAAGTCATATATCAGAATTCTTATATTATATAGCAATCATTGCATGCCTTTATGCCTATAAATACACTATAGACATGCATTATTAACGTGATATTTTCTCTTACAAACGAAAAATTTTCCTCTTTTAATGACCCGTAACTAATCATAGGCCACTTTTCTATTAAAAATGTTCACTTTATGGCGTATTTCGTATAAATCGGACACCACCGAAAAATGCGTTTTCTTTCTGTAAACACAAGCCAGTTAATCATTTATGGCAGTTCTTTAAAATCTAGTTAATTGCAGTATTTTGGATGAATGGAATATAAGCTGTAGCTGTAATTAGCTTGAGCTAAACTTGTTTCCCTTTTCTGTATTTTTAATTACGTCAAGAAAGTTCCATGTCTCCACTATGTACAAGGTTCTTCTATTGAACCAAAAATTACGTGTCGGAGAGGTCCATTGAACTCACAATAGCAGTCGTGTTTCAATAGATTAATTAAAGATCGCCATCCCTCTACGCTTGTGTTGTGTACGTTACAAATATTATATACATATATATATAAGAGCAAAAAAGAAAACAAACAAACGAAATCGACACTGCAAAGAGACTAATATCAAGCGGTGTGTAGATATCGTTGTAATAATAATGACGGTGATAGGAGATAATGATTCGACGCGTTTAGTGCGATTGAGGCCTTACTTCATGGTCATGTTCGTGCCACTAAGCTCGGCGGGATTAGCCATAATCGCAAAATCTGCGTTGAACAATGGCATGAGCCATTTTACGTTCTCGGTTTATAGGAATGCCATCGGTGGTTTCGTCGTTGCGCCTTTCGCCTTCTTTTTAGAAAGGTTTTTCTCTAATCTATCCTCATTACATCCCTAACTTTTGGTACAAGATTGAAAACCATTGTTTGGTTTTTCTTTTTTCTTGCAGGAAAACGAGGCCAACGATGACATTCTCAGTTATGTACAAGATCATATTACTTGGATTATTAGAGTACGTACTCAATCTAATATTAGTGTATTAACATCTAGAAAACCATCAAGAATCATAAAGATTCAAACTTTTTAGCATAACGCTTCGTCCCACTAGCCCACATGTCATAATATCATTCACTGAAATGGAACAAAAAGAATTAGGGTTTTATGACATTGTTGCTACTTCATTACATTTCTACAGGCCAGTTATCGACCAGAACTTGTACTACGGTGGGATGGGATACACTTCGGCTACTTTTACGACGTCAATGTGCAATGTTCTCCCCGCCATCACATTCTTACTAGCTTGGCTATTTAAGTAATAATAATATTCGAAAACCCTTCACACACCTAATTAAAAAAACACAAATTTAAGGCACTGCTACAAGCATCTGAGGTTATTAGTTGTCTTCGATTATTATTAACTACCAGGCTTGAGAAAGTAGATGTCCGAAGAGTACACAGCCAAGTCAAGTTTCTAGGAACGTTACTCACCTTCTGTGGAGCTATGGTGATGACCCTCGTATGTGGCCCGGCGATCAAATTTCCTTGGACCAAAGATTCTACTTATAATTACGGCAATAATATTAGCTCCCACGAATTCGATAAGTCCCAAGATGATCAAATCAAAGGTGGACTGATGATTGGAGCTGGCTGTTTATGTTGGTCCATTTTTTACATTCTCCAGGTATAGTAGTAGTATATACGCATCAGTAGAAGTTCGCTACTTACATACATTTAGAAAAAAAAGAAAAGCACTTTTCCTTATTTTTTTTTTCTCAAGGCGATTACTCTGAAGTCTTACCCGGCGGTGCTTTCGCTGATGTCGCTCGTGTGCATCGCCGGAGCAGCCCAAGGGGCGGCGCTGACCGTCGCCGTCGAGTGGGGAAACAGCTCTATTTGGGCCATACGGTGGGATAGAAGGCTATTATCCTATGTATATGGAGTAAGTAAAAAGACCATATGTTCTTGTGTACGCGGTTTATTTAATCTTCCTATTCTGATGCGTAATTAAGTTATTACATTGGTGAATGAAGGGAGTAATATGTTCTGGGGTTTCGTACTATGTTTCTGGGGCTGTAATGAAGGAGAAGGGGCCCGTTTTCGTAACGTCTTTCAGCCCTCTGAATATGGTCACCGTTGCAGTGATTAGCTCATTCGTTCTATCTGAGCAACTACGCCTTGGAAAGTGAGCTTCTTTTTTTAATATTCTATATGTTTTGGGTTCCCCATTAATTAATACTAGTTTTGGCCCGTGCTATGCACGGGAATTTTATTTTAATTATAACAGTTATTAGTATAATTTACAGGCATTTTAAATATAACAGTTTTTAGTATAATTTATTATTAACTAAATAAATGGCATGTGTAATTACAACCCCATATATACCTAAAAGAGTAATTTATATTTCTAATGCTGACATGTCATATAGGGATTGGCTATTAGACTTAGTCAATGAGAGGCCACATCCATCTTTTATATAGTATAGATTAATTATAACAGTTATTAGTATAATTTACAGGCATTTTAAATATAACAGTTTTTAGTATAATTTATTATTAACTAAATAAATGGCATGTGTAATTACAACCCCATATATACCTAAAAGAGTAATTTGTATTTCTAATGCTGACATGTCATATAGGGATTGGCTATTAGACTTAGTCAATGAGAGGCCACATCCATCTTTTATATAGTATAGATTATTATTAACTAAATAAATGGCATGTGTAATTACAACCCCATATATACCTAAAAGAGTAATTTGTATTTCTAATGCTGACATGTCATATAGGGATTGGCTATTAGACTTAGTCAATGAGAGGCCACATCCATCTTTTATATAGTATAGATATCGACGACCGTTATATTTGAAAAAAAAATATTAAAAATTCGCAGGGTTGTAGGAGCTTTCGTGATCGTTCTTGGGTTGTATTTTGTCATGTGGGGAAAGTCTAAAGATCATATGATTGAGCAGCAGCAAGAGATTATAGAACAAGAGGAAGAAGAAGAGGACAAAGAATCAATATCATCATCGTCAAGTGCTGTCTAAGGAGAAGAAAGAATCGTAATAATTTCTTGCTTAATTTGCTTTCTTCCATACGACGTCGTCTCTCCCCCTTAATTGTTATATATTACGTCAAAATGTAACCCTCATATTATACAATACATCAATCTATTACAAACGTAGAAAACTCTCTCGCACTACTACAAAACTAATCAACTTTTTCAATTTAAACTAATATTATTTTCAATTTCACCGCAATTCTTTTTAATTTTACTTTTTTACCATAATTATTTCAAATTATCAACATAATTATCAATAATTATATTTTTTTATCCATAATCTTCTTAGTACTTTCATAAAGAAATCTCTTATTCAATCTTAGTGATTCAATACTAGTGATTTAATTTCGAAAATATTACTAAGAAAATAACCTCAAATAAAACATAATCCAGATTCTTAGAGAAATATATTCCATTTTATATTGTAATAAATTACTATTATTATTTATTATTATTGTGTTGTTGTTGAATTTCTGTTTGCTCTATTTTCGTTCAAGTTTGCAAGCATTTGTGTTGATCCATGTGAGTATATTCCAGATGATTATTGATATATTGGAGACAACATATTCTTATCAGTTTAAGTATCCATTAGAGGAGTCACGTTGGAGGGCTCCTTTTCATCTGGTAAATAATGTTTATTTATGTACGGAGAGAAAGACGGGCTTAAGCGATCACGAAGATATCCATGTGAAATGGATCGAAGGTCTCACAAGAAAAACGCAAGCGAAAAATATGATGAGTTGTAATAAAAAAATTAGAAAGTTTTGTTAAATAATATGTCGTATTTGAACATCTAGTACATGTTTTCTTGAGCTGTTTATTTTATGTTTGTTAGTGCATTATATAATACTTCCTTCGCCCCGCTAATTTTATCACACTTTTCCATTTCGTGCGTCCCAATAAATTTATCACCTTTCCTTATTTAGCTAAAAACTATCACAAACAATCAATATAATAATATAAAATATTCTTAAAAGACGCGTTAAAATATACACTTTTTTTACCTTTTCATTGTACTATATTATTACAATAATGCCACCTTAATTTGCGTGCCCAACAACTTATGTGATAAAGTTGGTGGGACGGAGAGAGTATTTCTTAACATATATGCTGACTGATTTCCAATCGTAAATGGCGAGAATGTCAAAAAATAATGAGTAAAAAATATTCGGATTAAAATATAATTAAGAGCAATTGTTTTACTTATTTGAAGTACTAGCAGAGATAATTGTAATTTAAAATACTTTAATGGTAAAAACTGACAATAATATTATGTGTAAATTAAAAAAATTGATTAGTTTGATAATAGGGCGAAAAAATTAACACTGTTGAAAATAACATTATTTGCGTCATTCTCTCCAACATACGGTACCGGCATTTATTTGTCTTGCACCACACAAAAAAAAAGCTCATATAACGATCCCCCAAAAGCATCATGTGCACTGAAATAACACATAAAATCATCCATAAACGTCAACAAATCATCCATCATCACAGAAAAGAAAAGCAACGAAATCTTTCATCTTCTATATTTTTTTATATTGTTTCTTATGATTTTATGCAGCCAAACTCTTCGATGCGATCTCATAAACGTTCTCGGACAAACCATTCTCCGATAATATCATTTCGAGCTGAGCCTGCAAACAAAACACAGAAAATCGTCCGTAAGAGATTATCCATAATTTGAATTAACTAATTTATCGTTTTCATGAAAAGCGACAACAATTTTTACCTTTGAAAGATTCTGTCGAGCTTCGTCGTAGCGCTTCCACCTAGAGAAGGCCGAAACCATCCTAGACGCCACCTAAACATACGCACATCGTATAATAAATACATCGTTTTCGACGAAAAATAAAAATAAAAATGCTGTATCATTTATAGGAGTGGGAGAGAAAACCTGAGGATTGAGCTTGTCGAGCTGAACCACGAGCTCGCCCAAGAACTTATAACCCGACCCGTCTTTGGCATGGAAGTTGACGGGCGATCCACAGAATCCACCGATCAGAGAATATACCTAATAATAATGTTACAAAGTTCAACACATGCATGCATTCTGTAATAAAGAAAGAAACAGAAAAAAATGACAGCTTTAACGAGTTTTCATTTAAGACAAAACCTTGTTTGGATTGCGCAGGTCAAAGGCGGGATGGTCGAGGAGCTTACGAACATTCTCCACATTCCCGGGAATGTCAGACATTGCTTGGAGTGCAAACCATTTATTCACAACCTGAGAGAGAGAGAGAGAGAGAGAGAGAGAGAGAGAGAGAGAGAGAGAGAGAGAGAGAGAGAGAGAGAGAGAGAGAGAGAGAGAGAGAGAGATTGTGCATACTGTTATGTATTGTATTATAATGGGAAAATAATTGATCTTTCTTAGTGAAGAAGCATATACCAAAAAGTCGTGTTGCCACTTATGGTAGAAATCGGACAAAACCTCGTCTCTAACATGGCCGGGCTTCTGATCAAGGGCGACCAAGGCTGAGAATTGATCGGTCATATTCGTGGCAGTTTTGTACTCGTTAAGGGCGAGTTTCGTAACTTCTTCATCGTCAAGTGATCCTAGGTACGCTGCAATAACAATAAAAAAGAAGCAAATCGAACGGTGTAAGAAGTGATTTTACTTTAAAAAAGATGGATCTAAAAGGAAAAAGAAAAAACAGAAGATGGCGCTAACCAAGGGCAGTGTTTTTAAGTGCACGCCTTGCCATATTAGGATGGTCGAATACGTATGCTTCAGAGCTTCTGTTGTTGTTCACCTGTATTAAGTGCATACAAGCAAAATAAAATTTTAACGCCAGAAAAACGTCGTTTCGAGGAATTTTCAAAGAAAGAGAGAAATTGCAAGAATGTTATACCGTTTCGATTAGTTCTTGCTTCAGCTCAGAAGCGATCTGCTTTCTGATGAAAGATCTAACAGCGTGAACAGCGTCGGGGTCGGCAACTTGCATCATGTCCATGATTTCTCCAATCCCGGGCAAAGTTATCGCCTTTGCGATAAATTCCTACACCATTTTTTTTGCCAATATTAGTTAAATATTAGCTCTTTTCTCCTTCATATTCATATATAAAGCTACACCTTATCCAAGGTTGGGTCGGTGAGTATGCTTCTGACGCCATGAAGAAATTGCGGGTTGAGTACCAATGGCTTGTTTTCTTGAAAATCAGACACTAACTTGAGCATCAGTTTTCTCGCCAACGTTTGCCCAGCCTCCCAACTTAATACACATAATAATATGATGATTTAAGATAACCATTATTGCTTCGATATCTACGAGAGAGAAAAAAAAACATGGTGTTGTAAGAAAGAAATACCGATTGAACTCATCAGAATCATTAGCCAAGAGGAAGTAAAGATCGGCATCGGTTAGGTCAGAGTCCATACGAACGGGCGAGCTGTAACCTCTCAAAATAGACGGGACTGGGCGCTCTGTGATGTCATTGAACACAAATTCTTCGTCTTTCTGCGGTAATGGAACAATAATTATGAATTTCTTTTGGATTGGAACTTGCAATAAAGATAGAAACTGAAGTATTCAAGAACTAGAACTAACCTTTGTTACTCTTAAAACTATAGTTTGGGCATGTTGACCGTTATTTGAGATATTCTCCAACTTCCCATCATGGGAAATCGAGGAAAGAGTCATGTCTTTTCCATCGGGCCCGAGCAAGCCAAGAGCGACGGGAATGAACATGGGTTCTTTCACGGGCTGCCCGGGTGTTGGTGGGACCTCTTGGCTGCAATGGAAAATAGATCGTAAATTCTTCGTTAAGAGCCGTAATGTAGGTAAGAAGTTATGAGATGAGAAATCTTGATTTCCTACCTGAACTTGAGAGAGTAAGTCTTAGCTTCAGCGTTGTAAGAAGTAAAGACCTTCAAACGAGGTGTCCCAGCCTGGGAATACCTGCATTTTCAAGTTAATTAGAAAGAACGTTAAGCTCGAAAAGAAGGGTCTTCTTTAAGCTTGATAAAGTATATACCATAACAAGAAATTGGCAAAATCGGCAGAATTAGCATCTCTCATAGCAGCAAAGAAGTCTTCGCATGTCACAGCTTGCCCGTCATGTCTCTTGAAATAGAGATCCATGCCCTAGGGAGTAAAAAAAATTGGATAAAATATATTAACTGTGTGCTGTGGTTATAATTTTTAACACACTTCGGGTAATATTAGTGCTCCGTTAATAGCATACCTTCCTAAATCCCGAGGCACCGAGCAAAGTTTTGTACATCCTTACCACTTCAGCTCCCTGATAAGAAGATTATTTTAAGATTGTCTCAGAAAAGCTGATAAAATTTCCAAGTGTTACAGTTACCAGACAACATAAGAAAAGGAAAATAAAACTGACCTTCTCATAAACCTGCAAATAACGAAATGAAACAAGGAAGAGAAAAGGAGTTGGTCATTGAACTACATTGAGGTAAAAAAAAAGCCAAAAAAAAGTGAAGATGAGAAAGGAAGTTGAGGCATACCGTCACTGTAAGTTATCGTCCAAGGGTTAGGGTCACCGTAGAATTCAATAACTCAACAAAAAAAGCCGAAAAGGTCAAAGGTCAAAATAACGAGGAAAAAAAAGCGGGTGATGAATTTTTAGATTATTTTGCAGCAGAAAGGAACTTGCCAGTGTAGAAGTTATCCATCTGGGAAATGAAGGATGAAGAGAGGAAAACATCAGGGACTCAGAACATGGTAAGAAAAAACTAATTATTCAAATATCTATATTTAAACTTAACAAGAGTGTGTCACCTTTATGTACGAATGTGGTCGCACAGGATGAGCCATGGGACCCGCATCCTGTAAAATCAAGATATGTAATTATGGAACAAAAATAACGAAATAATTACCCAAGAAATCGACGATGGGCATGAATTCACCTGAGGGAATTGCGAAATACGAAGCCTCGAAACATCGGCTATCCGTTTCACAGTTCGGCTACCCATATCAGATGAAAACTCCTAAAAGAAAGGAAGCCAAATAAATTTCATCAAGGGCTAAATTTTACAAGGAAAAAAATATATATAAACTTCTTTTCGGATTAAGCATGTCTAAACCTGATCACGGAATACAGTGAGTCCTTCCTTTAAGCTTAGCTGGAACCAATCTCGACATGTAACTCTGAAATTTACTTCAGAGTGTCAACTAACTTTTTTGGCATATGCTCCATTCTGATGATGCCCATTGGTTTTTTTTACACAAAAAAACATAACTTAGATTTACCTATTTCCCGTCCAGTTGTGGAAATACTGAAAAGGAAAGAAAAAAGGAATTGTTGAAAGTTAATGGAAGGGACACTTTAAAACACGCTTAATTTGGAGAAAAGGTCTATTTTTTATATAGGGACAAACCTCATGCCCGATAACACCCAAGATTGCAGCATAATCTCCATCTGTTGCAGTTTCAGGGGATGCCAAGACGAGCTTGGAATTAAAAATCTGCCAGACGAAAAAATTCATAAGTAAAGAATATCATCACAGTATGAGACAAGAGCCATGTGATAGCCTTCCCCGTACATTCAAACTCTTGTTTTCCATTGCTCCCCTGTCAATTTAAGTACACAGAACGCATTTAAATAAATACGAAAAAGGAGATTAATTGTGCCTGAATATCGAATCTAAAAGAGATCGGGTGAAGAAGAAGAACTAACATGTTGAAATCTGGAACAGCCACAATGTTGAAGAGATCAAGATCGTACTCCAGCCCGAAAACCTAATACAGAAGCAAAAACAAAGGCAAAAGAAAGAACAAATAACGGATGCTAATGACTGAAAAAAGATTCAATATCCTAAAAATGACCAGTCAAGTTTCAGATAATTTACATCTTCGTCCCATTTCATTGCAGCTTTCAAAGAGTACATAGCATGGCCAGTCTTTGGAAGATCTTGCTCGGGTGTCCAAATCCTAAGTGAGACATTTCTGCCCGAACGTGTGACAAAAGTGTCGTCTCTGCTCTTCAACTGCCCAGCAACTAACGCAAAGAGGTAGCACGGTTTCACAAAAGGGTCCTCCCAAACAGCATAGTGCTTCCCTCCCTGCATTAGATTTTAAAATTTAAACAATTGGTTTAAATCAACCCATTTTGCCAACCCAAAGATCAATGATATAAAACAACTCACCTCTAGATTTCCTTGATCAATGAGATTCCCATTAGAGAGCAGAACTGGGTATAGCGATTTGTCAGCTTCAATACGACAGGTGTACTTAGCCATTATATCGGGGCGATCCTGACATTGCTCAAATGTCAGCAGAAAGATCGAAAAAAGAGACGTTTATATCCACGACTTGAATGATAGTTCATATGTCCATTCGTACCTGAAAGAATGTGATCTTTCTAAAACCCTCAGCTTCACACTGTGTGCAGAAGTTCCCTGACGACTTGTAGAGCCCCTGAGGCATTAAGCATTATAAAGCATAGGTCAAAACCTAAAAAAAATTACCATTTTGAAGATTTGAAATCAGTAAAGAGCTTGATACATAAAAAAGAAAGAAGTATCAAAGAGAACCTCCAAAGAAGTGTTTTTGTGAGGGAGGATTTCAGTGTCAATCTCCAACGAAAATTTACCGCCTGGGGGAGAAGAAATCGTCAGGTGACGTGAGTTGACTTGAAAATCACTCTCCTGCAACAAAAGGGATATACTGGTTATGAAAAATTACCAAACAGAACTATCATCGACTCACAAATAATTCATGTCTCAATTTAAGAAAAGACAGGATTAAACACATTGTATTACAAAAGGGAGACACACTTGTGAGTTTTGATGGGCCACATACCTTCAAATCCTTGCCATTCACCTTTATCGACAAAAGTTTCAGATCGCATCCATCCAAGATCAGAGGCGATGAGGAACCTGTAATCATATGTTAGAAATCACAACTGTGCAATTGGCAACAATGTTCAAAATTTTGTATATGTCGTAAATACTTATACGTATATGATATGCAATAAAAGAATATACCAAAACATACCCTCGAGTCTGGGATACACTGTTATCTTTGAGCTAACAATCGTCTTCTCTTCGCCAAGCACAAATTTCAAATCCACCTAACATAATAAACAGATGTAATCTTAATTCTGATGTAGAAAATCTCAAATTCGGAAACCAAAAAGATGTTTATAATGGAGTACCGATTCAAAGAAGTATTCGGGTTGCTTGTAGTCCTTGAGGAAAATCTCCTTTGGCGCATCCATTTTAGATTCTTCTGATTGTGATGACAATGGTTCTGTTGCAACCGAGCAAATTAACCTTCGCCCAATACTCTCGACCCTCTGCAAAAGGTTTGACAATCACGAAAGGCAAATAAAAACACATCGACAAAAAGGTTATGACTGTAATAAAAGTACTAATCGAAGTGCACTCAAATAAACTAATTCAACATACAGTTTGTGAACGATATGGCACTCGTAACTTCCTCCGACTGTGGACCTGAGATGAAGAAAGATGCCTATAACGACAGATATTCTTTATCGAAGGCTCCTTAGATCGACAGATACCTCTAACCTGAAATCAAGGGTCATAATCAGAATCTACAAAAGAAAAACTTGTGTAATAACCAACAACTACAATACAAATATGAACTCAAGGCATGTCACAGTATCACTATATAGCTGAAGTGTAAGTCAGATCTAGGAGAGAGTAATCACAGGGGAAAAGGAGACCAAATCCATAAGATATGTCTTTGAAAAGCTCGAAGCTTTACAAGGTAGAATCAATCGAGACATCACTTTCGTTCCACGATTAATATCAATTTTCAACCCTACAAAATATTCTTTCTAACGAAACCTTTCGAGTGTTTTTAATAAAGATTCAATCTTTAATCAAACCAAATGAAAAACCCAGTCGGTGAAATTAAAGATTTCAACTAAAACGCCGATTGAATGCCTCAATCAACCATGAAATGGAAAACCCAAATGAGATTTGCCTGCGAGAAAAGAGTGAGCTTGGAGTCTAATGGATAAATGGATAAAGAAGAGTACTGGACAAGAAAATTCGTATATATAAAAAAAATAACAATATAAATGCACCAAAATTCACAATCAGCTGAATTCACAACCCCATAGAAATTCTACCTGACTTTGCTTATTTCACAGATCAACGATGAATGCATAACAAGACCAAAAGATCTCTAGGAAGAAAATAAATAAAACCTAGGACGACAGAATTTCTCTACCTTTGAGTATAAATAGTTGGATTGTATATAATTTTGATGGCCTAATTTAACTTGAGAGCTGATGAGATATTTTCTTTATTTTCTTCGCGAAATGTCAGTTTATCTTCATGAGATATTAAATGGATACGTCGGCCCACTAGCGTTTATCCATTCAGTAATTAACAATCTGATATACATTATCGAAAGATTAACTTGTTATTTCTTGGCTTTCTTTTTATATAATATATCCCATCATAACCCATTGTGCATTTCTTAAATTTAGATAAAAGAGTCTTCTATAATTTAATTCCCTTATAAAATTATATGGATCATCATGTCAAAGAAAAAATATGAATAAATCCAAAAGTTTTGATTGAGATTTCCATATTAAGTCAAAAAGGAAATATGAATTTCGATGGAATAAAAAAGGAAAAAAAAGGACTAAAACTCGAATGCGCGCCAGCTGCATATTTTATAACGGATTTCAAAACATTTATTCAAACGCTTTAATAATGGAGCGACACAATTTTCAAAACAAAATAATACAAAAACAACCCAATATGATAACGGGTGACCTGATTAACCGGTTACTGGGAAAAGGCTCTCACACGTACTACAGAGTGGGCCCAACCTCACTGCAGCTCAGCAGTTGCCGGTTGACAGTTAACATGATACAGTAATAGAATTTATTGCACAGGCCCACTTGCAATTCACATATATACAATTGACCCCCATGTAGTTCGAAATACTTCAAATCTGCTCAGTATTTCGAGGAAATAAATTGAATGGAAATAAATGATGAACAAAGGGAGGAGAGAGAGAGAGAGAGAGAGAGAGGGGTTGCAAACGAATCGAATCGAGTCGAATACCACCATATTCTATTTGTATTCTTTTATTTTCCGAATATTCATATTCATATTCTTTTATTATTCGAATACTAAAATTGATTCATATTCTATTTGATAATATATTCGAATATATTTGCGATTCGGATACGAATAAATTTTTTCTTCAGAAAACCTGTTTTAAGAAAACAAATAACGTAAAAAAATACGTAGTGGAGAAAAAATGCGGTTACGCATAAAAGAAAACATACTGAAACATATCATTAGGTTATTCAATACCTAAAGTACAAAAAAATCTTCCATCGATAAATTCCAAAAATAATTGTTTTTCTTAGCTTACTTTGATCATCACCCATGCTAACATCAACCGATTCTTCTTCTATCTGTAGAATAACAAGAAATTGATTAATTATAATGAAATATATGATTTGCGGCGTAGTAAAGGAAAAAATAATGATATGTGATCTTGTAATAATGATCTATCAAGTGATAATGTCTCTTTAAGTGATATTAATATGTTAGTTTAACTACAAGTATTTATAGTATGTATTATATAATATATCTTATATTATTCGAATCGAATATTCTAAAAAATTCGAATCGAATATTGCCATATTGTATTCTTATTCGAAAATTATTCGAATCGAAAAAAATATTCTTATTCGGATTTGATATTCTAATATTTCGAATCCGAATCTTTAATTCCGAATCGAATTTCGAATCGAACAAAAAAATTCGATTCATTTGCAACCCTAGAGAGAGAGAGAGGAGATTCTAATTTTTCTTCTCCGAAAAGGACGTATGTGAGATAAATGTTAAATGAGGGAATTTATTTTAGTTTACCAAACGACAGAGGTATATTGCAATTATTATGTCTGGTGGATATTTATGTACTCTCTCTCACTCACGAACACACGCACACAGCTCCACTCCTCTCTCTCTCTCTCTCTCTCTAATCAAATTCTTCTGCGGCTGTACCTTTCTACTTCTTTGGATTCTTTCGAATTGCATTTTTCGCAAAGGTACGTCGTTTTGCACTTCCTCTTAAGCATTTCTTCTTGTAATCGAGCTTCGGCTAGCTCGTGATCGGAGAGAAGTTAGTTTTGTGAAGGTCCTTTTTCGATGCTGTGTTGATTCAATCCTTGTCTTTTTAGTTCCATTTACATTTTAGCATTTGCTTATTTTTCCCTAGCGTGGAAGGTTTGATTTATTCAATGAGCTTCTATCTGTTTCTGGGTAGATATGCGTGGTTATTGAGAAAATGCTTGATTTTATTTGATCTTATGGTGTTTCTGAATAAGAAAACTGCTACGATCTAGCTGGAGTATTTCTTGTATGCATTATCCTAAATAGAGTAGAGACAAGTCTATATTGTAGTCAATGTGTGTGTATGTCTCTGCATATTTACATAAAATATTATATATATATATATATATATAATGAGAGAGAGAGAGAGGGCTATATTGTAGTCAATCTGCTATTTCTACTCTGAAGGTCATCTTTTGAATGTTCTTTGTACATGACAAGTTATCATCTTCATTTTCTAGATAACTAGAAATATCCAACCCTTGAAATTATTATCCATTGATTCAGGTTCTCCAGGTCAACTTGCATTGGAGTGGTTGGATCAATCTGCTCCATAAATATTTTCCGTGCACTTTTTTGTCATTGTCCAATCTGTAATCTTGCATTGGGACAATTGGAATCGGTCGCGTGATATGCTGGCGCATATGTATCGTAGTGATGTTCAATAGTTAGGAGTGATTGGCTGTTTTTTCTTTTCGTTTTTCCCCCTCTGCTTAATAAGCTTGCCGGCCTTTTGAGATGTTGAGGACACAGTCTTTTCCTTCCCGGGTTTTATCGCCTTTCCGCGAAGAAAGTGGTGATGAGGAATTATCTGTTCTTCCAAGACATACAAAGGTGGTTGTGAAGGGAAATAACCGGACAAAGAGTGTTTTGGTCGGTCTGCAGGGCGTTGTTAAGAAAGCTGTTGGGCTCGGTGGTTGGCATTGGCTGGTAAATTTTTTACCTTTTGCCCATTCTGTAATGCTTCATTGTGTATTTACGAAGTAATTGAGACCTGTAAAATATTGGACATTGAAATAGTAATTGATATATGTTACATATTTATAATTATTGCACTTTTCGTATCCAATTCCATCATGTACTTGTTGATCTTTTCACCGCAATGTTTCATTAATTATTTGTAGAAAACTTTAGTTTCTTCTTTCGATCTCTGCCATTTCACTAGAAAGTTTTGACCAGGTTTTGAAGAATGGGGTTGAGGTCAAACTGCAAAGGAACGCTTTAAGCGTGCTAGAACCTCCCAACGGGAATGAGGAAGACAGCGAGTATGATTTGGATGATTCGAGCAGTGCATCTGAAACTGTTGAAAAGGATCATCATCGGATTTGTAAGTGGTTTTGCGAGTTCGTCTTGCAGGAATTATTTCGTCACAGTTTTTGTTTCCTTCTCCTTGTTTCTTCTATCAGTTGCCCGTTTAAACTTATGTTTTTCTATTTCTTTTGTGGTCAGCAGCTAGCTTGAATTTGGGAAAGATCAGCAAACCTAGAGCTCGATGCAGAAAACCATGGTCTCCATTTGTATCCACAAAGTCTATCAATCGTGCATGTTACAGAGAAGTCCAGTCTAAGTCTAATGAGATCCCATCGGTAACCAAGATCTTATCTCATTCAATTACTTTACGTCGTTTTTGTCATGCAAACGAGCATAATGTCTTACTAGCCTTCTTGATTATCAGAATATTGATTTGGCAAATCTTGGAATTGGATCTCTGTGGAGATATTGCCAAAGTTACCACCTCGTGAGTCCACACCTCCTTAACCTATTATCGCCATCTTCTTTCGAACAAATTCAATTGTTTCTCGATCTTAATTTTAACTTGAACATCTAGGAACATATTTCGACTAACCCTACAAAGGATCAACTTATTAGCGCCGTGCAGCAGCATTTTTCCTCGCAGGTCAGCACACACACACGTATATATGTATATATATTTCGTCCTAATGTGCTCAAGAGTAAATCTCCTGTTGAAACAGAGATTGAACGAGGTTCAAGTGATCGTCGAATTCATTCAAGCGGCCAAGAAACTCCGATCAGTTGGTATGGACTAGAAAATCATAAATTGGTTGCCAAGAAACAAAGAAGTGTTCATTACATCTCGGAAATGAGTGCAAGAGTGATATATATCGGGTAGTTCTAACTGGTCTTCTGTATTTATATCAATGGTACTTCAACTCTATCTGACCTCTAATTTTTCACAGCAATCTGAAGACTTAGTTGTGTAATATAAACCTCCATCTTCTTCTGATCTGTGAAAAGACCAAGTCTGAATCGAACCTTTGTGGTTTGAAGCATGCATTAACTGATACCTATTTATTATTGCTCCTTTTTATTCGTCCAATAATAATTCAAAGTGGTTGCTTTATTTCAAAAATTGGATTTGAAGATCTTATCTGGTCCCACTTTCTCCTCACAAGTCGAAGTCGTGGTGTTTAGATTTAGGGTTGATACGGATATTTGTCTTGGGAGAATAGAAAATAGAAGTGTTCTTTTCGATGGAAACGACTCACCACTAGGGTGGAGACCCGATCCCGACCCGGTCAAATGCGGGTACCCGAAGCCCGGTCAGGTATCCGCGGGTTGAGTTTGGATTTTATTTTTAATTTTTTTTTTGTTAAATCTTTTAAAAATTTAAATAAGCTTAAATTAGTTTAATTCCTTCAATAAAATAATTTGAACACAACCAACTATAAAAGTAAACTCAACACCATCAAAATCAACGATAAAATCAATTCAACATCACGTGTCTGCCGGCGGTCGAGTTCGGATTTTTCTTGTTATTCTTATTTATTTCTTTTTTTAACTTTAGGTAAAGCTTAAATTATGTTCACATCATTCAACAATAAAATAAATTAAACATCATCAACAATAAAAAATTTAAGCACCATCAATAACAAAATAAATTCAACTCCATCAGCGTCAACGATAAAAAAAATTCGACACTATCAAAAATATAAAATAAAAAAGTTTAAAAAATAATCATATCTTTATCTTCATTAATTGAGCTTAGTTTTATGTTTGAAATTTTTATTTTAGTTGGGTTTATTTTTACATGAGTTTTTTTTTTTATATATGCCTGGTACCCAATAGGGTAAATCGGATAGCATATTGCCGCCCAATACCCGACCCGAACTTATAGTCGGATATCAGGTTTAATTCTGATACCCGATTTCAAACCCAACTTTTCTTTCGATCGAGGAAAAACCCGAATCCCACCCTTCTCACCACACCCATAATTATTTAATAGATAGATATGAGTTTCCAAAAATAATATTCCATCCGTCTCGCCAATTTTATCACACTTTTCCATTTCGGCGTCCCAATAATTTTATCACTTTTCCTTATTTAGCAAAAAACTATCACAAATAATCAATATAATAATATTAAATATTCTTAAAAGACGTGTTAAAATATATCTTTTTTTACTTTTCATTGTACTATATTATTACAATAATGCCACCTTAATTTGCGTGTCCAGCAACTTATGTGATAAAGTTGATGGTACGGAGGGAGTACGTATTTGGAAACGGGTCGATTCATTCAAGAAAAATAATATCAAAGAAAAAAGGGCTCAAATCATATAAAAAAAACGATGCAATGGAACAAAGAGGGGATTGGCAGCTCTCAGCTGCTGAGGAGAGGCTCAAGTGCTTCGAAGAAGAGAGGAGCCATCTCAGTGTTTGGAGTTTTCAAGGCACACTTGAGCCCAGGGACGCCCACGGTCGCCGTAAACTCTATCAAGAAAGGTATGCCACGAGGAGCCTTAGCAGAGAGATAGAGCACGTCTTGGTTCGCATGCTTACGCTTGGCGATGAAGAACATATTATATCATCCATTCAATCTGTCCAAGGTTGCTTCTATGCTGCTGAGTACGATCGCAGGCAAGTCCATCGAAACTTCATTAGAGTCGGGCAAAAATCTCCACGTCTGCACGAACGAAAGAAATTTTTGGAAAAAAAAACGATTAACCATGTTCCATTCGCAGTCGTTACGGTTCATTCTATTGAGAAATTACCTCGAGGAAAGCACGCTCCATCCTACTATCCTCGGCGAAAAGCGCATGAACTGGGATTTTGTCGTTGAAGTACCAAACGGGCTGCTGATTGTTCTTCACGGCGACGTGAAGGAGCGAACTCCGCGGTCCAGGCGAAACGTTCTGAAATAAAACCATTGGAAGGAGAGCGCTCGCCGACGTCCCAGGTTGTAATAAGGGACCTTGGAGGGTCCCACCAGCGGCGAGGCCGAACGTGTTCCTATTGACCTGCATCATAAAACCGTCCAAGGGTACTTGAGCGTTGTTCTCGAACAACAGTGGATGTTGCGCCGAATACGCCTATATTTAATGGGATCAATGCTATATTTGATTATTGAATCAGATGTCTGAATGACTTTATCACCGTAAAATACTACGACTTGTATGCTATTAGACGCCATATGAACGAATTTTATTTAACGAAGGGAGTTATTTACAGAGGAATAAATCGTAAGTCTGAGTTACGCTTTACTAAATCGTAACTATAAGATACGAATTATATCCGACAATGGCAGTGGCACTATCTCCGTATTCAGTGCATGTCAGTCTAATTCGTAACCCAGAGTTACAATTTAGTAAAACGTAACTCCGAGTTACAGAAACACCTATTTTATTAATAGGTTTAAATTTTGATCTATTTGACTAATACTACCTCAGTCCCACTTATTTCTTCCCATCTTTCTATTTCGGGCGTCTCACATAATTCTTCCCATTTTCATTTTTGGTAAAAAAGTATCCCACTAATTAAACTAATTACATCATTAATATTAAAAAAAGTCTTCTCGATTTGCGTGTCTACTAATAACTTTTCTCTCTCCATACCTCAAAAGGTGTACTATAATATTAAAATAATGTGATTTCTTAATCTCCGTGCGCACTAATCTTCGGGAACATTTAAATGGGAAGGAAGTATTAATTAGAAAAATATTTATTTTATTAAAAAAGCCTAACTACATCGATTCTGTTTCTATATCTACATTAGATTCATGTGCAAAAGTTAATTTACATTTTTAAATACTTTACATTATTAATTATGTTATTTAACAAAATAAGCTAATGATAGAATTGTTATGAATTTAATTATAAAGGAAAATTTGTAAAAAAAAAAAATTTATTTATTTGATACGTCAATTGCCAGTATTTAAACACCAAAATAACTTTCAGTTTTATGTCAATTTCATTTTTCTTTATTTAATGGTATGAATTGTAAAGAATTATTTTGAATGGTACCATAACTTACAACGTCTGATTCATGTAAATTCCCAAATTATTACGTCAAATCCATATGCTTAAGGTTATCCACCACAAGAACATTTGTCTTCACTTATGCGAACCATATAAGTCAGAAGTCGTCGCCTCACTAGTATGGACAATCAGATCATTCCACGACTATCTTTCTCCATAACAGAATATATAAAAACACTCCAAGTCAAATAATCAGTGGCCTCTAAAACGCGTTTAAGGAAGAAATTTCCACGTATATGTGTATCCAAAACCTAGACTTCCTCGCATCACTCTGTATCGGATCCACCACCAACACCCATAATATCCATCCATGTCCGAGAAGAAAGAGCAAGAGAAACCCTTGGCTCCGTCGACCCGCCGGGGCGACCCGGAAAGCAACGGTGTCGACCCGCCCAACCCCAACGGGCTAAAATGCGTCAAGTGCCTCGGCTGCTCCACCGCCATTTTCCTACTCTTAGCAACGCTCGCACTGATCCTAACTTTCACCGTCTTTCGAATCAAAGACCCAATTCTGAAGATGAACTCCGCTGCAGTAGATGGGTCGGGTTCGACCCTCGGGTCGAACGGGTCCCGCGCAACCCTAACGGTTGACTTTTCCATCAAAAATCCCAACGTGGGGAAGTTCGAGTTCAATGGCACGAGCACACTGGTGTACTACGAAGGCTCTACAGTCGGCGAGGCTCGAACCCTCGCCGATCTGATTAGGGCGAGAAAAACCGTGGGAATGAAGGTGTCGATCGAACTCAAGGTGGATAAGATATTACAATCTCCGAGGTTTAAGGAAGATGGCTCGACCATCGGCGGGATTCTGCCTATTACCAGCGAGACGACGGTCGTAGGGAAAGTTAGAATTGGGAGGGCGATTAATAGGCACGTGGCTGTGAGGATGAAGTGTGATATGAACGTCGACGTAAGCAGCAATGAAATACGAGACAGAAATTGCAGGTCTAGGGTTAGTTCTTAGGGGATCGAAGCATTCGATTGTTTGTAAAATGTTATTACTTTTTTCAAGTGAAGGGAGTTTCATAAAGCTTGTCCCTGCTATTACAAACCTTTGTTACAGAATTGGAGAGAAAATTCAAGAAAACTGACAGAGTAGACATAATAGAAGAACTTATCATCGTAAAATCATGAAACCAAGATCACGTAAGCTCATAGGGAAACCATGGATGCAATTCGAAAAACTCACTTGGATTTCCTTTGATCCGAAACCCTAGCACCCATGATCTTAACCACGGCTTCGTCTTTCGATATTAGGAGCTTGAGGGCGGGATGGACGTTGAGTTTTCCGGCGACTATCTTCTGCCCAACGTCTAGTTCGCTTAGATCCACGTCGATAAATGGCGGGATAATATCCGCTGGGCATAGAAACTTAACAGTTCTCTTGATGATGTTCAGTTGTGACCCTACGAACGATTAAGTACCGAATGAATGCTTTGTATCTCATTTGTTGATAAACGGAGGGAAAAAGAGGACCTTTTTTCAATCCTGGAGAGACGTCGTCTCCTCTGTATACCAGAGGAACGTCGACCTTCAACCAAGCAGTGGGTGGGGCTCTTATGAAGGTAACATTGAGCACTGCATCTGTTCCTGCGTGTAGATGAAGCTGAGATGTATGGAATGAAAAAAGAGGATTAGCTAATCTCCAGATGATTATTATGCTACGATTTTTTCACTTTAAATAAAGGCAAAGTACTACCGAATTCGATTTTTCTTACAAGTTAGGGAGTCGATGAGCACAAGCACATAAATGAACACGGAAGGCAACTAATATACGCAAGAGAAAAGACAAGTCTTACATGAAACTTTTAAATCCAGTTCTCATGAATAACCAGTAGAAATCATTATATAGTCCACCAATTGGCATGCTTACAATGTTCTTAATCGTGCTCTTTAGTACTCGGATTATAACTATGAGTATGATTGTTCATTGTTCTCCTGCCGGGCAGAGATTGCTACACACTCATACGAAGAGCTTCTTTTGTTTTCAACAAAAAGTCTGTCAATAGACAACATCTTAACCTCAAGAGCCCAAGCCCATCAACACAGAACAGAATTTAACTCATTCTGAATAGTCAGGCGTTCTATCAAACATCTTACGACAATTCAATATTTCTAACAGGTTAACTTAGATTCAGCCTAGTCTGCAATATTTTAAGAACACAAGTAGACATAACAATGGAACGAAAGCGTAGAAAGAGATAATTACGTCTACAAAATGCGAGAATTTTTCAAGTAGCAGAAAGCAATGCAAATCGAATTGCTATAGAAGGGTATTCGGACCTAAAAATAGCAAGCACCAGAAAAAACACGCAAAAGCTCACCTTCCTGGGCAATACCCTGACTTTCTCCACAATCTTATCCGAGCCAAATTCAGATGCAACCTCAAGATCAAACAGCCTCGACAGGAAAAACGACTGGCCAAGATGATTCACGAGCTTCTTAATCTGATTTCCCTGAACAGAAATGAGCCTCTTATTTCCGCCGTGCTGACCGTCCTCCGCCTCGAATACAATGCTCGGCACACGCCCGATTTCCCTCTCCTTGGCGGCGATGCTCTTCCCCGAGGTGGCGCGCGGCACGGCGAGTATGGTCTCGTCGTGCTTCGGGTCGGGCTTTGGGAAGCCCTCTAAGTAGGTGAAGATTTGTTCGTGTGGCTCGGGATGGAGTAGAGCGGCCGCCGCAGCTGTGGAGAGGTGGCGGCGGTGAAGAAGGAGAGAGGTGGCGCGTCGGATCAGCATCAGTGTTCTCTCTGTGTGTGTGTCACGCGCGTGTGGGTTTAGGAAGGTTTTGCTTTGTTGAAATCAGTAGAGTACGGCGTTTCGGATTAGATGATGCTTGAAAGTGGGCTAATCTATTTTGGGCATTAAGCCCATTTTATTTATATGGGCTTTTGTTGTTCAGATTCAGCCCATTATGAATAAAATTGGTTGACCCGTTGACCAAACCAGTGGAATTCAATTTGAGCTAATTTT
Source organism: Craterostigma plantagineum (assembly GCA_027422505.1). Taxonomy (NCBI): domain Eukaryota; kingdom Viridiplantae; phylum Streptophyta; class Magnoliopsida; order Lamiales; family Linderniaceae; genus Craterostigma; species Craterostigma plantagineum. The sequence goes on along the minus strand of JAPQWV010000065.1, from coordinate 2,433,987 downwards.
TATTTTTTACCACGAGCTTGATGAGCTAGAGTTCGAAATTATAAATATAAATTATAAACATAAAGAAAATTAAAAATACTGATAATTATATAGTAAAGATTTGGTTGTGATAATAAAGATCAATAAATTGATTTTTATATTATTTATGACGACACCTCGTTTGTTCTCGTAGCTTCCATACATATATATCAAGTCAACAAGGTAGGCCAAAGTCGTTACTTACCCAAGAAAGTTGAAAAAAATTGGCAAAATTATAAAATTAGTTCACTGAGTATACAAGTTTTCGCTTTTGGATCACTATGTTTGATAATTGCAAAAGTAGGTCACTAACTTTTCATGTGAAAACAATTTTGGGTCATTTTTCAATTTTAGGTCAATAAGAATATATTTTTTCGATTTTGGGTCATTAAGTTTAGATTTTTTCAATTTTGGGTCACTATGTTTATAACATTAGTACCAAATGATTGACCCAAAATTGAAAAAAATGTAAACATAGTGACCCAAAATCGAAAAAATATATTCTTAGTGCCCTAAAATTGAAAAATGACCCAAAATTATTTTCATATGAAAATTTAGTGACCTAATTTTGCAGTTATCAAACATAATAATCCAAAAATGAAAACATGTATATTTAGTGACCTAATTTTATAATTTCCCCGAAGATTTTTACATTAATAAAATCAAACAAATCACATCAAATTTGCCCACTAAACAAAAACAGACCTTTACATTCCACTTCACTCAGCTCCTCTCTCTCTCTCTCTCTCTCTCTCTCCCCTTTTGTGGGTAGTACCAGGAATTAAGGAGGTATACATGGCAGATCATGACAAGGAAGAAGAGAAAAAGGAAGAATCTTTGATGGAGAAGATCTCAGACAAGATCAACAGCCAAGATTCGTCCTCTTCTTCTTCGTCTTCTTCAGATTCCGACGACGACAAGAAAAAGAAGAAGAAAAAGGAGAAGAAAGACACGTCGTCGTTTAAGAAGAAAAAGGCCAACCTTCTCTTTGGAAGAGAGAAGCCACTTCACACTGTCATCGGAGGTGGCAAAGGTAAGTTTTCACGCTGAAGGGTGAAAAAGATTAGCAAAATAAAAAACATTCCCCAGATGGAAAAGTTCGATCTTTAACAAGTTCTCTTCATAAAGTTTGAATCTTTTTATTGTTATTATTATTATTCTAGTTAACAATTTTTATGATTTATTTATTACATCTGGGAATGTGGGCTGTGGCGCAAACCCCTAACTTTCGCGCCTTTTATGGTTAAAGGGATTATCAAGAATGAGCTCTTTTATGGCATTCTTAGTTGAACGTAACTATTTTATCTCCATTTGGATGTTGGGAAACTGTAATAAAACATTCATCTGCATATAGTTTAATCTATCCAACGCCCTGTTCCTAGAACCAAGATAAGATCTTGTTAGAACCGTTGAAAACCATAAAAGAATAAGCTTTTCGAACAGCAACTGAGAAGACATATACAATCATCAGCTGCAGATGTGTTCTTATGGAGGGACAAGAAAACTGCAGCTTCTGTCTTAATCAGCGCGACGACCATGTGGATTCTCTTCGATGTCCTCGAATACCATTTCCTCGCTTTGATCTGTTACTCTCTGATCGCCGCCTTTGCAATCTTCTTCCTATGGTCTAATGCAACTGCATTCATCACCAAGTAGGCCTTCGACGAATTGCCAAATTCAGTTGCTATTCTTTCTGCAGTTTGTAGCCCTTTTTTTAAAAAAAAAAATATTGCTTTTTCTTACAGATCTCCTCCTCCGATTCCCGAATTAAGCATACCTGAAGAGCCCGTACTGAAAGCTGCTTCTGCGCTGAGGGTTGAGTGCAATAATGCGATTGCGAATTTGAGGGACTTGGCGATTGGGAGGGATTTGAAGAAGTTTCTTGGCGTAAGCGATTGTTAGAACTGTTTTTCTAGGCCTACGAATTTCGAATGTTTTCGATAACTTCAAATAAAAACCGATATTTTCGACAGGTGACCGCTGCTCTATGGGTTTTGTCGCTTGTTGGAAATGCCTGCGATCTATTGACGCTTCTATTCGTAGGTAACCGTCGAATTCATGACCATTTTAGACCGTCTATTTTCTTTTTATTTTTAACTGAATCCTTCGTTTCTATCTGAACAGTCACTGTATTGCTGTTTACGGTGCCCGTCTTTTACGAGAAATACGAAGACGAAGTGGACGCTTATGTTGAGAAGGCGATGGGCGAGCTCGAGAAACAGTACGCCGTGTTCGATGAGAAGGTACTGAGCAAAATCCCGAAAGGGCCATTGCAGAAGAATAGTAATGCAAAGAAGAAGGATTGAAAAAACTGTTTTTGCTGTTGCCTTTCTGTGTGTGTATGTATGTATTGGCTTTATATTCTGCAACCTATGATGCTATTATCTCCTCCTTCAGTTACAGTTGTGTAATGTTTCTGAACGTTTATGTGTGTAAACTGCTGCTGCTTTGTAAATTGTGAGAAACAATATCGATGAAGCTTTCGGATTCGGATTTTAGTTTTTGACCCGACCCGACCCATCTGCGCCGTGCGTAAAAAAGGGTAAAAAAAAAACCGTCATCACTTTCTTCAATTACAGTTGTTTAATGCTTTCCGCTTCGTAAACTGTAACAATATTGATGAAGCTTTCGGGTTCATATCTGCAGTGTTCGGACCGACCCGACCCGACCCACCCAACCCATCTGCATTATTAAAAAGAACAATTTATTAAAATGCGTCTGCCGGGAGTCGAACCCGGGTCTATTGCTTGGAAGGCAATTATCCTTACCGTTGGACTACAAACGCTATTACACACAGGGACTCAATCAATAGCATTCGTACAACTTAACGTCCATTTTGACCCTAAAATAGAAGTCCCCCTGAGCCTCATCGGTCGTAAAGGTCACGATCCCACGAGCCATGAAGAAGTCGCCGGTCCCGCCGACGACCGACAGGTCCCTGTCCTTCTGAGCCACGAAGGGATCGGCGCCCATGACGTTCAGAGTCCCCTTGTAGTCGCTCGAGTCGAACACCAGCGAGTAGGCGAACCAAGAATCGTACCCCTTCTTCCCATCGTAGAGGTAAAACCCCTGGGCTCGGGCGGCGGGCGGGGACAGCAGCCGCCCGTCGCGGGTCATCGGGTCGTCGAAGACCGCCACCATTCCGAAGTGGAAGGCCTGCGTGTCGTTGGTCACCTTCGCCGACGTGGCGTTTGCGTAGTCGGTGCCGTTGAAGAGCACGTCGTGGTAGTAGAGCACGATGCGCCTGCAAGGCTTGCTCTTGGGGTTCAGTCGTCGCAGTTTCTTGGATTGGGCTTGCATGGGCATTTCGGAGAGTACGATGATGAATGTGATTGTTGTTATTAGGAAGATGATGGAAGGAAAGAGTGTTTTGGGGAGATTGTTGTTGTTGGAGTTCTTCATGGTTTTGTTCGTTTTTGTTTGAGGTATGTAAAAGCTTCTTGTGAAGTGGAGGGTTGATGAGGGTTGCAACTGCAATGCAACTGCTATATATATTATAATACATAGTGCGCTTATTACGTAAATGGAATGTTTTATCATTCAATCGAGAAATATTCGATGTTTGTTGTTCATGTGAACTCAATTTGTCTTGAGATTGGCATCTTCTGTCTTGAGTTTTAAACGGAGTGTATATAAGGATCACGAGTATATCCCTTTGAAGTATTCGATGTATGCATAGTAGAAATGCTCTATAAGAAGATGCTTCATGTGATTACATTTGTATTATTTCGGATTTTCATGTGTTGGGGTGGGGGGGTAGGTGAGTGCCAGAAAAATACGATATCCTTTGCATGAAATTAGAGTATATAGTTCTGAAAGTGTATAGATGCTTTTGTGGTCAAATTTGTCTGTTATTTCAGTATTTAAATGGGGAAGAGCGAGGGGTGTAATGAAAGCTAGTAGAGTCGAGGACCCAATTTGCCTTTATTTAAACCCCTTTTCATATATATATTTCCCCACTTGTGTTGGGAAGAATAAATTAAACTTACATATATAAATATGTATGTGTTCGTGGGGGAAGGATAATTTTATAAAATATGCAGTCTTTAAAAAAAATATTTGGAAATGAGGGAACAACACGTCTTCGTCTCTGTCAACTTGTGTGTTGCAAGTTGTATTATTACGATCAATTGGCGTCTTATGAACGATGCTCATAGATTCCCTTCGTTGCATGGCACATTGATATTCTTCAATAAATGGGGGAGGACTATTATTACTACTGTTCTAACAGATGACTGACATATATTGTCCGAAATGACATGTAACAACATCAAACATTAATACGTCGCCGAAGACGATGATGTTTGAAATCAATAAGTGGATATGGATACGTATATACACTCAACTTTCTCTAGAATATTGATTTCCGATATCATTAAACTCAACCACAATTTTCGACATCTATGATTGAGTCGCCCGCCACGAATTAGGGTTTAATCAAGGGCTGCCCCTATAAACTGGGTTAAAGATTCTCTAACCCACTCTTTTGTTCTATTTTTTTGTCTCACATCACGGATTCTTTCTTGACAAGTGTCCAGTACAGGATTCACATTTCCTTCCTTCGGTTTTATTTTAAAATATAATTATCTGACACATATTCCACCAAATTTTAAAATCTTAATTGTTTCATTAAATTTATCCGATATAATCAAATAAACATATCTATTTATTTCGTTACGATCATATTGATATTCACATTTTATATTTTTTGATATTTATAAATATTATTTTATTTGTATATTATAAAACATGGCGCGAATTGTGGGATAAAAGTTGGGACAGGAGATCTGAACTAGAAATAATTCGAGCCGCCAAGTTAGGAATCAAGGGCTTGCTCGATAGAATTTTCGACATCGTAACGACCGTAATATTAGCTTAAGAACTTGGTTTAGACGAGATTTCGTAACGGTCGAATTAATTAACGTGCAGATCAGTCAAAATTGTCGTAACTAGCTAAATTTATTAATCATATTGACATGTAAATAATACAATACACATAGGATAGGACATGAAGCTGAGATACACTACACTTCCGCCGGGACTAACATATAAAGATCAAACTAGTACAACATGATTATTACGACGACGACGCAAATAATACATCGATCTATATAATAATATGTTAATAATGAAGTTTATTATTTTCACTCGCATAACTGATCGGGCCAAAGAAAAGCACCCATTGCAAACTTCCTCTTCTGCTCGACGTCTCCGACTAGAGGCAAGCCATATTCTTTCAAAAGGCAGTCGATTTTGACCTCGGGCATGCTTTCGTACTCTGATTTCTTGAATCTTGGGTAGTGAAGAGGCATCTTGAACTCAGAATAACATGAAGGAGGCTTTATGTTATCGTTAATGCTATTATTGTTAGGTATTATTATTACATCGTTTGCTGGCTTAGTGTGACGATGATCGACGCCAGCTCGTATGTAATGATTAGCATTGCCGGCGCTGCTGATGATGCATGAAGAAGGAGGAAGAGTAGTAGGAGAGTTGAGTGAAATTGCTTGAGGGCTCATTATTTTTTTTTCTTTTCTTTTCTTTTTTTATTTGATGTGTGTTGTATTTTGTTTATTTTCGATGGGTTTGTGTGATTGCATATATGGCCGCACCTCTATTTATAGTGTTAGGTTTCTTATTCTCGAGTTTTCCGATGTTGGGTTTCCGATATTAATAAGTGAAGAGTCTACATTTTTCCTTGCATATGGGGAGATCATAGACAAGGAAAGGACGAGACAATATATATTCATGGATTTAATATTTTTGTTGACAAATATATCGGATAAGATCGCGAACCATCATAGTCGCTGCACTCCGATTAAGTTGAGTAATAAGTCGAATATGAATCTTTCTAAGTTCAGTGTGAGTTGTTCGTATGTACTGTCTCAAATCAAAGACACAAACTACGATAATGTATTCAAGTGGGTATCGACTTCCAAACCTGTTAACGTTGACTAGCTCAGCATTGACAATGTCGAGCTAATATTCCAGCCAACATTGTTGTCTGTGAATTAGCCAACATTCGATTTTATCTTTCATGCTAAAAAACCGTTTAACCATTAGTGGCTTTAATTAATAATGTGCAGGACGTAGTTAAGTGCTGGAACGAGTCTAAACCGTGTGGTAGCGCGTGGAGCTGCTTGAACGAATTTAGGAACTGCAATTACTATAAATACAAGATTTGAAGATCAAGAGAGAATTAGTCAAGCAACTACCATACTTAGAAGATCTGAATATTAAAGGAGAACCAGTCAATACCATAAATAGAAGACGAGATAGGGCAATTATGTGAGAATATTCGAACTAAATATATACTATATTTATGGAGATCTTCGAGGAGATATTCGAAGAGATGTTCACGGGATCTTTTACCAATTCAAGATTGAGCCAATACCTATAAATAAAGGCAATTTTCGAGCTGCAAGTCACGACTTTCGAGAGAGCTTTCATGGAGTGACTTTGAGCGTCATATTGAGCGAAAACTATGAGCGAAACATATATCGAGTTTGAGCGAGTTTTATATATGACTAGAGTTGTCTTTTAGCCTAGTATTGTGTTTTCAGAAGTCTTAGTACTTCGGAGGTTTTTCAGGATCGTTTAGATTCGTAGTTTTTTAGGCTGTTTTTACTATCTTCGGATAGTTATTCTGTAGTGGAATTTCGCCTTGAGGCACGCAGTAAGTTGAAGAACTTGCTGCACAATTTACATCTCGTGCTTATCAGTTTTTGTCACTAAGTATTCAAAATATTCCGCTGTGCGCCTGAGTGTTAGGTCGAGTGTTCCCCCGATATTTTAGCCAACATCCAGTTTACAACTTAGTGTTTTTACATCCATATCGTACCGGGACCACTACAAAACCGAAATTACAATACATGAAAGAATATGTAATATCGGATAAGGGGTGTTAGAAGTAGCATTAATATCATGAGAATGAAATATTTACACGGATGATTAAGTTGAACTTACAAAATACACGGCCACCTTTGCAGTGCAATGAACCTAGAAAATTTCCTGGCTATCTTAATCATAATAAATGCACTTGATACGTGATATAACCACCCAATTGTGTGAATACATGAATGCGACTGACAGAACAATTATACTTTTGAAACAAGAATTCGGTTAACTTGTATTTTTTTTAATATTATTTTAATTTCAAACGTAATTGTAGAAATAGAATATCTGAAGAAGTTAAAAATGGGTCCTAACTAATATTTTATGATTGAGGGGAAAAAACTAAAAAGTATGAAGAACAGGAACCATCTCCATCTTCGGATATCTCTTTACAGTTTACGCATTCCATGCAATGTTACAAACCATCCAAGAAGCATATACATGTTTGCCTATGTACAGCGACGAAATGCCTATTGACAATTATTACATCTCACCGATTAACGCAGACATGGATGGTAATAATATCCGAGCAAAACGACGCGAGGGCTAGCAGAATTGGTTCCATATTGAAATGAATTATCTGCAGAATCAATCATACAACGAACGAAGTTAACCAGCACAAGAAAAAAACCAACCCTTCTCAAGAAACCGACGGATATATACGTCGCTCGATTACTTCGATCAAAATTGGTCCATGGCATTTCTATTGTCGCTGGCATGGGACTTGAACTCAAAATGTTCCTCGTAAATTCACACGAAAAATCAAGCTGTAATATGATGTCATTAGCAGGGAAATTGGAAGTGGTTTCAGTTTCTAGACCATTTGCAGGAGTTTGATGCAGCCAGAGGAATTTGCTGAGACGACCATGTCGGCCTTCCGTCTCCAACACACGCTCGAAACAAACTGGCCATTGTCCTCTTCGGTCTCCTTACCAGTTATTGAGTCTATGGAACCGAATTTGTGCGTGGTTATGGGCATGGGGAGAGATTTGTGATAAGCAAACACCTGTCGAGATCGTCACATATAATGTGAAAAGAAAAAATTAGGAGAGACATCACAAGAAAGAGCCAAACACTTAATTTTAAAACCATGTTTAAGTAAACGACGGCGATTACTGTGTTAAATGTTTGGTTACCTCGTTTGTCTCAGAACCACAAGTTATGTATCCATCAGCAACTGAGAGACCGACAAAGTTCTGCAACATAGAGCGAGAGACGATAAAGTTAGACAATGGAGTTTCCCAGGGATGGATTTGCATTGCACAATATATGGGTGTAAAGCCACACAGAACAGCTCATTATTCAAATAGTTGTAATTGCAACATATTCAGATCTGGCATTTCCAAGAATTTGGCAGCAACTCATTAATTTGGCTTATTGACTAACCTTCTCATTCGTGTGTCCTTTGAGGGTAAGTATGCAGGCATCTCTTGACACACTAGTGGAACTTGTCTTACTAAGATCCCAAATCTTGAGGGTGTTGTCTGTTGAGGCAGAAACGAGGGTTCTTGCATCTAAGAACTTTGCATAGCTGACTGCCTTCTCATGGCCAGCCAGTACGCACCATGGCCTCGAAACGTTGCGGAGGTCATAGCAATAGGTCTTATAATCAGCAGAACTAAAAGCCAGCAAATGCGGGGAGTCGGGAGAGAATTGGACACAGCACACATTCGCATTGCTCCTAATTGAGCACAAACTCGCTCTCTGCATCAGTTAGAATGAATCTTTGGTTCCATAAACATGCAATTGTGAAACGAAGAAAATATAAGAAGCATTGTTTTGGTAGTAAGGTGTAACCAGGTTGCGAAAGAGAAGGGAAAAAATGCTTCTAAATAATAAGTGGTGTGTACATAGTACATATGACTAGGATAAATATTATAGGGAAAAATATCAAAGGGAAAAGGAAAATCTTACATCATTGATGCTCCAGAGTTTCACCAACCGATCATCACCGCCACTGGCCAATTTTGTGGGATCAACACGAGAAAAATCAACAGACCAAGCCCTTTCACTATGTTCGGAAAACTCCGAAGAAACTTGGCCACTAGAAGCATCCCATAACTGCAAAACCGTTGAGATGCATCAGCAACGATAACCAACTAGTGGACATAAAACATTTCACTGACAAGGTAAGAACACGGCACGAGAGATTAAGAAGCTTTCATGTGACTTGAAAACAAGATTTCATTTAAGGTAAGATCGCTAACCTTGACTATACCATCATAATCAGTCGAAGCAAGGTAATTTCTAATATAGCTGTTCCAGCAAAGGCAACTTAGCTTAGATTTGTTTGTCATCTCAACAACAGGATAATGAACATCAACAAAATCGCTCAAGAGAGCTTGAAACTCAAAAATCTTAATCTTCTTTGAAACCCCTGCTGTAGCTAAATAGTCCTCATCCCGGTCAAAATTCAAAGAGCATATCACATTAGCTGAGTTGCTAAATTCGCCATTCCGCAATATTCCTCGTACTTTAAATTTGCTGTAGCGGGCATATTTACATAGACCATCATAAAAATCCCCTAAAAGATCTGTCATGTTGTCATTGTCTTCCACTACGGGGCTACACCAGTTTTCACGACTTTTCAGAAGTTCCACATATCTATGATTGCCAAGATTAGTGTCTGAACGCAGGATTCTAGATCTAATGGAAAAGTAAGCACTTTCAAGTTGCCTCATGTTATTCGCAGACCTTGTTTCTTTATCAGATAATTTTGGTGTTACTAAATTAGGCTTTCCGACGGAAGTGAAATTGCTCCCAGATGTGGTCAGAACCTCCTGAGGTCTGTGAGACAAAACCACTGACCTTTTAGATCGTCTGTTCTCAATTTCTTGAATGTCGGCTTCTATTAGCTGAATCTGCTCCATTAATGTGGATGCGTCTTTTTGTTTTCGCTCATTTAGTGCCAACAGGAAGTGTGACAGCAGTTCAGAGTCGGCATCTTCTTCATCAATAGAAGTCAATACCTTGTCCACCGATGATTCTTGAATTGCACTCACAAATTCAGATTGAAGAATTTCCCTGTTATGTTGACATTATCACAGTGTGACCATACCATATTTGCAAGATTCTACAAAATTAAATAATAAGTAATGTCAGCAGCAACAACACCGCTAATATCGATAGTTAGGCAACATGATATACAGAAAACCCCGAATGATTTTCCACCATTGATTTACCAGTCCATCTACTTGATAATACTACTACCTTATTGTCTAATGATAATTCATTGTGTTTCCTCGTTACAGGAGTGTGCCAGTTTTAAAGTTCTACTGCAACTTGAAGTCATAAACTTGTTATCACCATTAAGGAATTACCTTGTTGTTGGTCGTAGTGAAGGTTCAGGATGGAGCAACCAAAGGCAAAACCCGGCTGCTTGGGGATTCTCTGACAGAAAACTAGGAGGAAGAATCCTATGTTGCAAATCAAACATCGCAGCAGTATGTGATCTTCCAGAATCAAACGAACCAAGCAACTGACAGGAGACAAAGTATTAGTAACTCATAAAGAGACACCGATCTAATAAGCAATGTTTTTACTACAGCATGCCCAAGCTACTGATTGCACTATCAGAAGAATAGTTCCTCAAAGACTGTAAAGTGTAGCATGGAACATGCTGCCTCTGATTCCTAATAACTCTCAATAGAATAAGAAGTTGGTTAACGGTGCTGTTCAATTGACGGATTGTAATTGTAATAAATTTCAAATCAAGATTTGTTAACCTAATTTCTTGGGAAATGAAATCACGCCCAACTTTCGCCCAAATCCAATACATTGGTTCCAACAAAAGTTAAGGTTCGAATGAAATGGTCAAGAATGAGTTCGATAAAGCCATGCAACAAACCTCAAATAGAAGAACCCCCAAACAATAGATATTCGAAGAAAATGTGCTGCCCTTTTCACTTGATAGCTCTGGACTGGTGTACCATGTTACCTCCAAAGAACAGTTCACAGGCACCTGAAATGAGCGTGATACATTAGGCACGTGATCACCAACCATATTGAAGCTTCTATGCTTTTCTGTCTCAGCATTGTGCTCTTCATCCACGGGATGTCCACAATTCTCAGGTCTACCACTGTTTGACTTCATAACATTCATGCAATCAGATTTACTACCAAATCTAGATGGGAACTGAGGCCATCTCTCGATAAAGTTCGTGCTTTCACCTAACCTCTGCTTCTTTGCATGACTTTGGTTAACAGGAACTTTGCTTTGGTTAATCGGCCTCTTCCCATATCGATTATAACTTGCTTGATAAGTATCTGAATCTGTAATCTTTTCAATGGCACCTCCACGAACAGAAGATCTTCGATACCTGACCTGGCAATCTCCTGTTAGCTCGAGGCAAGAAGGCCGCAGGTCTTCAATTGGAGCACCATGAGAATGAGAATAATCTACAATATCTAAGACCTGCCTGAATATACGAAGACTCTGATCTTTATTAACATTATTTCTCCCTGCCTCGAGCCATTCTCTTAGACTTATACCATCAGTGATACAGCTAAGATGGGAACTACCCAAAGGGTCAGAGACACCAACGGAATGAGGCAACATGGGTTGAGCATCCCTACTAAAAGGAGCAGCAGTAGTTAACAAATGAGCGGGTTTAGAGCTACGAAGATCCTGATTATCAGACATGGTATTGAACCCTTGATTTCTATTCATCGCTCCTTTGCCTCTCAATTTATTTTTCATAAAGAACGCCGAGAATCCAGATTTAGACAGAATCTTCGTCCGAAGTCCTTCAGAAGAAGGCAATGCATCACCTGAAGTGCCTTGATGGTCGCTTCTCAAAAAACTTCCCACTGTTTCATGGGGATTGTAGTTTAGACGGGACTGACTTTGATCTATCAAATTCAACTTAGAGAAGGCATTACTACCCACGACCTCCATTGTCTTCGTGGCCGCACGTCCCTTTCCTTTGAGAAGCCCAGTTTGACTTGGAAGATTGCTGATTCCCGACCCACAAGCTATTTGATACAAATTCTGCCACTGATTTCGTCTACTTTGCATCCTCTCCCTATTGTTAGAAGTATCCACTACGACCATTTTTTCGCCATCGTCATTATTCCCAAGCGTCAACTCCTCTACCATGACCCCGGCGTGATCCATACAACGAGGAATAGCATTTGCATGGACAGAAGAACCAATTCTTTCCAAATCCTTCGAATCTACTTGAATTTTCGAGCTATCAGGAAAATCACTCACGCCAGGTGTGACCATTTCACTCGATTGAAGAACGTTTGAATTTCCAGGTTTTGAGTATGTGTTTTCATGGCTTCGCATTTGTGCGTCGACAGGGTCAGCCACCTGATCGCCCATTTCTTCGTCCACACTGCTTATAGAAGTGCCATTGAATTAAGCAACAAGATTTCCCACTGTAGAGAGACATCACAACTACTACGTTTCATTAACTAGAACATTAACTGTAATGGCAGGAAACAGCAAAATCGATATTGAATCAAGGAACACGCAAAAGAACCAACAACGAACAAATTCAATCTCAAATTAAATCAAGGAACACGCAAATGCATCAACATTAGATAATCCAAGTTTCTTCGAACATCTAGCAGAACTATCTCTATGCCACAAAAAATCAAATAAGCAAATAGACAGCAGATCGCGGTTACAAGCGTGGAACATCAAACATGAAAGCTCTTACCAGTAATTTCAAATTTCCATGTCGCGAAACCACCAATCCAAAGCTTAAAACACAAAATTTGATCTCAGCATAAACCACTAAGCTGACGCATACCTAACTTGATCGCCGACGCACTCACGACAAGATGGAGCTACAACAACAAGAAGATCGGGCAAAGCGTGGGAAAAAAAATGCGAGCCACGGAAATCAAAAGCCCTAAACAACTATCATCAACAGAAAGAGAGAGAAGATTTGAGATGATATTTGTGTGTGGGGGGATGTGAGGCTGAGGAGGACATGTCGACTTACTTGAAATGGCAATAAATATCTCCCGACAAAAAGATAAAAAAACACACACACACACACCCGCACTTCTGGGTGTTTCTTAATTATTATTATTAACGCCTAATTGCAGCCACACGTCTCGTATTTTTTAAATCCATCTTTTTTATCCATTGGATTAATTAAATGTTATTTGTAACAGTCTTTAAAAAGAAGTAATGTAATGACGCTTTGGCTGCTAATGACGTACTCTGATTAATTAAATATAATCTTAAGTGGCAGTGCATCGTCCACGTCAGTCAAATTCGCCGGGTCACCCATTGGGTCTATTCACGTGGCCATTTATGGGACCAGACTTCCTACTCGCCCACTGATTGGCGAAAAACCTTCCACGTCATCAAAGTGGAATATGAAATTATTTGTCGCACGCTATCCTTTTCTTTTTTTTTTCCTTTTTGTTTTGTTTTCGTAGACACAGTTCAGTCGCCGCCAGCAATTTGTACTTTTTTATTTTAATCATTTTATATCTCCATGTTGCGGTTCTACTTTATTTAAATAAGAAGTATATATTATATTACAGTATATATGATAGGGTATTTACAAGCTTTTACATGCGATCATGAATGTGAATCTCACTGTCACTCATTTTTAAAGAATAATCGATATCTAAGGCGCCAGCCAGATGAGAAAGAATTTTTAACCCAGGTCGTTATAAAATTTTGGGTGGAATTTTAACATTCTCCTATTATCTTATTCTGTTTATAAAAATCACGGTAATGTATAACTATATATGTAGCTTAAATTCCTTATTTAATAGTATAAACTAATCTTAATAAAACCATTAATTAGCGTCCTTTCATTTCTCTTTTTTCTCGTTTTAGAACTGCCTTTTCATTTCTCACTCACTATCATTCCCCTCGCTCAAGATCCATCATCCCAGGTGATCACCAATCTTCATTTTGCTTTATGATAAATAAATTAGAAATGTACTCTAAAAAATGGATGCAGAAGAAAGAAAATCAAGAATACGAGCGTCAATTAATCTCAAATGCATGCATGTGTGTTGATTGAATTCATCGCTTGTTTTACCTTTCCACGCATTCTTGAAGCCATGAGGAACGTTGATGTTTGATCCCTAATTTCCGTGTAAAACGAACCAATGCCATTTTTCAGACCAAAACTCTTGCCGTGTAATAAGTATCTGCTCTGTATCAGATTCTTGATACAAAACCGACGGCGCATATATGTTTCTTCCCAGATCACAAAATAGCTTCTTTTTTCAGAGTTCCGTGAGCGGAAGGCTGCAAAATCGATGAATTCGTTCAAGAATCACATCGATCCCGCCAAGGAAGAACAGCTTCAATGGCAGAAAATAGGTAAATTCGAGCAATAAGTTTTCCTTACGACGCAGATGCTGGAAATAATAATGTTACTTGCGCAGAGGTTGACAACCAAGCGAAGAGGATCGTGAAGCTAACAAAGACGATCAACCATGGAAACAAAGAGGCAAACCTAAGGAAGAAGGCCGAGCTCATCACCCTAGTACAAGATTTCAACCAACGATACGAATCGATACACTCTCTGTACGAAGATCTCAAGGAAGAGGTGAAGAGGGAATTCAAGCCCGAAAACAACGATGATCACGGCAGCCCTTCTCCGAAGAACGAAGGGTTGGAAGTGGAATTTTCGGACAACATCAACCCTAATAAGGACTCGGAAAATTCTGACATTGTCCCAAGCATTTTGAAGGATAAGCTGACCGATTCGAGCGAAGAAGTGGAGAAGGAGATCGTCGTTGTCAAGGAAAGAAACTTCCCCAACCAAGAAATGGAGGCCCAAATCTTCGACTTGAAGAGTGAGATCGAAGCGCTCTGCTCAGACAAGAGGAGGCTAGAAAACGAAGCTTCGAAGATGTCTGAGAAGATTTCGAGGCTCGAAGCTGAAGAAAGCGAAAGAGCTTCCGTGGACGATCGTCTGAGGAAAGAGCTCGAGACTAAACTGAGAGAGAAATGCAATGAGATCGAAGATCTGAAAACTAAACTGAAGGATTTCGAAGAGGAGATGGCAAGAGCTCGGAAGTCAGAGCTGTCATTACAAGATGAGCTCAAGAGAAAGACTTCCCAGCTCGAAAAATATATGGCGGACAGAGAAATCGAAGCTTCATCCCTACAGAAGAAGATCGAATCACTAATCCAATCCTCGGACGCAAGGATAAAAACCCTAGAAAAAGCGCTGGAGAATGAGAAAGAACACATAAGAGCCCTGGAAAAAGACAAGGCAAACCTCGATAAGGAGAGGCACGAATCCTCTCAGGCGAAATCCCGCCTAGAGCAGAAGAACGCCGAGCTAACCGACAAAATCGCCGACCAGCAAAAGACGCTGATCGACCTCGGAAACGCCATGGCCAGGCTCGAGAAGGAAAACGAGCAGGCGCAGATGGTAATAAGCTCCGCCTCGAAATCCGACTTCAAGCTCGCCGAGAAGAAGATCGAGGAGACGGCGGAGGAATACCGCAAGCAGTTCGAGGACAAGTACAGAATCCTCAGCCGTCGAATCCGCGTCGCCGAGCAGCTCCACGCCGAGAACAAGGAGTGGTACCGAGCCAGCAAGGAGGCGTACGAGCAAGGGGTGAAGAACATCAGAGACCTGTCAGTTTCGAACAGCGACATGCTCGCCGCCCTAGACGCGACGGTGATGAAGTTCGAGGAGTGCGGCGCCAATTTCATGAACAGGGTTTCGAAGGCTTCGTGCGACCTGAAGTTCGCGAGGGAGTGGGCGAGGAGGAAGAACGAGGCGGCGAGGCAGGCGAGGGGGGAATTGGAGGGGACGACGGCGGCGCTGGACGAGAAGGAGGCGGAGATATTAGGGTTCAGGGAGAGGATGTGGCGGTGCGAGAATAGGGTTAGGGAGCTTGAGAGGATGGTGAAGGAGGGAGACGACGCGATGATGGGGCTTAAGGAGGAGAAGAGGGAAGCGATAAGGCAGCTCTGTGTGTGGATTGATTATCATCGGAGTAGGTCTGATTATTACGTTAAGGTTTTGAGGGACAATAATGTCGTCGGACGTAGTAAGAACAAGAAGACGAATTGAAGAACTTCGTCGCCTGGGAGAGTTTTGCAGAATTTTATTTTTGTTATTCTTTTTTCGAACATAAATTTTGGTTTTGGATTTGGGCGGTGGCATTTTGTTTGTTTGTTTGTTTGGGCCCGACAGACTTTTGGGGCAACAATATGTCTTAAAATTGATCAGCTGAAAAATCATCTCAGGAAAAAAAAAAAATGAGCTTTTACCTCACTAGTTGATTGATAGGAGTTGTCTTTGGGAGAAGACAAAAATTTGAGTTATCTTTGGAAAAAGACAAAAAGAGCGAATAATATTATAGATCTGCCTTAGCGACTGTTTGCTGTTCATTATATGTAGACCGCATTTGGTACTAATGTTATAAATATAGTGACCCAAAATTGAAAAAATTTAAACTTAGTGACTCAAAATCGAAAAATTATATTCTTAGTGACCTAAAATTGAAAAATGACCCACAATTATTTTCACATGAAAAGTTAGTGACCTACTTTTGCAATTATCAAACATAGTGACCCAAAAACGAAAACTTGTACACTTAGTGACCTAATTTTATAATTTTGCCTAACTAATAACTCATTGTATAATGTTTGGTTTTGTTATGAAATATTTATTAAGATTTATATTATATTAAGATTGTATATACTATTATTATTTTGATAATAATATTAGGAGAGATTTTAGAGGGATATAATATAATTTATGTACTTTTTGGTGTGTTTTACAATGTAACTCAATACATCTATTTATACTAAAATCATACACTGAAATTCAATTTAATCATCAATACAACTCATACAAACATACAATCTTTTTATATACCTCATCTTATCATAATTCATGAGTCATTAATATTCCAAAAAACATCCACTAATCACACATTTTGATGATTCATTGTGATGAATCATGATTTAATTTTGATGATTCATTGTGATGAATCATGATTTGTTCATAATAGGTTTCATATTTTCCAGCCTCGTATTTAATTGAAGCACAGTAAAAGAAAACGGGTCTGGCTATAAACAACCTTCCTGAAATTGATCGGATAAGTTATCTTGGCTTTTATATAAATAATTTATATTGGCCTTTCATATGTGGCTTATAATATAACCAAACAAACCCTTAATATCCATGTTTTATGTAGGGCTGAAAACGAGCCGAGCGAGCCCGAGCATGGCCCAGCTCGAGCTCGGCTCGATAAACCATCGAGCTGCTCGAAAAGCTCGGTTCGTCATAAATAAATATATATAATATATTATATTTAAGTATAATGATAATAAAACATATATATAGAAAAAAGAAAAAATTGGGCTCGATACGCTCGATGAGCTATCGAGCCCACATACAAAAAGTGCGAGCTCGGCTCGATTGTGAAAAGTCGAGGCTCGAGCTCGGCTCGACGTTGACCGAGCTCGAGCCGAGCTGCTCGCGAGCATCTCAACTCGTTTTCAACGGTAGTTTTATGGTGTGTTAGAGATTGATTAATAGGAGGTAATTTAGTTGTTCTTATATAAACGTTTAATGTTATTTTCTTTATCTTTTTGTTGTTGTTTGATTTGTGTTTTTGTTATTCACCTAGATGAGTGTTGACCTTTTTGGTCCATACATGTTAGAAAGTTTTGATGAACGATGTAATTGTAATGACGTTAGGTATATAAAATAAGCAATTCGATTTGGGAAAAATAAAATGTCTAAGTTCATGATAATATTCGTCCATGCATTGTGTATGAGCTATAAATTGTTAAAAGTGTTGAATATTTGAATTGCGTGTGACTTTGTGATGATTTGATGGAACTATGTGATCGCGTGTTATAGACAGTCCATGAGATAGGATATATCGTTCTGTGCTATATATGGAAAATATGCTGTTTATATATGGAAAGTGATATATCCGTTGATACCAGTTTATTCCTGGACGAAAATCATATGCACGATCCTTGCTTGCCTTGCACTGAATTATGCGAAATATTAAATTGATACCTTTCCTTGTGCTGATTGGATTATTATATTTAGGAAAGATTTGATTTGATTAACCTTATGGATAAGATGCTCTTATATGGTATGTGCTATAACGGGTGAGATCTCTGAATTAAGGAAAGTTGTGCCATGATGTGAAAAATCGATTTATGTAAGCTCTGATCTGATTCTTGTGCTAAACATGGTAAATATATTGATTAAATGCTATGAGCTGTACATGGAAAACGTGCTTATGCCTTGCTATCTTATGTGCCATACTTGGAAAGTAAATCTAAAGTACTCGTTACTAGGAACTGATAGCAGGGAATCACTTATGGAAAATTTCGATATGGAAAATATATGCGAAATGGTTGAAATTGCTTGAGTACGAAAATTGAGCTTTATATGGAATATAATCATGCTTTAATGTGCTATATGACCGTTGTGACGATGTATTAGAAGCATGATTTATATGGTATGATTGATTCGAAAGCTACATGGAAACTATGCTTGATTTGGTGATTATTGTTTGATATGACTTTCCATGTGAAGTGCTATTAGAAAAGGATTTATATGAACTGCACTTCAGACTTTCGACGAACAGAGAACAGAACAGTGAATTTGCGAATCTAAGCGTACGAGAGATTTTTGAGCAGAGAGACACTAAGATATTCCTGAGCTAGTCACTTGAGATAGCTTTCTGCCTACCCGAACTTTAACTTGCCTATCCATCACTGAGCGAGTGATTCATCAGATATTCCATCATCCCCTGCCATATATTCTGTCTTCGGACGTGTTGTCTTCGGACGTGAGCAATACCAAGGAGGCAAGGTCGACGTTTACGCACACGTGAAGGGAAGGACAAGTCCGGGGGCCCTTCGGTAGCGAGCTGTGTCTGTCGGGATCAAGGAGATTCCGAGGAACGAAACTCGGCGTGTGGTAACCTAGTAGTGTCTAGTGTTCGACTTGTTTCGGTTGTGTATTGGGCTGACCAATCAGTTTTGTATCCAGCTACGGTGCATTATAGTGATTGGTTAAACTCTTGGGAAGAAAATCCCAAGGAGAGGAGTAAACCCCAGTTGGGGATATAACCTCTATAAAAATCCTGTCTCGCATTTACTTTTCAGTTATTTCTTTATCGCTGTGAGACAGACCCGACACACATCCGACGTTACTAGGATATATCAGGCATACTAGTTACAAACATCAGTAGGTATAACTAAGTCACCACACTAAGGTTTGAAAAAGAAGCATAAAATTTTATTAGCCTAATTCACCCCCCCTCTTAGGCACTTTTATATCTTCAATGAGAATTGCATGCTTCTGAAGATGTGGAATAATACAAGAGGAATCATCTCGATCCCTTGTAAATTGATTTTTAGTTATGCAAAAAAATTGGTTTTATTTTAGGAAGGAAAAGAAGACCACTTGGACATGGACAACTTTATTTACCCCATGAGAAACAATACGCTTGATTAGATAAGCAGCTGTATAATAAGAACAAAAAGCACATGTAGCCAAGCAGTCCACTACAATTATTATTCCTTGTCACTGCCATATAAAATATTCAAGAAATTATGGTATTTCGGAGAATTCCTCAAAATCGAAGTGCAAATCAGTGACATAAGAAAATTTTAAAAAGTTCCATTAAATATATTTATACCTTTAGTGGTCACGATTTTTCAAAATTTGATGGCGTGCTATGACTTGCTTAATGTATATCTATTTATATGATAAATTAGTGAAATGAAATATATTTTCCGAAATTTAAATTTCTTCAGCTAAATGTTTTTTTCTTCCTTTAAATCTATTTCCTCCTTCAAATCATTGTTTGCTCCTATACTTTTGCCAGCCAATTAGATTGACGACACATAGGATCCATCTGTCGTGTTTCATTTTAAATGAAGGAGTCTCTCTCTCAATCTCTCTCTCTCAAAGAATCTGCCATCTGTGCTGTGCTGTGCTTTGCTTTCTCTGAGGACTAATCTAGTCGTGGTGCAAACTTCAGCAGAGCTTTGATTCTAAGGTGAGTACTATAGCTGCTTACTAGATAAATCGAGCTGTTTTCGGAAACTATCACCGATTCGATGATCGCTGTATGTAATATGAGGCTGAAGATTTCTGACTTTCGGTGTTCGATTCTATGTCGTCAGCTGAGTTGATTCAAGCCAGCAACTTACGCACGAGGCTTGATTGTCTATGAGTTGATTGAGGCTGTTTGTTTTTCTGCTGTTCATGTATGCGAATTAGATCAGTCTCGTATTTCAACGTGCATAGATGAATGATTTCGGCTAGGACAAAATAGAAGACATCAAATTTGAAAAGGAAGACTGAAAATGAATGATGTCGATGGATATGAAAGAGAATAAAGCTCTTTCTCTCACTTGGAGCATTTATCTGTGGCCAATATTCAATTGAATCCGAAATCTTGTCCCACCTTTTCAAAAGGAGGACAAAGAGATCACTTCCTGAGGCAAATGATGTGTCGCTTTTGGCTTTTGAATTTTGGAATTTCTGCATGTTGATGTGCTTATACTTGAATTTTATGGCAATTTTCCTCCACATTTTTTTTGGTGCTGCCGTAATAACTATTACAAACAAGGATGGGTGTTCACTGCTCCGTCATTAATTTCGTTTGGTACTGAACTACATATGCATGTGGTGGTAGTTTTTTGTCTCAAATTGAATGTTAGGTTGTGATTTGGTGCTGCGTAATGTCTTCTGCAGATAGACTCTTGACCCCCTACTTGATATTAAACTCTTGTGCTTGTGTTTAACTTGAATGAATTAGCAACTCGGTCACAATGTTACGGTTTATGTTCTTTTGAAGATAATCGTTCAAACCCGGTGATTTATTACCAGGTGACCAGTTAATAACGAAACGAAGACATGCCTAAACATCGGTGGGGGTCCTTCAGAACTCATATCAGTCCCGAAAAAGATGAGGAGCTCAAAGAAACCAAAGCAGGTTTGTATTTAATAGATATGAATTGTAGGTTCATTGAGATATGTAAATCAAAGCAGGTTATGTTTTGTGTTATGAGATTTATATTCAACACGTTTCCGAGCATAGTCTTCCTTGTAATACTGAGCACACTTCTCCGTTGTTGCAGAGACCGAGCTAAAACTGCAGGAGATCATAAGATCTCTCAAAGAAGACGATGAAAAAGAGTCACTCGTGAATTTGATCATGGATTTTCAAAATAACTACGAGGCACTCTACGAACGTTACGGTGATCTGAAGGAAGAGCTGAGAAAGAAAGTACACAGTAAGGATGGTTCCTTCTCATCCAGCTCAGATTCCTCAGACTCTGATAATTCACCAAAGAACAAAGGGAAAAAAAGAAATGGCAAGGTCGATATTGATGCGATTAAGCAAGAACTGGATAGGACACTCGTCGAGGTTTCTGAATTGAAGCAAAAGTTGATTATCACCGTAGAGGAAAAGGAAGCTGTTCGAGCTGAGTATGGAATTGCTATGCAAAAAGCACGAGAAGGTGAGATGATTATAGGTGAACTACGAGCTGAAGCCGAGAGATGTGATCAAGAAAAATCTAGACTTTTGTCTAAAAACTCAGACTTATGTGTCGAAATTGAGAAATACCGTAAGAATCTCGATGAACTGAATAGAGGTATAGAAAGCCTGCGGATTGAGAAGGATGATTCTATTAACGTGTTGAAGTTGGAGATTTCCCAGTTACATAGTGAGAAGACTGATGTTCAGAAAGAGCTTGAAATGATCAAAACAGAGTTCTCTGTGATAAAGGAGAAACTCGGATCAGCAGAAAGTGAGATTTCCAAGTTAACCGAGTCTCTAAAGGCTTCCGAAGGAGCAAACAGTGTTCTTTCCTCACAAAATTCTCAGCTTGAGGATGAGGTTAGACAAGCTCAAGAGAGAACTCGGGAGATTCTGACAGAATCGAGCGCATTTAGCGATAAGTTGTCCGAGAAAGAAAGAGAGCTCGCAAGCCACCTGGAAATTCATGAGGCGCTCAAAGGAGATCTGAATAGTAAACTTGAAGCTGCAGAGCAAGAAATAGCAGAGTTAAGTGAGGTACAAAAGTCCACCGAAGAAGAGAACAAAGTCCTTCGGTTAAATATATCCCAGCTTGAGGATGAATTGAAACGGGCTCAGAGCGAGGTCGTAGATCTATCAGCAAGATCGAAGAAGTTGAGCGAAGACTTGTCTGAAAAAGAAAAAGAACTATCACATCATCTGGAGTTTTACGAGGCTCACAAAGAAGAAGCAAATGGGAAGATAGAATCTGCTCATCATGAAATTGAAAAGCTTCATCAGATGCACGAGGAAACAAAAACTACTCTTTCCTCGAAGATCTCGCAGCTAGAGGATGAGATACAGGGTGCAGAGAGTAAAATTCAAGCTCTTGTAGCTGAGTCGAGCGAGTTAAAGGAAAAACTTGTGGAGAAAGAAAGAGAGCTTTCAAAGCATATGGAGATTCACGAGGCTCACAAAGAAGAAGCAAATGGGAAGTTAGAATCTGCTCATCATGAAATTGAAAAGCTTCATCAGATGCATGAGGAGACGAAAACTACTCTTTCCTCAAAGATCTCAGAGCTAGAGGATGAGATTCGGGGCGCAGACAATAAAATTCAAGCTCTTGTTGCTAAGTCAAGCGAGTTAAAGGAAAAACTGGTGGAGAAAGAAAGAGAGCTTTCAAATCATCTGGAGATTCACGAGGCTCACAAACAAGAGACAACAACTACTACAAGGGATTTGGAACTGAGACTCGATACATCGCATGCAGAGAGAAGAGATACAGAAAAACAAAAGGATGATGAAATATCTTCTCTTCGTAAGAAACTCGAGGATCAAGAGACGGATGCTTCGAATAGGATAACTAATTTAACTGAGCAGCTCAACAGCATTCAACTCGAGGTGGAATCTGTGCGCGCTCATAAAACAGAAGTTGAAGAAAAACTGGTGCGCAAAGAGAACGAGTTTTTAGCTCAAATCAAGGACTTGAAAGATCAGGTTGACTCTAAACAGGTGGAATTGGAGTCTTTGCTTGCCCAGAAGTCTGAAATTGAGACAAAACTAGAGAAGGGAGCTGAAGAAATCTCTGAGCTTTTGAGCCAGATAGAGAGTTTGCAAAATGAATTGGGTAATAAAAACTCCGAGCTGCAAACTAACATTGAGGAAAAGGAGTCTCTTTCATCAACAGTCAAGAATCTTGAGATGGAACTTGGTACTATCAGCAGTGAAAGGTCTGTATTGGAGAAACAAATTCAAGAAAAGTCCCATGAGATAGAAAGTTTGCAAGTAGAGTTGGAGAAGAAGAACACTGAGCATCAGAAAACAGTTGAGGAAAAGGAGAGTGTTCAATTGCAAGCAAAGGACCTGGAACACAAGCTCGGCTCACTCAGAAACAGGAACGGCGAATTAGAAGAGGCACTCAGAAGCAAAAGCGATGAAATTACTCGCCATCAAGAAGAAAACGCTCAGCTTCAAGCAAAAATTTCAGAGATTGAGAGAGCTTTTAGTGAAAAAGACAGCAATCTGTCCACCTTACAGAAGGATTCGCAAGAAAGAGAGACTGAAGCATCTGCAAAAACTGCGGATTTGACTGCAGAAGTTGAAAGTCTTCGAGAGAAAATAGCTTCTTTGAGCGCTCAGAAAAGTGAGGTCGACTCAATCCTCGATAAGAAGGGCGGCGAAATAGCAGAATACCTGGTACTAGTCGAAACCTTAAAACGGGAAATATCAGAAAAAACAGCTGATGCAGAAAGGATATTGCAAGAGAAGGAAGGTCTTGGAGATCTGTCAAAGGGACACGAAGCAGAGATTGAAACGTTGCGTAAAGAAAAAGGCGAACTCGAAGCTCAAATTATCGGTAAATCAAATGAGGCTACGCAGTTGAGGGGAGAAAAGGAGGCGTTAGAGAGCAAGATCATCAAATTGGAAACAACAATTAGCGAGAGAGAAGGACAGATCATTCAACTCCAAAAGAACATCGAGGATTTGCAAAAGGAGACATCTGCTGAAATCATCGACTTGAAGGAACAGATTAAAACATTACAAGATCAGTTGCATGTTCTTGAGAACGTAAAAGGCAAATTAGAGAAGGAAGTTGAGAGGCTCAAACAAGAGTCTGCAGAAAATCTCAAATCGTCCGAGAAGAAAATAGAAGAGATAAGTCGAGAAATCGAGGCCAAAAATCTCGAAATCAGTCGTCTGGAAGAAAAGATCGAAGACTTGGATAGAGACTTAGAGATGAAAGTAGACGAAATCAGCTCATTATCCGAAAACGTACGTAACACCGAAGTTAAGCATCGCCTGCTGAGTCAGAAACTTCGCATCACCGAACAGTTACTAAGCGAGAAGGACGACGATCATCTCAGGAAAGAAGAGAAGTTAATCCACGAACATAAGCTGCTCGAAGAGAGAATCGCCTCTCTCTCAGCAACGGTAACTTCTTACAAGCAAACTCAAGCGAAGATCGTCCGCAAAACCACCGAGAAAGTGAACAAAACCATGCATGGGATCGACGCCTTCAGCATGAAGTTCGAGGAAGATTACGGGCACTTGGAGTCTCGAATCTACGAAGTTGTGAGCGAAGTTAAGGCTGCAATAAACTTCGTGAGAGAATCCAACGAGGAGAAACACAGGCTTAAGAATGAGATCGAAAAAAACCTCAAAGACGCAAACGATAGTGATTTGTTGCTGAAGGCAAAGATCGACGAGCTAGAGAACGAGCGCCAGCGTATGCTTCATCAAGCGAAAATCCTCGAAGAAAAGACGCGAGAGCTGGGGAAGATAATATCGGAGGGCGAAACGAAGATCGTAGAAATAGAAACGAAGATGAGCGAACAAAGCGCTGGCTTTACGGGCCTGAGAGAGGAGAAGAGAGAAGCCATAAGGCAACTGTGTATGTTGATTGAGTATCATCAGAATCGCTACAATGATCTCAAAAACAAGGTAATGAAAGGCAGAGGTCGATCGAGGCAGGCTGCTACTTCTTGATGAAGCTGGTGAATTACGTATCTATTTTGAGGTGTGTTTCTTAAGTTATGGATTTTTCTTTTGGGTGTCTTCATTAGTTGGAAAACGTAAAAAAAATGCTACATTTTTTTCGCATTTGTTGTTGAGGTATTTATTATTTTTTTATATATTGTCTTTCTTTGCTGTGTGTAATGCTATTTTTGGGTTTCTTTTTTCCAGACATACGTTTGTTTTTCTGTATAAAATTTGATTGCATGTTTGATGTTTGCCGTTTCATATCGTATTCTCAGGGATGGAATTTTAACATAAATTGATTTAGGCCAAAGATCTAAGAAATTACTGATTTTACACAGAAGACGAAGAAAACGATTGTACTAAGATTGATACTTCACATCGGTTGGTTACTGAACTGCCTTTGGAACCTTCATACCGAATCCTCTCCCAGCATTCTCCACCCTGTTTTCAACAATATCACCAAATTCCATCCTCTTTAATCAACTAAAAATTAAACAAAAAAAGAAGAAAATCAACCAACAAAAATGATCGTGCGAAAACTTACGTCGGAGCTAATTTCCCGAGAGGGTCGAGTTCTTCGCCTGTACGCTCGTCGACGACTTCCCCCGTAATCTCGACGAGGTAAGACCTACCCCTCGTCATCGGCAATCCTCTGTTCGCCAGCAAGTCGAGGTCTTGCTGGTGAAGCTCCCGACCGTTCACGAACACCCCCGTATTTCCCGCGGCGCAATTCCTCGGCAGAGGATGGTTAAATTCCTCGATATTCGGCTGCAAAAACAAAAAAAAAAGTAAAAGATTAATAGACGAGCCTCGAAAACTTGAACGTCAGACCGAAAAGACGAAACCCTGCATAGCATAGCCGTTCCCTATTACCATGATAATCCCCGAGCAAGGACGTCCCATCGCGCCCCAAAATCCCGCCCTTCTGTCATACCTTTGAATAAAAAAGAAAAAATCGAGACCTCACGAACAATTCACGTCAGTACAATAATGCTGCGTCTGGTATACAGAATTCGGTTAGGAAAAAAGGAAACGCGTGAGGGCGTCCGAAGCGCAAAGCACCACCGCTGTTCGATGCGTTAGGTCAGTTTTCCGCCGCGCTTTCCGCGCAGGAATTCAGCATACCAAACGCACCCTAAAGAAGTAGTAAGATACATACCAATATTCCCCCGGCTGAATCGGCCCGGCCATTTTCTCGGCCTTCTTGACCGAATCGTGAGGTAGGACGTGCCCATTCACAAGGACCGGCGCCTGGCCAGGCTTAGCCGTCGAGTCCCTGAAGCTCTTCTTAATAAGCCCCGCTAGAAAAGATTTCCCCGTTTTATTACCACCGTTCGAACGGTTATTCGATATCTCGTGCAACGGCATGTCTTCCTCGGCGTCCTTCGACGAAATATTTCTACCGAGGGACGGAACTCTCTCCCTCTCAGACCTCGCGCTTTTGTTCCCATTATCGCAGCGATCCGAGGGTTGTAGTAACGAGTCGATCGCCTCCGAGGGCACTTCAGACAACGACGAGCCGCCGTTCTTCCTCTTAACCTCCGGGATTTTCTCTTCGCCCGACGTCGAAGAATTCGTCTTCTTCTCGAAAAACGGAGACGACCCTTCGTCGAATTCAGACTTCGCGTCGGAAACATTCGAGAAATTCGAACAGCGCTCATCGCCCGTCTCGGAAGGGACGGCCTCGACGTCTACGGATATCGAAGAAATAACCTCGCTGTTACCACCCGCCTCGAAAGAAATAACAGAAGCGCACGCCCCACACTTAATTTTATTCCTTCCCTCAAAGCGCTGCTTCGCGGGCAATTTCAGCAGCTCGAAGCAGTTCTTGCAAGTAATAAAAGGGGCTCCGCCCGCGATAGCGCGGGTCGCCAGCCCGCCCATTCGACCCGCCGCAAACCTTCTGAGCGGGCGGTGGTAGTTCAAGAAGCCTTCGTTCTCAGAATCGAAGTCCCAGGGATTACTCGACGGCTGAGGACGGAGAAGATTCGATCTGCGATTATTACTATTATCACCGTCGTTTCTTCGACTATGAGAAGCTAAGCGGTCGATCCCGTGCGGAAAGTACGAGCTTTTATTACAGCACTGGGCGCAAGAACAAGCGGGCTGGTGGAACAAATTCTCGCGCCGATGAAATGACAAGTCTTCGTAATAACCGTTGAAACCCCTGCGATAAGGCTGAGGCGCATAATTCCTTGGAATCGTTTCTACCGCATCGTACGAATCGCCGTACTGCGTTCGTCTTTCCCAGCCGTACGTATCCATAGTAGGATGTGATCGAACGAAATACGGTTCGTTGCTTCTGTTTAAGAACTGACGACGATGATGATGATGATCATCATCATCATCGCCATAAGCAAAGGGGTGATGATGATTATGTCTGATTCTTACGTTCGAGTCGCTCGACGAACCTACGAAGGAAACCTTTTGCTGTCTGCCCCCGACGTCCGACGAACGACAAAGTTGATCCTTCAGCTCGTCGATTCTCCTCAGCAGATCGGCGCGAGCTGGCGGCTCTGACCTTTCGACTCGGGAAATTCCATCGAGCTCCTCGGCGTGGTGGAAATTACCAAACTGCCCCTGAGAAGCCGCGGATCCATTGCTGTCGTCAGTTTTAGGCAGTAACGAATCGAGCTGACGACTCCTGACCATTCGATCTGTTCGGAAACTGTTGAGTTCGGGCGAATCCACTCCTAACTTGGGATTCTTGGACCGAATAGATTCTTCTTTTCCCTTCCTATTAGCGTAAGAATTAGCAAAAACGCCACGATCATCCACATTGGACCCATTGCAAACAGCTCTTTCATCGTCGATTTTGGTGCCCGCTAGTCGATCGATGCTCTTCGGGTCAGAATCGATGTCTTTCCCCAGTTCATCGGATTTTCCCACGTCGTCATTCGCATTATCGGATTTTCCCGACGTTTCGCCTTCTTGAATTCCCTTATTCTTCGCTGCTGCAAAGGGGCACACAAAAGAGAAGGAGCCAGCGAATTAAGACACACTTTGCATTGCAATAACACACAGAAATCCTAACAATAAGCTGGTTAGAACTTAGAAGTACCTCTGAGAACAGCACCACAGCCACCACACTGATAAACAGAGAAATCTGGGAGCTCTGGTAAGAGATTTTCACACTTGGGACAGCGAACTAACCTCACTTTCGAAACTTCTTCCATTTTTTTGTCTTTCCTTCTTCTCTTTGCTCGAAAATACTTGCCAAGAACAAATCTTTATTGCAAGGCTAAGCTAAGCTGCAGCTGCTGTAATGATGTTTTCTCTCGAATGGCTACAGATACACCCACCAAGAAACAATGTCGTGAGTAAGAGACAAACATCGATGATGAAGAAGCACATAACGTTAAAGTCAACATAGGAATGATTAGCCCCACATAAACATAGAACAAAAAATCGGATGATAAAAATGTCCAAATGGGATACTCTGAAACTACGACTTTCTTCCCACCATTGTATTTGCACTTTGCAGATGTAATAAATGCACTTGGCTTGAGGAGTCGCTCTCAGCTCAGAGCTCAGGCCTTCGCAACGCCAATTGAAACGGATCCAAGTAAAAGAAAAAAAGAAAACTTGATTCTTTTTTTTCTTTCTTTTGCAAGAGAATCCCTAAAGTTTCATTGAACTAGAAAACAAACAGAAACGTGACTCGTTTGTCTGCTTCCTTCTTGTTGATGGCAAAAACCTTAAATTGAAGAAACCAACAAGTACATACACATGTATGGCAAGGCCACAATTTTTAAAGTAAAAGAGGAAAATAAAATAAAGCTGGGGTTTTTTTAGTTTTCCAAGAAAAGCGTAAAGCTTTGATCTTTGGAGGGAAGAAATGAAGAGGGATGTGATCACACAGCCCAATTCCCGACAATTGTTTTCTTTGTATCTATTTTTGTGTTTATGGTCTTCGATTCTTTTACGTATAGTTTGCCAATTTGATGCAAGCTTTATTTTTCTTTCTATTATTTCTCAATTTAAAAAGAGCTATTAATAATAGATGGGCTTTACATTTACCCAACGAAATGACGGAGTAAGATTTCAAGTAAAATTTTGTGAAGTCATCCGAAGTAGAAACATGATTCTCTTACAATGAACTGTACCAAAGGTAAGAACTCAGTTCACTTCAAGTACTGGACCGGTCTAAACGACGTCGCCGCAGTCATACGTCGTCGTTTGACAACTAAAGCTGCTTCGCCTAAAGCAGAAAGCACATGTCATGCCACTGCCAGCTGCGCTTGCCAGTTTATTTAATTTTTTTCACTTTACCCTTTTTCTTTAGCCGAAAGTATTTTATTTATTTCTTTATGTGTTACGTTCAATTTATTCGTTGTCGTTTATATTTAATCATGATAATAGTGGTTTAAGAATCATATATCGATGTATTAACTCTAATGATAGATGTATTGATGCAGATATAGTACATATATAGAAAACTTTGAGATGGTATTTGACTGTTTCTACATTATTGAGAAATAATCAAACATGAAAAGTTAACACAGTCAACGATGTTTAGTTAGCGATTATATTACTAGTATCTTTGTCGCTTGAATTTTAAACTATGTATATACATCGAAGTCAAAGAGATGGATATGAGTCACACCTATTGTTTGACTTTTGACAAACAATTGATTTTTTTTATTACCCTTAATCTTGGCATTATAATATCCCACCACAAGTGAATAACGATACATCTAAAGAGCCCAAGATAAAACAAAAAAAGTAAAATAAAACAAACCCGAAAAAACTTTACACTGTTTATAAAATTTAGATTGTCGAGGAATACAAGAGTTGCTATTTTCTTTCAAACGTTTATTAGGTCGATAAGTTAAAGTTGCTTTTCTTTCACTGTATATATAAATAGGCAATGCAACGGTACTTTGTGCGCGTTCAAATTTTAACAAAAACAGATTTTTCCGTCCTTTTTCAACTTCGATCTCAATAAATCAAATCGATTCATAAATTCATCATATGTTGATATGTTCTACAAATTAACAGTGAAAAATCGGATACGCTGAACAATCTAATTTATGAAACACTAAGCCCATCTCGTCGAAGATATTGAGGTCCATTTTTCGGATGATTGTTCCATCGATTTTATTAACGTGAGTAAGGACACAAGAATTAGGAATAGATTATTATTATAATAAATAATTGATTTGATTATGTAATTCTAGCTAGCATTAATTGTATAGCATTTAAGTATCTGTGCTTATCCATACACTAACACCGTTTGCAATGCCGTCCACGCATGGTAATAAATTAGCCGATGACAATGTCGGAGGATTCCATTATGAAGAGTAGTGGGCTTCACTCGCATATGCTAATTGCTACTACATCAATACGTACATACATATTGTATTTTGAGGATAACATAATGTTGGGGATTTCGAACAATCCCATAACACGAGGAATTTTACGTGATTCAGATTCGATATGAATCCAACGTCTACGGGAGAACTCTTCTGTTGTATTGAGATCGTTACAGATATTAGACACTCGCTCTCTTGATCTTTCTCCCATGATTACAAGATAAAAAACTATGGAGCATTCTTGTTAAAAGATGTATAGTGCCTACGCGTTTTGGGCCAAACATGTTCTATGTGGGCTTCCGCAATTTATTGTTGAGCCCACTTTAGAATCATTAATAGCCCAAATTGAAGAGCTTCTAGAAACCTTAAAGTCTTTTTATTGAGAGGAGAATAGCAATACGACTCACTTCTTTTCCTCTAAGAAGTCGTTCTTCATCTCTGTGAAATTTAGGTTTTCAACGATGATTGGATTCTTTATTCTTAGCCCATATCCTTCTTTCTGAAGAGATCGACATTGAGCCGAGTTCATAACCTCTGTTGGATGCGGGCGAATTCCTAGAAGCGATTATGTTTCTTGTCTTGCAAAAGAGAAGTTTTCCTTCTCTGTGCATATGATGTATATTGTGTAAAATGTTGATCAGCAATAAAGGGTTTAATTTTTGACCGTGGATGTAGGATTCCTCCGAAGAATTCGAACCACGTAAATTGATGTGTTCAAGATTTTCTTCTTTCTTTAGATCGATTTCATTTTTTAACATGGTATCAGAGCAGGGATCTGCTTTCGTTTTCTCTATTTGATTGTGAAGTTTTTTTTAATCGCCTTCTTGGTTTGATCTTCGCCTCAGTGGACCTGCTGCGAGACAAGACTTCATTGGCTGCGAGACGATTGCAGAGCTTCTATTTCCTGCCACTGAAAGAGTTGTTCTTCATTTGGATTCTTCAAGATCTGAAACCGAAAGGATCTCGGTCGTCTGCTCACGTATTGACAAAACTTGTGATGAGTGATCTTGGACTTGGTGTCTGATTCAACTCACCTATTTCTACCTTAAGAAATGATCTGCTCAAGGGTATCACCTCGATAAGTACCGCATGTTGTCTACATACTCGTAGCCAACAGCTGTGGAAATCGTATGCGTCAAAGCCAAGGAGATATTTGGTTATATCTTTCTGACTCTAAAACTTGGTCTTTAAATTCTTCTAATATCTCCATGTGCCCTGTTTTCACGAGCTGCTTATTCTCTCTACTCTATGTATCTGTTGCGTAGTACATAGACTTGAGAGCGTCTTCATGTTTTGTGACTCATGGTTGAATCAAATCATCGACTTGAATGATCGGGTGGTGTTGATGATATTACTATGCTTGTATCTTTACCCTAGCTGTGCAAATTATTGCATTAGGGTTTCTCCTTTTAACATCAGAATTTATATGATGTTTTGTGATCCTAGCTGTGCAGATTATTGCATTAGGATTTTCTGCTTTTGACCCTTGATGTGCAAAAGTAATGCAGTAGGGTTTCTACTTTTGACATCAGAATTTATATGATATTTTGTGATCCTAGCTGTAAAAATTATTGCATCAGGATTTTCTGCTTTTGACCCTAGCTGTGCATAGTTATTCATTAGGGTTTGTACTCTGTCATCTAAATCTATCTTATGTTTTGTGATCCTAGCTGTGCAATATTGCATTAGGATTTTTCATTTTTTAACCCTTGTGCAACGTTACCGCATAATTTGGGTTTCTATTTTATAGCCTTGTTGTGCAAAGTTACCGCACATGTGCTTTTGGATTCTTCTGAGGTTTATTGACCCTTGTGCAAATTTACTGCACTTTTAGGGTTTCTCCTCTATCCTTGAACGGCTATGATTTTTCGAGTGATTGTCGAGCTATATTACTATGATTTAGACTATTCAAAGCTATTGACTTTGCATTTAAATACTCTTTAAGACCTTAGTCTATGAAGTTACTGTGGTTTAAGATTGCTGCTCCATAAACTTGTGAATATCTGATAATTGATCTGAAACCTTTATGTGAAGCTATGTTGCTTTTAATCAAGCACTGCTTTCTTTAGCAACCCTAGTGTACAAAGCTATCGTGCACTTAGGCTTTTAATCACGTTGTCTACTTTTGCGTAGATATGAAGAGATGAAGCCGTGGGTCGACAACATTTTGCGTAGCCAACTTTTCAACTCCCATCAGCGTTTGAGTCGAGACGGATATTTTCGGGTGATATTGTTCTCTCTCTATATTGATTCATATATTCTACTGCTATTGTTTTTTCAAGCTCTGCATGTACAATATATATATATATATATATATATATATATATATATATATATATATATATTTGAAGCTGGAAGTGCTCGATTTGCATGCAATGCAGTTTCCCTTAATAAGCCTAAAACTTTCAGTTTTATATTGCTGTTTTCTTTCGTATTATTGTTTTATCACTTGTAGGTTATTCTTTGAAAATGAGGCTGACTTACAAGTAGAAGAAATGAATATTCGGTGTATAGGCGCCAAGAAGCGAGGGGGGTGTTAAAAGATGTAACGTGCCTACGCGTTCTTGGGCCAAACATGTTCTATGTGGGTTTCGCAATTTATTGTTGAGCCCACTTTAGAATCATTAATAGCCCAAATTGAAGAGCTTCTAGAAACCTTAAAGTCTTTTTATTCAGAGGGAATAACAATACGACTCACTTCTTTTCCTCTAAGAAGTCGTTCTTCATCTCTGTGAAATCTAGGGTTTTCAACGATGATTGGATTCTTTATTCTTAGTCCATATCCTTCTTTCTGAAGAGATCGACATTGAGCCGAGTTCGTAACCTCTGTTGGATGCGGGCGAATCCCTAGAAGTGATTATGTTTCTTGTCTTGCAATAGATAAGTTTTCCTTCTCTGTGCATATGATGTATATTGTGTATAATTGTTGATCAGCAACGCACGGTTTAATTGTTGGCCGTGAATGTAGGATTCCTCCAAAGAATCCGAACCATGTAAATGAGATGTGTTCAAGATTTTCTTCTTTCTTGTTAGATCGATTTCATTTTTTAACAATTCTCTCTTTTCTGTTCGCTTGATACAAGATCTCTCTCAGAACAAAACTGAAAATTGAGCCCTGATATATTCACGTACAGATGGTGGTTTTCCTCAGCAACATGGGTAGCAGTTTAGCAACGTTATTGCATTAACCGTTCCATCGTTCTAAATAGAAACTACCGTTGACCATCAATTTTGCTTTGACTTTAAAATTATCCACCTCAAAACTGAATTCTACGTCGTCAACCATCAATTCTACTTGGGACCATCATTTGGCTGCTTTTAGTTCAATTGCACAACCCATGACAATGTTCGTTCGTCAGGGCTTATCCGCGCCTCATTAGATCTGGTTTGTGCGTCGCCAGCACTGGT
Organism: Craterostigma plantagineum; assembly: GCA_027422505.1. Lineage (NCBI taxonomy): Eukaryota > Viridiplantae > Streptophyta > Magnoliopsida > Lamiales > Linderniaceae > Craterostigma > Craterostigma plantagineum. The sequence goes on along the minus strand of JAPQWV010000065.1, from coordinate 2,400,415 downwards.
CAGCACCTAGCCGGCTCCACCTCGTCGCCATGTTTTATCATTCGACAAACTCCACCATGGCTTCTCGACCCTCTAACTTAGCCGATCTGTCCAGATCCACTCCAAGCTGGCCCATGCGAGTGTCTAGTGCTTGCTACCTCATCCTGGGTATACGCTGAGTGCTCTCGCTGACTCGTGCTATGTTGCACACTTATGGGCTGATCTTCAGCTCCATGCCATGTTGCGTGCCTCAATTTGGTCCAACCGCACCTAGATGTTTCGAATGGCCTTCCCTGTCCCCTTGCTGATCTGCGCTTTCCTCGTCGCGTTGTTGAGCGTCTTACACGCTGGCTTATGCACTCACCTTATTGTTGCGGCCGAGACTCACTACTCAGCAAGCGTATGCAAGTGAAGATTCAAGCGGCGGTTTTTGTTT